>OY744538.1:60150869-60428369 GCA_963556195.1 Sepiola atlantica
GTTCCTCTATATTTACTAACTAATTGGCTATGGCCGATGGGTAAGATCCCCGACTACGAATCAGTGGTGATTTGTGATCGAGGTTCGCGCCTACCGACCGTTGAGAATTAGTTCCTACACTGAAGTTAGCATGAAACATCGATGTCTGTAGGTATTTAAATAATTAATATTTATTTATAAAAATATTATTGCGTGTGTGTGTGTGTATATATATATATATATATATATATATATATATATATATATATATATATATATATATATATATATATAATAAGGATGGAGGTAAAATTAAATACCTCCAAAGCATGTTTAAGATGTGATATTAATTTTAAAAGAAAAATCGTAACAGATTTTTTTTTTAAACTTTCATAAAAAAAAATTCTGTTACGATTTTTCTTTTAAAATTAATATCGCATCTTAAACATGCTTTGAGGGTGTTTTATTTTACCTCATTCCTTATTATTAAATTTCATTTAGATGCTTACAAAAAAAATATGAACTTTAATTTTATATATATATATATATATATATATATATATATATATATATATATATATATATATGGTCAGTACTAAAATGGGTGACCTTTGGGAATACCAGGCGCTGTATGTGGACACCTAGCCAACCCGCAGGGCCTAGCGTTGCGACTATGGCAAAAAAGCCTGAATGACTGTCGCCAATAAGGTGGACGGAAACCAGGGAGGGGTTCCTCCTCCATAAGTGATCAAATACCCTGATGGTGATGGTGATGGTGATGGTGATGGTGCACATGTTATCAGTGCGCTTCGGAACGAATTTCTGCTACTGTTCCGGTAGCTAGTTTCATTCTATAGAGGCATGGCTTGTCTGTTGACTTTCAGGAACAGACTGAATGACAGGGGACGTTGGGAAAGACCAAATCAACAAATCGGGCCAGCAATCCAGAGTTCATCTAATATATGCTACAGAAGAAAATACAAGAAAATGCCCTCAAAATCAACCGAAACTATTGGAAAACGACTCAGATAGACCAACGGATAACGAATAAAGAACAATATACGGAATTATCATGCGTTTGTGGACGGAAATCTAACTCCTAAATAGGAATGAAGCTTCGTCGAAGCAAGATGAGATGTGCTTCTCACCCAATGACTCATAAGCAGCGCTCTGTTATCACAGATAAGACGTCGGAAGACCAGGACGCAATCCACAGTGCCGAGGATATCCATGCAGTTGCGCCATGCTTGACCATACAATAAGCAATGCGCTATATAAAGAATTAGATAGAAAGAGATATGATCAACGGTTGGAAAAATGTAGTCATGTTATATACCGGATTTGTATAGGGTTGTATGGTAAAAAAGGGAAATCTACTAAACCATCAAGCAAGAAAAACAGACGACAGAGGGAGATGGAAAACTTAAGAAATAAGGTGGCTCTGGGCGAAAAGGAATATCACATGGTTATATCATAGAAAGTGCCCACTGTATAGCTATCTCTGTGAGGAAAACATTTTGTTTTATTTATTTAAAATTATTTATTAATTATCTCCCTTGAACCATTTGGATAATTTAAGAATGTTATTTATTTAAGTATTTATTTATATTTATTTTATTTATTTACTTAGCTATTTATTTTATTTATTTTAATTTATTTATTTATAAAAAAAAAGTTCTCTTCGATATTTGAGAACGTTTTCATACAACAAAGACGTAACGCTCAACCGTTAAAAACAAAAACAAAAACAGACCAGACGCTGAATCATCAAACGACACGTGAGACGTTAAGCCGTTGAAAAGTCAGTTGTTTTGATTTCATTGAACAGTTAGATTGTCATCAGTGAGGGGGGCCGATACGCGAAAAAGCCGTCGAGAGCAAGGCCATGAAACGGTGCGTATTCTCTCCTAATGACCCGACATTGTCTGTGAGCTGAAATGAAGTATTCCATCATTAAAACAGCCGAGGAGCACACAAGGTAAGCTGTTACTTCCAAACAACAATATCTTCTGTTATCAGCTCACTTCGGAGCGAGTTTCTGCTACTGTTCCGGTAGCTAGTTTCATTCTCTCTCTCTCTCTCTCTCTCTCTCTCTCTCTCTCTCTCTATATATATATATATATATATATATATATATATATATATATATATATATATATATATATATATATATATATATATATATATATTGGTTTCAAAAATAGTGAGAACATACTAAAATGCCTATAATACTAACACTACTACCTTATCAACACTATAACCATCACGTGATTCCTGCCTAAACTACTTATAAATATCTGCCCACCAACCCTGAAGATTCGAAAGTACTAGGTATATAAGCGAATATGGCAGATAGATCGGCCAGTTCCAGCTTTAAACCGCAAAACACATACGGAAATTAATTGTCCATAATATTTGACAGAAATATGGTTAAAAGAAAAAAATCTGCCAAGATACTCACTCACACACACACACATTTTTACCTACGTACGACGGCGTTTCAAGCTCACGTCTCTCATCAGCGCAGGGAAATAAGAATCTCGGACGGTCACAGGGCGCGAACCCGATTAACACAGATATTGTCACGTGATAACGGAGAAATCAATTATACTGAAAGCGGTGAGTATAAATATCAAGACATTCGACTCTCAGTCTTTTCTATAAATACTATGATGGCATGTGTTCTTCAGAATTATGTTATTTATTTCTTGCTTTTTTTGTCCGAGCTAGTTTGAGTCGTTGGTCTAGTGGTCTCCATCAATTCGCTGTTTTGATACCTCATAGTAATACAACTTCCTATTCTATTAGCTTATTTCCAAGAACTGCAGGCTTGTGGAACTCTCTTCCTGTTGACTGTTTTCCCCCTACCTATAGATTTGGTCTATTCAAGACTACGGTCAATAAGCATCTCCTGTCTTTGTGATAATCATATTTCGTTCTTGTTAACTCCGTACATCAAGTGGCTTCATGCCTTGTCTAGAGCGATTTCTATTTAAAAACAAACCAAAAAAAACTTAATTATTCAGAGAAGCATTCCATATTTTCTTCAAAAACACTTCATTTACACACAATTGTTTCTGCCCATTTCAAGAATATATATTTTCATGATATACAAAATATCACTGATATTCAGGAGGAGGCTTCATCAGTGGATAAAATTCACGGTCAAGCTGAAAAATTAAAATGCATCTAACATTCATTTAATTTATACATATTTGCTTTTCATTCAAAATTCAAGGGGAAACATTATTTATCTTTGTTTTTTGTTTTTGTTTTTTCGCATATAAAAGTTCCTGATGTATTTTGATCGTGATATTTGTTTGTTTTTCTCTCTTATTTACAGTTTTCATACTCAATCGATAAAGAAACACACTCCAAACTTAACATATGACTAACAATTATTTTCAAAAACCGTAATTATTCTAATTGAAGCTTTTTTCTTCTAATTTCCTACTTCTTTTCTTCATTCTTACTCCTTTTGCCTTTTTCTTTTCGCGTAAGGTCATCAAAATTCACAACATAGCCGTTTGTCAGTCTCCTGCAAATGAACTTCCGGTCAAACCTTAAACAACTTATTAATTATTACTAATTTTTATTCTAACTATGATTCTATTGTGTTGGCTCATCCATAAATAAAATGTAATATTTACTCAATTATCGCTTAACATTAAGTTTTTCAAGTATAAACTTATTTTCGTATTAAGTGCTAGTTCATTCATGCGTCAAAACATTGTTATCGATAATTCATACCCGATTAATAGCATAAATACATAAACTTTTATCTATGTTAAATTCCTATGTTTTATTAATTGTTAATTGATTTAATCTAAAATCATAATAAAGTACGTAATCTTAAATTTATTTAGTTATTATTCCTTGTAAAGTTTTCTATTTTATTTATCATTCTTGGTTTATGATAAGTATGGATGATCCTATAATTTTTGTAGTTTATATTATTACAAAATATTTTCCATTTATCTTTTACGATATCATTAAGAACATCTATTCATAAAATTACAACAAAAGTAAATGTTTACTTTCGTATTTCTTAATTTCCATCTTGTTTCTATCTTAATTTTTCTTATCATTATTATCCGTTATTGTTATCACTATAATTATCAAATATTATATATATATTATCTTCATTAAATCAAAAAGTTTATTTTTATTATATTATTATTTATTATTTAAACTTTAAACTTTATCAATGATTTATATTACTAAACTCATATACCTTTCGTTTGATCAATTAATTGGTTTTGTAATATACTAATATCTAATTGTCTAATAAATTTATTTATTAATGTATTATTCTTACTACTATCGCTGTTATTAATTTGTATAATAAATGTTGGATGCATTCAAATGTCGTTTTATCCATAGGTGTTATAAATTTATTCATTATTTACTTATACTTTATTTTAATTTAAATTAATAATTCATTTTTATTATAATATATCCATTTTCTCAATTATTATTAGTGCTTCCATAAATAAATAATAATTTTATATTCAAGTATAAGTTATATATAGTTTCCAATACAATTATATTTTTATTTTAATATTTATTAAAAATATTATTTATTATTATTTGAATTCTTTTTCTTCGTATTATCCCCTTTACTAATAGCACTATCCCCCTCACTATCACTAATTCATTAATTAATTTAGGTATTACAATTCACAATTTTTATTTGACCTACTAATCATATCACCATTTTCTCATCTCCTGGTTAATACCATTTCTTGATATATTATTTTAAGATTTCCTATTTGTAATTATATGGATTAACATTATTGTTTGCTAAATTATTATTCTTTTTGGTATTATTATAGTTATTAGTTATTATATTATCTATTAATATCACCTACTTAATTATTTTAATTTCAATTATTACTATTATTAACCACTACTATTATCTATATTTCCACTATTATAATTATTTTGTATTAAAATATCTAAAATATTTTAAGTTGTATTTAATTGTTTTTACTTTTATTTATTTTTGGGCCATATCCTTCAAGATTCATTATGATCATTATTATTTAATCAATCCTTATTTATAATATTATTAAAGATATTACACGTATGTATGTGGAACTATATGTTTATATAAGTTCTTTAACAGTTATAAATAGTACCTTTTAAGTATGTAATTCATGCTTAGTTTAAACTTATTTATATATAATCTTTTAATTTGTTTATATTTCTAGTGTTCTATTTATTAATTACCTTTATGTAAAAACATATAATCTCAGTTTTCTTATTTATAATATTATAAGTTAGGATTTCTACTGATTCAGTTCGACATACAATACATCTTTCGCGTTCATTTGGCGAATATTTACCTAATGTTATCCACTTTTTATTGAACATTAATGTTTTATGTCTTTTAAAGTTATTATCGATTATTTTATAAACTTCCTTAAGTATATGCGTCTTAATATACATACTATATGGGGTAAAACGAAATCGCTTTCCTCCTTCTATTTATTTTTTATTATCATGATCATATTCATACCACTATTATTATCATTTTCACTAGTATTATTAGTTTTATTATTGTAATTTATTCCTTTCATCTTTTTATCTTTTGTATTAACATTATTATTATTATTATTATTATTATTATTATTATTATTATTATTATTATTATTATTATGATGATGATGATGATGATGATGATGATGATGATGATGATGATGATGATGATGATGATGTTTTCTCACAAGGAGTTCTCACACAGACCGTCATCAGTGATTGCTCACTGATAATCACCAGTGGTGTTCCCTGGAGTCTGAGTGAAACAAGTATCCCTAGATTTTCAGTGCTCTCCACCTCTTTCGATAACTACTGCAAATAAATTTGCGTTATCACAACAGACGCTTACCATCGATTTCTCGTTGGCAACGACCATTGGCCTTCTCGTGGATTTGGATGGCAATAAGCCTCTCCCATGTCCCAGTGCTCTCCGCACTCTTCCAGCGTAGGTCTGATTAGTGCTATCCCTCCTCGGTCTTTCAATCCTCCTTGGCCCTTCGCGGTTGTTTTACGTGGTATCAGTTGGGGTTGGTGCCATCAATTTCTTTTTTATTGGGAGGGGGGGTAGTTTATAAAATTCTTGCAGTGTCTGTTCCTTGCGTGATCTTTATATAGTTTTGTTTTCTTCCTATTGCATCTTGCATGTGATTGGTTAGTCTTCGTAGATAATGTGGAAAGGTGTACTGCTTTCCCCACGCAGTCATGCCTATTTTTGTATTCTTTTAGGGGCAGTTTTGGGCATTCACTTATGTGATTTACTGTTTTGTCTCTTTGTCAGCACAATCTGCATTTACTGTTTTCCTAGGTTTTATCTATTTTAGCTTTAATGTTGTTTGTCCTAATCGCATTGTTTTGTGCAACCGTCAGTAGGGATTCCGTTTCTCTGTTCAGGTGTCTTTTTCTCAGCCATGCCCAACTATTTTCATGCGTCTCTTTTCTTGTAATTCTTATGTAGTTGTTTTTTATCCCACTTTTCTTTTATTGTCTGATTGTTTCTGGTTCTGGTGCTTACTGAGTTGTTCGTTGAAACGGTGTCTCTTGCTGCGGTGATCAGCCTTTCTGTGTTCTGGTTTATGTATTTCTACAGCTCTTTTTAGTGTCGTCCACACAGTCTTCTATACTTACCAGTCCTCTTCCCCCTTCGTTTCTCTTCACGTAGAGTCTGTCTGTATCGTCTTTTGGATGTAGTGCGTTATGCATGGTCATTAACTTTCTAGTCCTCTGGTCAAGGTGCCTGAGTTCTTCTTTAGTCCAGCTTATGAATGGTCCAGAGTAATTTATTAGTGATACTGCTCAGGTATTTATTACTTATTAGGTTTCTGCTATATAATTTTGTTTCTAAGAGCTTTCTTGTTCTTCTCAGATATTCTTTTCTAATCTTCTCTTTCATTTCTGTTGATTTGCTGGTATCTGCTTCCAGAACTCCCAAATATATATATAGCTGTCTTGTTCGCCTAGCGCCTTCATCTGCTCTTGGTTGAGTACTTCCATGCCGTCAGTCGTCTCAAGCGTTTCTTTTTTTTTTTTATATCTAGCAGTGCACACTTTTCTATTCTGAATTCCATTTGAATGTCTTGACTGAAGATTCTGGTCGTATTCATAAGCTTTTCCAGTTCCTTTTTGCTTTTTTGCAAATAACTTCAGGTCATCAATGTACATAAGGTGGTTTATTCTTTGTTCTGTGCCTGTGAACTTGTATCCGGCATCACATTTCCTGAGTATGTAGTTTAGTTACATCGTGGCTATGATAAACAGTAGTGGTGATAGGGAGTCTTCTTGGAAAATGCCTCTCTGTATTTTGATCTCCGTCAGGTGTTGTCATCCAGCTGTCAGTTCTAATCTCATTGTTCCATTGCTTTCTTGATGAGATTAATAATCCTATCGGGTATTTTGTACATTTTAAGCATTCAATTATCCATGCTTGAGGGATTCTGTCGTAGGCTTTTTTGTAGTCAATCCATGCCATAGATATGTTCTTTCTCCTGCTTTTGACTTCCTTCGAGATCTTTTGATCTATGTATAACAGATCACGCGTCATTCTTTCTCCTTTCCGGCATCCTTTTTGCTCCTCGGGAAGTAGCCCACGGTTTTTCAGTGAATGGTAAATTTGCTCTCTCAGTTGTGCCGTTAGGATTTTCCACATTGTTGGTAAACAGGTTATTGGTCTGTAATTGCTTGGGTCGTTCCTTTTTTGGCGCTTTTTTGTATTAGCGTTGTCCTTCCTTGTGTCATACACTCTGGTACGTCTGTTTTATGGATACATCCTCTCAGTTTCAGTGCTAGCCTTTCATGTAGAGTCGTGAATTTTTTGAACCAGTACGCATGTATTCCATCGTGGCCTAGTGCTTTCTAGTTTGCAATTCTCTTTAGTGTTGTCTAAATAGCTCATTCATTAGTTTCTGTTTCTATCCTTCTTCAATTTCCTGTAGTTTATCTTTCATGTTTTTCAACCATTTAGAAGTTTTGTTGTGATCTAGAGCCGTTTCCCATATCTTGCTCCAGAAATGTTTTGTTTCTGTCGAGTCCGATTGTTCTGTTGCTGTTATTTCTCCGTTTACATTTTTGTAAAACTGGCTTTCATTGTTTTCAAAGGTCCTGTTCTGTTTGTACTGTTCCGATTTGTATCTATATCCTCTCAATCTTCCTTCTTTTGCTGCTATCTTTTGTTTTAGTTCTTCATGTTTCTTATTCAATCTTTCCTTGCGATTCGTATTTCTGCTCTTCCATCGTTTACTGTTCACTTTCATCCTTCAGTTTTAGCTTCCTTTTGAATTTTGGTGATCTGGGTTTCCAGTCTGATCTCCCCTCCAGATTCCGTCTGTCCATTCTTTTGATCAGTCCTTTTTTCTCTTCATACTTATTAATTTTGCCCCCGCATATACCAAGTTGTTTAAATCTGTGATAGTGTCTGTTGAGATGTCTGCGAGTACTCTGTTTATTTTCTCTGTTTCAACATTTAACTTCTTCCAATTTTTGTTCCTTAGGGATGTGAGTTCTGTTTTTTTCTCGGACATTAACCGTTTGATGTTTTCCACATCTATTGCTTTTTCCTCAGTGAGTTCTGTGGTTTCGTAGTCTTCGCTCTCTTCAGTTTCTGTGTTTATGTTTTTCCCGTCTTCTTCCTGGAAGTTTTCATCACGTGTTGTTTCTTGATCTGTCACGCTATTTATCTTTTGTTTAATTTCCGTTAATTCCATCTCCGAGAACCACCCTCTCTTGAGTATATGTCTTGCTTGATCTGCTATCCTTTGTTCCGTTGTATGGTAGTCAGTTGAAATGCCCCATAGATCTTTCATTCGTTTCCGGTATCCTGTTTCTGTGGGGTAGCGGCTTTTGTAGTAGCATTCATTTACCATTTTAATCTTCTTTTGTGGTCTATTTCTTTCTATGGCGTTTTGGTTTGTTCTTTTAATTCCTGATTTCTTGTCCGTGTCCCTGCCATACCTGGAATTAGAGAGGGTACTTACCTGTTTTTTGTCCGTGATCTTGTTCCTGAAATTAGAGGAGCCAACATTCGCAGGATACGGACCGGATCCCCCATGTTGGCCATTGAGAGAGCACCTGCCCATCATGACACTCAGATCTTTTTTCTGAGTCCCACGGCGTTTATTTGTATTTGTAGACATTTTTCATTGTTTCGTGTTTGTGACAACACCAGGCCCAGGCTTAGTTTACCTGTGATCCTGTCACAGGGATAGTGTTTCTCTCATTTTCATGAAGGTCAAAGTGCACTATTACACATACATAAAGACACATTTACGAAGATAAAATAATATATATATATATATATATATATATATATATATATATATATATATATATATATATATATTACCTAATCACTTAGTATTTTTTTATGATACTCTTAGATATATATTTTTAAAAGACGATAGATTCGCCTCCCATGTTTGTCTGATGTCTGATATCAATCGCGCGCTCGAGATTTTAAATGTCCATCGGCTCCTTAAAAAATAACGGAAACTTTTTATCTCACGTGACTAATTACTTTTTTGTGGAATTCAATTCTTTTCAACTCAAAAAAAACAAAAACTACAATAATATCTACCCCCCCCCCTGAAAAAAATCTCACAAGCAAGTTATGAGTCAACATTGAAATTCACAATAAATATAACATTTTTATATCTACACAAAATAGTCTTTAATCAGCGCGCTTGAGATTTTAAATGCTCATCGGCTTCTTAAAAAATGATTATTATTATTATTATTATTATTATTATTATTATTATTATTATTATTATTATTATTATTATTATTATTATTATTATTATTATTATTATTATTATTATTATTATTATTATATTACTTCCAGCAACTCTATTATCATTTATAAACACTAAGTTTGTATACTAACCATTTTTACAGTGTTCCTAATACTAATAAGTAAAAATAATGGTGTATCATATAATATGGCATTTAGCCATATTATATGATACACTTTTATTTTTACTTATTGAATATTTAGGTTCATTTTGGTTTATAGAATTATCACTTATATATTTTATAATATAACCCTGATCTATTTAATGCACCATTATAATATTGTTTATTTTCATCAAATATCTTTATTTGCAGATAGTTTTAAATTCAATTAGTTATTAATGTTTTCTTTATAGGTTTGAGGTAAGTAGATAATTCATTTATATATTTTCTGATTAGGTTTTAGTAAGGCCTATCATTAAGGTTAATATAAAAAAAATTGTTTCTTATCATAATTGTCAATAGTTATTTTAAGGCTTATTTCTTTAAATAATTTATTAAGCTTTTAAAAAATATATTTCTAATTGTCTATAAGAGCATTTTGGTAGTGGATAAGCCATCATCTCTATATAGTCCTTCTTCTAACTCAGGTATTTTACGAAGTATTCCCACCAAACCAGTTACCTTGGCAGAATACGCTGAACCCATCGTAACATAAAATTTTCAAGCTTCTATTTTTTCTACTCCATATTTTACAATCATATTTAATTAAGCCCCTTCTACCTAGTTTATTATATCTAAATTAGTTATATCAGTAAATTCTTTAGACATTAAAATTGCTTTATCCAAAAGTAATGTTGTGATCGATCGATAGTATGCATCTATGTTCAATAGTATAAATATAAGTTCCCATTTTTTATTTTTATTTCTTTAAACAATTTTAGAACATCGTTTGAAGATAACCACATTCAAAGTTTAGTCTTTTCCTTGTCGTAGGTAGTATTCTATCTGGTATTTTCTTGTTACATTTGCTACATCAGATACACTGGGTGCTATTAATCTAATCTGTGTGTTGCTATCGAAATCTTCTTTATGATTCTTCAGTGTAAATCTAAGTTACATATTATAAATTAATTTCCGTAATTATTTTTTCGTGCTTTATTTATATCACCTCATTCCTTAATTCTAGCTATTATTTGATTACTATCTACTTCCTTATATATTATGGTTATTGTAAGTTTGGTAATCTAATTTATAACTATTCATATTTTATCGCCTGGTAATATTAGGCTCATTATATATATATATATATATATATATATATATATATATATATATATATATATATATATATATAACGTTATGTGTGTATATGTTTATATATTTGCATGTACAGGGTACACTCATAAACTAATAAACTGATCATTATGAATTTATGAATTTTTTAACATAGCTGCTAGGCGTAATGTGCGCTAAATTTATATTAATACTTATAGATAGTTTTAAATATTGAGTAACAACAATACTTATATGGGGTTCAAAGGTTATAGCATACATTTTTGCGTTTTTCAATTTTCCCGTGCAGCACCTGTGCACAGTTTGCGCTAGTAATATATAATATTATACAGTGAAAATTCGATTAGATATTGACTCTCATTCCACTTAAAACCACCGGTATCTCTATCTAATCGAATTTTCACTATCTATCTAACTATCCATATTTTGTTTCATTTTACTTCAGTTGAAGTTCTCAGAAATCAATGGGCCCCTTCCTGAGACTAACACTTGATCTCTATATGAGATACATAGATATTCGAGTGTTCCATTAAAGTTCTCCTTTACCTCTCAAGCGTTGATTTTGTAAAGAAGTTCAGAACATGAATTTACCTCTCGCCAATTGACCAGTTGATTATGTTATAGTATATATTTCTTTTTGGTCTCTTGGTCTTACCGGATTCCAGGACAAGAATTCATCTAGTCTGGTGGAGTATCCAGCTTAAGGTAACATCACTAGAAGAAGGTGCACCATTCCTCGTAAAGGTGTGTAGCCAAACCGTGGAGATCTTATTTGGGCTTCGAATACTATGTTATTTTTAATAGTTGGTCAGGGTTTACTTGTAGGGTGAAGTATCCTCATGTCAGGTGTTCCTGACAAACCCTTTTGCAGAGAGACCGAAGACATTCGAGGATGGCGTCTAGTAGGTAATTCAAACTTTTTGTGTTAATTAATTTAAGTTCACACAATCACGTTTCTTACTTTTATTGTACAGGTTACATCAGTATCAAATCCACTGTCATATGCAATGCCTGTTTCAATCGATTAAAATTCTTGATTTATACTTAACCAATTAATCTTAGCCTAAGATTATGATGAAATATTATTCAAATGTTTCACCTTTTCAAACGCTCTCATTGCCACTTGTTTTCGAACCATTGAACACAAACCGACCGACCGACCGATTAATAATAATGGGAGACGCCTTTCCGCCTGTCTGCCTGTCTGTCTGTGAGTGTGTCTGCTTGTCTGTCTGTCTGTCTGTGAGTGCGTGATTGGCCAATGAATAACCTCGCGGACTACCAAATACTTTTGGGAAAGGTTTGAACCCAAAAGTCCACCCAGGAACGAATTGCATACTCACTCCGGGGAGTACAACTTACGCGCAGAGAGGAGGGGACGGTTGTTCTGTTGTGTCAACACATTTGTGGATTAGCAGGTTATATTAAAGCAGGTTATATTAAAGCAGGTTATATTAAAGCAGGTTATGTTAAAGGCATCTTTAGAGCTGTACTTTTTAGGTCAGGGGTGTCGCTGTCCTCCCACATACAGCGTCTGGTATTCCCAAATGGTCACACATCTAGTAGTGGCCAGGTTTAACGTCGCTTAACTTCAGTGATCGAACGAGATTCAGTTACCATAGAAACAGCTATAGGTATAATAGAAACCAATCGTCGTATAAACACTCGTAATATTAGATTCTAGTAAACAAAAAATAAAAATGATGTAAAGTTTTGTAAAATAATAAGACTTGTTTTTTATCACAGTGTGATTGCAAAAAAGTGCACATTTTCGACTGGCAATGGCGTCTAATCTAAAAAGGAGAAACGCATATTAAAATAACGATTGCACAAATCTGGAGTTAGAAATCTGAGAAAGGATCAGTACTTTTCAAAATGGCAGTACAATTGAAATCAGCTAGAAGTGATCTGGAGTATTGGAATAGAAAAGACGGAACTTTGAATGCATCAAATTCAAATAAAGTCTGATTCCAAATGATGAGAATGTTTTTTAGGCTACGGTCACATTCAAAGGCGAACTAGGGCTTTTAGTCTACAGCCCGCCAAATAAAGTGACTGGTGATTGGTCAAGGAGAATTGCCCATCTAGGCTATTTTGGAATACAAGGGAGATAATTTATTGTCGCAATGAACAAGGGGAAATAATTATTTTAGGAGAAAAAGGGAAAGTAAGCATTCTTTATATTACTGTGATAGGATAGGGTACTCAATAAATACGCATTCTTTTTCCAGGTGGTACGTTGTGTCCGGCAATAGCAATCTTATCTCTGCTCATATTCATCGAGGCAAACGTAAATACTTGGTCATTTAGAGATGTTATTGGTGGCGTGTTCTTAAACAGAAGTGAACGAAATCCAATCGCAAGAGGAAGCTCCCAAGACAACCACAAGCTCTTTCACAGTTTCAGGAGACTATCGGAACTTCACTCCATCGAAAGCCTGCCTATAATAGTGAACCGTCAACCACGTTCTATGTTCTAAATAGGATGTCCATAATACAGGCCTGAGAAACATGCGACTGGGGTCTATGACTGGAGCGGACATGTGAAGACTAAAATTACTACTAAATAATAATTACCGAGAAAAGTTTTAGTAAGATATTTCTTAATGATGTCTAGTAATTAGCAACTATACATATGAGGAAGCAGCTTACAATAATTGATTTATTTCCATCAAATCAAATGTAAAAAGTAAAAAAAATATAAAAGTAATTAGCAACTATACATATTATTAGGAAGCAGCTTACAATAATTGATTTATTTCCATCAAATCAAATGTAAAAAGTAAAAAAATATAAAAGTAATTAGCAACTATACATATTATTAGGAAGCAGCTCCGAACATTAGTTTGTCCATAAAGTATTTGATTTTGTAAAATGTTGAATTTGCTTTCTGATTGTGGATTATATTTTCTGTAATCAAGTAGTCAATATAACCAAATTGACTCATGATTTTTGAAATATCAAAAATGTGTCTAAAATTCATTTTTGTGAATAAAGTGATGTTTTGAAATATCAAAAATGTGTCTAAAATTCATGGTGAATAAAAGTGATGTTTTGTGAATTTAGTCCTTTTATATTTTTGTACTTTTTACATTTTATTTGATGGAAATAAATCAATTATTGTAAGCTGTTTCTTTATATATATAGTTGCTAATTACTGGACATTACTAAGAAATTTCTGACTAAAACTTTTCTCGGTAATTATTATTTAGTAGTAATTTTAGTCTTCACATGTTCGCCCCCGGTTGTGAATCCTAGTCGCATGTTTGCCAGGCCTGTATTATGGATCGCCTTGTATTCGACCCTATAAATGAGTTCATCCGCACTTTGTCGGGTCTTGTTTTCTATTATGCTGGGTGATTAGTCACCCTCATCATCAGAGTAATATCCGATAATCGGGATAGGTAGCAGGTAGTAAGAGATTACTCAGTAACAGTATCATTTATTGAGTGACCTGACCGGAAACACACACATAAATTCACACACACACACACACACACTCACACACACACACGTTAAGATAAGTTCTTTTTGGAACAGGATCTGGTTTACAGCAACTTAACCATAGCACAATTAATAAAATGTAATCATAAAATAATCTTAATAAAAAGGTAATAATAAGTCAAACGATATAATCAAATATAACTATATAATCAAATATAACTATATAATCAAATATAACTATATAATCAAATATAACTATATAATCAAATATAACGATATAATCAAATATAACGATATAATCAAATATAACTATATAATCAAATATAACTATATAATCAAATATAACTATATAATCAAATATAACTATATAATCAAATATAACTATATAATCTCTAATACAATAAGGCGTTTTGTCTCTGTTTCAATATCAATATGCATAAAATGTGCGTAAAACTAAGGGAGATAATGAAGTATATATCAAAGCGAAATTCTGTCATCTGATCACTAAACGACATTATACTACTCGTACATTTGTAACAGCTAGCTTGAAGTAGTAGTACTGTTTATGAACAAGCCGATAACTATTTTTCCAAGTGACTTTTTATTATAAAAGTTGTAGGTAAAAAAAAAAAGTTGCGAAGAAGAAATGAAAATGAATGACGTCATTTTTGACGGCACAGGTACTCTGCTAATTGATAATAATAATTTTTGAAAATATAAGTGTACGATTATTTTACAGAAATTTTGTTTTACGGTCAATCGACTCTCACTAGTATGTACATATCAAGGCTTTAGAGTCTCGTCTGCTCTCTCACCTGTCAACCATTTCTGGAGGTTGGGTGAGAGATGGATGCACACCTTTCCCAGGGACTAGTGAAAATAATGTAATAGGCCGACAGCACTCAAATACGACACGCCGATCTTACAGTCCACGGCGATAACCACTGCATCACTGCCACTTCCACTGCGCGTGCGCACCCTCGTCTACTTTTTCTTCTCGGTTGTCCATCCGTCCGTCTGACTATGACAGTCTCAGCTACCAATGAGTCCTCATATGGCTGCACATTTCGAAGTCTATTTTTTTTTGTTTAATATTCAAATATTTATTTTGAGTTGTTCTAATTGTTTGCTTTTCCCTTACATTGTATTTTCTTGCTTTCCGTATGTTGGGATCATGTCTGAGACCGGCCTAAAATTGTTTATAGAAAAGAGAACAGATGTAAAGGACTGCAGAAAGATGGATGTAACTTAATAAGAAAAGCGTTCGGTTGAGGAAATTCCTTCCACCCTACTGGGAAGACGTAATGACATAGAAAAAGAAAAAAGACACCCAAAGGAAAAGTATGTCGGAAATCTTAGTAATCTAGCCACGTCTAAATTAAAAGGGCGTATTTTGACGGTTGCGATAGAGGGGGGGGGGGCGAGAGAGAAGAAAATTTGAAAGATGCTAAAGAAAGCGAATGCAGCCTTCAATATGGCACCTCCTCTCGCCATCTGCGACGATGACGAGCTGCGTGTCTATGAAAAATATTGTGTTGCGAGGCTTCCCGTAAAGTTTCAGCCACTTATCTATAGGACTACATAATTAACCTTCCTTTGAAATATTAGCGGCCTCTTCCAGTTCAGAGCTATTACTATTGCTATGGGTCAATGAGTAATGGGATAAGATGTCGATTCCCTGTCAAAGTCGTTGTAAAGATCTTAGGCTGTCTAAGTTGCCATAATATAGTTTACACGGACAATAGGCTTATCTGGTGTGTAAAAACCTAGATAGAATTAAGGCTAGATTGACTGATTACTGGAAGTTCAAAACATCGAAACTGGCGGCGACCTCATGGTCGGAACAAGTAGTTGAGAACAAGTAGATTCAGTCGATTACTGCTTATTATAGTCAGCGTAAACGACACAAGAATCTAGATCAAATATGTCGAGATATAACAGTGCAGGAATGATAGCTATGGCTAAGCTGCCCCCCCCCCCCCAAAAAGAAAAAAACTTGTTAAACAAGAAGAGTCTTGCTACCGTAATTAGAGCTAGATTAAAAAGAATTTCTCGGGAGACAACAACTGAACTGCGGGTAGATGATTGTCGAAGTTGATCTGATTAATATCGTCAGTGTCACATTGCTGAACAGGTGTATCATTACTAGAAACAAAGACATATTGGATGTTTTTCATTATTATTTTCATGAGTTCGACACTTTTCTTGGAACGACCGAAGTGACTGGCTGCGAAGGGTGTATAACAGATTATGAAGTTTGGCATCCGTTTAAGCCGGTTGGGATACACCCTAACCTCTGGGATCGATGGTTTACTTTATAACGTATATTTGAAGCAGTCACCCAATGGAACAAATATGGGTGACTCACCCATATTTGTTCCTTTGCTGTCACTGATTTTTAACTCTTGATTTAATAACTTGAGTATTCTCCAGTTGTTTACTAGGGGTGTAATTTAGTTGCTTCGCAAGAACAACAACGGTGGGATGGGGCTAGATAACGCCAGACTCTTAAAGACTTGAAGAATACAGAGTTAAAAGTTTGGGCATGGTGTTAACCAACCAGCGTCAGGCTTTTCAGCTTAGTTTAATTAGCAGCGAACACATGTTTGCTGTAAATGACAGGACTACACAGGATAATCTGTATATGATTCGCTTGATCATTGAAAAGTTGACACAGAAACCGCGCTGGTCAATTTGGATCAGTCCAAAGCATTCGATAAAATAGACCATCATTATATAGAAGCTGTCTTGTCTTAGTCCGAGTGTGGTTAGGATTTCGTTCCTGAATTCGCCACTTCTATACAAACTCCAGTGCACTGGTTATTTTCGGGTTACCCAGATCTATTCGACAGGGATGTCTGTTTTCAACGATGTTTCATGTCATTGTGCTGAAAACCTTCCTGTGAACCCTGCCATACACTTTATTAAAACGGTATAAAACGGTGACAGGGGCCCAAATTAAATGTGCCAGATCTGTTGTCTCGAAGGAATCTTTCATTAAAGGCGGAGTTGTATATTTATTTACTCCTCTGCAGGAGTTAGACACAAGGCCAGTTTTATCTTATTCCCACAAGTAAGATGTGACCACAGCTTGGGTCGAGTAAGTGGGGTTTGAAAAGCCAGCGCCCGAGAAAGTGAGCACTCTGGCTATTAAAAATTGCCTGGGCAGCCCCGTCGGCATTCCCCGGTAGGGGCGCCTCAGGCAGTAAGCAATAAACTTACTCCTCTCCAAAGAGGGGAGGCGAAGCCTGGGAGGGTGGACCTCTTAGAACTGCACAGGACAAACCCACAGACAGGTGGAATCAAGCCCCGAAGGACAAGACGACACCCGTCTATAGGGTGCAGTATCCATCGGAACAGATACTACACTTACTTCCTAGCGTGCCAGGTAAAGGCGGAGTTGTATAACTCGCACATTTATTCGCTCATCTTATATCGTATATTAGTACTTCAACTCTAGCCTGCCACTCTACTTACACTAAAGCAAGCGCTTTTTAAAAAAAGTTCTTGTTGCTTATCAAAGTTTTAAAGGTACGCCGCCAAGTCTGTTATCTTCATCCGGTCGAAGGATGTGTAGAAATGCCGAGCGTTAAGATTGGTCATCTATTTCCAAGACTAGATTGCACACCGTGTAAGGCAAACGATGAATTATAGAAAGAAAGCAACAATGCTCCATCGGCTTTAAAAAGCGTTCACTTGGATGAAAGGGGGGGGGGGCACGCCGATTGCCCCAAAACGAGTGTAGACAAACCTTAAAATCCTCTTACTGTTGTCTCGTATGACATTATGTTAGAGTGGCGTTCGTACTGATATGATTGACAAGCTACGTTCAGTTAGGCCGTGGACGTCTGGATTGGAAAGACTGAATAATGACGAGACATCACTCACCTGGATAATTATTTGGAATTCCCTCTGCATCGGCAATCGACTCTCCACAGCAAAGATATTAATTAGACTTAGTTGTGTGCGCTGCGGAGATTGAGGGAGGGCCACTTAGTCACGCCTTCTCTTAGTGCAGCGTGATTCGCCCGTTGCGTCAGGTTAGGAGTTACATGATTTGCGTGCGTAGCGGACAGTTCTTTGTCCTATAGGCTGTGTCTGTTGATAGCAATTTTACACCATCGTTAATAAGTAAAAACACTATAAGTTCTTGTGCTATGAGTGTTGTGTTATGGTCGATGCGACAGAAAGAAATTTTACGGGGTGGATCCTTTTCCCCTCTCCAATTTTTTATTATTTTGAAACACATGATAATGAGAATTTAGGTGAAGCAAGAGAAATTTGGTGAATGTAGGATGAAAGTTTTGCGACTTTGTTGCGTGATTGGAGCTAAATTTGAATGTCATTTGAAGGTCGGCTTGGCGCAATGATTTTGTGCTGCCAAAACGAACGTGACATTTTGCAGTGTTGATTAAGCTACTTTAGAATTGTAACATTTTTACACCCTTTTATAACTTAGCTAGGGTGTATTTTGTACCGTTTTTTTACCCTATTTATGTTTGATAATTCCACACATCTCTCTCAATTTAGGTGACATGCGGTTAGATTTGCTAGAAATGTAGGTCTAATTTCGTAATTTCAAAATGGTGTACGATTCAATAAAACTTTCAAGACCTACATCATTTTCCGACTTGAAATTTTACAGACCTGCCATATTTAGAGATATTATATAATATTTTATATTAATGAATATTATATTAATATTATATTAATATATATTACTATTATATTAATATTATATTAATATTATATTAATATATATTACTATTATATTAATATTATATTAATATTAATGACTATTATATTACTATTATATTAATATTATATTAATATTATATTACTATTATATTAATATTATATTAATATTATATTAATATTATATTACTATTATATTAATATTATATTAATGGTGCCTTTCATTGCGTACACATTCATGTCATTATTGAAAAAATCTTTGGTGTTTCTCACTGCATATGTTTATATTGGTTTTAAATTAGTTAATCCTTACAACGGTTCTTTTTTTTGGTGAAAGGCGTGTGATTGTCTTATTTTGGGTGCATGAAATGTTAGAGTCAATGAGTGCGATGACCCAAGTTAAATAAAATGGAAATGACCAGTATTTCCTCACCCCACATTTTTGGTTTTCTGTCACATTTTGTGTGCGTATTTTATTTTCATTTAAATCATGTTCGCATCAGCTGTACAGTATATTAGCTGAAAAAAAGGGTACTGACCGTTATCTGAAGATTCGATTCGTTTGACGGCCCCGTTTGAGTAAAGGTCAGGGGACTCTACGTACAACCGTTTTCTTCAAAGATCAAAGTGTAGTATCCGTTCCGATGGATAGTGCACCCCATAGACTGGTATTGTCTTGGCCTTCGGGGCTTGATTTACGCCTGTCTATGGGTCTGCCCTGTACAGTTCTAGGAGGTCCACCCTCCCAGGCTTCGCCTCCCCTCTTTGGGGAGGAGTAAGTTTATTGCTTACTGTCTGAGGCGCCCCTACTGGGGAATGCCGACGGGGCTGCCCAGGTAATTTTTAATGGCCAGAGTGCTCACCTCTCAGGCGCTGGCTTTTCAAACCCCACTTTCCCGACCCGACATTGGGTCACATCTTACTTGTGGGAGTAAGATAAAAACTGACCTTGTGCCTAACCTCCTGGGGAGGAGGTAAATAAATACAAATACAGATACACATACCTAAACACGCACACACAGATTAAGCCGAGTCTTTGGAACAGAGGCTGTTTCCAACGAATGGACATGAGCCCAGCTACGTTAAAAAGTAGCATTTCTGTAATAATGTTAATAAATAATTGCTAACACAACTATAATGATTGAGAATAAGATAATAGTGTTGTAAAGAATTAGGGGTCAAGGTTTTGAAACTAGCTACGCTTATGAGTCAAAGTAACGATTAAACGCGTGTCTGTGAATAACTTATATATATATATATATATATATATATATATATATATATATATATATATATATCTTCCAATGACTATCCATTAAGCACCATTGAAAGATGCATAAAGGCCGAAATTTCCACATTTAATAGAGAAAAATATTTCGGCCCCCCAAAATGCCCTGTTTATGTGAAATTACCATGGATTGGCACCGCTAGTCAGGAACTTTTGTATAAAATTGTTTCAGCCGTGTCTCGTTGCTTTTTTGCGACTAATGTGAGAACGGTGTTTGGGACCCGCAGTGCTTTTCCCTCTTTTCGCAAGAATGGTATCCCCGCCATTCAATACAATTTAGTTGTTTACCATTTTCGTAGCCAGTGTGGGGCTGACTACGTGGGGCGTACCATTCAGTGATTAGAGGTCAGAGTTTCCCAACACCCCCCTCTCGATACGTAGGCACAGACAGTGACCGACATCCGGGCGTTTACAAGCTCATGAGTCGGCCATCAGCGACCATTTATTCGAGTGCCATTTATGCACTGAGGGATATACGGATGAGGCATTTACTGTCTTGCACAGGGCTCGCCCGTAGAATCACCTTAAGATTCTCGAAGCGGTCACCATCAACCTATGTAAATCGTCTCTGTGCAAGCAGAAAGAATATACCCACAGTTTGGAACTGATGGGTACATAATATTTTTTTTCTTCTACTCATTCGATAATCCATGATTTTAATTCGCTTTTCAAACGTTCTATTTTAGTCGACGTGAGATCTTGAAAATGTGTCGACTCGAAAGACGTCTCGATTTCACCACCATTTTTTTTCTCCTCCATTCTATTTTTTTAATATTTTAACCGCTTTACTAAAGGAAGGAATAATATATTTCTCGCTTTAGTATTATAGGCCTCTCCGTCCTTGGTAATTATGGCTACCTCGCCATTATTATTAAAATCAATATATATATATATACACCGAACTCCGTCTTGAATCTCGTTAAACACATTGATGAGATCTCGACGACGAAACACGTGTCTGTGAATAACTATATATATATATATATATATATATATATATATATATATATATATATATATATATATATATGCAAACATTGTTAAAAATAACAGAATTTGTCTGTTTAATTATACATTTTTAAAATGCTTAACGTAATGCGATTTTATTTTGTGATGCCATTCCGGCGTCGCTGAATTTAAATTGTAAACATCTTTCCTGGAACAATGCGAAAACGTTCCCTGCGCGTTTCTCCGCTTACTTAAAAAAATTATCTTCTTTCTCCAGCTTTTTTGTTCATTTGCTTTTGACATCTGAGAATGATTTGACGAAGAATCGAAGACGTTCGTGATACCTATAGGACATTTATTATTGTTTTTTGATTTTAATACCAAAAAAAATTAGAAAAATAAAAAATATATAAAAGGTATAATTAAACAGACGAATTCTGTTATTTTTAACAATGTTTGCATAAATTAGAAAATGTTGTCTAAATACACACAATATATATATATTTTTTCATACATCTTGTCTTTCACGGCATTTCATTTAATGATATATCGTGAATTTTATCCTTATATATATATATATATATATATATATATATATATATATATATATATATATATATATATATATATATGGATGAAGTTAATCCAAAAAAAGATATAAGAGGCAACTAATATCTTTTAATTAGTGAAACATCCGGATAAAGACTGAAGCTCAATATACTGGATAGAGCATTAATAGCATAATATAACATGAAATAATAAAATAAGGTGCGAATCAAATTTTATTAGAATTCAAAATTCAGGCAAAGTATCTCAACGTCCTTAACTCATGAGTTTTCAAATATATATATATATATATATATATATATATATATATATATATAATTGATAATGCGTTTATGATCGTTTATTAAAGTCGCAATAAACGAACGTTATGATAAAGCTAGCTTTTATGAGTCTGGTGTAAGTTGTTCATTGTTTGAATGTAAACCATGTTATTGCGATATCAAATGCAGATTCGTTTTTTTTTGTTTTTTTGTTGTTGTTTTTTCGATGCTTGGTTAATTTGTTCGAAAAGTGTAACATTTTTCTCCATCATTTTTGATGGAGCGGGTATTTTAATATCTTTATAGATAAAATAGAGTTGTCTATCTGTCTAACTGTCCGTGCATCTGTGTGTGTGTGTGTGTGTGTGTGTGTGTGTGTGTGTGTGTGTGTGTGTGTGTGTGTGTGTGTGTGTGAGAGAGAGCATCATTTTTTAACTATTGGTGAAGAGGAAGACTAAAAGCAATTTGGAATCAACAACTTCCTGCGAAGGTTTTTATTTGTAAAATAATGTAAATATAAACTATGGCGTCTCTGTCTATCTATTCGGAGAGGCGATTAAAAACAAAGCCCTATACCAAGATGAAACACAACTTTTCTCGAGTAACATTTTACGAAGAATACAATTAGTTTTGTATTAGAGTTTTTTTTATAATATCGCGATGTTTTCGTCCACGCTTTACATCCATAAATAGCAAAGACGATGTTATATTTTATTTTATTTTATTGTTAACAAAGCCCTGTAACAAGATTAAAACAACTTTTATAGATTAATATTATACGAAGTAATTATTATTCAATACGTGCGATTTATTTTCTGAAATTTCTGATAAAATTATTTATAAGAATAATGGAGTGTTTGAGCTTTACCAATAATAGGCGGAAAACATGTTTTTAACTTTTCGTTGTTTAACTACAATAACACATTTATTATTATTATATTTTTTGCTTTCGTTGTTTTCAAATAAAAGGACCACTTTTATTCCAGGGCAACACGGAGTGCCTCTCTTAGTATATAAAAAAATTTCAAAGTACAAATGTCTAATTATTTTGCAGACGATGGATTTCACAGCTACCCACATTGAAAACAGAATTGTTGACGAAAAAGCGGGAAAGATCAATAAAAACATGATGTCATCTGTGCCACTTAATTATTCAAGACCAACCGATTCAGTTTCACCTTTCCATGCAAATATTTTGCGCCAAAGTCGGATAATGTCCCCTCTAACCACGATCGGTTCGAATTCAATTCCTTTGAATCCAGAGGCGTATGTACCATCCGCCATTGCTGGCCAATTATGTCTCCCAACAGAACTTCTACCCAGAATAATGAGTACGTAGAAATATGGTGATTTGTTTCTTTTCATGTTCTGCTAATAACAGTTGATCATTAAAGAGCTGCATGGAAGTTTAAACTAATTACCGCCGGTTCACATATTTTGTTCAAACATAAATTCATTAATTGTGGACTGTCTTGGTGTATAATGCTTCTAAAATGTTAATGTTGTATATTAATGTCATTATGTAATATTTTTGTGTTATTTACTAAGATTTATATTGTGCAAAAGCAAATGCAATAATTCGTTGGATGATTAGAATGTTATTTCAAGATATTCATAAGAATATACAAGACTTTAATAAGACTTCATATGTAATAGACTCACGCCATCAGTAGTTAGACGTTTGAATTGGAATATGTTAAAACTTGAATGCATACAAAGAAAAGTGACTGAACTAATGAAAACAATGATATATCTGAATTACTAAAAAGAGTATTACCTTTAGGTTTAACTACTTTCATATGTTATCTTTACTATTCAAAAGACTTCATCAGTAATAAGTTTTTTTTTTTTTTTAATTATTTACACCCTCTCTTTATTTCGGTATGTTTTTATATCTTTCCTACCATTCTTTGTAAAGCCCTCTTTATCTCTCTCATGTTTATTTTTTCCAATTGTAAATATGTCAAAAATTAATAACTCATTTCAGATGAATTCTTTTTAATTATAAAAACGAAAAATTAAATCTCACAATTTGAGTAGTAGTCTGAAGAAATTCTTAATTTTATTTTTAATATCGCCCGTACTGAGGATTGAACCTTCAACCTCTAGAAGTCTTAGAACTGATTACACTTAGCACTTTTATCCATTACGCCACGGATCTGTGGATTAAATAAAGTATTCAGTTCGAAATTCCGTAGAGATTCCTGAGTTCGACGGAAAGATTCCCGATTTCGACAAGAAGGTCGAAGGTTATGTCGGCCGGAACGCTGTGAGAATAACATCCGAGATGAGAACAGTAGTCCGAATAATCCAAATAATACAACAAAATCATACGTTCTTTAATAATCCTAAAGTTACTGCACCGACGAGATAATCTGTCAGATATATTGCACTATTTTATTTACCATCACTAAATGTCAGCGTTAATAATAGGTACTGATTTAGTATCGTCTGACGCAACACAAATTTAATCGAAAATTACTAAATAAATGGTTTTAATGGTTAATTATTAATTAAGAACGAAATAAAAAATTTGTTCAAAAAATTGCTGAATGTTTATCTTTTTATGAATAATGCAATAAAATATTTTCTTTAATAATCCCTTTTCTTCTTCTCACCTCTTTTTCAACTCACCTCTTATCGAAGGCGGTTTCTACGATCCAGCCATGTTTTCATCTCGATACGGTACGATTGGTGGCAGCAAACCAAAAGTGGCCACTCCAAGTGTTGTGGCCAAAATTGAAGAATACAAATTAGAGAATCCATCAATATTCGCTTGGGAAATTCGGGAAAAACTAATGTCTGATGGTAGGTATTAGTGCAAACCTCTCACAGACTACGCAATTTACTTTTTAAAAGTAATACAATCATAAAATAGTATATGTTTGTGTGTTTAACGACAGATCAAGCCTTTTGGGGTTATTTAGCACCGAAACACAATATGTGCAAGTTAATAGACAAAGAACAAAAACTGAAAAAAAATCCTTCATTTCTTTATATAGTTTTACTTAGGCGAATGTTAACCTTTCTTTTTAAAAATAAATGATTAAAAAAATTGGTGTGACACGAGTGATATAATGGATACGGACCCAGACTATGGAATCGGCTAAACAGAGTTCAAATCCAGTTGTACGTATTTATGACATTCCCTTACATTGTTATATAATTGGAAAATGTATGAATACCCCGTCTCCAGCTATTAGTAAAAAAACAATTTGTTTTCAAATAATCCTACAGAATGATTTTTTTAAATAGGTATCGTGTTTCGACACTGAATAACCCCTAATGGGTTGATATGCCGTTAAACAAAAAAAAAACTATACCAGAAATAATGTACGATTAATTTCCATAAATAAAAAAACCTCTCTCTCACTTTTCATTTTTATTCCTTCTGTCATCCATGCCACCCTCTCTATTTCTGGCCATATACATAAACCTGCAACTGATAATACGCTTTCTTCTTAAGTTAAGAGATTATAAAAATAATTAATTTAATTAGAAAATGGTTCGATCAAATTTTGCTATTTTATAAGTACCTCAAAATTGAATAAACGGTTTTCACTTTGAAATATTTACAAAATTTTCAAAATATGAAAAAAATCAGTGAATTTTCCGATTTTAATGAAATTATCATGAATGATTTACTTTTATTTTAATTAGTGTTTTTTTTTTATGCGAAATATTTTGAACATATTTTGGGTCACTTTCAGTTCCACCCCTTATAATTTAGCCATAAAAAAATTAACAAAAATTTAAAAAGATAACCTTGCCCAAAAATGACACAAACATTCCACATTTAATAAAAGTTATAAAAATAAAAAGCTAAACATTTTGAAAATAGGCCCTACAATTGAAATATATGATTTCAATGTCACAGAGGTCATATTTTTGAATTGAAACATACATCATTTGAACTGGAATTCTATTTGATTTAGATATTCACAGATCAAGATAATTTTCGAATATTATTTATAGTAAGTTTTCAAATAGTTTTACTTCTTAAATGTATCTAAAAGAATTGTTATTCAATAAAGAGATATTTAAGTTGGAGACGCAGCAGCCAGTAAATGTTGTTTAAAATAACAACCTCTTCATTCAGCCAATCAGAAGCGTAGAAATCATAAGTCTTCGCATATTAAAAAAAAACGTTTCAATATTTCGTGCTTAATATAAAAACCAACGGTGCCAGCTACCAGCCTCTCGGTTTCCAGTTTCTTTCAAACCTGCCATAAACCTGAGAGCAAGTCACTAAAACTATATCCGGCGACAATCGACAAGAAGTACGCGACAAACGCAACAAGAAACTATCACAACTTGTGAACACACAAATTCGTGTCTACACTACACAGACTAAATTATAATTTTTCTCACTTTGAACGTTCCGTGAAACACTGAACTTACAGTTACTCCTCTCCTCACACACGAGGCAAATCAATTCCAACCGACACGAGAAACGACATCACTACTAACTCTTTCATTTGCTTATTCGAATTAGTTGTTAATTTGTTGCCAATAAAACGTAATTATATTTTTGTCATTCTTTTTGATATTGCTTTTCCCTCTACAAAGTAACCATGAATTATCACACAGACACGCAAAAAAAAAAACTATCTTTGATCCCAGGATATTTTACAAGAATTTGTATTTGTATTTATATTTTACAAGAGTTGATTTTTTACCTACAGGACACTAATCTTTCCAAATAAGTTATATGATCTTCTTTGAATTATAATAATAATAGAAGACCTTGCGTTACAAATTTTCATTTTTCAATTTTTCCTTATACAAAGACAACTATAAAACAACATACATTTAAAATTAAAATAAATAACTAAAAAACGATGAAAATGTTTCTAATTGTTCTTCTATCGGGCATTTATTTCTTTGTTTTCGTGACGTCTTAAATAATCTATCCGTTTGTATGTTGTATATTGGATTTGAAATAGAGGGGCATTTATTTCTTTGTTTTCGTGACGTCTTAAATAATCTATCCGTTTGTATGTTGTATATTGGATTTGAAATAGAGGGGCATTTATTTCTTTGTTTTCGTGACGTCTTAAATTATCTATCCGTTTGTATGTTGTATATTGGATTTGAAATAGAGGGGCATTTATTTCTTTGTTTTCGTGACGTCTTAAATTATCTATCCGTTTGTATGTTGTATATTGGATTTGAAATAGAGAGGTATTTATTTCTTTGTTTTCGTGACGTCTTAAATTATCTATCCGTTTGTATGTTGTATATTGGATTTGAAATAGAGGGGCATTTATTTCTTTGTTTTCGTGACGTCTTAAATTATCTATCCGTTTGTATGTTGTATATTGGATTTGAAATAGAGGGGCATTTATTTCTTTGTTTTCGTGACGTCTTAAATTATCTATCCGTTTGTATGTTGTATATTGGATTTGAAATAGAGGGGCATTTATTTCTTTGTTTTCGTGACGTCTTAAATTATCTATCCGTTTGTATGTTGTATATTGGATTTGAAATAGAGGGGTATTTATTTCTTTGTTTTCGTGACGTCTTAAATTATCTATCCGTTTGTATGTTGTATATTGGATTTGAAATAGAGGGGCATTTATTTCTTTGTTTTCGTGACGTCTTAAATTATCTATCCGTTTGTATGTTGTATATTGGATTTGAAATAGAGGGGCATTTATTTCTTTGTTTTCGTGACGTCTTAAATTATCTATCCGTTTGTATGTTGTATATTGGATTTGAAATAGAGGGGCATTTATTTCTTTGTTTTCGTGACGTCTTAAATTATCTATCCGTTTGTATGTTGTATATTGGATTTGAAATAGAGGGGTATTTATTTCTTTGTTTTCGTGACGTCTTAAATTATCTATCCGTTTGTATGTTGTATATTGGATTTGAAATAGAGGGGCATTTATTTCTTTGTTTTCGTGACGTCTTAAATTATCTATCCGTTTGTATGTTGTATATTGGATTTGAAATAGAGGGGCATTTATTTCTTTGTTTTCGTGACATCTTAAATTATCTATCCGTTTGTATGTTGTATATTGGATTTGAAATAGAGGGGCATTTATTTCTTTGTTTTCGTGACGTCTTAAATTATCTATCCGTTTGTATGTTGTATATTGGATTTGAAATAGAGGGGTATTTATTTCTTTGTTTTCGTGACGTCTTAAATTATCTATCCGTTTGTATGTTGTATATTGGATTTGAAATAGAGGGGCATTTATTTCTTTGTTTTCGTGACGTCTTAAATTATCTATCCGTTTGTATGTTGTATATTGGATTTGAAATAGAGGGGCATTTATTTCTTTGTTTTCGTGACGTCTTAAATTATCTATCCGTTTGTATGTTGTATATTGGATTTGAAATAGAGGGGAATTTATTTCTTTGTTTTCGTGACGTCTTAAATTATCTATCCGTTTGTATGTTGTATATTGGATTTGAAATAGAGGGGCATTTATTTCTTTGTTTTCGTGACGTCTTAAATTATCTATCCGTTTGTATGTTGTATATTGGATTTGAAATAGAGGGGCATTTATTTCTTTGTTTTCGTGACGTCTTAAATTATCTATCCGTTTGTATGTTGTATATTGGATTTGAAATAGAGGGGCATTTATTTCTTTGTTTTCGTGACGTCTTAAATTATCTATCCGTTTGTATGTTGTATATTGGATTTGAAATAGAGGGGTATTTATTTCTTTGTTTTCGTGACGTCTTAAATTATCTATCCGTTTGTAAGTTGTATATTGGATTTGAAATAGACAAACATATTAATTTTGTATTGACAACTTTTGTGGCTAGCAAAAATAAAGTTACATAAATATAATAGATGAGTATTCAAAGAGTCCAAGAACGTTCCAAGTGAAAGGAGGTGTTTTATTTGTAAAGGGAAATTGAGTACACGTGTTCATTTCGGCCGACGCTGTGTGAGTTTGCGTGTGCAAATAGAATAGGCATTTAAATGTATGCATGCATATTAGCGTGCCTTTTTTTGCCAATGAGAGAGTGAATGTACTAACGGTGTATATACAAGCTCGGTGAGCGGCGCGCGTGTATGTGTGTGTGCTTCACTGGGTGTGTTCGTGCGTGTCTCTCTTTGCGTTTGTTGAGGATTCTCGGCCAGGGGACGAGGTTAGATTTTAAAGACATAGTTTGTTAGTTTTTTTTAAGTGCGTTGTCTGTGCAAAATTAAAAAAATAGGAAAGAGAAAGGAAAACGCTATGTTGGGTATTTATATTACGCGCGAGGTTTGGAAATGAATATCTTCGCTTTTTTAATTGTCTGAAATAAACTACTGATTGGAGATTTTGCCCAATCGAGAATCGACATGTAAAACAACATTTACTGTCGCTGCTGCTTCTAATACGAAAGTAATTTGTCTTTTCGTGGCTTTTCCCTTTTTTTAAGTACAAATAAACAATTTATTGACAGGAAATAAAGTCTGTGGAGGCATTAATAAATGTTTGACAGTAATCGTTGAGTTTAACGAGTTGAATTGACGACAGGCATAAAAAGGTGATTATATAAATCCTTCTTTATTCTTTCCTGTTCTCTTTTAGGTGTTTGCAACCAATCAACGTTACCGAGTGTTAGTTCAATCAATCGTATTCTTCGAAACAAAGCGGCTGAACGCGCAGCCGTTGAATACGCCAGATTGGCCAGCCATGCCCTCTACTCTGTCTATTCACCCCGGTGGAACATCGCTTCGTACACATCACCGCAGGTCACGCCGACTCCAGCAGTGGCGGCTGCCCTACAGTACCAATCGGCTGCAGCTGCCGTCGCGGCAACCATGAAATCTTCAACAGGACAGCCCTTCCATATGTATGCGGCACCATCGGCTTATGACGTCAGAATTAGCGATAGGAATGGTACTGGTGGCAGAGACGTCCTGATGTCCTCAATTGATCAAAGCTTGACAATACAAACAGGTGAGTTTAACCTGATTTAAAATGGAATCAGTTTCCCGCGTTATTTATTTATGTATTTATTTATTTAATTAGTCATCTATTATTTTAATCAATTTAATCATTTAATAATTTCATCTTGTAATTAACAAAAATAATAAGAAGTTGGTGTAGTTTGCTTGAATCATCAGTGTGTATTATATATAGAGATAACTTATAGAAGGCGATTACACTACGGGGATGTATCGGATATAAGCTGGATTGAAAGCAAGAGAAAACGAATTCAAAAGTGCAATGAGTTTTTTTTTCTCTTTTTCTCTTTTTATTATTACTATTATTATTAATATTATGATCTTTTTTTAAATTGCAAATCTTATTTGCCTTCATTATCACTTGATGGTGGGCTCCGCATAACATAATATTTCCGGAAAAATCCCTTCTTCAGATGATGAATGTTCAATTCTGTTCTTAAACCGTGCTAATAACGGCCGTTGGAATTAGCTCTGCAGTAAATATACTACCATCTGAGTACTATTTTTTAGTTTAATATTATTAATAGGCTTTTATTGTTTTATTTGCTTTTCTTGGCTTTTAGTATCATTATTATTTATTTATTTAACTAGCAAGGCTATCCGGCATTGTCAGGGGCGATAAAAAAATAGAAGATAAATAGTGTACGTAACATCTTTATAGTAAAACTCCCCCCCCTCTCTCTCTCTCTCTCTCTCTCTCTCTCTTTCTCTCTCTCTCTCTCTCTCTCTCTCTCTCTCTCTCTCTCTCTCTCTGTAGCCGTCTCTTTATCTTTATTTTTTCCCCACCCCTTCATTTTCTCGTCCATCTCCCCAACCCTCTCTTTCTCCTCCGCTCAAACTATTCCTCTCATGTTTTAGTGTGTTGAAAAAAAATGTAATTAATTTACCGGAGTTATCCTTTTAAAATGAAATTCTTAATGCCGGATAATTCCGTTCCCCCATCCACTTTTACAATAATATAATGAGAAATTATGTTGATAATGAACATAGTCCAAAGAGATTTAAATATAATACTGTAATTTACATTTATTGCTCCCGGACAAATGCAAGTAGAACAACAGATACAGTTACCCTCCCCCATTTATCAAATATAATAAAGTAATGTTAATAATGACAATTTTATCGCTCCCGTACAAGTAGAAAAAAGTGTTTGCTCCTCCGGCCTCACTTACCAAATATAATACATACTGTAATGTTAGTAAGGAGCACTGTCAAACGTAAGGTTAAATCAAAGTATGAAGAGAAATGATGTTAATAATAATAAGTTATTTGCTCCAGGACAACGCCGAGTAAAACAAAAGTTTGTGTACTCCTCACCATTATTCATTTTTTCATTCATATTACAGTATAAAACTTGGTCAGTGCCCGGGATAAAAAATTGTAAGATTACAGTATTTCTTTTGGTAACTGGTATATATAAATCACTAGCAGGGCTACCCGGCGTTGCCCGGGGCGATAAAAAAAAACAAAGTAGTAGAAATTAAAGAGTGTGTGTAACATCTTTATATAAAAACTTCAATCTCTCTTCTTTCTTTAGCCGTCTTTCTTTCCCTGGTCCTCATTATTTCCCTCCTTCCTTCAACCCTCTATTTCTCTTTTTCCCATATGATTCTTATCGTTTTAAATGTGTTAAAAACTTATAATAATGTAATTCACGTAAATTCTTTTTACTAAATATGTATTTTATGTAACTGGATTTTCTTAAAGAAATATGCTATGTAAACAAACATTTTAGATGAAAGTTATTTATTATTCTTACATTGTATTTTTGATCCCGAAATAAAATTATATTTTATTTTTTCAAGACTTTAAAATCGAATTTGAATGCAATGACTTAATCGCTGGCGGCCATGTTGTAATTTCCTATAATTTGCTTTCGTAAAATAGTAGCAATACTTTGATTAGCGTTTGTCGCTTATTTAAAAAACAATACCAAAGAACTAAAAATTTAAAGGCGCGTCCCTGGCGCTAAGAAACGTTAAATAACATTAAAAGTTATTTCAAATTATAAGGTAATTAAATTAAAATATGACTCAGAATTTTAAAATTACTATAAAATATCATGAAAAATAACTGAAAACAGTACCCCCCCCCCGATTAAATCTGCCCCATGGACTCCTAAGGGGTTAGTTTATAGATTCGGGAATACTCCCATCACTTTACTCTGTGAATTTTACATATAAATGTACTTTTTCCCCGACCCCTAAATCTCTCCAGCCATCCCCCTTCCCCAATTTTTTTTCACTTTCACCAACCCTGAGAAATATTTTAAGTAAAAAAAAATAGAAAAAAATTTGGCCCGACCCCTTAAAAGTTCGGCCGGACCCCTAAAAATTTCCCCGACCCCTCAATCTATCAAGCCCCCCCCCAACTTGTTTTTCACTCTCCCCCAACCCTGAGAAGTAGTTTAGGTTAAAAAATAGAAGAAATAATTTGGCCTGACCCCTAAAAAGTTCGGCCTGAACCCTGAAATTTTCTCCGACCCTTCAATCTCTCCAGCCCCCTCTGCCAACTAATTTTTCACTCTCCCCCAACCCTGAGAAATATTTTGAGTTCAAAAAAAAAAAAAAAAAAAATTGGCCTGACCTCTAAAAAGTTCGGCCTGACCCCTAAACACTTTGGCCTGACCCCTAAAATTTTCCCGGACCCCCTAATCTCTCCAACCCCACCCCACCCTCAACATTTTTTTAACTTTTCCACAACTCTGAGAAATATTTTAAGTTAAAAAAAAAAATTTGGCCAAACCCCTAAAAAATTGAGCCTGACCCCTAAAATTTTCCCCAACCCCCAAATTTCTCCAGCCCCCCCTCTCAACATTTTTTTCCAATCTCCCACAACCCTGAGAAATATTTTAAGTTAAAAAAATAAAAAAATAAAAAATTTGGCCCGACCCCTAAAAAAGTTGGCCTGACCCCTAAAATTTTCCCCGACCCCTAATCCTTCCAGCCCCCCCCCCAACTTTTTTTCACTCTCCCACAACCCTGAGAAATGTTTTAAGTTCAAAAAAAAAAAAAAATTGGGCCCGACCCCTAAAAAATTTGGCCTGACGCCTAAAATTTTCCCCGATCCCCTAATCCTTCCAGCCCCCCCCCCAAACTTTTTTTCAATCTCCCACAACCCTGAGTAATATTTTAAGTTCAAAAAATAAAAAATTTGGTCCGACCTCTAAAAAATTTGGCCCGACCCCTAAAATTTTCCCCGATCTCCTAATCCTTCCAGCCAACTTTTTTTTCAATCTCCCACAACCCTGAGAAATATTTTAAGTTAAAAAATAAAAAAATAAAAAAATTGGCCCGACCCCTAAAAAATTTGGCCTGACCCCTAAAATTTTCCCCGATCCCCTAATCCTTCCAGCCCCCCCCCAACTTTTTTTTCAATCTCCCACAACCCTGAGAAATATTTTAAGTTAAAAAAAAAAAAAAAAATTTGGCCCGACCCCTAAAAAATTTGGACTGACCCCTTAAATTTTCCCCGATCCCCTAATCTCTCCAGCCCCCCCATATTTTTTCACTCTCCCACAACCCTGAGAAATATTTTAAGTTAAAAAAAAAAAAAATTTGCCCCGACCCTTATAAAATTTGGCCCGACCCTTAAAATTTTCCCCAACCCCCTAATCCCTCCAGCCCCCCAACCCGCAACATTTTTTCACTCTCCCACAACCCTGAGAAATATTTTGAGTTCAAGGAAAAAAAAAATTTGGCCTGAAACACCAATATTTCTTGGGACCGTTATACTTAAGAAGCACCAACATACGTGTGAAAATTAAGGAGGCCTCCTGAGAATAACTCTTACTGGTGGCCAGGTGCGGATGTGATTGAGCAACCTTGTTTCACTACACACTCTTAACGTAGCCTTCCTATGATGTTATTGATTTATCCGGACAGAAGTTATGGGATGACCTGATACAACCGGACACAATTTAGGGCAAGACCGGGTACATCCGGCAAGGGATTATGGGACAGGTGCGGATGTGATTGAGCAACCCTTGTTTCACTACACACTCTTAACGTAGCATTCCTATGATGTTATTGATTTATCCGGACAGAAGTTATGGGATGACCTGATACAACCGGACACAATTTAGGACAAGATCGGGTACATCCGGCAAGGGATTATGGGATGTTTTCAGTGACTCAGCATTTTTATCGGATTAGTACATAAATACATTAGATTATTTCCAAATTAATACTATTTAACATGTAAAAAAGTCTGAAAAATACGGGAAAAATGCTACCCTCTGTCGGAAATTGGTCCGGTTGATCCTCAGAAAGTGAATTGTTTTTTTGCGATTTTCAAATATTATGATCCCAGGATATGTATGTATGGTGCTAAAAATATCAACTTTTTGACATGTCGCCGCTTAGTTTTTGGGGAGTAGCTGTACATTACATAAATACATTAGATAATTACCAAATTAGTACTAATTAACATTGAAATATAACTGAAAAGGACCCCCCCCCTGATGAAATCTGCCCCATGGACCCCTAAGGCGTGGGTTTATAGATTCGGGAATACGGCCACTAACTTACTCTGTGAATTTTACATAAGAATACACTTTTATATTGTATCTATATTCTCTAACATTTTTTTCTATAGGGCACACACACACACACACAAACACACAAACACACACACATACAGACATTCAATTTTATATAGAAGATTACCCGTTGTCCGGGATGAATAGTATTTGTATTTGTTTTAGTAACTGGTATATATAAATTATCTTTGGACTATTTTCTTATCACCTTCATATTATTGGGGAATGGATGATGGGGGGGGCGGGGAGAAATTATGAAATTGTAATATGAATACAAAAAATGAATTAAAAAAATGAATAAAACAACGAATGAAAATAGATGAATGACAGATGAATGACAATATAAATGAAAAACTTTAATGCAAAAAACTGAATGAAAAATAAATTTGAAAACTGAATGAAAAATAAATGACAAAAGTGAATGAAAAAATAAATGAAAATAAATGAAAAAAAAACTGAATGAAAGAAAAAGAAAGAAAACTAGAATTAAAAAAATGAATACGAAGAAATGAATGAAAAATGGTTGAAAATAACTGAATGAAATATGAACTAAAAACGTAATTTAAAAAGTGAATAAAATCATGAAAAATAATTGATTGAAATTAAAAAATTAAAAAATAAATTAAAAAATGAATTAGAAAAAAAAAGATTATCAGAATGAAACAAAATAATAAGAAATTAATAAAAAATGAAAAAATAAAAAATAAATGAAGAATAAAAAATAAATGAAAAAGTGAATGAAATAATGAAGGAGAAAATTAATGAAAAATGAATGAGAAGAAATGAATGAATAATTGGATAAAGAAAAATGAATGAATGAATAATCGAATAAAGAAAATGATTGAATGATTGAATAAAGAAAAATGAATGAGAAATAAATGAAAAAAGTGAAGGAAAAAAATGAAGGAAACAATTAATGAAAAAAATTAAAATAGGAATGAAAATATTGAATGAAGAAAAATAAATGAACAATGACTGAAAATGAATGAAAAAGAAAAGAAAAATGAATGACAAAAAGGAATGAAAATTGAATGAAAAAATGAATGAAATGATTAATGAAAAATACGAAAGAATTAAGGAGAAATGAATGAAAAGAAAGATAACCAGAATGAAAAAAAATGAATGAGAAATAAATGAAAAATGAATGAAATAATGAAGGAGAAAATTAATGAAAAAAATGGTAAATGAATGAAAAATTGAATAAAGAAAAATGAATGAGAAATAAATGAAAAAATGTGAATGAAAAAAGTGAAGGAAACAATTAATTAAAAAAATTAAAATAGGAATGAAAATATTGAATTAAGAAAAATAAATGAACAATGACTGAAAAATGAATGAAAAGGGAATGAAAAAAATGAAAAAAATGAATGAAATGACTAATGAAAAAATGAAAGAATAAATATTGAGGACAAAATGAATGAAAAGTCGGATGAAAAAATGAAGGAAAACTTGAATGAAAAGAAGTGAATAAACAAAAAATTATTAATAAAAAATCGATGAAAAAAATAAAGAAAAAATGAATGAAAAACTAGAAGAAAAATGAATGAAAAAATAAATGAAAAAAATGAAAAAAATTTGATTGAAAACAACTGAAGGAAAAAACTGAATGAAAAACTGAATGAGCAATTAATGAAAAATGAATGAAAAAGAAATTTTTAAAAATGAATGAGAAATGAAAAAAAAACATAAGCACATATCTTATGTAGTTTCCGACTTTTAGACGGAAACACATACACACACAGATTTACAGTTACTAAATGTAATACTGTACCTTTCTTAGTATAAGAAAACAGTGATGTTGGTTGTATGGGCAATGCGGCCTTTAAACATTATGCAGATGCTCTTCCCAGGATATTGAACACTTTGGATTTACTAACTAGTATTAGTTAGTCAATACTAAGATATTATAATGTATTATTATTATTATGACTCCAGTGCAACACTATGTGATTTGTCAAGTATACAACATAATAACAAAAGACAAATAAGTTATTTTTCCCGGGCAACACTGCGTTTCCCGGGCAACACTAGCTCTATCTAGGATATTGACCACTTTTTGATTGCTATATAATACTTCCTATATCAAATACTGTAATGTTACCATTATGACATCCAGGCAACGCCGAATAGATATTCTTGTATAAAAAACAGTGATATTGGTTCTCATGGTCGACGCAGCTTTTAAACATACCTGCTCTACCCAGGATTTTGAGCAGCTTTGGATTACGGCTCTCGGACAACAACATTATAAAAAAAGACAGAAAAGGTCTTAATCCTGGGCAACACTGCGTTTAAACACGCCTGCTCTATCTAAAATATTGAGCAATGCAACTACTCGCTTTATCCAAGCACTTTGAACTATGGCTCCAATGGTATGCAACAATATTTTTTAAAAGACAAAGAAGTTCTTCATCCTGTGCAACACTGCATTTAAACGCACTTGCTTTATCTAGAATATTGAGCACTTTTAAAGTTAAATTGACCTCCAGAGCAAAGCTAATATCTTTTAAGTGAGAAGTATAAAATTAAACTTAGGCCTGCATCCATTAAAATCTAGGGAGCCTCCAGAGCACTACTGAAATTATATATTTAGATTAAAATATGTCCTCAAATATCGTACGTGCGCCTCCAGAACACTACTAAAAACTTTCCGAGTTTCTTACTCCCCTCCATTTGAAGAGAAATGACGTTAAGAAACGTTAAATAAGATAAAAAGTTTTTTTCCGGAAGTAATGACTCAGCATTTTCCAATCTCTATATATAAAACACAATGTGTGTGTGTGTGTGTGTGTGTGTGTACCCTATAGAAAAAAAGTTAGAGAATCTAGATAAAATCTAAAAGTGTATTCTTTATGTAAAATTAACCGAGGAAGATAATGAAAGTATTCAAGAATCTATAAATGCACCCTTAAGGAGCCTATGGAACAGATTTCGTCAGGAGGGGCCGATCTTTCCAGCTATTTTCAGTTTAATTTCAATGTAATTATGTATTAATTTGGAAAGTAAACAATTATATTATGTAGTAATTTGTAAAAACTGCCAAGTCATTCCTAGAATTCAACCGGAAATGACATCAGAGGGAGGCGGAGGGATAGGGGGAGAAATTCAACATTAATAGAACGGCGGAGGTCCACTCTCCCAGGGTCTTCTTCCTTACCCGTAAGTTTATTTGCGACCCGCCACTACCCGCCACTACCCGCCACTACCCGCCACTGCATGTAACTATTGCCACTATCTGGTACTATGCCCGCCACTACCCCCACAGCTCGCCACTACTCGCCAGTATATGCCACTGTCCGCCACTATCCCACATTCCCTACCACTGTCCGCCACGACCTGCCATATACTGTAACTATTGTCAATACTCACCAATACCCGCCACTGCCTACCACGGCCTGCCACTGCCTGCCACTGCCTGTCACTGTTCGTAAATATTTCCACTACCTGCCATTGCCCGCCAGTACCCGCCACCACTTGTAAATATTGGCAATGCCCACCACTAACTGCCACTGTCCGCCAATACCAGCTTTTGCCCCCATTACCTGCTACTGCCTGTAAATATTTCCACTACCCGCCATTGCCCACCACTACCAGCCATTATCTGCCACTGCCAAACACTACCCGCCACTGTCTGTAAATATTTCTATTGCCCGCCACTGTCTGGCAATACCCACCACTTCCCGCCACTACTTGAAATAACCTGTAACTATTTCCACTACCCGCCACTACACGCCACTCCCGTCACTACTCTCCATTACCCGGCACTACCCGCCACTAATTGCCACTATTGACATTTCCCTGTCACTACCCGCCACTGTTTGACATTACCCGCCACTGTCCGCCACTTCTACTTGGTGTTGTCCATGATCAAAAATTGTTAGATGACACTATTACCTTTGTTAACATATTAACTCTCTTCGGACTATTGTCTTTATCAACATTACGTATCTTCTTAATATGTTGAAATGGAGAGGCGAAAAAAATTAGTAATTTCTACTCGACGTTGCACGGGATCAAATATTGTAAGATGACAGTATTACTTTTGGTAAGGGATATATACTAAATCTCTTCGGCCTATTGAATTCATAAGCATTGCTTATCTTCTTCATATGTTGAAATGTAGCATGGGGCGGATAAAATTTGGAATTGACCGTGACCATTATTCTCAGCATTGTCCGGGATCACGAATTGTAAAATTTCAGTATTACTTTTGGTAACTGGTATATAATAACTCTCTTTTGACTGTTGACTTCATCAACATTACGTATCTTCTTAATATGTTGAAATGGATTAGGCGGGGGCAAGAAATTAAGAATTGACTGTGACTATTTGTTCTACTCGGTGTTGTCCGGGATCAAAAATTGTAAGATTACAGTATTACTTTTAGTAAGGGATATATAGTAAATCTTTTCGCTTATTGACTTCATCAACCTTACGCGTTTTCTTAATATGTTTAAATAGAAGGGGGGAAATCAGAATTGACTGAGACTATTTGTGCTACTATGTGTTGTCCAGGGTAAAAAATTGTAAGATTATTGTATGACTTTTGGTAGATAGTGTATATTAAATATCTTCAGACTATTGAATTTTTCTTCATCATTTATCTTCATATTATTGTGAAATGTATGGGTTGACAAGAAATTAAGAATTTACCGGGACTATTTGTTATACTCGGCGTTGTCCGGGATCAATTATTATTTTCAACATTATTTCTTATCATACTTTGATTTTTACTATACTTTTGGAAGTTCTGTGAAGGCCTCCTTACTAACATTACAGTATTATATTTGGTTAGTAGGGCGGGGGCCGGGGGTAACAGAAACTTTTGTTCTACTCAACGTTGTCATAAAGCAATAAAATTGTCATTATTAACATGACTGTATTATATTTGGTAAGCAAGATGCGGATGGGGGGGGGGTAACAGAAGCTCTTTCTCTACTTGGATATGTCCGAGAGCAATAAATGTAAATTACAGTATTACATTTAAATCTCTTTGGACTATATTCATTATCAACATCATTTCTCATTATATTATTGTGAAAGCGGGTGGGAGATCGAAATTACCCAACATTAAAAATTTCATTATGTTTTGATCTACTCGACGTTGTCCAGGTGCAATAAATGTAAGATTACAGTATTACATTTAAAAGGGGTAGCTCCGGTAAATGAAGCACATTATTTTTTTTCAACACATTGAAACATGAGAGAAGCATTGTCTAGGTGGAGGAAAAAGAAAGGGTCAAGGAGAAGGACTGAAAATGGGGAAGAGAGGAAGAGAGGAAGAGAGAAAGATAAAGAGACGACGAGAGAGATAGAAATTTTAATATAAAGATGTTACACACACTATTTATCTTCTATTTTGTTTTTTAGCGCCCAGGGCAACGTCAGCTAACCCTGTTAGTTATTACATAATTATGTCGAAATTTTATGAAAAATGATCGAAAAACTTGACCCACCTCTCTGACAAAATTTGTCCAATAGTCTTCTTAGGGAGGATTTAGAGATACCCTATCTACCTATAAAGCAAGTGCATTCGTAGACAATATTTTAGCTAGTTACAGATACCCTATATACTTATAAATCAATAGAATTCATAGACAAATATTTCAGCTTGTTACAGATAGCCTATCTACCTATAAAGCAATAGCATTTGTATACAAATATTTCAGCTAGTTACAGATAGCCTATCTACCTATAAAGCATTCATAGACAAATATTTCAGTTAGTTACTGATAGGCTATCTACCTATAGACACATATTTCAGCTAGTTACAGAATGCCTATTTACCTATAGAGCAATATCATTCGTAGACAAATATTTCAGTTAGTTATAGATAGCCTATCTACCTATAGACAAATATTTCAACTAATTACAGATAGCCTATCTACATATAGACAAATATTTTAGCTAGTTGCAGATAGCTTATCTACATATAGACAAATATTTAGCTAGTTACAGATACCCTATCCACCTATAAAGCAATAGTATTTGTATACAAATATTTCAGTTTGTTACAGATACCCTATTTACCTATAGAGCAATAACATTCGTAGACAAATATTTCAGCTAGTTACAGAATGCATATCTACCTATAAAGCAATAGCATCCATACACAAATATTTAAGTTAGTTTCAGATAGTCTATCTACTTATAGAGCAATATCATTCGTAGACAAATATTTCAGCTGGTTACAGATAGCCTATTCATCTATAGACATATATTTCAGCTGGTTACAGATAGCCTATTTATCTATAGACAAATATTTCAGCTGGTTACAGATAGCCTATTTATCTATAGACAAATATTTCAGCTGGTTACAGATAGCCTATTTATCTATAGACAAATATTTCAGCGGGTTACAGAAAGCCTATTTATCTATAGACAAATATTTCAGCTGGTTACAGATAGCCTATTTATCTATAGACAAATATTTCAGCTGGTTACAGATAGCCTATTTATCTATAGACAAATATTTCAGCTGGTTACAGATAGCCTATTTATCTATAGACAAATATTTCAGCTGGTTACAGAAAGCCTATTTATCTATAGACAAATATTTCAGCTGGTTACAGATAGCCCATCTACCCAAAACGCATTCGTTTTTTACTTCACCACATTTTGCCAGTCTTGTATATCGCTAATAAAATAAAATCTTTGATATTAATGAGCATCGTGTACTTTAATAAATAATTGTCTTCATTGTTTCTTTTTCCGTTTTTATTCTCTCCGCTTACATTTTACACAGAGTGTGACGACATGTCACCACCTTCGTCATCAGATGACGCCATGTCTCGTCTTCGGCGTAACAGGACGACGTTCACTGCTGAACAACTGGAGATTCTTGAAAAGGAATTCCAGAAAACCCATTATCCAAGCGTCACAACGCGAGAAGAACTCGCCCTTAAGACAGATTTATCTGAAGCACGTGTACAGGTAAGCCTGTTAGCAGCATTTCAATTTCAGTACTTTGTTAGATCCATTATAAAAACTGCCACTCCTCCCACTGGAAAGTTTTTGGCAAGAACATAAAAAAACTAAAACAAAAACAAAAACAAACTAAAGCTACAACACAATTACATTTTTTAAACAGCACAAACACCCTTAGAACAAATTACACAATAAGCAATATTTACAACGACATTTGAGGGTCTATCTGATAAAATATTGAAGAGAATTATATATATATATATATATATATATATATATATATATATATATATATATATATATATATATATATATATATATATATATATATATATATATATATATATATATATATATACAAAGAATGTATGGAGTAAATTCGGGAAATTTTCAATATGTGTACTTTACATAAAAAAGAAATTCACTCATCAATTGCATATTCTATCCGACCCAATAATTCCTTTATTAAGAGAAACTTTCAGGATAAACAACTAATTTTTCTTTGAAAATGAACAGAGATGATTATCCAATTAAATCGCAAATGTTAAATTTGGTATATGAAAATGTTAAATTTGGTATATGAAAATGTTAAATTTGGTATATAAAAATGTTAAATTTGGTATATAAAAATGTTAAATTTGGTATATGAAAATGTTAAATTTGGTATATAAAAATGTTAAATTTGGTATATGAAAATGTTAAATTTGGTATATGAAAATGTTAAATTTGGTATATAAAAATGTTAAATTTGGTATATAAAAATGTTAAATTTGGTATATAAAAATGTTAAATTTGGTATATGAAAATGTTAAATTTGGTATATAAAAATGTTAAATTTGGTATATAAAAATGTTAAATTTGGTATATGAAAATGTTAAATTTGGTATATAAAAATGTTAAATTTGGTATATGAAAATGTTAAATTTGGTATATGAAAATGTTAAATTTGGTATATGAAAATGTTTAATTTGGTATATAAAAATGTTAAATTTGGTATATGAAAATGTTAAATTTGGTATATAAAAATGTTAAATTTGGTATATGAAAATGTTAAATTTGGTATATGAAAATGTTAAATTTGGTATATGAAAATGTTAAATTTGGTATATAAAAATGTTAAATTTGGTATATGAAAATGTTAAATTTGGTATATAAAAATGTTAAATTTGGTATATGAAAATGTTAAATTTGGTATATGAAAATGTTAAATTTGGTATATGAAAATGTTAAATTTTGTATATGAAAATGTTAAATTTGGTATATAAAAATGTTAAATTTGGTATATGAAAATGTTAAATTTGGTATATGAAAATGTTAAATTTGGTATATAAAAATGTTAAATTTGGTATATGAAAATGTTAAATTTGGTATATAAAAATGTTAAATTTGGTATATGAAAATGTTAAATTTGGTATATGAAAATGTTAAATTTGGTATATGAAAATGTTAAATTTGGTATATGAAAATGTTAAATTTGGTATATGAAAATGTTAAATTTGGTATATGAAAATGTTAAATTTGGTATATAAAAATGGCCTTATAATTCACTAGATGAGTATTTCATTTACATTATACTTTCATTTTCATACTTCAATTCAAAAACTTATTAAATGTAAGATTATTTATTCGATATTTAATGTTTTCTGATCATTTGATTATTGTAGACATTACTCATGTTCTGCCTTTACTCTTAACCGACCATCTAAACACCTGCATTTCAATCGCTCATTAAAACTAATTACGTGAGAAACATCCCAGCCGCCAAATAACAACCCGGCCGTCAAAAAAACACCCACGTCGCCAAAAAACACTCCAGCCGCCAAAAAACACCCCAGCAGCCAAAAAACACCCCGGCCTCCAAAAAAACACCCCGGCCGTCAAAAAAACACCCCAGCAGCCAAAAAACATTCCAACCGCCAAAACACTCCTCGCCCCCCCCCCCCCCCAAAAAAAACACACCAGCAGCCAAAAAACTCCCCGGCCGTCAAAAAAAAAAAACACCCACGCCGCCAAAAAAACACTCCAGCCGCCCAAAAACACCCCAGCAGCCAAAAAACATCCCAGCCGCCAAAAAACACAACGGTCGTCAAAAAACACTCCAGCCGCCAAAAAACACCCCAGCAGTCAAAAAACATACCAGCCGTCAAAAAACACCCCGGCCTAAAAAACACTCCAGCCGCTAAAAAACACCCGAGCAGCCAAAAAAACACTTCGGCCGCCAAAAAATGAAAATCCGGCTTCGAGCTGAATTGTGTGCATAAACCGTGACAACCCGAAACTTGTCACTTTTCCCGGTAACATCGGCCAGATTGCCCTGCCTTCCACATCTGCATGGACAATCTTCACCTTCGCGGATAGTCAACAATTCACAAGTAAAGAAACACATCTACTCTTTGAATTGCCGTATCCTGATAAGTAGTGGTAATTGTCTACCAGCATTAGTGAACAATCCCTGACGAACCGCAGTTACATCTACTCCGAGAAACGAGATATTGCAGGATGCGAACAGCACGAATTGCTAGTCAAGTTTAAGTATGTGAACGCTAATCTATTTGGTGTTACACACAACCTTAAAATTCTCTGGCTAATAGTCCAGTAAGAGAGTGAAATCCTAATTGGACTTTTAGCGAAATATTGATGACTTCTTAAAAGATTTAATAATTTTGTACACTATAATTTTGTTGTCGAATCTTGAGAACTTGTGTACTTAGTAAGTATAAATATGTCATCATTTTGTATCTTTCGAATCAGTTAAAACAGCGTTTGTTTTCTTAACGTCTGAGATTGTCCAAGGATGGCTTACTGGCATTTTGTTTTCCTCGAATGCCAGTGAACTCGTCACACTAACCTATTACACAAAATGTGATACGCGTTGTATCCAGCCATCTACACTGGCGATTGCTACATAAAAATAATAGTATGCAGACATTGAAGAAGAGCGTCAATCATCGTGAATTGTGACTAGATTCTTACCCCTAAGATTATTTTCTTGGCACAAAACATCAAATTGAATTCGATACAACGATAAAAGCTTTCATGTTGACCAGAAAACAATAACCATCGCAACACGAACAAACACCTTTCGTCTTCTACCAATTTTCAATATATATTTATATTCAAATTTATGATAAGAAATTATAGTCTGTTAGAAGCATTGTTGAACTATGAATTCTATTCTTTTAAGAAAGCCATATCAATGTATATATTGAAAATTAAACTTCGTAACAAGATGTTCAATATATGCCTTGGTAATGGCTGTCTAAAAATATTTAATTTGTATAAATCTATGTTCGACATATGTTACATCCTGGAAAGACTTGCGAGGTCATCTAGTATATATATATATATATATATATATAAAAAAAAATTTTCTTTATATTTTAGGTTTGGTTTTCTAATCGTCGTGCCAAATGGCGACGTCATCAACGGATTCGCCTTTTCCAATATCCAACATCACTGTTAGTTCCATGGACAACGACCGGGACGTCCGTAAACCAGGGTATTCCTGCTAACCAATTACGACCCGTGTCTCCCTCACAGCCGTACCTTTCTAACCCCCCTCCAGCACACCAGTCACCAACAACCAATCATCATTATCACCCTGTCAAATATCATTTTTCTACGATTGACAGATATCGGCCAACTTCAGATTCTTGTAGTCCAACAGACAACCGAGCGCCGCCACGCCCACATATCGCGTTTGGAAGTAAACGGTCTGCATTCCGTCCGATCGAAAGATGACATCAACAACAACAACAACAACAATAATAGTAATAATAATAATAATAATAATAATAATAATAATAATAATAATAATAATAATAATAATAATAATAATAATAATAATAATAATAATAATAATAATAATAATAATAATAATAATAATAATAATAGTAGTACGGATATAAGAGTTAGGGAGACTTACTGCCACAATAAAATGAAGAAAAAAAGAAGAAGAAAACAATGAACAGAAACCCAAAACTCATATTTGCGTTAAATACGATTCATATACCAATTGACTATATATATCTACCAAGATGAAAATGCCATCAACGTTTACGTCTCAACCGGTATCCGATATTTTTGGTTCGTTCAATGAATAACTAAACGAGCAACCCAGTGCATCCGTGCTAATGAATTCTGTGTCTTTATCTCAAACCTATACATACCTGTCCACATACTAACGATGACTTAACTGCATACGGGACCTCATATATTTGAACTAGTTCTTAAATTGAACATGACCTCATATATTGTTGCGTAGATTCTTCGGATATTTGAACTAATTCTTAAGTTGAACATGACCTCATATATTGTTGCGTAGATTCTTCGCATATTTGAACTAATTCTTAAATTGAAAATAACCTCATATATTGTTGTGTAGATTCTTCGCATATTTGAACTAATTCTTAAATTGTAAATGACCTCATATATTGTTGCGTAGATTCTTCGCATATTTGAACTAATTCTTAAATTGAAAATGACCTCATATATTGTTGCGTAGATTCTTCGCATATTTGAACTAATTCTTAAATTGTAAATGACCTCATATATTGTTGCTTAAATTCTTCGCATATTTGAACTAATTCTTACATTGAAAATGACCTCATATATTGTTGCGTAGATTCTTTGCATATTTGAACTAATTTTTAAGTTGAACATGACCTCATATATTGTTGCGTAGATTCTTCGCATATTTGAACTAATTCTTAAGTTGAACAGGACCTCATATATTGTTGCGTAGATTCTTCGAATATTTGAACTAATTCTTAAATAGTAAATGACCTCATATATTGTTGCGTAGATTCTTCGCATATTTGAACTAATTCTTAAATTGAAAATGACCTCATATATTGTTGCGTAGATTCTTCGCATATTTGAACTAATTCTTAAGTTGAACATGACCTCATATATTGTTGCGTAGATTCTTCGAATATTTGAACTAATTCTTAAATTGAACAGGACCTCATATATTGTTGCGTAGATTCTTCGAATATTTGAACTAATTCTTAAATTGAAAATGAATTCATATATTGTTGCGTAGATTCTTCGCATATTTGAACTAATTCTTAAGTTGAAAATGACCTCATATATTGTTGCGTAGATTCTTCGAATATTTGAACTAATTCTTAAGTTGAACATGACTTTATACATTGTTGCGTAGATTCTTCGAATATTTGAACTAATTATTAAGTAGAACATGACCTCATATATTGTTGCGTAGATTCTTCGAATATTTGAACTAATTCTTAAGTTGAACATGACCTTATATATTGTTGCGTAGATTCTTCGGATATTTGAACTAATTCTTAAATTGAAAATGACCTCATATATTGTTGCGTAGATTCTTCGCATATTTGAACTAATTTTTAAGTAGAACATGACCTCATATATTGTTGCGTAGATTCTTCGAATATTTGAACTAATTCTTAAGTAGTAAATGACCTCATATATTGTTGCGTAGATTCTTCGCATATTTGAACTAATTCTTAAATTGAAAATGACCTCATATATTGTTGCGTAGATTCTTCGCATATTTGAACTAATTCTTAAGTTGAACATGACCTCATATATTGTTGCGTAGATTCTTCGAATATTTGAACTAATTCTTAAATTGAACAGGACCTCATATATTGTTGCGTAGATTCTTCGAATATTTGAACTAATTCTTAAATTGAAAATGAATTCATATATTGTTGCGTAGATTCTTCGCATATTTGAACTAATTCTTAAATTGAAAAGGACCTCATATATTGTTGCGTAGATTCTCTGCATATTTGAACTAATTCTTAAATTGAAAATGACCTAATATATTGTTGCGTAGATTCTTCGCATATTTGAACTGATTCTTAAATTGTAAATGACCTCATATATTGTTGCGTAGATTCTTCGAATATTTGAACTAATTCTTAAATTGAACATGACCTTATATATTGTTGCGTAGATTCTTCGCATATTTGAACTAATTATTAAGTAGAACATGATCTCATATATTGTTGCGTAGATTCTTCGAATATTTGAACTTATTCTTAAATTGAACATGGCCATCATATATTGTTGCGTAGATTCTTCGCATATTAGACTAATACTTAAATTGAAAATGACCTCATATATTGTTGCGTAGATTCTTCGGATATTTGAACTAATTCTTAAGTAGAACATGACCTCATATATTGTTGCGTAGATTCTTCGAATATTTGAACTAATTCTTAAATTGAACAGGACCTCATATATTGTTGCGTAGATTCTTCGAATATTTGAACTAATTCTTGAATTGAAAATGAATTCATATATTGTTGCGTAGATTCTTCGCATATTTGAACTAATTCTTAAATTGAAAATGACCTAATATACTGTTGCGTAGATTCTTCGCATATTTGAACTAATTCTTAAGTTGAACATGACCTCATATATTGTTGCGTAGATTCTTCGAATATTTGAACTAATTCTTAAATTGAACATGACCTTATATATTGTTGCGTAGATTCTTCGCATATTTGAACTAATTATTAAGTAGAACATGACCTCATATATTGTTGCGTAGATTCTTCGAATATTTGAACTAATTCTTAAGTTGAACAGGACCTCATATATTGTTGCGTAGATTCTTCGAATATTTGAACTAATTATTAAGTAGAACATGACCTCATATATTGTTGCGTAGATTCTTCGAATATTTCAACTAATTCTTAAGTTGAACATGACTTTATACATTGTTGCGTAGATTCTTCGAATATTTGAACTAATTATTAAGTAGAACATGACCTCATATATTGTTGCGTAGATTCTTCGCATATTTGAACTAATTCTTAAGTAGAACATGACCTCATATATTGTTGCGTAGATTCTTCGAATATTTGAACTAATTCTTAAATTGAAAATGACCTCATATATTGTTGCGTAGATTCTTCGCATATTTGAACTAATTCTTAAATTGAAAATGAATTCATATATTGTTGCGTAGATTCTTCGCATATTTGAACTAATTCTTAAATTGAAAAGGACCTCATAGATTGTTGCGTAGATTCTTCGAATATTTGAACTAATTCTTAAATTGAAAATGCCCTCATATATTGTTGCGTAGATTCTCTGCATATTTGAACTAATTCTTAAATTGAAAATGACCTAATATATTGTTGTGTAGATTCTTCGAATATTTGAACTAATTCTTAAATTGTAAATGACCTCATATATTGTTGCGTAGATTCTTCGAATATTTGAACTAATTCTTAAGTTGACCATGAACTTATATATTGTTGCGTAGATTCTTCGGATATTTGAACTAATTCTTAAATTGAAAATGACCTCATATATTGTTGCGTAGATTCTTCGCATATTTGAACTAATTCTTAAATTGTAAATGACCTCATATATTGTTGCGTAGATTCTTCGAATATTTGAACTAATTCTTTAATTGAAAATGACCTCATATATTGTTGCGTAGATTCTTCGCATATTTGAACTAATTCTTAAGTAGAACATGACCTCATATATTGTTGCGTAGATTCTTCGAATATTTGAACTAATTCTTAAATAGTAAATGACCTCATATATTGTTGCGTAGATTCTTCGCATATTTGAACTAATTCTTAAATTGAAAATGACCTCATATATTGTTGCGTAGATTCTTCACATATTTGAACTAATTCTTAAGTTGAACATGACCTCATATATTGTTGCGTAGATTCTTCGAATATTTGAACTAATTCTTAAATTTAACAGGACCTCATATATTGTTGCGTAGATTCTTCGAATATTTGAACTAATTCTTAAATTGAAAATGCCCTCATATATTGTTGCGTAGATTCTTTGCATATTTGAACTAATTATTAAGTAGAACATGACCTAATATATTGTTGCGTAGATTCTTCGAATATTTGAACTAATTCTTAAATTGTAAATGACCTCATATATTGTTGCGTAGATTCTTCGAATATTTGAACTAATTATTAAGTAGAACATGACCTCATATATTGTTGCGTAGATTCTTCGAATATTTGAACTAATTCTTAAGTTTAACATGACTTTATACATTGTTGCGTAGATTCTTCGAATATTTGAACTAATTATTAAGTAGAACATGACCTCATATATTGTTGCGTAGATTCTTCGAATATTTGAACTAATTCTTAAGTTGAACATGACCTTATATATTGTTGCGTAGATTCTTCGGATATTTGAACTAATTCTTAAATTGAAAATGACCTCATATATTGTTGCGTAGATTCTTCGCATATTTGAACTAATTCTTAAATTGTAAATGACCTCATATATTGTTGCGTAGATTCTTCGAATATTTGAACTAATTCTTTAATTGAAAATGACCTCATATATTGTTGCGTAGATTCTTCGCATATTTGAACTAATTCTTAAGTAGAACATGACCTCATATATTGTTGCGTAGATTCTTCGAATATTTGAACTAATTCTTAAATAGTAAATGACCTCATATATTGTTGCGTAGATTCTTCGCATATTTGAACTAATTCTTAAATTGAAAATGACCTCATATATTGTTGCGTAGATTCTTCGCATATTTGAACTAATTCTTAAGTTGAACATGACCTCATATATTGTTGCGTAGATTCTTCGAATATTTGAACTAATTCTTAAATTGAACAGGACCTCATATATTGTTGCGTAGATTCTTCGAATATTTGAACTAATTCTTAAATTGAAAATGAATTCATATATTGTTGCGTAGATTCTTCGCATATTTGAACTAATTCTTAAATTAGACAGGACCTCATATATTGTTGCGTAGATTCTTCGAATATTTGAACTAATTCTTAAATTGAAAATGCCCTCATATATTGTTGCGTAGATTCTCTGCATATTTGAACTAATTCTTAAATTGAAAATGACCTAATATATTGTTGCGTAGATTCTTCGAATATTTGAACTGATTCTTAAATTGTAAATGACCTCATATATTGTTGCGTAGATTCTTCGAATATTTGAACTAATTATTAAGTAGAACATGACCTCATATATTGTTGCGTAGATTCTTCGAATATTTCAACTAATTCTTAAGTTGAACATGACTTTATACATTGTTGCGTAGATTCTTCGAATATTTGAACTAATTATTAAGTAGAACATGACCTCATATATTGTTGCGTAGATTCTTCGCATATTTGAACTAATTCTTAAGTTGAACATGACCTCATATATTGTTGCGTAGATTCTTCGAATATTTGAACTAATTCTTAAATTGAAAATGACCTCATATATTGTTGCGTAGATTCTTCGAATATTTGAACTAATTCTTAAATTGAAAATGAATTCATATATTGTTGCGTAGATTCTTCGCATATTTGAACTAATTCTTAAATTGAAAAGGACCTCATAGATTGTTGCGTAGATTCTTCGTATATTTGAACTAATTCTTAAATTGAAAATGCCCTCATATATTGTTGCGTAGATTCTCTGCATATTTGAACTAATTCTTAAATTGAAAATGACCTAATATATTGTTGCGTAGATTCTTCGAATATTTGAACTAATTCTTAAATTGTAAATGACCTCATATATTGTTGCGTAGATTCTTCGAATATTTGAACTAATTCTTAAGTTGACCATGAACTTATATATTGTTGCGTAGATTCTTCGGATATTTGAACTAATTCTTAAATTGAAAATGACCTCATATATTGTTGCGTAGATTCTTCGCATATTTGAACTAATTCTTTAATTGTAAATGACCTCATATATTGTTGCGTAGATTCTTCGAATATTTGAACTAATTCTTTAATTGAAAATGACCTCATATATTGTTGCGTAGATTCTTCGCATATTTGAACTAATTCTTAAGTAGAACATGACCTCATATATTGTTGCGTAGATTCTTCGAATATTTGAACTAATTCTTAAATAGTAAATGACCTCATATATTGTTGCGTAGATTCTTCGCATATTTGAACTAATTCTTAAATTGAACAGGACCTCATATATTGTTGCGTAGATTCTTCGAATATTTGAACTAATTCTTAAATTGAAAATGAATTCATATATTGTTGCGTAGATTCTTCGCATATTTGAACTAATTCTTAAATTAGACAGGACCTCATATATTGTTGCGTAGATTCTTCGAATATTTGAACTAATTCTTAAATTGAAAATGCCCTCATATATTGTTGCGTAGATTCTCTGCATATTTGAACTAATTCTTAAATTGAAAATGACCTAATATATTGTTGCGTAGATTCTTCGAATATTTGAACTGATTCTTAAATTGTAAATGACCTCATATATTGTTGCGTAGATTCTTCGAATATTTGAACTAATTATTAAGTAGAACATGACCTCATATATTGTTGCGTAGATTCTTCGAATATTTCAACTAATTCTTAAGTTGAACATGACTTTATACATTGTTGCGTAGATTCTTCGAATATTTGAACTAATTATTAAGTAGAACATGACCTCATATATTGTTGCGTAGATTCTTCGCATATTTGAACTAATTCTTAAGTTGAACATGACCTCATATATTGTTGCGTAGATTCTTCGAATATTTGAACTAATTCTTAAATTGAAAATGACCTCATATATTGTTGCGTAGATTCTTCGCATATTTGAACTAATTCTTTAATTGAAAATGAATTCATATATTGTTGCGTAGATTCTTCGCATATTTGAACTAATTCTTAAATTGAAAAGGACCTCATAGATTGTTGCGTAGATTCTTCGAATATTTGAACTAATTCTTAAATTGAAAATGCCCTCATATATTGTTGCGTAGATTCTCTGCATATTTGAACTAATTCTTAAATTGAAAATGACCTAATATATTGTTGCGTAGATTCTTCGAATATTTGAACTAATTCTTAAATTGTAAATGACCTCATATATTGTTGCGTAGATTCTTCGAATATTTGAACTAATTCTTAAGTTGACCATGAACTTATATATTGTTGCGTAGATTCTTCGGATATTTGAACTAATTCTTAAATTGAAAATGACCTCATATATTGTTGCGTAGATTCTTCGCATATTTGAACTAATTCTTAAATTGTAAATGACCTCATATATTGTTGCGTAGATTCTTCGAATATTTGAACTAATTCTTTAATTGAAAATGACCTCATATATTGTTGCGTAGATTCTTCGCATATTTGAACTAATTCTTAAGTAGAACATGACCTCATATATTGTTGCGTAGATTCTTCGAATATTTGAACTAATTCTTAAATAGTAAATGACCTCATATATTGTTGCGTAGATTCTTCGCATATTTGAACTAATTCTTAAATTGAAAATGACCTCATATATTGTTGCGTAGATTCTTCACATATTTGAACTAATTCTTAAGTTGAACATGACCTCATATATTGTTGCGTAGATTCTTCGAATATTTGAACTAATTCTTAAATTGAACAGGACCTCATATATTGTTGCGTAGATTCTTCGAATATTTGAACTAATTCTTAAATTGAAAATGCCCTCATATATTGTTGCGTAGATTCTTTGCATATTTGAACTAATTATTAAGTAGAACATGACCTAATATATTGTTGCGTAGATTCTTCGAATATTTGAACTAATTCTTAAATTGTAAATGACCTCATATATTGTTGCGTAGATTCTTCGAATATTTGAACTAATTATTAAGTAGAACATGACCTCATATATTGTTGCGTAGATTCTTCGAATATTTGAACTAATTCTTAAGTTTAACATGACTTTATACATTGTTGCGTAGATTCTTCGAATATTTGAACTAATTATTAAGTAGAACATGACCTCATATATTGTTGCGTAGATTCTTCGAATATTTGAACTAATTCTTAAGTTGAACATGACCTTATATATTGTTGCGTAGATTCTTCGGATATTTGAACTAATTCTTAAATTGAAAATGACCTCATATATTGTTGCGTAGATTCTTCGCATATTTGAACTAATTCTTAAATTGTAAATGACCTCATATATTGTTGCGTAGATTCTTCGAATATTTGAACTAATTCTTTAATTGAAAATGACCTCATATATTGTTGCGTAGATTCTTCGCATATTTGAACTAATTCTTAAGTAGAACATGACCTCATATATTGTTGCGTAGATTCTTCGAATATTTGAACTAATTCTTAAATAGTAAATGACCTCATATATTGTTGCGTAGATTCTTCGCATATTTGAACTAATTCTTAAATTGAAAATGACCTCATATATTGTTGCGTAGATTCTTCGCATATTTGAACTAATTCTTAAGTTGAACATGACCTCATATATTGTTGCGTAGATTCTTCGAATATTTGAACTAATTCTTAAATTGAACAGGACCTCATATATTGTTGCGTAGATTCTTCGAATATTTGAACTAATTCTTAAATTGAAAATGAATTCATATATTGTTGCGTAGATTCTTCGCATATTTGAACTAATTCTTAAATTAGACAGGACCTCATATATTGTTGCGTAGATTCTTCGAATATTTGAACTAATTCTTAAATTGAAAATGCCCTCATATATTGTTGCGTAGATTCTCTGCATATTTGAACTAATTCTTAAATTGAAAATGACCTAATATATTGTTGCGTAGATTCTTCGAATATTTGAACTGATTCTTAAATTGTAAATGACCTCATATATTGTTGCGTAGATTCTTCGAATATTTGAACTAATTATTAAGTAGAACATGACCTCATATATTGTTGCGTAGATTCTTCGAATATTTGAACTAATTCTTAAGTTGAACATGACTTTATACATTGTTGCGTAGATTCTTCGAATATTTGAACTAATTATTAAGTAGAACATGACCTCATATATTGTTGCGTAGATTCTCTGCATATTTGAACTAATTCTTAAATTGAAAATGACCTCATATATTGTTGCGTAGATTCTTCGCATATTTGAACTAATTCTTAAATTGTAAATGACCTCATATATTGTTGCGTAGATTCTTCGAATATTTGAACTAATTCTTTAATTGAAAATGACCTCATATATTGTTGCGTAGATTCTTCGCATATTTGAACTAATTCTTAAATTGAAAATGACCTCATATATTGTTGCGTAGATTCTTCGCATATTTGAACTAATTCTTAAGTTGAACATGACCTCATATATTGTTGCGTAGATTCTTCGAATATTTGAACTAATTCTTAAATTAGACAGGACCTCATATATTGTTGCGTAGATTCTTCGAATATTTGAACTAATTCTTAAATTGAAAATGAATTCATATATTGTTGCGTAGATTCTTCGAATATTTGAACTAATTCTTAAATTGAAAATGCCCTCATATATTGTTGCGTAGATTCTCTGCATATTTGAACTAATTCTTAAATTGAAAATGACCTAATATATTGTTGCGTAGATTCTTCGAATATTTGAACTGATTCTTAAATTGTAAATGACCTCATATATTGTTGCGTAGATTCTTCGAATATTTGAACTAATTCTTAAATTGAACATGACCTTATATATTGTTGCGTAGATTCTTCGCATATTTGAACTAATTATTAAGTAGAACATGACCTCATATATTGTTGCGTAGATTCTTCGAATATTTGAACTGATTCTTAAATTGAACATGGCCATCATATATTGTTGCGTAGATTCTTCGCATATTGGACTAATTCTTAAATTGAAAATGACCTCATATATTGTTGCGTAGATTCTTCGGATATTTGAACTAATTCTTAAGTAGAACAGGACCTCATATATTGTTGCGTAGATTCTTCGAATATTTGAACTAATTATTAAGTAGAACATGACCTCATATATTGTTGCGTAGATTCTTCGAATATTTGAACTAATTCTTAAGTTGAACATGACTTTATACATTGTTGCGTAGATTCTTCGAATATTTGAACTAATTATTAAGTAGAACATGACCTCATATATTGTTGCGTAGATTCTTCGCATATAGGACTAATTCTTAAATTGAAAATGACCTCATATATTGTTGCGTAGATTCTTCGGATATTTGAACTAATTCTTAAGTTGAACATGACCTCATATATTGTTGCGTAGATATTTCGGATATTTGAACTAGTTCTTAAATTGAACATGACCTCATATATTGTTGCATAGATTCTTCGCATATTTGAACTAGTTTTTAAGTTTAACATGACCTCATATATTGTTGCGTAGATTCTTCGCATATTTGAACTAATTCTAAAGTTGAACATGACTTCATATATTTTTGCGTAGATTCTTCGAATATTTGAACTAATTCTTAAGTTGAACATGACCTCATATATTGTTGCGTAGATTCTACGCATATTTGAACTAATTCTTAAGTTGAACATGATCTCATATATTGTTGCGTAGATTCTTCGAATATTTGAACTAATTCTTAAGTTGAACATGACCTCATATATTGTTGCGTAGATTCTACGCATATTTGAACTAATTCTTAAGTTGAACATGACCTCATATATTGTTGCGTAGATTCTACGCTTATTTGAACTAATTCTTAAGTTGAACATGACCTCATATATTGTTGCGTAGATTCTTCGCGTATTTTAACTAATTCTGTAGTGTAATATGACCTCATATATTGTTGCGCAGATTCTTCGCATATCTGGAATAATTTTTAAGTGTAACACTCACTACATGACGTCATATATTGTTGTATAGATTTGTCGTTTACCTGAACACACATAAATTCATGCGTATACACACAACTAATGCCATATAATGTTTTGTACATTGTTTGCATACTTGAACAGACACAAATTATAATTCTGAACACTCAATACGTGACGATTACTCACAGTCAGCCAAAGTATGGTTTCATGTATTATTTATAATGAATCATTCAAATATATGTTTTGTTACGGCATCAAATAAACTAAAACGGGTAAAACAGATAACTCAGGCCAAACTACGAAGATAAAATTATTAAATTGACCAAAAACACAACTGCATGAATTTATTTTTTAACCAAATGTCACATTGCAAAGTTGAACTTGAATGTTTTACAAAATCATTATCATAAAAATATAAATTACTTCATACAGTGTCGAATAAGGCTCTATGATGATTCAAACTATTTAATATATAAAGTAAAGTCAGTGGTTCCCCTATATGTGTCTCGATAGCTTTATTTACAAAAGCTAGATATTAAAATATTTGAATAATTCATAATTAACTTACATTGTATTTTTGTTTTTTTATAAATTAATTACAAACACGCGACCAAAACGAATTTTTATAAGAAATTATTTTTTCTATCTACTTGTATATATTAAACTTCTGTTGTGTACGTTTCAAATTTGCGAATTTGGAATGTTGAAAAATTACACAAGCACAGTTTATTAGTTTCGATTATTCGCTAATAAACTTGTATACATACGTTTTCAGTGTCCCATTACACTTTTCAACGTTTTAAAATAGAATTTAGGCCTCTGAAAACGTACATAACGCGGTTATTCGATCTGAAACTTTTAGATTTACAATTTGATTTTTGTTTCGTTGGGGTTTTACAGTAATATTGTGGGGTTACGTTGGCACCTGACATCCATAAAAAACAAAGAAAGCGGATCAATTTCTTTTATGCATAACATGAAAATTTATAATAATAGAAAGTAAAAAAAAAAAGAATAAAAATAGTAATATTGGGGTCAGAGTTGAGAACAGGAGTTTATTGGGTTCCTCAATTTTCACGGGCAACGCCGAGACACGAGTTCCGCTAGTATACAATATTAACAGATTTATCAAACGATGGCTGGGTATAAACCATGTTGAATATATCTATCATAATATTCCGCCCATTTATGGCTTAAATATACGGCTAATAATTTGTTTACAAAATAAACACCTTTATTTAGAAAAATATTTATCAGCATTAAATTATTGAAACTGTTGATATGCCGTTAAACAAAATAATCCAACCGTTTACTATGGGCGAGTGGTGTTGCCATATTACCGGATGAGAGGGGGCTTAGAGAAAAAAACTAAAATATAGTAATGTTTACAATTTTTTAAAGATTGGATTTCTACAAATTCGGTTATGCTTTCTCTTATTTTTGATTTCAATAAATATTCGAGTAATAGAAACAAATCGATGTGTATTTATCAAAGTTACATATAGGCGAGAAACACACAGATACGCCAGCTAATTTTATAGAGCATCAAAGTTTGTACGCTTTAACAGAGAAGAATGTTTCTGTTGTGTTGAATACCCATTTCTGAGCCATAGCCTAATCTTACTTTGAAATAAGAAAAACACATTTAATAATTGTCGCATTAAATAAAAGCAAAACTTGATGCAAATGAACTAATCAAGAATTTGATCAGTTGAAGTTGAAGAATATTTTTCAAATCAAACATTATTTTTATACCGGAAAACATAGAATTAAATATTTGCATAAGAATAATAGAAAAGTTAAAAAAACTTCTCATTTTGTTATCTAATTTACGCACGTGTTTTTTTTGTTTTTTTAAACACGTGTTGTCACAAAACTTGGAAATAGATCTGCCTTTTATTCAGTCAATAGAAACATGAAAACTGATCCCTGCATTTTTTTTTTTTGTATTTGATATCTCGATCCAGAGAATTCTTGATGTCCTGTAGATCGTGGTGTCTGTGTGGATTGTGGGGTCCGTCTTATTTGTGGGGTCGGTGGATCGTGGGGTTTTGCTGTATGTTTAGATTACATTCGTCACTGGCTCCAGAAGATCATAAGACTCAGAAAAAATGTTTAACCAATATTTCAAAGATAAACTTCTAATTAAAGTACGTTTAAGCATTTATGGTAAATTAAATGCAAAAAAAAAACAAAGTTCAATAACAAAAATAACTCAATTCATTTGAATTCCAAAATGGCCTCCCTTTCAAAGTATCCCCCTTCCGAGTCTAATAAACTCTCCGATCATTCTCTCCCATACCTTGTGGAAAGGGTTTTGCTGTGATTCCCCTACCACAGCTATGTTTTTACGGCCCTATTAATGGCCCTCACCCCTTCAAAATGAGTCTTCTCGTAGCTTAACGACCTGAAAAAAGAGGAAGGATAAACAAAAGCATATGAAAGCATTGGCTTTCTATTGAGTAGAGTTATATACTCCCGAGATATTACGTTAAATGATAACATAATTCACCTAATACTCTTTCGTCCATAGCTCACACAGCATACAACACACACAGTCGCTTTACTTTTCAAACGTTTGTGATTAAAAGTAAAATTGTCGACCATAGTCAAAGGCGACTCGAAGGCTCCCTTTTCCATTGGCTACTACACCGAGATGTAGGGGAGGACGCTACTCATCTCACTAGATTGCTCCACTTACCCTTGATCGTCACCTTATAATACTGAGTGTTTAGCAAGGGGGTATTTTTAAGTCTTTGGTATAACTCGACCGAGGATTGAACCCCAGTCGTCCGGCCCATTAGCGAAGACGCTAGCCATTGTGGTAAATTAAATACAATCATCATAAAATTCTATTTTTCAATTAAAAAACAAAAATATTTTTATGACAAAATTTTCATTATTGAAATCAAATCTGAAGATAAGTAAGTCATCATTGTCACCCAAAATATTATTTAAATATTATTTTTTTAAAAACAAACGGAAAACGAGAAAAAATTAAAGTTTGATATTAAATCAGACTCCATGAATTTGTGTTTCAATATGTTCGAATGTTTGTGCGAGTGTTACAGCTTTCTTTTTTCAAATCCCCGTTTAATATTCGATTAATAAAACTTATCCCGTTAAAATATTGGCATGTGATCAACAAGGAAAACAATGGAAAATGTCGGAAATTAATGATCTAAAAAGAAAACACAGAAGAATGAAATGTAAGACGTTTGCCTTCAGAAATGACGATCTACAAACAGTTATAGATCAATATATAAGTAAATAATAAGAAATGATTTTTACAGATTCTTTGAAAATCGGGTCACACGTTTTTAATGAGAATAAACAAAATCAACGTATCAAACTAGTGTTAATGTATTGGTAGAAAGCATCACACGTGACTTATACTAACCAATCAGAGTGATCTTGGATTGAAAACTGAAACCAGTGGGGAACTAACAACACTAGGTATACACCGACTTTCTCACAAATCGGTAAAGATTTTATTGGTATATTTTCGTTTAAAAAAATGTTGTGATACAGTATTAGCGTCTCTTTTAGTCTCTAGAACACGAATCGCGATAAGATGTTACATTATACACGGGATATTGTGATATACCTCGCATTTAAACGAGAGCACGTGTGACTGTGACGTCACACGAGAACGAGAGGAGACATCTTTTTTGATGAGTAAATCTCGACGAAAATGTATGAAGATGAAAGCTCTCTCTAATCTAATACTTGGAGGTGCATGCATAAAAGGTCCAGCCACGCCTGGTGTTCATGAACTGACTGAAAAAAAGACCTATTCATAGCATGACGTAGGTAGGTAGGTAGGTAGTGACAATTTTATCAATAAATGTGGAAAATAAAATGAAGACCCATGAAATTCAACGACTGCGTGAGGTGGTCATTTTTCAGCGCATCTGATGACTTTCACGCATTCATTGTAAAACAAAATAATTGTATCCCCCCCTTTTTATTGAGTCACCACTTATCAAGGCCAAAAAGCACTCGAGGATAAGGATTAACGCGATGAATAGATTGTCAATTGAATGAAAAAGAATACTTTGAAACGGTCGGTACACGGAGGAAAAAGGAAAGTTCTTTTCAATCGTGGTAATAAGACGAGTTCTTGCTGTGAAAATCTTACAAAATGGAACCAAAATTGAAGCTCAGTCGAGCACATATGCACCAAAAAGCAACTATCGTTACAGAAACTATGAAAAAAGGATTTTATATAGAAAAAATATTTACCCGACATTTTAATAAAAACAATTTGTACAAAATGAAATACAATTCTTATATATTTTAAAACATATTATTGAACTTATTCAATGGGATGTTTTAAAACGTGTCTTCATTTTAAAACATATTATTGAACTTATTCAATGAGATGTTTAAAACGTGTCTTCAGTTTAAAACAAAACAATTTAAATTAATGTTTTCTTATTTGTGTGAATTTAAAAACGAACCTTCTCTTTTATGACTTACAAATAAAGACATTTTTTTTCATATTTCTTTCTGAAATTTATTTAAAATTCAAATATAAAAGAGTTTGTTTACACGGGAAGAAGAGAAGAGAATTATTTATCTTTTTTTCAGAAAATATAAAAAGAACCAGAAAGGAAGTACGAATAAACGAAAGATGGAAAGAGGGAGAGAGAGAGAGAGAGAGAGAGTGTATGTCGATAGACAGACAGAGACAGACAGTAGGAGAAAAAAAGGGAAAGAAGGAAAAGAACGGAAAAAAGAAAGACCAATAAATAAAAGATAAAGAAATGGAGTGAAAAACGGAACAAAGAAGGAAAAAGGGAAAAGTTAGAAAAAGAAAGAAAGTGAAAATGAGAAATAAAAAACGAAATCAATAGTATTAAAGAAAGAGAGAGAGGGGGGGGGGGCAGAAAGAAAGAAAAAAAAGAAACAAAAAGAATGAAAGAAAAAAAGAAAAACAGACAAACATAGGTAGATGGTCTGTATTTACTTACCTCCCCACGAGGGAAGAGTTAGACACAAAGTCGGTTTTTAACGTGGAGAAAATCCAGCTCCCTGAAAAGGAGCACTCTGAATTGAGACAAAAAAATTAAAATGCCTTAGTCTAGAAGGATTTCTCCTTCATTTACCGAGGACAGAAAAGACAATGGAAATGGTAAGAAATAAATAAAGAAAGAAAGAAAGAAAGATAGATAGAAAGAAAGAAGGAAAGTCAAAATTAAACAAAGAAGAAAATAAGAGAAATAGAAGAACTGAAGAGAAAAGGAAAAAATTGGAGAAAGGAAATGAAAGAAACAAGGATAAATAACTACTACAAAGAATTAAAATATTTTAGAGAAATAGAAAAAAGAAATAGAAAAAAGAAATAGAAAAAAGAAATAGAAAAAAGAAATAGAAAAAAGAAATAGAAAAAAGAAATAGAAAAGAGAAATAGAAAAAAGAAATAGAAAAGAGAAATAGAAAAGAGAAATAGAAAAAAGAAATAGAAAAAAAGAAATAGAAAAAAGAAATAGAAAAAAGAAATAGAGAAAAGAAATAGAAAAAAGAAATAGAAAAGAGAAATAGAAAAAAGAAATAGAAAAAAGAAATAGAAAAAAAGAAATAGAAAAAAGAAATAGAAAAAAGAAATAGAAAAAAGAAATAGAAAAAAGAAATAGAAAAGAGAAATAGAAAAAAGAAATAGAAAAAAAGAAATAGAAAAAAGAAATAGAAAAAAAGAAATAGAAAAAAGAAATAGAAAAAAGAAATAGAAAAGAGAAATAGAAAAAAGAAATAGAAAAAAAGAAATAGAAAAAAGAAATAGAAAAAAGAAATAGAGAAAAGAAATAGAAAAAAGAAATAGAAAAGAGAAATAGAAAAAAGAAATAGAAAAAAGAAATAGAAAAAAAGAAATAGAAAAAAGAAATAGAAAAAAGAAATAGAAAAGAGAAATAGAAAAAAGAAATAGAAAAAAAGAAATAGAAAAAAGAAATAGAAAAAAGAAATAGAAAAAAGAAATAGAAAAAAAGAAATAGAAAAAAGAAATAGAAAAAAAGAAATAGAAAAAAGAAATTAGAAAAAAGAAATAGAAAAAAAGAAATAGAAAAAAGAAATAGAAAAAAGAAATAGAAAAAAGAAATAGAAAAAAAGAAATAGAAAAAAGAAATAGAAAAAAAGAAATAGAAAAAAGAAATAGAAAAAAGAAATAGAAAAGAGAAATAGAAAAAAGAAATAGAAAAGAGAAACAGAAAAAAGAAACAGAAAAAAGAAATAGAAAAAAGAAATAGAAAAAAGAAATAGAAAAAAGAAATAGAAAAGAGAAATAGAAAAAAGAAATAGAAAAGAGAAACAGAAAAAAGAAATAGAAAAAAGAAATAGAAAAAAGAAATAGAAAAGAGAAACAGAAAGAAAAACCTGGAGGAAGTGAAAGCAATTCAATTGAATGACAATACAAATGATTTTTTCATTTTTTGACAAAAATTAAAAATTAGACAGATGTAAAAAAAAAAATATGAAAAATAATAAAAAGTAAAACAACTCTTTTTAATATAATTTTAGATAAAAGTCGACACATTTAAAACCAAACGAAACGAATAAGTTATTTCAAGTAAGTGTGTGCTTGTGTATGTATGTGTGTGTGTGCATGGGGGGGGGGAGGTCATCCGATCTCAAAGTAAGTACAAGCATTTTCTTCTTTTTGTGTGTTGTGTATGCGTACATGAAACATTTCTATCATCAAAATTATTTTGCTTAATTATATCCATTAAGTTTTGGACTGATATCATGAAAAAAGTTCCGATGCCTCTGGGATCACGTTTATAATCACGTTTATAATCACGTTTATAATCACGTTTATTTCTAAATACAGATTATTTATGATAAATAATTAAAAAATAAATATATAATAATATGATGTTAAAAAAAAACAATTTCAATATTCGTGAGACTCTTCAACTTGGAAAATTCAACAAAATTCATATTGAATAAAATTCAATAAAACGCACATTCAATAAAATTCAATAAACCTCACATTTAATAAAATTCACAGACCAATATGGACGCCCCGATTAAGTAAAGGTTTGCACTGTGAGTATTTCTTACTTTTGTTAATTTCTTTGTGCAGTTTTGACATTTCTTTGGCAGATTTACAGAATATAAAGAGTAGCTTAGCGTTCACACACACGTTTGTCGTCTTCATTAAAAGATCAAAATTTTCATCCCCAATCGGTCGTATTTCTAACCGATGACAAAGTAATCCGATGTAGGCATCTTCGACGGCAATTGGAAATACAAGCCTTGTGACGTAGGCCATCCGATGCATTACGTCATCAGAAAACAGATACTGCGGTCCGTTTAAATAATCCGGAAATACAAAATCCTGAAAAACACTTTTCGGGACGTACCTGGGATTGTTCCGATTTCTGACGGGTTCATCTTTTCTCACAACCCGACCAAGATAAAGATTTTTAGTCCTTGGTAACTTATGTTCAATCCAATGGTCCAAAGCGTCCATGTTTATGTAGATATTGTCGTCTGTTTTTAGAACATAGCGAGGAACTTTACAAACATCCTGCAACTGACTAAACCACATCAGAGTCATCATAAATTTGGTTGTTTCACTTCGCTTTTGGTCTTTGAAATTTCCCATGAGAATATCTTGAAAGTTTTCGAATTCCTCATTCACGCCAGCCATGATTCCATCTTCTGGTTTGCCCATCACGAAAAGTATGGCGAAATCCCTGGCTGTGTATTTGATCCACGTGTTGCGGACAACAATTCGTTCGTAGCTGTGTTCGGGTCGAGTAAAGACCAGAATCAGAACTCGGATTCGCTTTTTGCGACACCATTTGGCATCAGGTTCTTTGCTGACTCCAATAGAACTTTTTGAGATTTTCTTTTTTCCTGTGTCGGTGAGCGGGGCTTCGTTGTTGGTGTTAATCTTTAAATCTTTCACTTTGTTTTGAACGGGTTCATCAGCTTCTTTTTGTATAAAGTCTTTTTCGATTTCATGTGATTTATAAAACTTAGGGTCGTCAAAAGAAAAATCCTCGGCAAAATTGTTTGATTTCGGCAGATCATTAAACTGTTCCGATTTCTTTTTGTTTTGGGTGCTTAATATTTCCTGCTTAACTAGTTCTAAATTTTCATCATCATCTCCGTAAGAGGAGGAGGGATGTTCCGGTCGATTTAAGATTGTAGCCTGGTTTTTATCAAACATTTTAGGCCCGCCTCGGCTTTTCTGCTCGCTTTCAATCAGTCCATCTCGTGTTTTCGCTAAACTCTCCCCATCTTTCAAATAAAGCGTCACTATTATATAGAGAAGAAGTGGGCCAATGCAGAACGTAAAATACTTCGTCAGTTTGTCAGCCGCCATTTTCACTTTTACGTTGTTGTTGTTGTTGTTGTTGTTGTTGTTGCATAGAAAACAATGGTTATTCGAAACATTTTACACGTAGTCAAATTGGTGTAAATACACATAGACACGCGTGCATGGGGCGAAATATTATAACATGACCAATGGTCTAAATCAATTATTGACGTATGTGGTGACGGGACGCAAACAAGAGAAACAGATGTGTCTTTAATCTTTTATAAATATAATCCAGAGAAAATACAAGTGATTTTATTGACTTGAAATCTGTGAGTTTTTTGTTCTCTTCTAGAATTTAGAAGACATAGAAGTTTTATTTCAGCAATTAATTAATTCTCCAATAATTAATAAAGTACACGCTTTATAACAGGTGAAGTTAAGTATAACGTTCTAGAAATACTAAATTAATTAAGCTTCAGAATTGTCTTAGTGTTTCTCTTTCTATTTCTTTTCATTTTTTTTACATTCCATAATTAGACGAGACAATAAGAATTCATAGTTGTATCAATTCACCGGATGTTGGTTATGCAAACAGCATATCAAACAGTTAATGAACAGATGCATTGCTACTGTCATAAAACATTGAATTATCTTAAAAACAAAAGAACAAAAGTAAGCTAAAACATAAATAAAACGATAGTCATTACAAAACAGAATCTAAAAGGGACTTCCAGGTATGTAAATGGAAGTCGAATGAAGTAATACATTTAATGAAGGATACAATTAAATATAATAATTCTAATCATCATTATATAAACATATTTTATGGGTCAATTACATTAACAGAAATAAAATAAAATATTCCAATTTTGATGGAATAAAATATAAAATGTCAATATATATTGAATGTGAGATGATATATATAATTATTTCCACAATCAGACAACGTCGCAACCCACAAACCATGAAAGACACAAACCGTAAGTCCTAGACTCGAGTTTCTCCCTCCTTTAGGCTCATCAGTAGAACATATCCGAACTCAGGATTCGAAACCCGAGTCACTTGTAGACATCTCATGGTTTGTGGGCTGCGGCGTTGTCTGATTGTGGATATATATATATATATATATATATATATATATATATATATATAGCGCTTTGGTGTATGTTGAAAAGAAATCAACAAAGTGCTTGATCGCAAAAAATGTGCGAGCTAATATACAAATTATTTATTTAAAAACTATACGTTACATATTTCAGAGACGTACCATGGTTTCATTGAGATAGACTGACCTTTTATTTTTGTTAAAAAGGTCGAAGAATGGAATTCAAAGATCACCGTCTTCCGGTGAGTTTACTTAAGCGTCCTTTTTGGAAAAGGTACTGAGTCAATAGAGGCGGACAGTATTTTTATATGGGTCTTAACTGTAACTAAGTATTATTTAGAATAAATGAATTTCTGATAATGGATGTTGTATGTTTCTATGCTTCAATGATGCATTCATATTTAGGGGTGATAGTGTGTGTTGTAATTTATTTGTCAGTGAATGGGTTAGGTTTTGGGTGGAGTTGTATTCCTGTTATTAAAGGGTTTAAGTGTTATATTTATATTACTTTTTATAATTTTGCGATAGTGCTTATATTTGAGTGTAAAACTATTGTCATGATTCTAGTGTGTTAGCTATGTGGGGGCGTCGTGTTTATGGAGGGGGTACCTTTATCAATAAAAATGTTTCTTAAGGGATATCAAAATCAGTGGATGGGTCAATATAAGCTTGCTATCGTCATGTGTGGTGTCTTGCGTTTAATTAACTGTTAGCTTATATCTAATAATGCTTATGGGCCTATCGGAGGGTCTGTGTTAACCGGTAACATTTAGATCTTGGTCATATATGTTTGTTTCCTTTTATTTAAGTATATTTAACGAATATATTTCTAGGTATTTAACAAGTGAGACTTAATATATTTAATATATTTAAATGTTTACAATTTTTTTTGGAATATGATGAAGTATTAGATAATTTATGTTATTTGTGATAGGTAGGGATTACGAGGGTGCGAGTGTATGTTATGTTTGAGTTGGTAGAGGAGATGTGGCTGTGATAAGTATGATATAATATATCTGAGGGACGGGGGTTGTTATATTGTATAACGGAATTAATTTGGTAATAATTGGAAAGGTCTTAAGTGGAGTGGGGGAAATAGGCCTTATATTTTACATATGATGTTGAGTTCTTCAGACTTATGTATAGAACTTATATATACTTATATATGCATATATATATATATATATATATATATATATATATATATATATATATATATATATATATTAATAATGGAGATTATGTATTTGTCTGTCTGAAGCCAAAACTCTACTCTTACTTCTATTACGAATCATCTTATCTATCAATAATGGAGATTATGTATCTCTGAAGCCGAAACTCTACTATTTCAGACTAATGTACTATCCGTCAATGCTCAATTCAGGGGGCATAGTGTAGTGTAGTATCTGTTCTGTTGTCATGATACCATCCTCCCAGGCATTACATCCTCATTTTTGAGAGGTGTGGAGGTAGTGTAGTATCTGTTCTGTTGTCATTATACCATCCTCCCAGACATTACCTCTTCCTTTTTTAGGTGTAGAGATAGTATAGTATCTGTTCTGTTGTCATGATACCATCTTCCCAGGCATTACCTCTCGCTTTCTTTTTGGGGGAGGGGATGTAGTATTTGTTTTGTGGTCATGATACTACCCTCCCATGGATTACTTTCTCCTTTACTTTTTTGAGGGGGAGGTAGCGTACCATCTGTTCTGTTGTTATGATACCATCCTCCCAGGCAATACCTCCTCCTTTTTTAGGTAATGTGGTATATGTCTAACCCGCCATCTGATTATTAAGTATAACGTTCTATTTCGAAGGCACAGAAAGTTCTATTTCAAGAAAGAGGGAGAGAGAGAAAGAGAGAGAGAAAGAGAGAGAGAAAGACAGGAGAGTGAGAGGGACACACGACAGGGGCGCGTTATTTCATTAATAACATGTAAACGAAACATTCTGTGAGATTTATCGTACGAGTCGCTCAAAAATGATATATTTACTTTGATTTTTTGATTAAAACGTTTTGGGTTTGTTTGTGTTTAAATCTCATTAGAAATTATGTTTTAAAACACAAATTTATTGAATCAAATTGTTTCATTTAAAAAATAATTTATTTAAAAATTACTATTTTTTTGTAAAAACAAACAAACACATTTTACTGAGCAATTAAATAACTGAATTTAGAATAGTGTTCACTGTTTTTATTTTTTAATTGTTGATTTTATTTTAGGTACACCTTTTTTTTCGCTTTGAAAAACTTCAAATATTATTATCTTTTTACGTTTACGTTTTAGTTTAGGATTTTTTGTTTTACATTTTACGCCGTAAAGGGTAAATTTTGTTTCAAAACTATGTTTTTATTATTCCGTGTTTTATTTATTAAAATAAAGATGGCGTGATTTTCTTTTTTCTTTTTGTAAAAACAAAACAAACACATTTTACTGAGCAATTAAATAAAACAACTAGCAAAAATATGAGACCGGAGCTAACAAATATTTGCTAGTACATATATTAGACCTCTTCAAAATTGACCTTTTTCTTCAAACATATGGAAACTGATATTATTCCCATTCTCCAAGGTCTAAATTAGCTAAATATACCAATTATTGTGATCTTGGACCTTGGCTATGCCTGCCTCAAGAGCCATGTAATTTTATTGTTGACGTTTTTCAAAAACGCTGCAAAATTTGGGATATTATGTCCTTATTTTCATTGTAGCTTTCCAGAGGTTGATGCTATAGCATTGAAAGTGGTACCAAATGAAAGCTAATAAAATTTTCTTGCATATGGTAGTAAACACATGAACACCTGTGTTAATTTTAATTAATTTTAATGCACAAACATATATATTTTTTATGCTTGGAAAGGATGCCATCATATAATACATAACTTTATCTCAAAAATGTTACTCTCAATGCATGTATATAATTTATTATCACTAAGTATGTTTTATCTCTTCATTTCAGATTGTAAGTTAAAGCTGATTTGTTAAGATTTGTGAACTGCTGACAACATGGCATCTGGAAGACAACTATGCTGTGGGAAAGTGGTCAGCGATACAAGTGAACGGGATGAACCAACTGAAAAGAGAAGAAAGGTGGCAACTCCTGCCACAAGGTCATTCAGTGATGTGTATCTCATTGAGCAACCCAGCTCCAGCATCAGGGGCTCTCAACTTCCTACTAATCGCCAGGTGTTCCAGTATTTCCTGCATTTGAGGAATGATAATCCCAACAGTGACAATAGGTCTTTAGCCCATGATACAGTGGATGTCGTTTTGCCATTCTGGAATATGGCAAGGATTAAAACACTAACTAGACCAAATGCAGTCAACCGTTTCATGATCCTCCATGAAAAGTACAGGAAAATTGTTAAAAACAAGGGAAGAAATAACAAACCAGAGGAAGAGAAACGAGCTAACTTTCTGAAGGACTTAGACAAGTTATTTGATATTGGAGCAAAGGATGTTGTGGAGGAGATAAGAAGCAACAGGCTGCTCACAAAGGAGACCAAGGAAGAGGACGTCAATTTCTACTTGGACCAACAGACAACTCGCCTGGCACACATGTCAGGTCATGATAAGGTGTTTGAGAAGAAGTCTAGAGAGAAAAGCTTCCGAGAAGAAAGAGAAGGGAGAATGTTATCATCAGTGACTGCTGCAGCAGCAGAAGTTGGGAAAATTTCAAGTGATGAAGACCCAGAGAACAGTCAAGGCTCTGGTACTAGTGAGGGTTCAGAATACACTGAGACAACACCAAGCTGTTCATCAAAACCAAGTACGATAACCTTACACTTTCCACACTCAGTTATGACCAGTGAAGAGATTTGTAGCACTGCAGATCGGTTGTCACTCTCTGACAACCAGACTACAGCCATGGTGTCTGCAGTGTTGAAGGCAGGAGGCGCAGATCTTGATGACTTTGTTATATCAGCCTCTACTACAAGACGAAATAGGATAACCACTCGTCATAACTTGTGCCAAAGTTACATGAATAACTTCAAGGAAAGTCCGCCAGATTACTGCACACTACACTGGGATGGAAAACTTCTACGGGATGTTCTTGGTGAAAGATACCCAGTGGAAAGTCTTGCAGTGCTCGTCTCTGGTACTCCACAGTATGAAGAAGGGAAGCTGCTTGGTGTGCCCTTCATAGAAAGTTCCACAGGAATTCAACAGTGTAATGCTACATTGGAACTGATAGAAGCATGGGGTCTCACAGACAACATTGTAGGCTTGGTATTTGATACCACAGCAAGCAACAGTGGCATCAACAAGGGTGCAGCGAAGCTTATTGAAGAAAAACTAGGCAAAAAGGTATTCTACTTCGCTTGTCGCCATCACATATCAGAGGTAATAATTGGAAGTGTATGGGAGGCTGTGTTCAGCAAGGTCAAGAGTCCTGAGAACCCAATGTTCAGCAATGTGAAAGAGAAGTGGAACAAGTTGGTTAAGGACTGCCGAAGAGTTCTGGGCCTAGTTGAACAAGACTTGAAACAGAAGAAGACAAGCACAATTGCAGTCTTAAGCAATTTCCTTGGGGAAGCAAGTCCGAGGGCAGATTACAGAGAGGTGGCAGAGCTGTGCCTGATCCTGCTTGGTGAGGAACCTCCTCGAGGTATCCACTGGGCCAAGCCAGGTGCCATTCACCAAGCCCGCTATATGGCCAGGAACATTTACTGTATGAAGATGCTAATGTTTTCCAAGGAACTAAAATACAACACGGACACTATCTTCAAGCTGGAGAGGATGAACAAGTTCCTGACCTTATTCTACACCAGCCACTGGGTGACCACCACATCTGCAGCTGATGCACCTATCCATGACCTCCAGCTTATGAAGAACATGCTGCAATACAAGCAGTATGACTATGAACTGGCAACCTCTGTTCTCAAGAAAATGAACAACCACCGCTGGTATCTGACCCAGGAACTAGTGCCATTCACCTTGTTCAGTTCACATGCCAGCATGACCAAGTCTGCAAAAGAGAAGCTCGCAGTCAAGCTGTCAGAAACAGAGAAACCTGAGAGTTACAGGAAAGGCAAGCCAGTGTTTCCTGTCATCAATGCAGCTACAGTTCTCACAGACCTGGTAGGGCCAGAGTCTCACTTTCTGTTTGATGCTCTTCGAGTGAAATGTGACTGGCTCACTACTCCTGCTGACACCTGGGAAGACAATGACAGCTACAGGAATGCACAGAAGTTTGTGAGGTCAGTGAAAGTGACCAATGATGTGGCTGAGAGAGGTGTGAAACTAATGAGTGACTTTGCAACTCAGTTCACAAGTGACCCAGAGCAAAGAAGCTGCTTACTACAAGTTGTGGAGTACCACAGGAAAAATTTGACAGTTTCAAAAAAGCCACATTGAACAAGTGATAATACATGTATTAGTAACATCCTATCTGACAGTTTCTTATGCAATATATGTGTCAGTGCAGTGCTATCATACTACCAAACTGATTTTTTGTAGTGTCCCAGCTGTTTGTGCATTAAAATTAGTTAAAATTTACACAGGTGTTCATGTGTTTTATTGTGCTTACTACCATATGCAAGAAAATTTTATTAGCTTTCATTTGGTACCACTTTCAATGCTATAGCATCAACCTCTGGAAAGCTACAATGAAAATAAGGACATAATATCCCATATTTTGCAGCGTTTTTGAAAAACGTCAACAATAAAATTACATGGCTCTTGAGGCAGGCATAGCCAAGGTCAAAGATCACAATAACTGGTATATTTAGCTAATTTAGACCTTGAAGAATGGGAATAATAGCAGTTTCTATATGTTTGAAGAAAAAGGTCAATTTTGAAGAGGTCTAATATATATATATATATCATGGACTCTCCCGTCGATTTCGACGTATGAGGTCTTGACAACTCGAAATTTGTTTAGTCTACGATGGATGTAGCATGCTTACATTTACTCAATCGTAAATGGCATTTGAGTCCTGCGAGAGATTTGCAAACCAGCCCACAATGGATGCAAGAAGGAAGATCTTGAGAAAAATCGGCTGGGATACTTGTAGATTTTTTTGTTCTTTCGCGTCTTTCGCGTTGTTGATCAATGGCAGTTACAGAGAACCGCCTGATGCCCCTCTGGCAGTCAGATCGCCATTCCTTCCGTCGAGAAGCAAGCTGTTCAAAATCACGATAAGCAATATTAATAGATGTCAAATTCATTTTCAACTTGTCCCTAAAGCGAAGCAGCGGTCGACCCACATTTCGCCTTCCACTGTTGAGCTCGCCGTACATCAGTTGCTTTGGTATTCTATCATCTTCCATACGTAAGACATGTCCTGCCCAACGCAGTTGTGATTGCATCAAAAAGCTTTCAATTCCGCCAATACTGCAGCATGTAAATAGGTCCGCATTAGACATCCGATTTCTTAGGGTGACACCACAAATCGTTCTAAGGCAATTTTTGTGAAAGACATCAAGCTTCTGAATGTGGCTGCGATAGACTGTCCATGATTCCGATCCATAAAGCAGTGATGTTAGTACAACTGCTCTATACACAAGTACTTTTGTTCTCAAACTTATCCCCCTGTCCTTCCATAACCGATGACGCAGTTTTCCAAAGGCAGTGGTTGCTTTCGCAATTCGGTTAAAGATTTCGTCATCAAGGGAGGCACTCCAATTTATCTTACTCCCAAGATAAGTGAAGTTTTTCACATATTTCAGATCTTTACCGTCCACTTGGATTGGAGTATCTGGAAAACAGTGTACTGGTGGTCGTTGCTTTACTGGTGGCCGTTGCTTCACACCCTGAACTTGTTTAGGCATGAAGCGAGGTTGGTGAATCACTTCTGTTTTCTTGATGCTGATTGTCAGACCAAAAGCCTTGCAAGCAGCCGAAAACCTGTCCACAAGCAGTTGCGCTTCCTCCCGAGATGTTGCACAAAGTGCAGCGTCATCTGCAAACAAAAGATCCCTGATGACAGTTTGTCGAAGAAGGGTCTTAGCTTTGAAACGTTGCTGGTTGAAGAGACCACCACTTGTTCTAAATTTAAACTTCACCCCAGTATCTATATCAGCGAAAGCATATCTCAGCATAACTGAAAAGAACAAAGCAAATAGCACAGGTGCCATTACGCAACCCTGTTTGGTACCATTTGTCACATTGAAAGGTTCTGAAGACTCTCCATTTGAAACAACCGATGCCTTCATTCCATCATGGAAAGAAATAATTACATTCAGCATGTTGTCAGGTATTCCCAGCTTGTCCAACACTTTCCAGAGGGCTTCGCGGTTTACTGTGTCAAAGGCCTTTGTAAGGTCAATGAAAACCATATACAACTCCTCGTTCTTTTCCCGAACTTTCTCGGCAACCTGGCGGAGGGAAAAGATCATATCGACAGTACCCCGACCAGCACGGAAACCGCACTGAGATTCGGGATAGATATCATCAACAAGGTGTTTAATTATTCTGTTGAGAATAAGCCTTGCCAAGACCTTCCCTGCAATTGACAAAAGTGAGATGCCTCGATGGTTGTCACAGATGTTTCTATTGCCTTTATTCTTATACAAGTGTTGAATTAATGCATCTTTGAAATCCTGAGGGACATTTCCACCTTGCCAGATCTTCACAAAGAGACTGTGCAGCTTCTTCACTAGTGTCTGGCCACCGTACTTAAACACCTCAGGAGGTAAGGTGTCTTTCCCTGACCTTTTGCCTGCCGACATTTGCCTAATAGCAACGAAAACTTCATGTATCGCTGGAAGGAAGGAGAGTTCAGGAATCTCAGGTCGTTCAGTGATAGATGAAAGTATTTCTTCATCAGTTGTGGAAGTATTGTTTAGGACCGCTTTGAAGTGCTCCTTCCAGCGATTCAATATATCCGCTCTATCATTTATCAGTGTGCCATCATTTGCAGATACGGGAGAAACGCCAGATTCGTGTGGTCCAAAAACTTTCTTAATACCTTCATAAAAAACTTTCAAGTCTTTTCTGGCAAATGCTTCTTGCATCAATTTGGCATGTGAGGACCACCATGCCTCTTTCATCTGCCGTAATGCTTTCTGGACTTTACTTTTGCATTCCTTGTACAATTTTCTCTTTAGTGTTGAGTTCTTATCATCAATCCAGGTTTTATGAGCCTTATGCATTTCATTGATCAACTCCTGGGCCTCAACATTCTGGTCATCGAACCAGTCCTGATGTTTACGGACAGGTAACCCCAAAACCTCCAATGCAGATGTGTGAATTACGTCCCGCAAGGATTTTCAGGAAGATTCGATATCATCGGTTATCTCAACAGAATCCAATGAGCGATCAAGATGGGCCGACAGTGCTGCCCGCTGAACGGTATTCTTTAATGGTAGAATGTTTATCTGTTTAGGGACAGAGGAGCGTTTCACTCGTCTGTGCTGTAAACGAAAAGACGTTTTACTTCGAAGCAAGGCATGATCTGAAAGATAGCAACTTGTATGGAACGAACGAGTGATACGAAAGTCCCCAAGGTCACGTCTCTTAGTGATGATGTAGTCAATCAAATGCCAATCCCTAGAACGAGGGTGCATCCATGTAGTCTTGTGGGATTTTTTCTGCTGGAATACAGTGTTGGTAATGCACAGATTAAGCTCTCCACAAAGAGACAACAAACGAAGACCATTCCCATTCATACGACCAACGCCATGATGGCCCAGAACACCACGCCATGATGTACTATCCACACCCACACGTGCATTAAAATCACCCAAAAGAATAAGTTTGTCCTTGTGTCGAACATTAGTGATAATTTCTCTTAGTTGCTGGTAAAAATCATTTTTCTCCTGCTCTGGTCTGTTCAACGTGGGAGCATAACAACTAATTAAAATAGCACGGGTATCACATTCAAGATTAAGGGTTAATGTCATCAAGCGATCCGAAACCCCCTTTGGAAGGGTCGGCAATGACTCTGCAAGATTGGACTTGATAGCAAATCCTACTCCAGAATGTCGAGGCTCCTCTGGGCCTTTGCCACTCCAGAAAAAGGTATAACCACCCTTTTCTTCTGTCAGTTGTGAATTTCCAGCCAGGCGAGTTTCACTAAGGGCGGCAATATCGATGTCAAACCTTTTAAGCTCAAGTGCGACAAGAGCTGTCCTACGTTCTGGCTGAGTATCATTGTCAAATAGAGTACGGACATTCCAAGATCCAAAATGAAAGTTTTTACTTCTTCTGTTATTGGGACTGCATGTTGGATACCCAGACAGCTGCAGTTGGCTGCCAAGGGTAATGATGAGCAAGCATATGTTTAGGGCTCCTTTTATCGCCCCCTCCCCAGCATAGGGAAAGCAGTGCTATCCCTAAACAGGGCTGCTTTGTCACCGATAGAGGACACGGACTGCACAATTGCTCAAATGTTTGGGCAGAACGGCCATCACCCACCGGTCGCCAAAGTGTAGAGATCGAGCTAAGAACTTCCAGTAATATCCTTTACCTGTTCCCGTCGCCTTACCCTATCGCCTGTGGACTTTTTTTTTTTTTTTTTGTGTGCAGGACTTTGGTATAAACTTAAGTTGTCAAGAAACCCACACAAAAGATTTGTTTATAGTGGTGAAAGCCTGTGTAAATACTATCCACACTTTTTGGACCTTTTCATAAACCCAAGTCGGTGCAGAAAAATCGCCACAGATTAAGCAAGAAAAGACCTCAGGTTTAACATCAGAGTTTTCCATCTCCTAGATATCTGTCTTAACAAAGACTAAGGGAGGTATCTTGCCCAGTGGTATTAACGCGCCCCCAGACACTATCCTGGGAATTTTCATAATCCGGCACCATATATATATGTCTATACATATATTAATACAGACCACTACCCAGTGGCAGGGGGTTAGATTGGTGAGCGCCGGGACATATCTGCATGCCAGCAGGCCCTGCACACTGCACCTCTGGGGTTCTAACCTACTCCGAGATCTCTAGTCTATTAGCCTGGGGCCGCAAGGCGCCCAGTTACCATAGTGTACCACGAGGAGGTCAGACTAGAGTCTTGTCTGGGGATAGGCTATATACCAGCAGGGGAGACTTACTCACTCGGCTCCCTTTTCGCTCAGCTAGTGGGCTATCTGGCGGCTAAGCAAAGAGTAAGAGTAGGAAGCACATGCAACTACAAGTACGCTCCACTGTTGCACTAGACGCATCACGCAGACCTGTGGATAACTCCACCACACCATATATATATATATATATATATATATATATATATGTGTGTGTGTGTGTGTGTGTGTGTGTGTGTATATATATATATGTATTTATATTTTATATGCATAGATATGTATATATAACTTCTATACAAAAGTGTAAAGAACTCCACTCCCTCGAATATATTATATTATACTTATGACATTCACATCTCCTCTACCAACCCAAATGCAACCTACACTCGCACCCTCGTAAAAGAGATTTGAGATCAACAAAATATGAACATTGTTTCAAGAATTCAAATCCAACGATTATATGACTACGATCGTTTCCAAGACGATTTGTAAGTATGTTATTTTACATTATGGTTCATAAGACTCCAAACCGTCTTGTTCAACATTACTACTTACTTCTACAAAACTAACAAATCAATAAACTTTCATAATTTGATGGCGGGAAGATTTGGTTGAGTTTATCTGGAATAAATTATATTTGTATTAACATGATCTTATTTTCAGGTTATTTAAGAAAATATTTTTTTATAAAAATATTTTAGTTACACATTTTCTGCTTACTGATATAATAAACTTAATATAATATATATATATATATATATATATATATAATTAACTTGTTACAAATATCCAGGGGGTATGAATCCGAAGGAAGTTGAAACCGGGTTTATGAGAGTGCTCAATGAAAATTCAGAGCAAAATATATATATAGGAATTCCTTTCGCCGGCCTGATGAATTGGTAGCTATCCGCACCAATGAAACAAAACCTGTTTTGTCGCAACTAATGGAATAAAATCAAAAAATATATATATATATATATATATATATATATATATATATATATATATGTGTGTGTGTGTGTGTGTGTGTGTGTGTGTGGAGAATTAGATTATAAAAATATAGGTAAGCAAGGCAACATGTCAGTAGAAATGAGGACACAAACACATCATCAAAGCCGAACAAAGATATTTTGGTCGATTAGTTCGACCATATTTTTTTGGTTAAATGAGCTTTATTGTACAGAACTCGAAAGTTTATACGGTGAAAGAAGAACCCCCGAGGGGCGGTGGTAAGAGGGGAGAGACAATAGATGCTGTATGTAGGTACATAAGGAGAGGAGGGGTGGAGATGTAACACCAAGGAAGAGTAGGAGGCTGGTAGTGAGGAAGATGCAAGAGGGGGGAGTGGGTAGAGTGGTAAGTAACATGAGGTGTGCGAAAAAATAGATGAAAGCTTTTACTTTTTATAATTGGAAGACGATTTACTAATTAATTTGAACATTTATGTTAGAGCTTGATACGACAACGTCTTTCTAAAATGCCCGTCTCTTTTGGAAGCCAAAGGGAAGTTACTCTGCAATTGAACACAAGTTATCTCCCTTTGATATGTTTATTTTGAATATCTAATTATTTTCTAGGTAGAAATGCTTCTACCTAACACACATGGGGTACATTTTTAATCACGTGGTGGACAGAATAAAATTAGCGATGGAAAATAAAATTAAAATTAAAATAAAAATTAAATGACAATAAAATAAAATTATGTCGTAGAAAGAAAAAGTAAAGAAAATTAAAACCCGTACAGATGGAGGATAAAAGTTTGGGGTAATAATTTTTATTATTTCCAAGATGTATAATTTTGGCTATGGTTTCAGAGCTGTTATAACAACTAGGCTTTTGTGGAATGTTGTTTTTTTATCGTAAAATCACACACGATTCTATGAGGTGTCGTAATTTTATATCGTGAACGTAATTTATAGTTTTTGATTTTAGCGCGTCAACATGATTATTGGAAAACATATAGTTTAAAGTGTCTGTTAGTTTGATTGCTCTGTTATGTTCATATATCCTTTTCTTTAGGTAACGTTGAATCTCACCACACATACTGCATCTATTTCCTCTCCCCTTCCTAATACCGTTTTCCTCTCCCCGTTTTTCTTCCTTCACTGCATAAAATTTCGAGTTCTGTGTAATAAATAATAATAATAATAAGTTCAAACGAATATGGTCGAACCAATCGACCGAAATATCTTGGTTCAGCGTTAATGATGTGTTTGTGTTGCTTACTTACCCACACACACACACACACACACACACACACACACACACACAAACATATATATATATATATATATATATATATATTATCGTGTGCATTTTGGCAGCATTTTTTCATTTAAACAAACATTGTAAAACATAACAAACATTTCTACTTGATTATACCTTTTTTAATTTTTTCAATTTCTTAATGATTTTTTTTTTGTTAAAATAAAATTAATAATGGAGATTCCATTCTTCGTTGAATAATATGACAAAAACAAATAAACAAAAAAGCAGGAGAAAAGAAGAGAATTTTTAAAAAACAGCCGAGAACGTATACGTGAAGTCAGTTAGACACCAGAACAGTAACCAGCATAGTTCCATGTTAACAATTTAAGTTCTGAGACGCCAGAATTAGTGTCACAGGATGAATTGTATTACGTTAAGCATTTTAAAATGCTTAACGATAGGATGTTGAGTAACGTAGACATTTTGTGTCTATTATATCTGTTGATTATTCTTTTCAAAATTCTGAAAGATAATAATAATAATAATAATAATAATAATAATAATAATAATAATAATAATAATAATAATAACAATAACAATAACAATAATAATAATAATAATAATAATAATAATAATAATAATAATGATGATAAATAAATAAATAAATAAAAATAAAATTCGAAAGGTGAATAATAATAATAATAATAATAATAATAATAATAATAATAATAATAATAATAATAATAATAATAATAATAATAATAATCACTAATAAGATATTCTGGACCATTCATAAACTGGACTAAAGAAGAACTCAGGCACCTTGATCAGAGGACTAGAAAATTAATGACTATGCACAATGCACTACATCCAAAAGACGATACAGACAGACTCTATGTGAAGAGAAACGAAGGGGGAAGAGGACTGGTAAGTATAGAAGACTGTGTGGACGACGCTAAAAAAGTGCTGGAGAAATACATAAACCAGAACACAGAAAGGCTGATCACCGCAGCAAGAGATACCGTCCCAACGAACAATGCAGGAAGCATCGAAACTGGACACAAACAGACAAGAAAAGAAAAATGGGAAGAAGAACAACTACATGGACGCTTCATAAGACTCACAAGAGAAGAAACCAACGAAAATAGATGGACGTGGCTCAGAAAAGGAAACTGGAAAAGAGAAACGGAATCTTTACTGATGGCTGCACAGAACAATGCGATTAGGACAAACTACATTAAAGCTAAAATAGATAAAACCCAGGAAAACAGTAAATGCAGACAGTGTGGACAAAAATGCGAAACAGTAAATCATATAAGTGAATGCATTAAACTTGCCCAAAAAGAATACAAGAACAGACATGACTGTGTGGGGAAAGCAATACACTGGGAACTGTGCAAACAATTGAATTTCGAATACGCGAACACATGGTACAAACTAGCAAATACACAGAACTAGCCAGAGAACTGAAAGGAATATGGAGCATGAAGAAAGTTAGTATAATACTAATAATCGTATGAGCCCTAGGACCAATCTCCAAAAACCTGGAGAAAAGACTGGGAGAAATTGGAATAAAAGAGACCATCGAAACCATACAAAGGACGACAGTGATCAAAACAGCTGCAATCTTAAGGAAAATCCTTGAATGCAGAAACTAACCCGAATAAGCTACAAAGAGTAACCAGTCACAAGGAATTTATAACAGGGAGAAAACAAAAACACAACACGAACCAAGGAATGGAAACTGCAAGAAACATCACTTAATAATCTCTCCCACCCAATAAATTACACCGGCCTGAGCTAACACCACACAAAAATGAACCAAGGAACAGAAATTACAAAACACACTATGAGCTCTCCCCATTCCCTATTCCCCCCCCCCCCCAAAAAAAAAAATTACAATTTTTTTTAACTTGTGCCGGCCTAGGCTGACACCAGACCAAATATTTGTAGAGGGTCGAGGAGGATGAGAAGACCGAGGAGGGACAGCACAAACCAGACCTCTACTGGAAAAGTGCGGAGAATGCTGGGACCTTGGAGAGGCTTATTGCCACCCAAATCCCAGAGAAGACTAATGGTCCTTACCAGCGGGAAATCAATGGTAAGTGGCTGTTGCGATACTGCAAGGTTATTTACAGTGGTTATCGAAAAAGGAGTGAAGAATATTGGAAATCTGAGGAGGCTTGTTGTCAATCAGACTCCAGGAAATACCATTGGTTGTTTTCGGTGAGCAATCACTGACGATGATTTGTGTGAGAACACCCAGTGAGTACAAATAATAATAATAATAATAATAATAATAATAATAATAATAATAATAATAATAATAATAATAATAATAATAATAATAATAATACTATTACTACTAATAATAATAACAATAATAATAATAATAATAATATTCACAATAATAATAAAAATACTACTACTACTAATAATAATAATAATAACAATAATAATAATAAAAATGCTAATAATAATAATAATAATAATAATAATAATAATAATAATAATAATAATAATAATAATAATAATAATTGTTGTTGTGGGGTACAAATCACCCCTATTGAAGAACTAATGGAAGCAACCATCTATAATAAATACCATGGTTGCAAAGACTCAAACAGAGCACACTCCTATCATGTGAGTGTCCACGTGTGGTATCTGTTCCGATAGATACTACACCCTATAGACCGGTGTTGTCTTGGCCTTCGGGGCATGATTCCGCCGGTCTATGAGTCTGTCCTGTGCAGTTCTAGGAGGTCCACCCTCCCAGGCTTTGCCTCTCCTCTTTGGGGAGGAGTAAGTTGATAGCTTACTGCCTGAGGCGCCCCTACCGGGGAATGCCGACGGGGCTGTCCAGGCAATTTTTAATGGCTAAAGCGCTCACGTTCTCGGGCGCTGGCTTTTCAAATCCCACTTTCCGACCTTGTGTCACATACTCCTATAGTGGGTAGGTGTTAAATATCGAGGACATTCCTATCATGTGAGTGTCCACGTGTGGTATCTGTTCCGATGGATACTACACCCTATAGACCGGTGTTGTCTTGGCCTTCGGGGCATGATTCCGCCGGTCTATGGGTCTGTCCTGTGCAGTTCTAGGAGGTCCACCCTCCCAGGCTTTGCCTCTCCTCTTTGGGGAGGAGTAAGTTGATAGCTTACTGCCTGAGGCGCCCCTACCGGGGAATGCCGACGGGGCTGTCCAGGCAATTTTTAATGGCTAAAGCGCTCACGTTCTCGGGCGCTGGCTTTTCAAATCCCACTTTCCGACCTTGTGTCACATACTCCTAACGTGGGTAGGTGTTAAATATCGAGGACATTCCTATCATGTGAGTGTCCACGTGTGGTATCTGTTCCGATGGATACTACACCCTATAGACCGGTGTTGTCTTGGCCTTCGGGGCATGATTCCGCCGGTCTATTGGTCTGTCCTGTGCAGTTCTAGGAGGTCCACCCTCCCAGGCTTTGCCTCTCCTCTTTGGGGAGGAGTAAGTTGATAGCTTACTGCCTGAGGCGCCCCTACCGGGGAATGCCGACGGGGCTGTCCAGGCAATTTTTAATGGCTAAAGCGCTCACGTTCTCGGGCGCTGGCTTTTAAAATCCCACTTTCCGACCTTGTGTCACATACTCCTATAGTGGGTAGGTGTTAAATATCGAGGACATTCCTATTATGTGAGTGTCCACGTGTGGTATCTGTTCCAATGGATACTACACCCTATAGACCGGTGTTGTCTTGGCCTTCGGGGCATGATTCCGCCGGTCTATTGGTCTGTCCTGTGCAGTTCTAGGAGGTCCACCCTCCCAGGCTTTGCCTCTCCTCTTTGGGGAGGAGTAAGTTGATAGCTTACTGCCTGAGGAGCCCCTACCGGGGAATGCCGACGGGGCTGTCCAGGCAATTTTTAATGGCTAAAGCGCTCACGTTCTCGGGCGCTGGCTTTTCAAATCCCACTTTCCGACCTTGTGTCACATACTCCTATAGTGGGTAGGTGTTAAATATCGAGGACATTCCTATTCATGTGAGTGTCCACGTGTGGTATCTGTTCCGATGGATACTACACCCTATAGACCGGTGTTGTCTTGGCCTTCGGGGCATGATTCCGCCGGTCTATGGGTCTGTCCTGTGCAGTTCTAGGAGGTCCACCCTCCCAGGCTTTGCCTCTCCTCTTTGGGGAGGAGTAAGTTGATAGCTTACTGCCTGAGGCGCCCCTACCGGGGAATGCCGACGGGGCTGTCCAGGCAATTTTTAATGGCTAAAGCGCTCACGTTCTCGGGCGCTGGCTTTTCAAATCCCACTTTCCGACCTTGTGTCACATACTCCTATAGTGGGTAGGTGTTAAATATTGAGGACATTCCTATCTTGTGAGAGTCCTCGTACCACGTGTGGTATCTGATCCGATGGATACTACACCCTATAGACCGGTGTTGTCTTGGCCTTCGGGGCATGATTCTGCCGGTCTATGCGTCTGTCCTGTGCAGTTCTAGGAGGTCCACCCTCCCAGGCTTTGCCTCTCCTCTTTGGGGAGGAGTAAGTTTATAGCTTACTGCCTGAGGCGCCCCTACCGGGGAATGCCGAATGGGCTGCCCAGGCAATTTTTAATGGCTAAAGCGCTCACCTCTCGGGCGCTGGCTTTTCAAATCCCACTTTCCGACCTTGTGTCACATACTCCTATAGTGGGTAGGTGTTAAATATAGAGGACATTCCTATTATGTGAGAGTCCTCGTACCACGTGTGGTATCTGTTCCGATGGATACTACACCCTATAGACCGGTGTTGTCTTGGCCTTCGGGGCATGATTCCGCCGGTCTATGGGTCTGTCCTGTGCAGTTCTAGGAGGTCCACCCTCCCAGGCTTTGCCTCTCCTCTTTGGGGAGGAGTAAGTTTATAGCTTACTGCCTGAGGCGCCCCTACCGGGGAATGCCGACGGGGCTGCCCAGGCAATTTTTAGTGGCTAAAGCGCTCACCTCTCGGGCGCTGGCTTTTAAAATCCCACTTTCCGACCTTGTGTCACATACTCCTATAGTGGGTAGGTGTTAAATATCGAGGACATTCCTATTCATGTTTTACCGCATGGTAGGAATCCGGTCATCTCCTACCACATTTAGTTGCGTTACTGTATTGCTATGAATAAATACATTGTATATTTTAACCTGTCACAATTTGTGGTTGTTATCTTTGTGACCACTAGCACGGGTCTACAACACTGGCGACGAGAAATTTAGTAAAGAACATACGTGAGGATTTTGATTTTATACCAGTCACGACAAACTGGCTACCAAGATTACTCAAGAAAGTTACCGGATCATTCGACAAAAAACTGAATAACGAAGATTCGGGCAAGGATTTACTTGAAAAAAAACCCAAGAAAACGTCAAACAACAAAAGACGTCGTCAAAAAAGTCTTATCTTGCTGTTGGAAAAGAAAAAAAAAGCCACTAGAAGCCTAAACTACGAGTTAAAACGGAACTCATAAATGGCGTGGATTTACGACAACTGAAAAAAAAAAAAAAAAACGACTCAAAGTTTCAGAAAGTACAAAAAAAAAAATTGTTCGTTCTAAAAAGATTGTCTTAAAAAGGCATTAGCATTGAAAAACAAAATTAAAAAGTTACGTCGGATTTTTCCGATTAAAATAAATTTTTCTCTTACTGACTGGCACGTTGAAAAAAAAAAAACACTTTCGACAAGCAGGTACGGCATAACACTTTGTGTTAATGAGAAAATATGATATTCTGTTACGCACTTAAAGCGGAAATTATGGCCAATATTTAAATAAATGCTATGAACTCGTTTTTTTTCACAAAAAAAACCCCAATTCTTTGTAAAAGAAAAAAAAAGTGTACGTTCAACAAAGATTTTAACTAAATACTTACACGTTACGAAAAGAAAATTGAAGAAAAGAAAAAAAAAAAGTCAAACTTTTTTCTGTATAAACACAAACGCTGAATTATTTTCTAGTGGAAAATTACCACACAAGGAAAAAAATAAATTATGGAAATACTCGTCAATATAACCAGATACAAAAATTGTAAAAGTTTTTTTTGTAGAGTTGGTACTATAGAAAAAGAATTGGTTTGTTTCTGAAAACGCTTTTTTTGTTATAAAAAAAAAAAAATGGAGGATTTTTCAAAACAGATTTTTGAAATTATAAAACTTCAACAAAATCAACAATTAGAACTTGAAAAAAGGTTTCGAGAAGAACAATTGATAGTACAGAAACAAAATGACGAGAAGCGGTTAAGTTTAATGAAATACTTCGAGGAAAAACAGGGAAGAGAAAATAAAGAAATGATGAAATACGCAGCGGAAGAAAAGAAAGAAATGAACGAACAAATATTGGAATTGAAAAAATTAAATTTAGAGCATCAAAACAAATCAGATAAAAAAAATGGATTTGTTAACGCAAGTTTTAATGAATAAGGACAACGGACAGGAAAACAGTACGGCTTTTTCGCAAAATGCGATCTGGTCAGCCATTGATACATTTCGCTATGCTCCTGAGGAAGACCTAACGTTTGAAGTATACTTCAGAAGATTTGAAGACTTATTCAAGATTGATTGTGGTCGATGGACGGATCAAAAGAAGGTTCGTTTATTACTACGGAAGTTGGGTGCATCCGAACATAACAAATTCGTGGATTATATTTTGCCAAGAAAAACCAACGAATTGTCGTTTGACGAGGCAGTCAAACTGTTAATGGAGTTATACTGTCCAAAGACAAGCCTTTTCCATAAAAGATGGAAATGTATGAATATTACACATAAGGAAAATCAGGATTATACGACTTTTGCGTCTATAGTTAATAAAAACTGTGACGACTTCAAGTTGTCATCATTAACGGCAGATAATTTTAGATGCCTAATATTCACACAAGGTTTGATAGCCACAAAAGACGCCGATATAAGACGTCGTGCTCTAAATAAACTGGAATTAGAACCTGATTTAACGCTTCAGAAACTGGCTGAAGATTGTCAACGGTTCGTGGCAGTGAAACAAGATTCCCGAAACATAGAGGAAGCAGGTATCGCTCACATTAAAAAGATAAGCTCCAAAAATAAAGGACACTCACCCGCCAGCTATTACCATCCAAGAGGCAAAAAGAACCATTCACAAAATTATCAGGATAAACAAAAGCCTAGGACCCCTTGTAGTAAATGTGGAGGACCTCATGGGTACAATGCATGTTGGTACCATAAGAAAATAACGTGTGACCTATGCAAACGAGCAGGACACAAGGCCTCATATTGCAGAGCAAAAGTAGGAAAAAAGAACTACATAAAAACTGCAAAAAGGAACCCATCACCAACAGAGAACATAAGGAAATATGTTACGGTGAGAATCGGAAATAGAGAAGTAAATCTGCAATTCGATTCAGGGTCGGATATATCGATTATAAATGTTCACACGTGGAAGAAATTAGGTAAGCCCACGATGATGAAGACGAATAAAATCGCAAGATCGGTAACTGGTGAAAAGATACATTTTGAAGGTGAATTAATTATTAATGTTTCACTAAAAAGAAAGACAAAAAAGTTAAAAGTATTCGTTCTTAGGAACACATCAAATTTATTTGGATCTGACTGGATCCAAGAATTTGAATTATGGGACTCGCCAATGAGTGATTTTTGTCAAAAAGTCGAAAATTTAACGGCCGAAGCCGACAAACTAAAAAAGGATCTAAAAACATCTTTTCCAAGTGTTTTTTTCTGAAAAGCTTGGATGCTACACGAAAATAAAAGCGAGATTCGAATTGCTGGATGAAGCAAAACCAATATTCAAAAAACCACGTAGCGTACCGTTCGCTTCAAGAGAAAAAATTGAAGAAGAATTGGAAAGACTAGTTAACACAGGGATTTTGACCCATATTAACTATAGTGAGTGGGCAGCCCCCACCGTATACATAAAAACAAAATCAAAAGAAATCAGAGTATGCGCAGATTTCTCTACCGGATTGAATGCATCGCTCAAGGACCACCACTATCCGTTACCAAACCCAGAGGAAGTATTCGCTAAGTTAAATGGCGGAAAAATCTTTTCCAAAATAGACTTAAGCGAGGCGTATCTACAGATACCAGTAGAAGACGATAGTTCAAAACTTTTGTGTATCTCAACACACATAGGTCTTTTTAAATTCAATAGATTAGCATTTGGGATAAAAGTAGCACCTGCTATTTTCCAACAGATAATTGACACTTTGCTAAGCGGTTTGGATTTTTCAATAGGCTATCTGGACGATATTCTCATACGTAGTCAAAATGTTGAACAACATAGAGATCATGTATTTCAAGTGTTTGACAGAATAAAAGAATACGGCTTGACTTTGAAGGAGGCAAAATGTGAATTTTTTTTGGAACAAATAAAATACCTGGGTCATATATTAAATAAGGACGGGAGAAAACCCGACCCGGATAGGTCCACAGCAATAAAAGACATGCCAGAGCCTCAAAATGTAACTACATTGCAAAGTTTTTTAGGGCTCGTTAACTATTATCAAACTTTTATTAAGAATATGCATAAATTGCGCGCGCCTTTGAATGAACTATTAAAAAAGGACAAAAAATGGAACTGGACGCTAGAGTGCCAGTCGGCATTTAAGCAGTTAAAAGATGTACTAACATCAGATTTATTTCTGATTCATTTCAATCCAGAACAAGAGATTATTGTCGCAACCGACGCAAGTGCTTATGGAATAGGGGCATGCATTCTACATAAAATGCCAGATGGGTCCACTAAACCGATCGCCCATGCGTCGAGAACCTTACTGCCAGCCGAGAAGAATTATTCCCAAATTGAGAAGGAAGCACTGGGGATCATATTCGGAGTTACAAAATTCCACCGTTTTTTACATGGTCGAAAATTCAAACTACAAACTGATCACAAGCCGCTTATAACCATTTTCGGTTCAAAAAAAGGGATACCAACTTACTCAGCCAACAGACTGCAAAGATGGGCGACCATCCTGCTAAATTACGATTTCAGTATGGAATTTCTTGCATCTGCGAAGTTAGGTCACGCTGACGGATTGTCGCGATTAATCCCGAAATCAAGGGAACCGCTGGAGGACACAGTAATAGCGTCACTACAAAGTGAAAAGGACTATACACAAATACTGTGCAATACGATCAGGGAATTACCAGTGACTTTGAAAGATATAATAAGGGAGGCTGAAGAAGATAGTTTCATCAAAGAAACGAAACAAAAAATGCAATCAGATGAATCGGCGGCGGAAGTTTATTCTATGTGCAATGAGGTACTGTTGTACCGAGAAAGGGTGGTAATCCCAGCCACGCTGAGGAAAAAATTTTTTAAAGGATTTTCATACGGGGCACCCTGGGGCTACTAGAATGAAGAGCCTCATGAGGTCCTACGTTTACTGGAAGAGCATGGACACTGATATTGAAGACACGGTAAAGTCGTGTAAGGGATGCGCATTGGCTGCAAAAGCGCCCCCAATACAATTTAGCCCGTGGCCTAAAGCTGACCATACATGGTCAAGGATACACGTGGACTTTGCAGGTCCATTGGATGGAAACTATTATTTAATAGTTGTTGATAGCTTTTCAAAATGGCCTGAGGTATTTAGATGCAAGAGTCCAACGACGGATTTTACAATCAGTGCTCTTCACGAATTGTATGCTAGGTTTGGTGTGGTAGATTGTTTGGTGTCGGACAATGGCACGCAATTCACGTCAGCAGATTTTAAAAGTTTCTGCGATGATTTCCAGGTCAACCACATAACAACGCCAACCTATCATCCTCGATCGAACGGTCAGGCAGAGAGGTTCGTGGACACGCTAAAAAGAGCCCTGAAAAAAGCTAAAGGAACGCCCTCAGGAAAGGCGTTACAACAGTTTTTACAGGTGTACCGAATTACGCCAAATGAAAGCGCTCCATCAAAGATGTCGCCGGCAGAGTTAATGTTTGCGAGGAAAATTAGGCCGGTCTTCGAGAAACTTTTGCCTAAACAGGTAAAACCGCCGAATACTACAGTTCCTAAAAAGATGTATTTACCTGGGGAAAAGGTATTTTTCCAGGTACATAAAAATAATAGTATGATGTGGGAACTAGGAAAGGTCAAGCAGAGTATCGGGCGGATGGTTTACATAATCGAAGGTCCAAAATTCACTCACAAGAAGCATTTGAACCAAATTCGGAAACGTGTCACTGATGACGACAGACAACCTCCTGTTGAACAAGAAGTAATGGACCATATATATGACACGTTCGACCTGGTAACACCACAAGCAGCCGAACAACGCCGGTCTTCCAGAAAAAGAAAAAGGATCGATCCCATAGAGATCAATCCCAGGAAAAAGAGCTATACGATCATTCCAGGGGAATGAAAAGCTCGGGAGGGGGTGGTGTGGGGTACAAATCACCCCTATTGAAGAACTAATGGAAGCAACCATCTATAATAAATACCATGGTTGCAAAGACTCAAACAGAGGACATTCCTATCATGTGAGTGTCCACGTGTGGTATCTGTTCCGATGGATACTACACCCTATAGACCGGTGTTGTCTTGGCCTTCGGGGCATGATTCCGCCGGTCTATGGGTCTGTCCTGTGCAGTTCTAGGAGGTCCACCCTCCCAGGCTTTGCCTCTCCTCTTTGGGGAGGAGTAAGTTGATAGCTTACTGCCTGAGGCGCCCCTACCGGGGAATGCCGACGGGGCTGTCCAGGCAATTTTTAATGGCTAAAGCGCTCACGTTCTCGGGCGCTGGCTTTTCAAATCCCACTTTCCGACCTTGTGTCACATACTCCTATAGTGGGTAGGTGTTAAATATCGAGGACATTCCTATTCATGTTTTACCGCATGGTAGGAATCCGGTCATCTCCTACCACATTTAGTGGCGTTACTGTATTGCTATGAATAAATACATTGTATATTTTAACCTGTCACAATTTGTGGTTGTTATCTTTGTGACCCCTAGCACGGGTCTACAACAATAATAATAATAATAATGCTAATAATAATAATGCTAATAATAATGCTAATAATAATAATAATAATAATAATAATAATAATAATAATAATAATAATAATAATAATAATAATAATAATAACAACTAGCGGGACCCTGCGGAAATTCCACAGTGTTTTCTACATCAATCTGTATAATTTACTGTTAATAATATTATCCGGTGGTTAGAAATATGCACATATTTTACTCACCAAAATTTTGCGTGACGGGATGGAAGTATATTTATTCATATTACTCGGTTGCCGGGGCAAAAGCTCTCTCTTCAGCAGTCACCATCGGTCGCGACTCCCTCTAACTCGCCCCCTCCCTACCCTCTCCCTACCCCCCCTGTTGTCAGGGGCAAAGTAAATACTAAATCTTAAATAGGAGTGTCAGATCGTGACACACAAAATAAATAACACACACTCTATCGTATTAATATATAAATAAGAAGAAGAAGAAGAAGAAGAAAAAGAAAAAGAAGAAGAAGAACAACAACAATTTATTTGTTGCTTATTTATTGAATTTCTTTAGGAGCGTGACACACGTACGTACACCTTAGCGTATTAATATATAGATAATAATAATATTAATAATAATAATAATAATAATAATAATAATAATAATAATAATAATAATAATAATAATAATAATAATAATAATAACAATAATATTAACAATAATAATTCTAATAATGCTAATAATAATAACAATAATAATAATAATGATAATAACAATAATAATAATAATAATAATAATAATAATAATATTAACAATAATAATGCTAATAATAATAATGCTAATAATAATAATAATAATAATAATAATAATATTAACAATAATAATGCTAATAATAATAATGCTAATAATAATGCTAATAATAATGCTAATAATAATAATAATAATAATAATAATAATAATAATAATAATAATAATAATAATAATAATAATAATAATAATAATAATAATAATAAATAGGAGGAAAGACTGAGGAGGGAGGGCATCAACCGAACCTCTATTGAAAGAGTGTGAGGGTACTGGAATATAGGGAAGGCTTATTTAGGTTAATCATCTCCAGATCAAATCATCAGTATGAAAACATTCCAGAGAAGACCAACGGTCGTTGCTAGCAAGAACTCAATGGTGGACAGCTGTTGCGATAACGCAAAATGATTTACAAAATGATTTATCAAAAGAGGTGGAGAGGGCTGGAAATCTGAGGAAATTTGTTGTCACTCAGACTCCAGGAAACACCACTTCTCTTTTGATAAATCATTTTGTAAATCCTTTTGCGTTATCGCAGTGAGCAATGACTCATATAAAACTCGTATTGAGCAAATAATAATAATAACAAAAAGAATAGAAAGAATATCAAAACGGAAGAAAAGAAAAAGAAAAGTCAACGATTCAATTAAAAATAATCTAGTTCTCATTATGATTTATCATTCTCCTGTTTGTTTTCATATTGATGATTTGGCCTGCGATGATTAACCTATATCTGAAACTTCTGCAAATATATAGCCAAATATATATAGAACTTCATACTATATATATATATAAATATATGTGTGTGTGTGATTGCATAAAAAACAATTATTTTATATAGTTCATGCCGATTCTTATGGAAATCAATTTCCAAAGGAAAATGAAGCTCAATATTCAAACATTTAAATAGTTATGGAAGAAAACTTGTCTACAGTCGACATCTGCATCTATACATCTGCATCCATACATCTGCATTCATACATCTGCATCCATACATCTGCATTCATAAATCTGTTATGTTTATAAGTAATAGAAATTGTACACATTTTTATATTTGATGGGATAACGAATACTGGATGCAATATCAACGACTTATACTGACATTACACTGGCCACTTCTTAATGCAATTTTCAAATGAATGATTGTGCTGGATTATGTAGCGCCAGTACAACAAATAGGGATAGCTTTCTTGACATCAAAATAACCTTGTATAAAAATGTACGTCGTGTATATCTTTATAGTTTAATAATTAATAATTATAAACACAGAAGAACATTGTGAATGTTTGATATTCTTTATGTGATTATCTTTGTAGCTTTATGTGAACTGTCACGTGTGCAGACCGTGTCATGGTCGCCATATTGTGATATTCGTTTAAATCCGCATGTGGGATGAATCGATGACTACAAACGACATAGGATATTTCAAATATTAATTTATTAATTCTCCATTCCACAACAATCGCCGGCCGGTAGTGTGTTGCTTCACCAGTTTCTGAAACCTTATCGATTTGGCCATGAGAGACACCATCTTGCACTTTTGTCATCTTCCACTCTGAGGAGTTTAATTGCTTTCATATTTATTCGCCGCTGTGATTGTTAGCAACATCATGGTTCCAGACGAACACTATAGAAATCATTTCTTCTTATTTACTCATTTATTGATTTGTAACTGTTTCTACATCGACATTTGTGAAAGCAAAAACTTACATTTCATTCGATTGTATTTTCTTCATAGATCATTCATTTTCGCCATTTTCGGGGGTGTAGCAGCACGGACCCTAGCTTGTTAAAATGTCGTATCTTAGAGAAATTGTTATAGTTAATGTTTAAAACAGAAAAACAGATAAAAAAAAAATGCATGAAATTTGAATGAAGGAAGAATGAAAAAAGGAAATATTATTTAAAGAACACACTATTTATACAAAATACAAAATACAAGACATTTGAAATTATTCCGTTAAGGGAGTAATAAAATGTGTATGCTTGTAATTTAGGAGTGCGTGCGAAAGTGTAGCTATGTGTGAAACTTTGCGTTAGTACACAGAAGTATATGAATGTGCGTGTCGCCTTTTTTAAGACTGCGTGGTTGTACGAATGTGCGTGTGTGTGCGTACGAGCGTCCGTGAGTGAGAATTTATAGGGAGTGTAGGCATGTGTGTTTTTGTCAGCAGTGTGTGTAAGCATGTGTGTGCGAGTTGAATGGTGAACGGTAGTCACCTGAGGCGTCCCTCGCCCCGAAGGGCGCGGACAGTCTAGAAACGTGTTTTCCTGTTTAGTGTCAAAGAAAAGAGAAAAGATTTTGTCGCAATGTGATGCTTTTATATTTTACGATCAGTAGCAGTCGGGCGGACGTAGGAGAGAGCACTTCACGTGACAGCCATTTTTGTTTTTAGCAATTTTGCTAAGTTGATGCTGAGAAACAAAATTTTGATTTTGTTTTAAGCTGGAATTTGGCAGCGTGGCTTGTGTTTTTGCGCACGCCGTCGGTCAGACAACTTTATAGGATTTGAATAAATGTTTATCCTATAGGTGTTTTCCTTGTTGATCCCATGACAATATTTGAAGAGGATAGTTTTATTAATCGCATTTTCACTGTGAATTTGAAAAAGGCTATCATTATTTCAAACACACACACACACGCACACACACACATATATATATATATATATATATGTATGTGTGTGTGTGTGTGTGTATATATATATATATATGTGTGTGTGTGTGTGTGTGTGCGTGCGAGTGTATCAAATAATTAAAGCCTTTTTCAAATTTATGCATACACATACATATGTGTGTGCGTGTGTATATGCGAGTGTATGAAATAATTATAGCATTTTCAAATTTCGCGCGCGCGTGCGTGTGTGCCTGCGTGTGTGTGCCTGCGTGTGTGTGTGTGTGTGTGTGTGTGTGTGTGTGTGTGTGTGTGTGTGTGCGTGTGTGTGTAAAATAATAATAGCCTTTTTCAAATTCACGGTGAAGGTATCTCGTGTCCAGGAGTTCGAATCATGTGGCTGGCTTGAACAGTGAAGATTCTGCATGGATTAAATGTATACGTATGTGGGTAATAATAAAATATTTATTATTAAATCATTATTTATGGCCCCCTTTCGGACAGGCTGTTTAAGATAAGTGATATAAGCCATCATATCTAAGCTAAAATGTACATATATATATATGTATATATATATATATATATATATATATATATATATATATATATATATATATATATATATATGGGAAGAGAAGGATGAAAGTAATCCGACATTTCTATTTCTCCAACAAATACGGACGTCCACCCAGCAGTTGGCCACTATTTCATTCTATTTTTCCCAATATGTCTACCCTACATGTATCTGTACTTGCATGGCATTTTTTCTCTATTTTATCATCCTGATGAAGTCTTATAAATAAAGACGAAACGTTGATGTACACATAAAAAACATCCATTTTTTGGTTTTCCTTTTTCATTTTCCCATATATATATATATATATATATATATATATATATATATATAATATTAATTTATTTTCTCAATATTTTACATCTCATCAGCGCATCCGATTCACATATACATCTTGAATCTGTAAGCATTCACCTAGTCCCATTAGGCCACGAGAGATTGTCACGAAAACAGAACAATAGAATAGAAAATAGGAAGTAAAACTAACCGTATCTTTATTCGTGAGAAGCCTAACGATTGGCGAAGAGAACGACAAAGAATTTGATTGGTTAACTAGCTAGCCGTGTATATAAAAACACCCGGCAAAAATAACTCCTCGGCGATGAAACTCCATGCATTTTAGCCTGAAGATTCCCCCCGGGGATGAAACGCGGGAGCCTCTGTGTAGCTTAAGTGCCATAAATATATTTTCATAGCTTACTATATATATATATATAAACGATGTATTATCGATTTGCTAACTCCGTTACTAGTGGGGGGACTATTGTTGATGACCGAGATGCGATTCGAACAAATGGCTTGAATAGTTACACTCATTCTTTCTCTGCTTCGTTGGGATACGCTCTCCTCTTCACTTCCAAAAATCAAATAAGTTTTCACAGGATAATGTTAACTCAATGAATACTGTTTCAAAACCAACATCTAACAAGTCTATGTCAAATTAATAAGCCGATGTGAACTAAGAAACATTTATAAGAGACGGTGAAATAAACAGAGTTCCACACAGATCTAACCCGACGCACCCCGAAAGAATCCCAAGAAGATCTACTCCCACCCCGCGCCTTCGACCGGAGAGGTGAAAAGAAAGAAAAGAATACTTCAAACTCAGTACAAGCTTTCCTCATCTCGCGCACATCTACACACGCAGTGAGAGAAGCCAGGCGAACAGAAGCAAATTGCTACCCACTTACACGCACTAACAGAACCAGGTAAACCTACGCATAATTGCACGGTGCCACATTATCTATTACTCACATACGCATACTACTCACACACGCATATTCACAGGCAAAATATATAGTCTACGCATCTTTATCCCTCGTGTTTGATATTCACTGAACATTTTCATACCAAATACACGAGTTGTATAAAATTTATTAAAGAACATTTACTGACTAAGAATGACTTTTATATTAATGTAAACTTCTAGTTATATAAATGTTTTATTAATTAATAATGTTTTCCTTCATTTTTCATTCACAAAACTCTATTCGTGTTAAGTTAGCACTTGCCAGCTCGTGACTTATTAATACTCTTCATGTTTTTATCCATTTTTTCATTCTCCAGTTTTAGCAACATTTATACTAAATTTTAGCGTTGTTCTTGGTACTTTTCAAAGACGCTACTGTCGTTTAAATACACTATCAGAAGCCAGAGTTAACGCCACAAGTGGTGACCCTTAATTTTTTTTCCATTTATATTTAATATGCATGCACGCTCGTATATATCCCCATTTTCTTCATGTGCCATCTTCCTTATGCGATATTGTCTCCATTCTTATTTTTGTCTCAAGTGTAAAATAACTTAACTCGATAAACAACGAGCATTTTCAGGGTCGATCCTAAAAATCGAAAAAGAAGAATTTGTAGCAGTTACATGAGTAAACTAATTTCTATTGGTCTACGTGACCGGCAGTGAGATGTGATTCGGTTTAGCGATTATATAACCATCACCTCTTCACTGCACTAGATTCATACGCAATAAATCGTGTTTTGGCGTGAACACAAACCACAAACCAGCTTATATCTCAAATCGCTCAGACGTATATTCTTGCGCTCCCTACCAGGCCTGCGGTAGGCGAGTTGTGGAACTCCAGGATAACATTATTTCGTCTTGTCGATGTTAACTAACCAATTGTACTATCTTTGTTCTGTTCCTGTGTTTCCAGTAATATAAATAAATCTGCACATCTCTTTAGTTGTGAAGCCATTATTTATTACGTGAGGAATAGTGATCCCGTTTTTCTTATTCTATTTCAGTCAGACATGGCCAGAAAAATTACTTTTCCAAGTAAGTTGTCATTCTAATTTTCTTCCCGATTTTAACTCAATACTAAAATGGGTTCCCTCAGCTAAAATTATTCGACTTTGTTGGCCTTTAATGCATTGCCAGATGTTCGGTCGATGACAAAAGCCCAATCGCAATGCTTGCATCGGGATCCGTTCAAAGAAAAACAACATCTGTATAATAATTATTACATTGTAGTCAATAGTCGCCATTGTAGTCCGCCACAATCGCGTACTCCCCCCATGTCCTTACCGACGTTTCTCTTTTTGTATTTCACATTATTCCGTTTATGTTCGAACTTTATGCTAAAAGCGTTTAATTGATGAGATGAGATGCCAAATAGAAAAGGATGAATGGCGTAGTTGTTGTGTGTGCGAAAATGAGAAGATGGTGTTAAGGCCGTTATGAAAAAGAAAACGGACTATTAGACCGATATCCCATAATGCATCATTTATTTATTTTGTTATGAGGAAATCTGTGCTCGATTTTCACAAGCTGGCGACCGGGTAAGAATGTCAGTTTAATATGAGTGAATTAGTTAGGGTTAGGGTTAGGGTTAGGGTTCTGTAGATATTTAGTTCGATTTTCTTTAAGGCTGTCGTTTATGCATTATGTAAATATTAATAAGAGAGCAAAGGTAGATTATCATTAGAGAGGAGGTGGCTGACCACTACGATCCAATGAAGATATATCGACTTTTTAAAAACTTTTATTCGCCCCAAACAATGCATGTTGGCACTTAAACGTAAGGGACTACTGTGAATTAAGAGCACGATTCATAGGGGGCATCCTAAGTGCGGAGTTGTGCAGCGAGATGTTTGTTTATATTACATTTAAATTTCCGCATGCTGGTGCAGTTAGGGAAACAGGGAGCATGGAGGGAATTCCAAAAGCTAGCTGTTCGAAGAAAGAAGCTATTAGAGTAGAAAGGCATCCGGCGTTTGGGGACCTCCACAGTGAATGGATGGGGTTTAGCTGATTGTCGGGTTCGTCGCGTGTATTTACGTTAAGGGGACACCAGAGTCGCAAGTTCATCGGAGCACATTTGATTGTAGTACTTGTGCGGCAATAGTACATGACATTAACAAATGAAAGAATGGCAAACAATATGTCGGGAGTTGCAAACAACTGACACGGGAAGTTGAGGATGTTACAGAAAAAAAAATGCTTCGAGTAGAAACAGCACCTCCATTCTTCGCCCCTCTGGCACCTTATAACCATGAGAAGATGAGTTCTAGGATACCACGTGACCATAAAAGACACGTGGTATTTCCTGTCATCTTTATATATATATATATATATATATATATATATATATATATATATATATATATATATATATGTGTGTGTGTGTGTGTGTGTGTGTGTGTGTGTGTGTGTGTGTAGAGTGATTGAAAAGTAACTACCTATTATAAAATGCTCGTAATTTATTACTGAAATATAATTTTTACAAGAAATGAATATAAGAAAGTGTATTGCATGGGGTTTTATTCAAAATTCGATATGGGTGCCAGCAATCACCACCAGCTTCTAAAAACGCCTGGAAACCACATCAACTGATTTCAGAAGGAACTTTTTTTTCTTTTTGCATATTTTACTAATGAGTCAACACTTATCAAGGCTAAACCCCACTCGAAGATTAGGGTCTACGAGATGGATAGATAAACAGATGAATGGTGATGAATACTATGAGAGTATTGAAAACAGCAGCCGACACAGAAAACAGCATCTTTTCCCCATTGTCAAAAACATCGCTCGTGAAATGCGATTACTAAAAGTACAAAAGCGCATAATTCATAACCCTTGCTCCTCCCTCATTCATTTCTTGTAATAATTATATTTCAGTAATAACTTACAAGTATAAATCGTTACTTTCCAATCGCCCTATATATATATATATATATATATATATATATATATATATATATATATATATATATATATATATATAGTCCCCATTATTTTTCTCTCTCTCTCTCTCTCTTTCACCCTTTCTTTTCCATTTTCCCATCTGAGTCTTCTCTAAAAGTTTAGAGACGCGTCCCTGTTGTAGCAAAGAATTAAAAGTTTAGAGACGCGCCCATCCAACTCCCTATGATTTCATTTCTGGGTTAAGTGTATGAATGACATGGGTAAAGCCTGGGAGATTGGACATCCTCCTTCCTAGAATTCGTCTCATACTGACAGAATCAAGATCGAATTTTCCCAAAATTAGCGTCTATTAATTTTTATTCCCCCCCCCCCTCCTCCACAGCCTTCCTCTGATGTCAGGTTGAATTTAAAGGAATTATTTACTTTTTTTTTCGGGAATGATTTCCAGTTTTTATTACAAATTACTAAATAATATAATTGTTTTCTATAGAATATACATAATTATAATTGAATTGAAATTAAACTGAAAAACGCTGAAATAATCGACCCCTAGACGAAATCTACCCCATAGCTTCCTTAGGTGTGCATTTAGAGATTCGGGAATACTACCATTATTTTTCTCGGTTAATTTTACATAAGAATACACTTTTAGATTTTATCTAGATTCTCTCATTTTTTTCTATAGGGCACACACACACACACATATACACACAAACAGACATACATTGAGTTTAATATATATATATTATTTATGAATAAATATTATTTTCAAAGTGACCCATATACACATCTGTTTCCGTATGAGAGGAGACAATCCATGCCGGTCGCACGATTCGAACCCCAATATAATATGAAAGTCATTTCTGACTCAGTAGTCGGAGCGGTTATCGTTGCGGCCAACATGCGTCGTGAAAATGGAAGAGTAGATTAACATCTAAATGCCAAATTCAGCAAGCATATCAGCAAGCTGTCAAACAGAACTAAATGACTGCTTGTTGTCAACTTACTTAAAGTGCTCCATATAGCTATAGACTATATATATATATATATATATATATATATATATATATATATATATATATATATATATATATATACGCCCAAAATTGGAGCTGGCTCCTCTCACGCTCCCCATTTTTAAAAAGGAGCCGCTCCTGCTCCAACTCCTATAAAAAAGGAGCGGCTCTTTTTTCAGCGCTCCATAATAAAAATGTACCTTCTTTCATAAACGTTCTATTCTGCCAATGAGTGGTCGAAGGATAGGGGTGGGCGTCAAAGGATCTCGTCAATATGGGTTGAGATGTCACTTTAAGTGTAAGACCGTAAGATAATATTTGACAAAATCTCGCTAATATTTTGAGAGTTATAGGAGAACATGTCGGACGAAGTATAGGATTATACGTAAATTTTCGTTTCCTGAGGTATAAAATAGAAATAGAAAAATCCCTGAAGTATTTTAAAACAATTTTAATATTCATTACATTAACAACCTATTTTTTCAGGAAAGGAAATTTTGACCCGATATATTTAGATTTGTTTTAAGTAAATAAAGTTTTACTTTTAAACATTATTAGTGGTTATTTTCTTTAAAAAAAAAACATTTCTCTGAGAGAGGAGAGAAAGCCAGGGCAACATTAATCGTCGTACTGTTGTTTAATATGTGTTTGTTTTACGAACGTAACTATATTGTATGATGTATATTATTATTTAAAACAGAGAAACGCGCAAGTACTTTCAAACAAATAGATGTATCCATTTTCTTTTCAATAGTACAATTTGGAGCGAAAAAAACCCAACGAAGTTTATTTTTTAAAGATTCAATAAAAAAAAATATTTCTCATAAATTGGCCAAAAAATATCAATAAATTGTCAATAAACAATTCAGAGATCCATTTAATGTCTTAAAATTTCATACAAAATATATGGCCTAGACCTTGGGAGTTGAAAAAATATCGGGTCAAATTTTCCTCCACCGAAAAATTAACTGGATTAAGTTTTCCTAGGTCGGGCAAAAACATTTATTAAAATTAAAAATTTGAATAAAAAAGGTGAAAACGTCTATATTTGAAATCTCTAACAAAAACAAACTGTTTACAATTATAATATTCGATAATAGATTTTTTAAGATAAAGAAATATATCTATGATACTTTCGGTTCTAAAAAGACAACAAATTAGTCAGAAAGTCTAATTATTTGCTTTTTTAAATTAAAATGTAAGATATTTTCTTTAATTTAATTAAGTTTAAACATTGGTTTAATTGTAGAATAGGGGCCGCTCTTTTCTTGCGCTCATTTCGCTTGGTATTCGCCCAAATTTTGGATAAAACTGATTGTTGGTCTTAATTATATTTTTGGTCCTGAAATAAAATTCTCATTTATTTTTTAAAGTGTTGAGAATTTAACTTTGATTCCAGGTTTTAATCGCTGGCGACCATGTTGGGTTTTTATTGTTTTTTTCCTTGGACTAAATATATTTTTTCCTTGGACTAAAGATATTTTTACTGCTTTAACATTTTATTACACACAAAAAACAAACTTTGAACATTCTATTTACAAAAGCATGTTTTAACGGAATTTAACGTATTTAAAAGCAAACATGAAAAGGTTAAAACATACTAGTCGTGAATTTAAGAATAACAAAATGTCACCGAAAAGACGACGGGTATAAATGTGGCATAAAAGTTCTATTTGATATATGCTAAAACATAAATTAGAATTTTTTGTCGGGACAAAATGTACCATTTCACCCCAAAAATCGATTTTATCGAACATTTGGGTGAATACCGAGCGAAATGGGTGAGAAAATCTAACGGCCCCTATAGTATAATTGAACCTAAAAAATTTTATTTAAAAACACGAATTAAAAGAAAAATTGGTTTATTTATTCAATCAGCAATATACATCCTTGTCATAAATACAAAAAAGTTCAAATCTATAAGAAAATAACTTCAAAGATATCTATAGACTTACTGGCGACTTTTAAAGAAATTTGACTCCAAATTGTCTCCTGCCTTAAGAACACTGTCCTATCAAAAATGTAACACATAGATGTGAAAAAAACGGGAAAAGTTCAGTTTCTGTTTCCATGTGTAACTCTCTCGTTCTTTCTCCCTCTCTCTCCCTTCCTCTCCCTCTTCCCCTCTCTCTCTCTCTCTCTCTCTCTATCTCTCTCTATCTCTCTCTCTCTCTCTCATATACATTTACCAGAGATATAATTTTTAAAAATAATTCAGAGTAAACTCTGAGACTTTCTTTACTTTTCCTTTATATTGCTGAATAAAAAACTAATGTTTTTAAAAAAATCAAATAATTTTGGAGCGAGGAGCGCGGAGCGATAAAACCACCGCTCTTTAGTCCCAAATGGAGTTGCTCCCGCTCAACTCCCGCTGAATATAAAATGAGCCCTCCTCTCCTTCGCTCCAGCAAAAAGGAGGGTGCTCCTTTTTGGATGGCTCTGTAAAGCCATATATATATATATATATATATATATATATATATATATATATATATATATATATATATATATATATATATAAATATATTTTATTTTATGTATCCACATGAAATGTTATAAGAAAATATTATCTTTTATGCATCAATTATTAGTATTTACTTCAATAGTGAAGAATACGTGAGTAGAGCTAGGTAGTAAGTTCTGAACATATATTTATGGCAATTAAACTACACAGACGCTTCCGCGTTTTATCCATTTTAGCCTGACGATTCACTACGGGAATGAAACGCGGAAGCCTCTGTGTAGCTTAATTGCCATAAATATATTTTCGTAACTTACTATATATATATATATATATATATATATATATATATATATATATATATATATATATATATATGAATGATTATTTTTATTTACAGACATGTACAAAATCTGCGACACTGGCATGTCGATGTTATCGATCAACATTATAGACTGAGATCTCATCAGGTAGAGTTAGAATCCGATCTTAACCGTAGATCATATATGGTACATGTCTGTGTAAATAAAAATAATCATATATAAAAGCTCTATTTGATATTTAGCACTTGGATTACTACCTTGTGGATGTTTTACCTGGATTATATATATATATATATATATATATATATATATATATATATATATATATATATATATATATTTGTGTGTGTGTGTGTGTTTGGGGGGGTGATCAGGCAACAGAAAATCAGTCATGTATATATATATATATATATATATATATATATATATATATATATATATATATATATATATATATATATATATATCCGTCCAGTCATACAAAAGCTAACGAGTACAAAACTGCACGACGAATAAAGAAGGGGAAGTTACACAACCCTCCTTTCAGCCTTCACTCTATTTACATGAGACGTTTTCTTTCTTTTTTCCTTTCTATTTTCTATACTGACTCATCACTTTTTTTCTTTTTATATCTTTATATTATCTTCCGCAAGGTTTTGACATCCGGTGGCATTTTACTTATGACAAGTAAGCTACACAGAAACGTTTATGTTTAATTCCCGGGTAAAATCATCAGGCTAATTTACTAAGCTCTACTCACGTATTAAGGAAATACTGAAAATTTATATACGTAATATAGTATACGAGTGTACACCCTAAATCAAAAATCATGGAAAAAAGTATGTTTCGCTAGTGTTCGCATTAATTTTCATACTAAAAACTTCTTTCTTTTTTCTATTCGAGTTTAAAACGTTTTCTTTCTTTCTTATTTTTTTTCTTTTAACTTCACCGATTGAGGCGTTATTTTATATGATTATTGGGGCGAACATTGTTTTTTTCGTCATTTTTTAACGGAGAGTGTGCACTCGTCCCGGCGTCATAATGGATTAGAAAAATTATACGGGGGCATCTATTTTAGCGGCAACTTTGTAAGAACTGAATTATAGGCGACTCCTAACAATCAACACTTTTGTCAGACACGCTTAGCTTTTCCAGAATGTTCATTTACGCAGGACGGTAATGGACCTATCTTTGATGAAATTTTGCTAAGTAATACAACGATGATGCGTCTTCGTTTACTCGGCCATAATTATGATCAGTAAATGATGTAGCTGCAAATGGACACCAATAACATGTTTATTGCTTATTTCTCGCCTTAGGGTCCACCGTAGATGCAACAAAACGCACGCTGTTGTTTATTGACAGATCATGTAACAGGTTGACGTCTGTAGAGAAACAGAAGGTGTGGGGTCAGGCTCATGATAAAGACGTTCAAGTTAAAGCCGCAGTTTGGGTGTGAGCCTGCATATTGAAGGTCACTTGTGGGGCCGATGTAGATCGACAGTATTATTCTGAACAACGTGGCTCATTTGATGTTTGCTTATGACAACCATCACAGCTGTTAACAACTTGAACAAGATAGATATGATTGCGCAGATTTATTTACTTTTATCGACTCTTATTTATTTTCTTCTTTTCATTCTGTGGCTGCGAAATTAGTTATCGTATTCTTCGACCGCTCGTCCCATTTTCTTTTTTAATTAAAACAGGATTTGTCCCAGTAAAACGAAAAAGCGCTACGTTTATTATTTGTACTCACTAGGAGTTCTCACACAGATCATTGTCATTGATTGCTCACCGACAACAACCAGTAGTATTTCCTGGAGTCTGATTGACAACAAGCCTCCCCAGATTTCCAGTATTCTTCACCTCTTTTTGATAACGATGCGGTATCGTAACAGCCGTTTACCATTGATTTCTCGCTGGTAAGGACAATTGGTCTTCTCTGGGATTTGGGTGGCAATAAGCCTCCCCAAGGTCCCAGCATTCTCCGCACTTTTCCAGTGGAGGTCTGCTTTGTGCTGTCCCTCATCGGTCTTCTCATCCTCCTCGACCCTCTACAAATATTTTGTCTGGTGTCTACCTAGGCCGGCACCATTCAAAAAACAAAAATTTAATTAATTTAAAAAAAACAAATTTTAATTTTTAATTTTCTTAAATTTTTAAATTAACATTTTTTTTTTTTTTTTGGTGGGATAGGGAGAGAAGGGGGAGCTTATGGTGATTCTTGTAATTTCTGTTTCTTTGTTCATTTTTGTGTGGTGATAGCTGAGGACGGTGTAATTTATTGGGGGGAGGGAGGAGATTATGAAGTGATGTGTCTTGCAGTTTCTGTTCCTTGGTTCGTGTTGTGGTGTTCTTCGTGTGGTTTTGTTTTCTTCCTGTTATAAATTCCTTGTGACTGGTTACTCTTTGTAGGTTATGCGGGGTAGTTTCCGCATTCAATGATTTTCCTTAAAATTGCAGCTGTTTTGATTACTGTCGTCCTTTGTATGGTTTCGATGGTCCCTTTCATTCCAATTTCTCCCAGTCTTTTCTCCAGGTTTTTTGGGGATTGTTCCTAGTGCTCATACGATTATTAGTATTATACTAACTTTCTTCATGCTCTTTTTAGTTCTCTGGCTAGTTATGTGTATTTACTTCGTTTTTCCGTGTCTTTGATCTTCATTCTGTGGTCTGCTGGAACGGCGAAGTCTACGATTTTACAAGATCTTTCCTTCTTGTCGATTATTATAATATCCGGTCTCCTTGCTTGTGTGAGTTTATCTGTTTGTATATCCATATCCCAGAGGATTTTGTGTTTTTCGTTTTCCAGTACTGTTTCTGGTTTATGTTTGTACCATTTGTCCGTGTATTCGAAATTCAATTGTTTGCACAGTTCCCAGTGTATTGCTTTCCCCACACAGTCATGCCTGTTCTTGTATTCTTTGGGGCAAGTTTAATGCATTCACTTATTATATCATTTACTGTTTCGTCTCTTTGTCCACACAGTCTGCATTTATTGTTTTCCTGGGTTTTATCTATTTTAGCTTTAATGTAGCCATCAGTAAAGATTCCGTTTCTCTGTTCAAGTGTCCTTTTCTAAGCCATGCCCAGCTATTTCGTGGTTTCTTCTCTTGTGAGTCTTATGAAGCGTCCATGTAGTTGTTTTTCTTCACACTTTTCTTCTCTTGTCTGTTTGTGTCCAGTTTCGATGCTTCCTGCATTGTTCGTTGGCAGAGTGTCTCTTGCTGCGATGAACAGCCTTTCTGTGTTCTGGTTTATGCATTTCTTGATCCCTTTTTTAGTGTCGTCCACACAGTCTTCTATACTTACCAGTCCTCCCCCCCCTTCGTTTCTCTTCACGTAGAGTCTGTCTGTATCGTCTTTTGAATGTAGTCATTAATTTTCTAGTGCTCTGGTCAAGGTGCCTGAGTTCTTCTTAAGTCCAGCTTATGAATGGTCCAGAATATGTTATTAGTGATACTGTCCAGGTATTTATTCCTTTGATAAGGTTTCTGCTATATAATTTTGTTTCTAAGAGCTTTCTTGTTCTTCTCAGGTATTTTTTTCCAATCTTCTCTTTCATTTCTGTTGATTTGATTGTGTCTGCTTCCAAAAACTCCCAAATATTTATAGTTCACCTAGCGCCCTCATCTGCTCTTGATTGGGTAGTTCCTTTTTAATCTCTAGTAATGCACACTTTTCTATTCCGAATTCCATTTGAATGTCCTGACTGAAGATTCTGGTCGTATTTATCAGCTTTTCCAGTTCCTTTTTGCTTTTTGCAAATAGCTTCAGGTCGTCCATGTATATGAGATGGCTTATTCTTTGTTCTCTGCCTGTGAACTTGTATCCGGAATCACATTTCCTGACTATGTAGTTGAGTGGCATAATGGCTATGATAAACAGTAGTGGTGATAGGGAGTCTCCTTGGAAAATGCCTCTCTGTATTTTGATCTCCGTTAAATGTTATCCTCCAGCTGTCAGTTCTAATCTCCATGTTCCCATTGCTTTCTTGATGAGATTAATAATCCTGTCGGGTATCTTGTATGTACAAGATACCCGACAGGATTATTAATCTCATTTTAAGCATTTAAGTATCCATGCTTGAGGGATTCTGTCGTACGCTTTCTTGTAGTCAATCCATGCCATAGATATGTTCTTTTTCTTGCTTTTAACTTCCTTCGAGATCTTTTGATTTATGTATAACAGATCACGCGTCATTCTTTTCCCTTTCCGGCATCCTTTTTGCTCCTCGGGAAGTAGCCCACGGGTTTTCAGTGAATGGTAAATTTGCTCTCTCAGTTGTGCCGTTAGGATTTTCCACATTGTCGGTAAACAGGTTATTGGTCTGTAATTGCTTGGGGTCGTTCCCTTCTTGACGTCATTTTGTATGAGCATTGTCCTTCCTTTGGTCATCCACTCTTGTACGTCAATTTTATGGATACATCCTCTCAGTTTCAGTGCTAGCCTTTCATGTAGGGTCGTGAATTTTTTGAACCAGTACGCATGTATTCCATCGTGACCTGGTGCTTTCCAGTTTGCCATTTTCTTTAGTGTTGTCTTAATAGTTTCTTCATTAATTTCTGTTTCCGTTCCTTCTTCAATTTCTAGAAGTTTATCTTTCATGTCTTTCAGCCATTTAGCATTTTTATTGTGATCTTCAGCCTTTTTCCATATCTTGCTCCAGAAATGTTTTGTTTCTGTCGGGTCCAGTTGTTCTGTTGTTGTTCGTTCTCCGTTTACGTTTTTGTAAAACTGGCTTTCATTGTTTTCAAAGGTCCTGTTCTGTTTGTACTGTTCCGATTTGTATCTGTATCGTCACAATCTTCCTTCTTTTGCTGCTATCTTTTGTTTTAGTTCTTCATGTTTCTTTTTAGTCTTTCCTTGCGATTCGTATTTCTGCTCTTCCGTCGTTTACTGTTCTCCTTCATCCTATTTACGGTTTTAGCTTCCTTTTGAAGTTTGGTGATCTGCGTTTCCAGTCTGATCTCTCAACCAGATTTCGTCTGTCCATTCTTTTTGGCCAGTATTCTTTTCCCTTTTTAGTTTCATACTTATTGATTTTGCCCCCGCATATACCAAGTTGTTTAGATCTGTGGTAGTGTCTGTTGGGATGTACGTAAGTACTCTGTTTACTTTCTCTGTTTCCACTTTTAACTTCTTCCCATCTTCGTTCCTTATGGATGGGAGTTTTCTTTTGTTCTCGGACATTAATCGTTTGATGTTTTCCACTTCTCTTGCTTCTTCCTCGGATAGTTTTATAGTTTCGTCGTCTTCGCTCTCTTCAGTTTCTGTGTTTATGTTTTTCCCGTCTTCTTCCTGGGAGTTTTCGTCAAGTGGTGTGTCTTGATCTGTCACGCAATTTATCTTTTGTTTAATTTCCGTTAATTCCATCTCCGAGAACCACCCTCTCTTGAGTATCTGTCTTGCTTGATCTGCTATCCTTTGTTCCGTTGTATGGTAGTCAGTTGAAATGTTACATAGATCTTTCATTCGTTTCCGGTATCCTCTTTCTCTGGGGTAGCGGCTTTTGTAGTAGGATTCTATTACCAGTCTGTTCTCTTTTATCGTCCATTTCTTTCTATGGCTTTTTGGTTTGTTATTTTAATTCTTGCTTTCTTGTATTTGGTCAGTGTCCTTATCATATTTGGAATTTGATGGGTTACTTACCTGTTTTCCCCGTGGTCTTGTTCCAACAGCATGCGGTCCGGGTCCCCCATGTTGGCCATTGAGGGAGAACCTGCCATCATGACACTCAGATCTTTCTTCTGAGTCACACGGCGTTTATTTGTATTTATAGACATTTATCATGGTTTGGTATTTGTGGCAACACCAGGCCAAGGCTTAGTTTACCTGTGATCCTGTTACGGGGATAGTGTTTCTCTCATTTTCATGAGGTTCAAAGTACACTATCATACATACATGAAGACACATTTACGAAAAGAATGAAAAATAAAAAAATAATGATAAATAAGTAAATAAATAAATTAAAAAAAAATAAAAATAAAAATAAAAAATTATATATATATATATATACATATATATATATATATATATATATATACATATATATATATATATATATATATATATATATATATATATATATATATATATATATATGTGTGTGTGTGTTACCTAATTACATAGTATAAGTTTTCTAGGATACTCTTAAATAAAAAAAGACGATCGATTTCCCTCCCATGTTTGTCTAATAAATTGATGCAAAGTTATCAAACGTTCAGTCGAAATTAAAAAATAACGTTAACTTTTTTTCTCTAACGTGACTAACTACTTTTTGATTTTAATTACGTTCAACTCAAACAAAAAGCGAAAATATTCTCTCCCGACCCTCGGAGTGAAATCTCAGAAGCTTCTTATTAGTTAACATTAAAATTCACAATAAATATAACCTTTGTATATCTACCTAAAAGACGTCTTCAATCGATACGCTCGAGACTTCAAAACGTTTATTATTATTATTATTATTATTAGTAGTAGTAGTAGTAGTAGTAGTAGTATTAGTATTAGTAGTAGTAGTAGTATTTATGAAAAAGAAAAAGTACAGTTCGTTAAACAAGGAGGAAAAGAGTAAATAAAAAAGAAGATAACAGATTGTAACGTTTATTTGATCACTCTCTCTCTCTTCTCTCTCTCTCTCTCTCTCTCTCTCTAACTAATATATATATATATATATATATATATATATATATATATATATATATATATATATATATAAACTTCTTTTGTAATATAGTAGGAAAAATCCCAGCAGAGTGTTCGATTAATTGAGAATTAAAATTAAGAACGTAATATTTATTTATATTTTGATACAGAAAAATTAGTACAACATTAGTACCGTCGATTTCAAGCCTAGAAGGACTTAGCCATCCGGCTTTCTTCAGCTTATGTTTTCATCTGTTTCAGAAATGTGAAGTCACGTGTCACTCTCGTTTGGACGCGTTATTTGCTTAGAATGTTATGTATATTTGTTTAAATTTAGTGTAAGGGAGGTTTAATAAAGTTTGAAAAAAGGAGGGTAACAGTTAGGATTTAAAAATGGAAAAAATTTTAAATATAAAAAAATAAGAAAATAAAAAATATAAAAAATAAAAAATATTTCTATATAAATCCCATGAGTCAATGTTTACAAGTAGCGTATATTTGGCCGTTACTGTTTTGAGGGTTAATAATAAATAAAGAAAATAGGGAGAGAAAATGGGTTTTAGGATTATACTTATGAAGAGATAAAAAGGTTAAAACACACACATTAAATTCAAGTTTAAATCTTGGGTTAAAGGACTTTAAATCAATCCAAAAGGAATTTAAATAAAGATACAACCCGGGCAGTTTGTCGATCGGTCTAAGGGCAGTAACTCTGCAGGATTCTTGAATGATTTGTATTCGGGATTTAACATTATTAACTAAGGTATAGTGAAGGTTTATGGGAGTAATAATATTGGTATACTGATTAAGACTGGTTTAGAGATAAGAGTAAGGATTGGGTCGGCAAGATTGAATCTGTTTGGGAGATATGGGAGGTTAGCATTATAACTAAGAAATGGTGAGGACTTATGGGAGTAATAATGATGTGAAATGGGGGTGTTACTCTCTTAATGACTGGAAAAATTATTCTTGGGAAAGTTATTAATTATTGGTCTTGAGTAGTGGTGTGGATATGGGCAGATTAAGGTATTTATTCCTATTTTTTATTTTATTTATATTTATGAGGGGTGATAGTTGAGAGGATTTTCCGGAGTGGAAGTCGGTATTTAGTGGGGCAATTATGGGGTTATGTATTAGGCAGAGGGGGGGTTCTAGGCCTTTATGTGTATCGGTAAGTTCAATTTATAAGTAGTGCTTGTCTCCTGTGGAAGCATCCTTTAAAGATTTCATCTCTAATATTCAAACAGACTGTATTTGGGTCAATGATGGCCCTTAATATGTGGTATTTTTCTGCATCACACAGAGGACATCTATTTATGGTGACGGGTGTCATCTTTAAGTTGCCACATCCGGGTCGCAAGTGCCGTATTTGCCTTGTTTTTGTATCTGGAGGTGTTTCTGTGTGCCTACAATGTTTGCTTGAAGCTTCCTTGCGTCATGCCTATATATTTTTCTGCTCTACCGATAGTCTGGTTTGTGACGGTGGCTTCATATACGATGGAATCGATTTTACAATTCCCCTCTAGGAGACCAAAGCAATAGTAAACGCAAGCTGCTCATGCCAGGACAAAAACAATTGCCCCCTAAATGATGGTTTTCACACTATAATCTCCCGTAAATTTTTTTTTAGATACTCTCGGTTATCAGTATCGTAATTTAAATTGGATATAATTTGTCCTACTGCTACTAGAAGATTCGAGCTCGGTTGGTATGGGTTCCGGTTTCGAATCTCGCTACTATCACACTCTCGGTCAAAAAAAATTGAGCTTGGCTAATTTTCAATCTATGTTTTGAAAACAAAAAAAAGGTCAATAAAACCTTTTTTGGCTAATTTTAAATACTTATTTTGAATAGAATTTACAAAAACACACATTAACAAATTGGCATTTAACTAATAGCTGATAATTCCTCGACGGTCCTTTTTTTTGGACATGTCTGCCAGAGGAAATCTTCAAAAGTTGTTGATGTGTCGAATCTCTGACGCTCTACTAGAATCCATTGAAGTCGCCAGTGTTTATCTGAAAACTATCAGCTTTTCTCTTTTTTCTCTTTTCTCTATTTTGCAGTTTAAGCAGAGACACACACCTGAGGGTCAATGGAACTCTTACTCCCGAGACAAACATACGACCTTGAATGTGATGAAAAAGGAAAATAATCTCCCTTTATGCTGTTTGGAAGTTAATTACTTCCCTTTGCTCACTTTTCTCTTAGACTCAATCTCTGTGCAGATCTTGGTAGAATAAATTGTAATGAATAAGTTGAATGAATAGTAATTGTTACATGGGCTACTAAATGAGGCTTCACTGTTTACTCGTAAACGGTGTTGACATGCGCACAACGAACAAGTTAAATAAAGATAGCTTCGAATAGATCACCTTTCTGTCTTCGTGTTATTTGTATCCACACACATCACTGAATGAAGCATGCAACTTGGCAGCAGTGTACTAAAGGACTCCGGATGAGGAAAGAGAACAAAAGAGTTCTTTGGAAAATCCAAAAACAAATAAGTAAATAATTATTCTCGCTTCATTTGTAAACAAGTGTTGGGGGAAAAAAAAGATGGCGGACTCGGACATAACTGACGTAAACAGACCAGTGGCTGGCATAAGAGCGCCGCAACCCCTGTGTATGGTAATTTATCTGAGAATTGGCAGCTTTTTAAGTGGAAATGACAGAATTATGCCATTATTACATGCTTGGCAAAGCAGTCGATATAATATCGAACAACTTTGATGCTTCATACGTTAGGCGATGAGGCATTGAGAGTTTATGATGGATTCCAGTTTACAACACCCAAAGAACAAAGAAGCCCTGACGAAATAATCCAAGCGTTTGATGAATATGCTATTGGGAAGACAAATGAAACATCTGAATGCTACATTTTTCATACAAGAAAGCAGGGAGAAGGGGAATCAGTGGAAGCGTTTATCACCGCGCTCCGGGCGTTGAGCAAAAAATTTTTGCGATAAGTGCACAGTCTCAATTCTTCGAGATCCAATTGGAATTGGATGGAGAAAGCAGCCATTTGACAACATTTGCCACTTCTTTTGGCCGGTTCCGATAAAAGAGGCTACCATTTGGAATATCACCAGCCCCAGAGATGTTCCAAAAGAATTTGTACAACAATGTCTCTGACCTGGAAGGGGTGGTCAACAAAGCAGATGATCTTCTTGTGGTAGGGAAAGGTAAAACCATGGAGGAAGCCAGAGCAGATCATGATAAAAAACTGAAGTCGCTTCTGCAGAAATGTCGCGAACGTGGCATATGGTTGAATGCTGAAAAATTGGAGTGACGAAAAACTGCTTTGTCTTTCATGGGACATATAGTATCCAGTGAGGGACTTCAGCCTGATCCAGAGAAGGTAAAAGCCATAAGGGAGATGCCGTGTCCAACAGATGTAAACGGAGTACAACGTTTAGGCGGCTTTGTTAATTATCTAGCAAAATTTCTGCCACGCATTTCAGACGTGATGACTCCCATCCGCAACTTAATCAAGACAGATGTACCCTGGACTTGGTCCCAGACCCAGGAAGATGCTTTTGAAAAGATCAAGAAGATGGTGAGTGAAACACCGGTACTGGGGTACTATGATCACAGTAAACCTTTAGTTGTCCAGTGTGATGCAAGTGAAAAGGGTTTAGGAGCGGCACTGCTCCAGGAGGGAAAACCCCTGGCCTATATTGGTCGAGTCCTTACAGACACGGAAACCCGGTATGCCCAAATTGAGAAAGAACTGCTTTCTGTAGTCTACACATGTGAGAGGTTTCACCAATATACATTCGGCCAGACCATCACAGTGTTAAGTGACCATAGACCCTTGGAAGCAATAATGAAGAAAGACTTGGGAAAGTATGTTCCTGTTACAGAAACAAGGTTGCTCTAACTGTAATCGGTTACAAAGGAAGATAGGTGTATGCAGCAGTAGAAGGTCATATTAGAGGACATGGCCAGATGAAAAGATACATCTCGACCCAGAGGTGAGACCGTACTACACCTTTTGACAGTGCAAGATGGGTTGATTTTTAGAGGAAACCGTGTGGTGGTATTCACGAGCCAGCGGAGGCTCTTAAAAGCAAAACTACATTCCTCACACATAGGAGTAGAAGGAGTCTGCAGAATAGCCAGAGAATGTTTATACTGGCCCAACATGAACAATGGCATTAGGGACTATGTGGCAAATGCTCCATATGCAGGAAGTATGAAGTGGCTAACCCTGCAGAACCCTTAATGGTCCACGAAGTCCCCGAAAAACCATGGGCAAAAATTGGGGTGGATTTGTTCATGTTTGCCGGTAAAGACTATTTATGCACAGTGGACTATATGAGTAATTTCTGGGAGATTGATTATTTTCCAGACACACAGACGAAGACAATAATTACAAAGCTCAAACACCACTGTGCGAGATATGGAATACCGGACCAGATTGTAACAAAAACACTCCTTCCGACCCGGGAAGATTTGTTGAAGCCAGAAATCCACAATAACTTTTAAAAAGCGGTAAAGAATGATAGCATGAGGCAGGAGAGGTACGTCAATAAGAAGGTGAAATGCCTTCAACCGCTACGACCGGGAGATGTGGTACGGGGCAAACCCCATGTGAAAGGGCATAAGGAGTGGAAAAAAGCGACTGTGTTGGAGAAACTGGATGCTAGATCAAATCACATTGATGTTGAAGGAATAGAATAGATCTGAGGAAAACAGCGGAAGCACTCGCAATAGCATCAAGGAGTAGCCAGCTATATCAAGAAAATGGTGAGACATAATTAATCGTGGAATCGGGCAAAGAGGTGACCACTACTCCACAAATCTCAAGATGGCAGTATAGTGAGAGATAGAGCTAGCCCTAGAGCAGATTCCGAGACACCTCCAGATGAGATTGCGGTGAGGAGAACACAATCTGGGAGAATAATCAAGGCGACAGTCAGACTGAGGGACTATTGCATTTAAAAGATTTCTATGTAAAAATGGAAGGGCAGAATAATCCCTGTTAGGCATGAGAGTAGAATAGTCAATGAATGCCTTGGCCACTGAGCAAATTCTGTGTTGATGTCTTTTGTCGCAAGAGGGAAGATGTTACATGGAGTACTAAGTGGGGCTTCACCGTTTACTCGTAAACGGTGGTGTCATGCACACAACGAACAAGTAAAATAAAGATGGCTTCGAATAGATCCACTTTCTGTCTTCGTGTTATTTGTATCCACACACATAACTGAATGAAGCATGCAACAGTAATGAATTAATATACGAAGTATGAGTATGCCTGAAAAAGCTTTAGTCTACCAAAATCTACACAGGGATCGAGTTTCTGCAAGAATAATGGCCACCTAAGAGAAAAGTGATGAAAGGAAAGTAATTCACTTCTGAAAAGCGTAAAGGGAGATTGAAGAGATCTTTTCTTTTCCTTTTTCATCACACATTACATTGTTGCAAAGTGATATTTTCCCACTCTTTTTTTTAATGATTTCCAGAATGACTTTTTGTTTGCAAATCTTCTACCAGCCAAATTTCTTTTAACTGTGCTCCATAAGTTCTTGACCGGGTTAAGATCAGTACTTTGTCCGGGCCAGAAAATTGTAGGGTTAGGGTTAGGGTTAGAACATTGTGTGAAAAAAGTTATCATTCAACCACATTTTGGTTAATTTTGCAGTGAGCTAGGGCATTATCGTTCAGAAATAAGACATTTTCCCGGAAACCGAAAGGAAACAACCTTTAAACTGTTGGAAGTTTGATTTTCTTTTTAAATACTGATGTATTCTTTAGTGCTGATTTAACTCTCCAATACGAAGTGGTGAAAATGAACTCTAAACAATAATTCCCCCATTCTCATGCTTTACTGTAGTTTGAAGACAATCAACCCTGAATCTCTCACCCGATCTTCGAAGACACTGTTCGGGAACATCATTCACAAGAGAAACCCCCGACTCATTCGGCCAAATAACTCTCTGAAACCCTAACCCGAGGAGAAGGTGACGTTTCAAGAAACAAAGCCATCGGATATTCTTTTGTACTAACAAAGGTTTTTTGCAAATCATGTTTATGCTATATCGTTTTCATTCAATCTCCTGTCTATTATTTTTCGCAAACGGTTTTGAACTCTTTACCTATATCTGTAAGGTTAGCTTTTCTGTAACGAAAAGCTATCATTTTCAGCCTTGAATCATTTCTTCTTGTTGATCATTTGGAACGGCCTTAGCCTGTCTTCTTTTCCACATTATCTGTTTGTTCATATTGTTTACCAATTCTTTTCACGGTAGAAAAGTAAGTAGCAACTTTTTCTCTTGTTCAAGATGGTAAAAATTTGTTTATACTCCAAGCCTCTTTCTCATCTCTTCAATTCTGGTTTTCGTAATTTCATCTAAATGATTGTTTTTCTTAGGTGATATTTTATATTATGTATTAAGGTAAATTCAGCAGCTCAGACACTAACCACGGATAAAAACGGTCTAATATCAATAAAATTACTTGAAAACATGGTATTAAAAAAATTATTTAAAAATTAGCCAGGCTCAATTTTTTCGTTTGGGTGTGTATATATCCTCACCTCTATAATAAAGACCAACGTGTATTTATTTGTATACTAGCAGCATCCGTGTCCCGGCGTTGCCCGAGGAAAATAGAAAATAATTATTTAACTTGAAAAAAGTAACTTGTTATTATCATTTATAATTTGGCTTTCATTTCTCTTCTCGGTCAAATCCGGAGTGGCCCTTTTTAGGAAGATGGGTACTTCATATATAAAAAATAGACATTGTGTCTAACTCTGGCCTCGTTTGAAGGCAACTAAATAGGAATAAAATAAACCGGAAAAAAATATTGTAAAGTCGGCCAATATTCATAGGGGTTCCTCGGGTGGGAAAAAATTATTTATTTAAAAATCAAATAACTTTTAGAATAGACATTCAGAAACTCCCCAAAAAGTAAAATAGGTGCCGTAATTTACAGAAATATTGAAAATAGTATCTGATGAGTGTATTTTTTAATCGTTTTTTTTTTGTTTTTATCGTGTTTGTTCAAAATTACAATTTAAGTAGTGTTTATTGAAAATAAAGTACTAAAACGTCTTAAATGCTGAAGTTAAGCGAAGAAATTATGTTTATTTCGTCTCTGAAGAAACCATTTTAGACTGAGGCAATTTTGTAGAAAGATTAAGTTTAGTATTACAACAGGGCTAATAATGAATTAGAATTGTTAAACAGTTTCTTTAAACGTGCCTTCCTTTAAAACACATACTGTTATGGCAACCTAACAAAACAGAATAGAGTTATTTCCCTTGTGTTCACATCACAGGCCAATTACTCGCTACCATTAAAAGGAAGAACAAAACGGTGTCGGGTACCATATACATAGCACACTCATGCCATAATTTGCTGGGACTTGACTTTATCGAGTTAAAAGGTCTTCTCGACATTCCACTCAACCGGATATATGAAGTGGTATCCAGATCATCACCTCAGAGCAGCATTATCGACCAGACCAAACACATCATGAAACAATTTTCTCTAGTCTTCACAATCAACTTGAGACGCTGCACTCATGCAGAGGCCACACTGTCCTTTAAATCATTTTCTAAGCTTGTTTTCCGACCCAAAAGCCCAGTGCCATATGCTGCATTGCCACTGGTGGACCAGGAACTAAAACGACTTGAGGAAGTGAAGGTCATCAAACCGGTGACATATTCACGGTGGGCAGCACCCATTGTAGTCATAAAGAAAGCCGATGGTTCAATTCGGTTGTGTGCTGATTTTTCAATTGGTCTCAATGCAGCACTAGAGGATCACCAATACCCATTGCCAATCCCAGATGATATCTTCACCATACTTAATGGTGGCACCTGCTTTGCAAAATTGAACCTCACAGAGGCTTATCTACAAGTCGAAGTGGCAGAAACCTCCAGGGAGCTGCTTACTATAAACACACACCGTGGATTATTCCAATTCACTCGTTTGCCTTTTGGGGTAAGAACAGCCCCTGCAATATTTCAGCAGATCATTGACATAATGCTCACTGGCGTGGAAGGTGCAACTGCGTACTTAGATGGCATCATTGTTGTTGGGCAATCCAACAAGGAGTCGACAAAACGGATCAGCATCCAACACTTTGACATTTTTACTTACTTTACGATTTATTTTTGACCGTTAAGGTCGTCGTCCAGATCCTGCTAATGTGGCAGCCATTCAACACATGCCACCCCCATCGGACGTTAGCAGTCTACGTGCATTTCTGGAACTTGTGAGCGTAGTAGCTCACAAGTCTTGCCTTCACTCCATCAAATCAAATCACCACTCAGTAAACTGTTGACAAAGGACGCAAAATGGTCCTGGTCCGTGGACTGTAAGAAATCATTTGACAAAATCAAAGCACTCATTAACTCTGACCTACTGCTGACACATTTTGATCCAAATAAGAAAATAGTCGTGGCAGTGGATGCATCAAATCATGACCTGGGAGCAGTGATCTCGCATATATTCACAAATGGAACTGAGAAAGCTATCATGCATGCAGCCAGATCCCTGACACCTGCTGAACGCAATTACAGTCAAGTGGAAAAAGAAGCACTGACACTGATTTTTGCTGTGAAGAAATTCCATAAGACGTTGTTCGGGCGTCACTTTACACGTATGACAGACCACAAGCCACTACTTTCAATATTTGGCTCAAAAAAAGGGTATTCCAGTATAATCAGCCAGACGATTACAACAGTGGGCAATCATTCTACTAGGGTACGATTTCGATATATAGTATCGCCGGATTCGGTCAAGTTGATGCCTTGTCACGACTCATCAGTACACAATCAGTTCCAGACGACGACACTGTCATCGCTGCCATCAACATAGAGGACGATTTTCAACGCATACTCACAGATTGTATCTGGACAATTCCAGTTACAAGGAATGATATAAAGCGAGAAACACAACAAGATCCAATGATACAAAAAGTGTGCAGATTTCTCCAACATTCATGGCCTCCTAACCTCACGGGAGACCTCCAACAGTTCAAACGCCACAGTGGCTCTCTTTCTGTCATTGATGGTTGTTCGATGTTTACAGATTGTGTTGTTGTTCCCACTAAGCTCAGACAAAAAAAGAAAAGAAAAACGAATCGGCTCAGGGTAATTTTGTTTTTTAAATAAGGTTTTAATGTGAGTTTTTTTAATAGCCGGCGTAGAACTGATGTGGTTGAAAATTTTCTAGTGGTAAAATAGTTGAATGATGTGTCATGTATTTTCGTGATATTTAAAGTGTGATTTCGTTTTTTTGATAAATTAAAAAACCCTGGAAATGTTTTAATTTGCCATCGCGATTAGGTTCGTTGGGGAAAGGAAGAAACCCAAAGGAAGTAGAGAGAGGCAGAAATAATGGATATGGGAGAGCTAGGGTAGATGTTCGTGCTGATGTTGATAATGGATGACGAATCCGATGGTAGTAGTAGAGGTGGGCGTGGTGTTATGTCGCCTTCCATCTTGAATCGGGAACGGTGGAGGGAAAGGCGTGGCTAGGGACGGAGAACGAAAGAGACTAGCTTATACATAGTGGTATTGCAGGTGGGTGGCTGCTGCCAGACGCCGAGTGTGACAATTTTTGTTTGCATAACTATGAAGATGGAAGACAGGGAAGTGTTAACTATAGATGTTAGTAGTTATGCGTGTTAATCTATCGACTAATTTGAGCTTAGAATGTTATGTCCACAAGGCAGCCTAAAATTTCTTTGCATTTGGTAATGAAAGAAATTCTCCATTGGGAAGTGTGGAGACAAAGCTTTATGGCGAACAAAAAAAACATCCTAATCTGTGCTGGCAGATAGACACCCACCTGGATCCGCTTCTAATCATTCCCTTTCGTTAATAGTTACTCTTTTAAATCAAGCGATGTTCTGCTTGGCCCCAATTCAATCCGATTTTCGTCTGAACAATTCATTCATTCTTCAAATAAACACGCTTCTCTACTTCTTCTCTCATTCAGTAGATTTCAATATTTACTTTTGATCGGCCCATCGTGACCTTTTATTTTAAACAAAAAAACACCCTTTCACGCAATTTTCTTATCTCAACGAGTAACAAATATTAGACTTACTCTTAACAGCACACACCAGTGAGACTACTTTTTGTAATGTATACTTCAGTCTAAAAATATTACCTACATTTCCAGCCCTTTTTATGCTTTATTAAAATCATCTTTCTCCTGTGAATTTTCAACTGGAAACATGCATCTAAGTACCAATGAGACCTAGTTTTTCACCGAAGAGAGTAATGAAAAGAGTAACCGACACGGCAATAAACTATCAGTAGCAAGAAACAATAAACAGCGTTAACCCCTAACCTCGAACAATGCTAATACCCAACGAAATCCTAACCCTAACCTTAATACCCAGCGAAACCCTAACCCAACATTAGGTGAGCAAGTGAAAAGAAAAGCAAAAATGTTTGCTATTATAGAATCACAGACTGTTCTGATAAGTATACAATTTGCATACTATTACCGAAAGGAAAACTTAATTTTTAGCATATTTAACCATATTTAATCTTTGAGCTTAAAATAAGTAAATATTAGCGAATGAATTTTAAAATATCTTTTACTAAACATAAGACCAATTTAATTCAAAATAATCATAGATTTTCGTTCAAAGACAATTTTCTCTCAAAATTGTTGTGATTTGCAGTATCGAATTATAAATCTAAAGCATAAAAGGAAGGTCCGTGTTTTTTTCGCCAGTTCCGACATACAATGAACCAAATTTACGCGTTCCAGGCAGAAGGTAGAATACATAACCCGGCCACAATAAACTGCGAAGTGTCACTTGGTTACAACCACGCTCAAATTGAAGACTCCAACAACCTGAAATTACACAAAGAAAAGTGAAAAAAGGTTTGCTTTTTTCGATGCAAGAAAAAGTTAAAAGTCTCAATTCAATATAAAATAAATATTTATTGGCATTAAATGTTATATATTTCAAACCATTGTAAATGTACAAATGCACATAAAAACATTAAAACACTAAATCTACAAAATATTAATTAACCAATAACAAACAACAAAATTCTCACATCTTTCCACACATTAATTAAATCCTATTACACAAAAGCAAAAGTAAACTAATTAGAAGGTTCGTTTCTTTTTAGAGAAATGCTACTAAAATATTTTCATGGCAGACGTAACAATATAAATATGGCCTGTTCTTAAACCAGACTTGGGTTGAATCAAAGGATGACCGACAATATAAAAAATTGAATCGTTTAGAGTCAACAGGTTAAAATGCTTATTAGAAGTTATTAGAAGAAGAATATGTCCACATTTGATAAAGATTACAAGTTGTGTGAGAGTATTTTAAAATAAGAACAGGTACATCAGACTCACAGACACACGAGAAGACAGATTCAAATGATTACGTTTTAGTGGCTTTTGTCATCATAGGAGTAGATGGGGAGATGCACTTGTTCTAATTTAAGTTCACTAATATTTAGGACGTATCTGAATATAAAGTTGAAACAAAAACTATATATATATATATATATATATATATATATATATATATATATATATATATATATATATATATATATATATATACAACTGATGTTATGCGTTTTAATCAGAGAAGTCCTAAACAAAGATATCTTAAACAAAGAAAGTTCCTGAAAGAAACAACCAGAAATCAACAAGAACACCCAAAATCCTGTTGAGGACAAACATAAAAGTATCGTTCACCATGATTTCACACCTGAAACGACGTCTCCGGCAGCGACTTCCATCAAAAATCATCAAAACCCGTTATATAACAATAGTATTTTATATCAATCAGAAATAACCAAAAGTACATAATGCTAGAAAAACCAAGGAGTTCATTTTCGCATCGACTGTAAGACAAACTCCTAGAATATTTTGTAACAAAACGGTCATCAAACAAAAGGGAAAACAAAGCCTTTCTATAAATAACAACGATATATTTATTTTAGTAACTTACACCGTTGGGTGTAGGTAGCCAAAAATTAAGACAGTGGAGAAAAGGAATTAAAGTAAGAAAGTCCGTTGGGTGCCGCGTTTCTTCGAGATGTATGTCTTCCAGTGGAGAATGGCCTTGTTCGGCTGCTCGATGGCCAAAGGCAAGAAAGAGGACCTCTTTCTTCGTAGGTGACTGAAAGCTCTCTAGGGCTGCTCTATAAATCCCAAGGCGTTTGAAATTAGTTCTTCAAATGTTCTGGAGAAATTAATACATCATGGAGTTTGATTGGGCATCGTGTGACCAAATCATCTCACAGGGTTGTTCTCCACCAGAGAAAATAAATATTAATGTTTATTACTGCTACAGTACAAGTAAAAATGTTCTACTCACAGGCAACAAGAGCCTGCATAGCATATGAAAATTAAAGGTGATTTTCTGTTTAAGGTACCTCAACCATTTTAACTAGAGAAGACCACGTTTGTGATCTGTCGCCCCTTGTTTTGCGTGAGAGAACTGACAAACTGTGTGAGATATGTTGATATGAAAGTTTATTTCCAATGCACATATGCAGCTGTGAAAACTGCAATGGACGAAAAAATTGACATAAATATCAGAACAAATGTACATCAAAATAAAAGGCTACAATTTTTTACAAACAAACAATACATAAAAATTCAACAAAGAAACATAGATATGACAGCGACACCAGACACATGTGAAACAAAGCAGGTTTTCTCAAGACCACATGGAATGAGGAATGTGACTGCCAAAATAAACTAGTAGAAATATCGAATATATTTTCTATCAAAAACAAAAAATTATAAATTATTTCATATTTAAATCTTGCATTTAAAAACTAAATATATGTAAAGATTCTTACCTCGTTGGCACTTTTAAGGGCTAAAGAAAAACTTCTATGACATCTAGCTGACTGACCGGGGTGCAAACGAACGATGAACGAAGCGACCTGTTCCCTTCAAAGGCGAATCTCAAAAGGGCTTGACATTTCTTCTCTGGTTATTGCTACGCCTAAGGGGACTAGCCGAATCACGACTCGGGTGTAGGGGCTTCTAATTATGTTAATTTTAAATCTATGTAAAACACGGAATAAGTAGTTTCTTTATCTTATTTATATGTATTTATATGATCAGTACGTTTTTATTCTCTTTGGAAAATTCTAGCTTTTTGGCTTTAAATTTAGGATCTAGAAATTTAAACGAGGGACTATTGAGTTTCGATATTTCGACACTGTAATTCGTACAAAAGGAAATACAAATGCCATGTAGCCTAGCAAACGAATCTGGCGGCAGCCACAACGTTCATAAGCATCTTCTTTAAAATTAACGAAAAAGTTCACCTTTCTCTTTGGTAAAAAGATTCTTCCATATCAAGATCAAATCTTGCTATCAAATTATTATCAACGCTAGTAATCCGTGATGCTGCCATTACACTTGACTTGACTTGGTCCCTTAATCCCCTCCTGGATCGTAGGGGCGCTGCACCAATGAACTCCACACCAGCTGTCTCCACTTCTGACGGTCATGGGCAATGGACTGGGTTGTAGCGAAGTTGTAGCCCGTCCACTCTTTGATGTTGTCCGTCCATCTTTTGTGTTGTCTACCTCTCCTTCTCTTGCCTTGCACTGCTCCCTGAAGGATGGTTTTGAAGAGACCACTGCCCCTTGTCACGTGACCATACCATCCAAGCTTTCTTTTTCTTACAGTTGTCAGTAAATCTTCGTAGTTGTTCAGATTTGCGTTGATGAGCGCGCGAACTTCTTCGTTTGTGACACGGTCTGAGTAAGAGATGCCAAGCACTCTTCTGTAGCATCTCATTTCTACCGTTTGGATCTTTCTTTGGATCTTTGCCATTACACATGATGAAATAATTAAAGAAAAACAAAATGATGACTTTAATATGAATTTCGATTTGTGTCTCGAAAGCAAATCGAATATTTTCATAATCCAGGAATCAAAATAAAACTTTATGGAAAATGTAATAGTTTTAATAAAATTAAAACTATTACATTTAATAATCTGACAATTAAATAATTTCATTTGTCACTTCGAAATTGAAATGAAAAGTTAATATAAACATACTTAACTGCCGACCTAGTACTGACCCGATGTTGATGGACATTTGACAAGCCTTAATATTTTTCTGACAACTTGCCCTGAACAGTTCACATCTACTGGCCTCTCTCCTCTCGTTTCCTCCGATAATTCAGTTACTTTAAACTAAGTTAAATGTTGAGGTGCCCGAAATTTCTTGATTAATCAAAAATACAAATTGTTGACTATTCTACATCACCGAAAATATATATATATAGATTCATTCTCGGCGAAAAATTTTTTAAAACCAATTCGGTTCAAATTCTGTAAAAGTACCAAAGATAAAACACACACACTTATTTTTGGATTTACAGTGGGGAATTAGTTTCGTATTTAACTTTTACGTAACATGTTGCTGTTTTTTTATTAACTTACTTACGAAGTATTCCAGAATACATGAATATATAAATATTAATAATACCCTTACTTCGCTTCACTCCCGTAGTTGAATGTTGGGGCTTGAAAATTCTTGATAAAAAATACTTTCCTGGGCAACGTCAGGACACGGGTTCAACTAGTTATGAAATAAATCACACAAATGTACATGTATTCAATAATATCGACGATATATATTCCATAAAGTATGGGTCGAATGCATAAGCTCTTAAAGCAAGTCGGCCTATTAATGATTGCCAGTTCTAGAACTCTCGACTTCAAGATCTCGAGACTGAATATGGAATCTTGAGATCAAGAAAATCATCTTGAGAGTGGGGTCATTTTTTAATATGTGTATTTTTTAGATTATTTTTTAGATTATTTTTTTGATAATTTTTTTGATAATTTTTTTGATTATTTTTTTGATTATTTTTTAGATTATTTTTTAGATTATTTTTTTGATTATTTTTTGATTATTTTTTAGATTATTTTTTAGATTATTTTTTTAGATTACTTTTTTGATTATTTTTTTGATTATTTTTTTTGATTATTTTTTAGATTATTTTTTAGATTATTTTTTAGATTATTTTTTTGATTATTTTTTGATTATTTTTTAGATTATTTTTTTGATTATTTTTTGATTATTTTTTAGATTATTTTTTAGATTATTTTTTTAGATTATTTTTTTGATTATTTTTTTGATTATTTTTTTGATTATTTTTTTTGATTATTTTTTAGATTATTTTTTAGATTATTTTTTAGATTATTTTTTAGATTATTTTTTAGATTATTTTTTAGATTATTTTTTTGATTATTTTTTAGATTATTTTTTTGATTATTTTTTAGATTATTTTTTAGATTATTTTTTAGATTATTTTTTAACAAGATTCAATTATTCTAGATATTTATTTCTAACGTGCAACATTCTCTTTTGTGTCGCATTTTCATTTCTGGGAAAAAATACTGCGAGAAATAAATCAGATCCAAAAGTAAGTTGCATTGGTTTGGATGTCTGTGTAACTTATTAGTTACGCAGACATGAAAGCAACCCAAATTTGCTTTAACTGAAGCAGGGACGCTCTGGTGTCTGAGTCAATTAATCTAAGTAAAACCAAGTACGAAGAAATGGGAATTCCAGTTGGAAAGCGGATTAGAAGAAAGAAAAAGCTACCTTGAGAAACTGAAGATGATATGGATCAAATGCTTGAGCGAGAAGTTAAAAGCGATCTATACGAATGTTATGATTGGATTGTTACTGCATCATCTGCGAACTGTCTTATCTTGATTATCGCCGTCAGCAATCTTAGAAGAGACTGAGGAGTTGAAACAAAAATGTAATAGTCTCGGCAAAGAATATGATGGGAACTTAGATTTTTCTATGTTGCTCTAGAAGTTCTTTGTCTCCAAGACTTTTTAGAGGCAGCTTCCGAGGAGGAAAGTGGTATAAGCCTAACAGTGATGATGAAATCATCGGCTATTGAATGGCTGAGATGGATCCATCGGTGGCAAGTGCGAGAAACAGTGCCAAATATTGTTATTGCTCTGCGGCTGTTTTTGACTCTTACAATTTCTGTTGCCGCCGCAGAGAGAAGTTTCTCAAAACTAAAGCTTATTTAATATCAAGCATATCGCAAGATCGCCTTTCAAATTTGTCACTCTTATCAATTGAACATGAAACTGTGGAGCTGATTAACCTTGACAAAATAATAAGTGTTGTGACCTTGAAGGGACGATAATAAATAAGACAACACGGTGGTATATTTACAAAAGTGTGTATTACAGTAGTACAGAATAGTATGTTACAGAAAGACTTTGTCGTTAGCTTCTCTATACATAGCGTCTAGAAAAGTTCATGTAGTCACAAAATAGGGTAGATCACATCATAATACCCCCTTTTTAGCCTTTCATTTAGGGTTTATTACAATCAAGTCCGTAATCTTACGTTTTCTTTTTGATCTTCGCTGTTCAGAAAAAGGGGCGGATCTTATGAATAGGGTCCCAGGTGACACTTTTCCTTGGTATGCCACTGAATGCGCAGAAGTCTGAAGCAAATATTATTAATACTGACATGCCTCAACGATCCATTTTGGGACCAACCCTCTTTCTAATCTTCATAAATGATCGTCCAAACAACATTCTGAGATAATTCATTGACATCTATGCAGACGACACAACTATCTATGGCAGCACTTCGAAGAGAATTAATGATCATGGTATCTTTGAATCTCTCTCATCCGACTTGGAGAACATGGCGCAATGGGGGAAAAGCAACTTGTTACTTTTAACACCTCTAAAACCAAGCTTCTCTCCTTTCATCACCAATGCTCGGATCCTCATTTCGCCATAATTTAAATGATTGGCTCTCTCTTTGTTAAGCTCCTAGGACTGACTTTCACTCCAGACCTGAAATGGAAGACTTACAGCAAATCTGTTGCTAAGGCCACTGGAAAAATGGTTGGATCATTCTACCGCTCCAGAAAGTACCTCATTCCTAACACAATCCTCTATCTCTATAAGAGTCAGATTCGTCCTAAGATAGAGTACTACTGCCATATCTGGGGAGGCGCTGCTCGGAGCACGCTCTCTTGTCTTGACAGAGTAGAAAACTGACGTCAAAACCTAGTGGGGAGTAATCATTTTTCTACTCTGCAACCTCTTTCACACAGAATAGATGTTGCTGACCTCTCTCTACTGTATCGTTATGTCCATGTTTGGTGCTCGAATGACCTCTAATCCCTGGTCCCCCCCCTCTGTAAAACATTCACAGCCAGAACTCGCCGCCTTGCTACAATAATAACGAAGAACTTTTCTTTTTCTCTTTCTGTATCAAAAACTGAACGGAGCTTACATGAACAGAGTTTCTTTCCTAGAACACCCTGTCTGTAGGATAAGATACCACGAGGATGCTTCCTAGAAGACTACAGCATGGTCGTCTTCAAGTCTAACGTTAATACTTGTTGAGCCGTTCTCTTGAATAATCAAGTCCTCTCAAGTAATCTTCTGCCCATTCCACCCACTGTTTCCAATCCTTTTGTGGCAGCAACCATCGTCCTACTGACAATTCTTTTATCTTTTATTCTCAAGTGGCCCCGGACCTTGATAAGTGGTGACCCATCAGTAAAAAAAAGGTGACCCTCACAAATGGTGGATTTCTTTTGTTATCGTGGGGATATATTGAATGCTGGAGGGGGTTGCAAGTTTAGCTCTATCATTAGAGTAAGATTGGCATTGGGTAAGTTCTGCAAACTGTTGCCCATCCTGACATCGCAAGCTACCCCTCTCACTACCAACAGCTGTGTTACGTGAGTGATGCTGTATGGAGATAAGTGCTGGGCCCTCAATCAATTTTCACTTGCCCATCTTCAGTGTAAATACAGAGTAATGATCAGATGGATATGCAATGTCGGGTCAGATCATATCTGGCATATAAGATCTGATACTCTGTTAGTGAGGCTGAATATAGCAAAGTTTGATGAACTTCTGACGATCAGTCAGCTACATTTGTTTGGCCACGTTGAGAGGAGCGATTCTTGTATAAGAAAATGCAGAGAGGTGGAAGGTCGGAGGAAAGTTGGACGACCCAAGAAAACTTGGATGCAAACCATCAACAATTAATCCTCAAGACTGCCAAGCTTGGAGACTAAGATTGCAGGCTGTCAAAAAATGTCACACCATTCACCAAGGGAAATAAGACGATAAAAGGGATGATGATAATGATGATATGTGTGTGTGTGTGTGTGTGTGTGTGTGTGTGTGTGTGTGTGTGTGTGTGTGTGTGTGTGTGTTATTCTAAAATTCTATGTGAGTTTGAATTCCTTCAATCTGTAGTGTAGGAATTACAGATTATCGAAACACTAAACCAATTTATTTCTTGAAAGTGTGTATGTAAAGGTCTATGTTTATGACAAACATAGACCTACTTTCTCCCTCCGAAAAATGTCCCCATTGAGTGAGATGGTCACACACTGACCAATCAGCCTGCAGGGCGCATAGATTCCTTATGTTGGCTAAAGAACTACTTTGGAAATCACAGACGGTCAGCAGAGAGACCCCGGCAAGCAACGAGAAAACATTTCTTTCTCTCTCAACTGGACGCTCACAGCATGCACCTACTGACAGACCTCCGGCAGCTCTAAGAACTTCCTACTTTCCTCTTCCTCACTCGGACACTGTCCAACTTTCTTCCACCTATACCCAACGGTATAGGTAACCTTTTGGAATAAAGACTTTTCGCTGTTGTTATAAAGAGGTTTTGTTATTTGATTTTGTGTCTTACATATAAGACGTACCCCTTCTTTACAAGTGCACATGACGAATAATTTAATTGGAAAATAAATGATAAAATGGTTTCATTTTAGTAAATGTCACATTTACCAAACTGAAACCATTTTATCATTTATTTGTACCAACTTTTTTCATCGATCAACAAAATGATGCTCACACTCGGCTCATATAGTAGCAAACATACATTAAAAAATGGTGAATAAAAATGTTATTAAAAGTATTTTCTTTAAATTACAGATGCATATTTAACAATCGACAATTAAATAATTTCATTCCTCACTTTTAAATTGAAAGGAGAAGTTGATATAAACAAACATCGAAATTTACATAAAAGTCGTAAAATTGATTTCTAATTCATCTATTTAACTATACGAAAACTAAATTTCAAAAGAACAAAAGAATGGAAGAAACAAAATATGCCATTCAGAAACCGATTGAGCCACAGTTTGCCTATAACTCTTCTTGCTAGAAGTTAGAGGTGAAAAAAATGTTTGTTTTTCCTGCTTTACCTTTTGGTATGTCATCTTCAATTGTGTCCATAAAATCAATCGATTTGTCTACACTTGCTCTTTCAATCACGGACTTGTACGGCAGAATAGTCGCCGGCTCAAAATGCATATAAGAGTAAAGTTTGGCAGAATCGTTCACTGATAGACCTACAAAAGAAACATGAAACTTTATCAATATTTCTTTTACACTTTTCAGACACAAGGATAAAAGTTTTCATATTAATTTGTGTTATTTTTCTTATTAAATTTGTATTAAAACTTAATCATAAATTTAGATCACAATTCATTTGTATTAAAACTCAATCATAATTTAGATCACTATTCATTTGTATTAAAATTCAATCATAAATTTAGATCACAATTCATTTGTATTAAAATTCAATCATAAATTTAGATCACAATTCATTTGTATTAAAATTCAATCATAAATTTAGATCACAATTCATTTGTATTTTTAATAATTGAATTTTATTCAATCATAAATTTAGATCACAATTCATTTGTATTAAAATTCAATCATAAATTTAGATTACAATTCTGAAATAAATTTAATTTTCTTAAAGCTAGAATATGTTTAGCTATTTGGAATAAAAACTTTATTTTTGATAGGAACATTTTGATGTAACATCTTGCAATATATATTACAACATTCATTCAAGAACAAATTTTGTATAATTTTGGTTCAGTTGTAGAAAATAATTTATTGTCTCCAAAGACAACTTTTATCTAAAATATCATATTCCCATCCCAAAACTCTTTTAACAATTATATTTAACAAATGTTACAAATCTATAAAATTCCATCGATTTATATTTTTGTTTAAATGAACTATTGCTGTTTTACCTGTATAACTTTGATTGAGAACGACTTTTCCAGTTGGTGTTCTGATAAAGGCACCTCTTGGAACAATCCAGGCTTCGTGACCAATTTCGAGAACGATTGCTGCTAAACGGTCTTCTTCTTTCACATGTTTCTGGAAGAAGAAAAAAAGAAAAAGGAAAACCAAAAAATATTGATTGGCCGGATCAAGTTTGCTTTGCTAAAGTGGGTAAATTAAGGAGTGTCTAGTATGTATAGAACATGACAGTACAAAAAACATTGGTTTTGAAATGATTTTGAGAAATTTCTCAGAAAAAAAAATCCATAAAAGTATCAGAATTCCAGTACTTATCTTGACTTGCAATAAAACATTAAAACTTTCGAATTATTTGGATTATTCAGACTACTATTCTCATCATGTTATTCTCACAACGTTTCGGACGATCTAACCTCCGACGTTTTCAAGTGAATCTTGTTGAACTCGGGAATCTTTATGCCGAACTTGAGAATCTATACAAAATTTCGAATATGGACCCGTGGTGCAACGAATAAAGTACTAACTTCTAATCCGTTTTAAATGGCAGACTTCTGGAGGTTGAATCATCAGTACAGGCGATACTAAGAATACAATTGTGAATTACTGAAGACTTCTATCATCAGCTGAAAAGTTGTGAGAATAGCAATCAAGATGAGAACAATAGCCTGAATAATCAAAATAAAACAACATGATTAATTAAACTCAATTCAGTGAAACTCTACAAAGAAATTAATTTTGAAGATGTTAACCTCCCACCCTGCTTAGCTGGGGTACCTTAACTAATCATAAAATGGATTTTTTTGTATGTGAACCTAATTTGATTGTTAAAACTACCTTCATATGCAGACACAGCATAAGATTTAAACAGTGTAGTTTTTACAAAACAATATTTTATATTAAAAATAAAGATTTTAAAAATGATAGCTATTTACAACTGATAATATTTCAAAGAAATAATTTCAAAATAATTTTTAAATAATTGTTTTTTTTTGTTTTTTTTTAACTAGCTGTCCCGACCCGGCGTTGCCCGGGAATATTTGTACTTGCATTTTTATTTTGCAACAAAATATTATTTAAAAATCTTTTGCAAAATTATGTGTGAAGCTATTCTTTTTAACTCTTAAATAAGCGATTAAAAGCCGGCGTTTCGTTACCATAATATTTATTAAAAAGAATTTTGTAAACATTATTGCACTTAAAATAAAGGCCGGCCTTATTTCATAAATAAGAGTTTAACATATAGACTTGGAGTGCAGTGTTTTTTTTTTTGTGAAAAGAAGGATGAAGTACGAATTTTTATTGCTAATTTTAAATCTATTGTGAATTTTTTACAGTTTTCCATATTTACTTTCAGACATTGAAAGAACTGTTTGGAGTATTTTTGAAAATTCTAATTTCCATAAATTACATAGTATACAAGGGAAAAACAAAGGTAAAAGTAAAGAAATCGTTAAATATTGCAAATTTAAATAATTAAGTTCAGTTTTAAAAAATATGTCCCAGTCGAGGTTCAAACTCACCACTTTTATCTCTAGATGCACACTAATGTGCCGAGTTTAGAATTATCAATTTGTTTGAATATATAAATCATAGATATGTTATCCTTCTTGTTTTTTTCTTCCTTTTTTTTCGAATTGAAAAATGTCAAAAAAAGGGGAAAATAATTTTAATTATCATAGCAGAGTGAACGATAAAAATGTATAGAGATATGCAGAGGCAATAATAACGATAATTTTATTATGTGTTGATCGTATTTAATATTTAATTATTTAATTTATTTATGATTGTAGACTGTTGTGACCTTGAAGGGCTGGTAAAGAATACGACAACACAGTGGTATATTTACCAGAAGTACAGAATAGTATGTTACAGAAAGACATTATTTAGTCCTTCCTATGTGATAATCAAGCCAGCGCCCCTAAAGAAGGAGCACTCTGACCTATTAAAACTTGCCTGATTCCCGACAGGAACTGGGCCATTTCGGTGGCCTTTTATCCGTCGGGCTGAGGTATTGGTCCTGGGTAGTCCACCCTTCCAGGCCTTGCCTCCCCTCTTTGGGGTGGAGTAAGTTTATTGCATACTGCCTGAGGCGCCCTGACCGGGGAATGCCGACACAGCTGCCCAGGCAATTTGAAAGAGGCCAGAATGCTCCTTCTTTAGGAGTGCTGGCTTGACTCTCCCCACTTTCCGGCCTTGTGCCGACTATTCCTGCGGTGGGAATGAAGGTGGGAAGGAATTAAATACCTAAATCTACCCCAGTCTATACTGGCAGTCAAGACTGACGTACCACCACTTGTTGTTCTGTTATATTATATTTTCTTGAATATACTAGTTTTCTCTAAACCCTGAGTTCGTGTTTTCATTCCGGCCCCTTTACAGAGCCACAACTGGCGACGAGGTATTCGAACTTATACATGGCCCCACAACAACTCGCAAAAACACTTAAAAAGGACCTCACAACAACTGGCTACGAGGTATTCGAACTTATACGAGACACCTTAAACCTTAAAAAGGGCCCCATAACAACTGGCGATGTGGGATTTCGAACTTCCATTACCACAATGACTGACGACGTGGTTACAGTAAATGATTCTTGAGAACATTAAAATGGACACAACAACTGGCAGCAAAGTATATTAAAGTTTGTTTTTGAGAACCTTAAAAAAAGGATAAACGTGGAAAAATCAACGGCAAATTTACCAGACAACGCCCTAATTCTAAAAACTGACTTTACCTGTGGAAAAAGCATGTTAAAGACCAACTTATTTTTCTCTCATTGAAGAAAGGTCAGTGTTTTTTTTGTATTTCTATTCCGACCCTGTTGTTGATTTTTAACAAGAAGGGAATGCATATTTTCTATTTCTCTCCAAAAGAGAAAACTTTCCACCGAAGAAAAAATTGAAACCTTTTTTTCTTTCTTTCTTTCTACGGTTATGTGAAAGTTTACTAAAGAAAAGAAAAGAAAAGTGATTTTCTTTTGTCGATAAGAAAAAAAGTTTATATTTTCTGTCTCTTTTTAAAAAAAAGTTATGTTAGCATCATAATAGAAAAAACTTTCTAAATGCTGTATTCTAAAAGAACACAGTTTAAACATGGAAGATTTTAAAGCTACTACAGAGCTGGTGAAGTACCACATGCAACAGCAACAGAAAACTGATGAAAACTTCTAGAACAAAAAAGAGGCCGACGAAAGGCTACAGAAAACTGCAGAAAGATTTCAAAAGCTTCTACTAGAACAAAATTAAAAACTACTAGAACAAAAAAGAGAAACCGACAAAAAGATTGAAGTATTACTGCAAACAATATCGGTTAGGAGACAAAGTAACGAAAACGATAATGGTTTCTCGCAGAATACCGTTTGAAGTGCAATTGACAATTTCACTTATTCCCCAAACGAGGATAAACCCGTTGCTTCGTATTTTAGAAAATATGAAGATCTATACAAAATAGATTGTGAAAATTGGGCAGACTCTAAAAAGGTTCGCCTACTGCTCCGAAAATTAGGCACCACCGAACATATTAAGTTCGTGAACTTAATTTTGCCCCGAAAAACGAGTATTAAGCTGTTACTCTTTTAGCTGAATTATTTAGCCCCAAAACTTCTTTGTTTCAAAAATGCTGGAAGTGTTTGAACTTAGTCAAAAACGGCAACGAAGATTATTCAACGTTCGCATCAATCGTCAATAAACACTGTGACAATTTCAAATTAGCAGAACTTAGTGCTGATAACTTTAAATGCTTAATTTTCGTACAAGGATTGGTATCATGAAAAGACGCTGAAATCAAGCGTAGAGTTATAAATAAATAAGAAAATAAACCGAACTTAACACTACAGAAATTAGCTGAAGACTGCCAGAGATTTATAAGTGTTAAACAAGATTCAAAGAACATCGAAGAGTCGGGCATTGCACACATAAGAAACGTACGTCAAAAATCGAAATTCAACTTTCTCTCAAAAACAATTCAAAACAAAAACAGGGATTATTTTCACGACCCTATACAAACAAGCCGGTCCTATAAAAAAACAGGATAAATTACCGCCGAGCCCTTATTTTCGCCGTGGAAGCCTTCATTGGGTAATGGATTGCCCATATTGTTTTAAAACCTGTCTTACTTGTAAAAAAGTCGGACACAAGAGTTCACATTGCAAAACAAATAAAGGAAATAAAACTCGGGTTAAATTCACAAAAACGACCAAATATGGTGGAAATATAATTAAAAAAATATGTTCAGGTAAAACTCCTAAATAAAAATGTAAAATTACAATTGGATTCTGGTTCAGACGTGTCGATTATCAACATGCATGCATGGAAAAGGTTGGATAGATCGACCATGCTAAGAACCAACCAAATAGCAGAACGGTGACTAGTGAAAAAATGAAATTCGATGGTGAAATGATCTAACATTTTTACTTTTTTCGTGGTTTTGTTTAAAGTAATTTTAAACAGAACTACGAAAAAAGTAAAAATGTTCATATTAAAAAACACCAATAATTTATTTGGCGCAGATCTATTGCAGCTATTCAATTTCTGAGGGTTACCAACCAAGATTTTTAGCCAGAAAATTTTTAAAAACGGATGACCGAGTTAGAAAAAACAAAGAAGGAATTTGTTTGAACCATTAAAAATCGTATGAAATGGACACAAAATAAATTGTCGACAGAAATTAGAGCACATAAGGACACAAAATTCACGCTGAAAATAGCTAACACTAAACTGAAAGAAATTAAGTCAATTTTTTGGATAACTAATTGAAGGTTAAAGAGAGTGAATTCATGGTTCCAGAACTGAAATCGCTAAAGTTTCAACTCAAAGAGGTTTCAGAAGAGCTAAAGACTATGAAATATAAGCTGACCTGTCTTGAAGTTGAATGTCGAAGCAAAGAAGACATTTTTTCCAAATTTAAAGATGGGCTTCAAAATCAGAAATCTAGAATTAAAAAACTGGAGGATATCAGATCTGAATCTCATAAGAGATATCTAAATCAAATTAGGGAACGACTATTGGAAGACACCGACAGCATGCCTCGGGAAGAAGTTATGATTACAAGATATAACACTTTCAACATAAGCAGCTTCAGAATAGCGTTAATCCAAAAAGGAAACTCCTGAGAGAGGGGGTGTTATGGACTTTGGACTCTTCCATTCACCATAAATACTGGGAGCACCTGCTACTCAGTGTTGACTCAACCCCAGCCCGTTCAGTCTCTCATTAACTTCGGTTGATTGAGGACGTCGGGATGGGGTAATACCAGTCAAAGATTCGTTCTCGACAATCAGTCCGGCAGGAACTGGGCCATTTCGGTGGCCTTTATCTGCCGGGCTGAGGTATACTGTCCTGGGTTGTCCTAGGAGGTGCACCCTCCCAGGCCTTGCCTCCCCTCTTTCGGGTGGAGTAAGTTCATTGCTTACTGCCTGAGGCGCCCTGACCGGGGAATGCCGACGGGGCTGTCCAGGCTATTTTTGCAAGGCCAGATTGCTCCTTCTTTAGGGGTGCTGGTTTGACTCTTCCCCCACTTTCCGACCTTGTGTTACATATTCCTGCGGTGAGAAGGAATTACAAGCTAAGTCAACTCCAGTCTATACTGGCAGTAAAGACTGACGTACCACCACTTTTGTTTCTCTGTTATATTATATTTTCTTCAATATACTTGTTCGTGTTTTCATTCCGGCCCCTTTACAGGGCCACAACAATATGTAATATTTATTGTTAAATTTTCACAATAATTAGAGGTATCTGAATTTTCACTTTGCATGAAACTAAATTTTTAAACTAAATATAGCCCATATTATGACCCCTTACACCTAGTAGCTGTGTTTCAAAATTCATAATGATCGGTTGATTAGTTTAGGAGTGGATCCTGTACATACAAATATATACATTTTTACTAATTAACTAATTGATTCATTCCATTTGCTGCATAACAAATAATTAGAACTAGCAAAAATTCGGTAGAAAACAAAACTAAATTTAATTAAAAACAACTTTTTCTCTTGTAAGATCATCACTTATTTTATAATGCAACAGCATTTCCTTTTTTAAACCGAATGTGTGTGGCGCTAATCTATACATCTAGACATCCATTTTCTCCCTTTGTTTGTGTTGTAAAAGATATTTATTTGTCAAACAACTCACCGGTCTCTCAAAGTCACCTTCTTCTTGATCGGGTACTTTAAACTCGTGGCTCGGATCGCCTGTAAATCGGCCCTTGATTTGTTGAGCATCCGTAAAGATAGCATTTGACACGGTTGGCATCAGAACCCAAGTCACACAGTCTAGACTGAAAGGAAAGATAAATTGCAATCTTTAGCAGTTTACTAGTGGAAGTACTTGTCATATTAAGGGTACAGAATTAAATAGTCACAATAATCCTATAGTCTTTTTTTCTTTGCATTAAACTCGGCTGATACAAATGAGATTTTAAGGATGAGTAATACGTTAGGAGATGATATCCTAACTCGGCTATATTGAAACAGTTAGTTTTCAAAATGGCTGCCAAATTTTATTAAATGGTTTTGATGTTTTTCGCAAATTTGTGCAAATATTAATTTGTTGTCTGATTTTTGTGGATTTACTTTTATTTTTTTTATTTTGCAAATATTAATTTATTTTCTGATTTTCATGGATTATTTTGAAAATAAATATGAATTTGTTTTCACAAATATTAATTTGTTGCCACCTGGACTTACTAATCAGTGGCAGGGTTAAGGGAGAGTATGTTTTGTTTTGTAAGAAACAAATAATAAAATCAAACTGTTTATTAAAGATTAAATTGAAATATAAATTAAACATCATAATAAATAGCCTATTCAAGGTACGTGCAAGAATTTAAGAAAATTCGGCAATGGAAAATTCGGCAACTTTGGCAAAGTAGGAAAATTCGACAATTATGGAATAAATATCGATTGAAAATAGATTTTAGAACTGTTCTTGCGGGGGATATACCCCCCCCCCCCACCACCACCACCACCACTAATGAAGAACACTTCTTGTATTATCTTTTTGGTACTTGTGCAGTTTATGGACCGGGCTATTTTTTAGATAAGATTTTCAAGTTAAATTACGAACCGGATTGAAGTAATAACATTATCTAGAGAACCATTCTTATCATGGGGGGGATGGGGGGATGGGTGATGGGGGGGGGGGGGAGTTTTTAACTATTCTGTACTTTCACCTGATAATTTAATTATCAAAAGATATCGTAAAAATTGAATTTAACTTGAAAATCTTATCTAAAAAATAGCCCGATCCAAATCTAAATGCATTATGATGGATTTAATCTCGTAACTTAATTACGAACCGGAGTATAAAAGCCTAAAGTTAAAATGTATATTTACGTGCGAAAAAGAAATTAGAATGAAAAATGTTGTCCCAACGGCTAAAAAAAAAAAATCAATTAAAATTGCAGATTCAATAAAACATTTATTAAATTCGGTGGAAAGATAAATATCAGTTTTCTTGAACTATTTCAAAGATTATTATTAAATTAAAGTCTTAAGATAATGAAGTTTAAAAAATAACTTTTTTTTTACTAAAAATTGATTAATTATCCCAAAAAGTGAAAGTTACATTAAAAAGGGTTGCATATAATTGTAAACACAAAATATGTCTACCAAATCTTAATGTATGGAAGACTCGAACTGCAGTAATATTTCCTTTTATTATTTTTATTTTTATATAGAAGATATGGTTTTGTAATAGTTTATTGAAATTGAAAAATGATTATACCTTAATTTCTTTATTATAAAAAATGTCTTCATTAAATTGACAAGTATGAAAGACCCGAACCACAATTTCCCATTTTATTATTATCTTGAACAGATGGTTTTGTAATAATTATCCCTTATTTCTAGTTTTGGTACTGGTGCAGATTAGGACCCAAGCTAACCCTGACCCTAAACACTACGCTAAACCTATGCTAACCCTAATGACGCCAAGTCGATTTTAGCTTGGGTCCTAATCTGCACCAGAACCCTTGTCTTATAAGACTAAATATAAACAGTTAATTTATTTTTTGAAAACAGTACTTCTTTTTTTTATGGAAATCGCTCCAGACAAGGCATGAAGCCACTTGATATAACAAGAACAAATATGGTTATTGCAAAAACATGAGATGCCTATTGGCCTTAGTCTTGAAAAGACCAAGGTTATAGGTAGGAGGAAAACAGTTAGCAGGAAGAGAGTTACACAAGTTCTTGGAATAGGAAGATGTATCAAAACAGCGAATTGATGAAGACCAACGAGTAAAACGAGCTGAAACAAAAGAAGCAGGAAATAGATCACATAATTCTGAAGAACACATTCTACAGTTTTAATTGTTTTACCTTTTAATGCCATTTAATATTTCATTTAGCTCAACGAGATTTAATTTCCCTGTTTGATACTAATCAAGATTCATAAACAAAAAATGCTAAAGAAATATAGAGTTAAATTTATTTTTTAATTCAAATTAGTTACAATTCTTTTAACTTCTTCTATACCATCCAAGTGACTTATCCATTATTCATCATAATCACAAAATATTGTTTTTATTTTGCATGTGTAGTTGAAAAAAGTGAATTGTGAAACTAACGAAGTCGTTGAATCTCTGAAAATAGAATTGGTGGTGGTGAGTGGTGAATTGAGTGCAAATCCTGTCTGTTTATTGCAGAACTGGGCATCCATACCTCTCCAAGTTAATCGTTAGTAGAAATTATAACATTTTTTTAAATTGTTTTTTTCGTTATGGCACAGATTCTCAATTTTATCAATTTATTTTTTATTTTTAAGATCATTAAAAAAATTCTTACGCATAAGAGAAATATTAGAATATCGCTTTTTAAATTAATTTTTCTTCGAGTTATAGTGATTTTATTAGCACGGACTTTAGGGGCTTTTTTTTATAATATATAAGAAATATTTTTGAACATTTTTTTAATTGTTAACATCTACTGTGCTTTATTTTCATTAAAAATAAATAAATTCATGCGTTTTTTTTTAGTACTTTGAGATATAACTTTAGTAAAAGTGTTTTTTGTTTACACAAAAATAATACATTTTCAGTAAGATTTTTTTTTAAGTAATGGGTCTATTAGATTTCGTGATCGTTAGTAATTACATACTGAAAATTTCATTAAAATTGGTTGATTTCCTGAATTTTGGTGGATTTTAACTGAAGGAAGGGGGCAAAATGTCTTTACATTTTGGGGATCGGTCATTCATTTTGCACGTACCTACAATATCGAATATTACCGAAGAAATAGTCTTTTATACGATAGCGCCAGAGGAAATCATGAAGGTGACCATTGAAATTTAAAAATCAGAAAACAAATTAATATTTGCAAAATAAAAAATAAAAAAAGAAGAAATCCGCAAAATATCAGACAACACGTTAATAGGTGGATTAATTTCCCCTGTCACCACTGCGTGAAACAGACAAAACTAGTCGATGAAATTTGGCAGCCATTGTGGGAGCTAAACACTTCGATATACCCTCTAAGTCAGTTTTAAGATGAGTATCAGAAGACATAGATGTATCTTGTGTAAGTTGTAATATTTGATATTCACTTCATTATTTAAGCTGCCCACGTGTTGGAAATACATTGTCCTCTAGACACATGGCAACCATGTATTATCAAAAATATCAACAAATATAACACATCTATTATCAACAATATCAACAAATATAACACATGTATTATCAACAATATCAACAAATATAACACATGTATTATCGGCAATATCAGCAAATATAACACGTGGCAACCATGTATTATCAAAAATATCAACAAATATAACACATATGTTAGATTATAGGGGCCCTTCATTTCTAAAAAAGAGTGTAGGTCAACTAGTATGAATTGTGACCGAGGTGAATTTGTTGGATTCAGTGCAGGTTAAACTGACATCTATTTTGGATGATTAAGTCTGTTACCACGAATGATTCGTTTTGTAAATCATAATAGGTTTGACAGGGCCTTTCTGACTTCAAAAGATTTGGGGTCAATAAATGTCAGACACAATGTAGGGATGTTCGTTCATGACAACACAAAGGACTGTGAGGTCACTTGTTGTTGTCGAAGCGAATCGAAAACAGTCCCGTCATGGAAGCGAAAGGGAACAGATGTCCTAAGAGACAGTTCGCCATGGAGGTCGAAGTGAACAGTTGTCGAGAACGATTTGTCATGGAAGAAAAGCGGACGGTTTGTCCAAAAAAATGACAGTCGGGAAAGTTTAGGACTGGGTCTCTAAGATGAGACAAAAACCCAACGATCTCCCCCGATCTAGTCAGCAGTTTAGTAAGGTAACCAAAAAGTAACAACAGTCGAAGACAGCGACTCTCTCCCAGGCGTTACTCAAGGTAAATAAAACCTTCCTGAACCTCTCGAAATGTCTTCGAAGTCATTTTTGTCGTACCCAAGAGTGTTCATTTTCAGAACATAAAAATCCACTGCAAAACATTAAACCACTAGACGACCAAGAAAGAGATCACTTCGAGACGAAGAATCGAAGAAAAACTCACGGCACAACGTTCAACCAGTAGACCACTAGATGACGAAGAGTGAAATTACGGTCAGACGAAATAAGGTAAAATATAAAATGCATTAAGAGTTTGAGAAAATTGCTAAAAAAAGGAGTTAAGACGTTTGTAATAACTTTCGGTCATCGCATAAATGTACACCCACAAAAGTCCCCGTTAAAAGAAACCTCCCACCCCGATTACATCGGCCGACGTGGTAACGACAAGCGAGTAAAATTCTATATAAAAAAGAAGGGACAATTTAATTGTTTAATGTCGACAGTTTAAAGGCTTTTAAGCCTTTAAAATGGTAAAAATGAATGTTAAAAAAATCCTGCAAAACTTGCGCATTTCGAGAAGCATGGTTTTAAGAGACTTTCAATTTTATTCATAATGTAACACACGTATTATCGACAATATCAACAAATATGGCAACCATGTATTATCAACAATATCAACAAATATAACATATGTATTATCGGCAATATCAACACATATAACGCATGTATTATCAACAATATCAAAAAATATAACATATATATAAACAACAATATCAACAAATATAACACATGTATAAACAACAATATCAACAAATATAACATATATATAAACAACAATATCAACAAATATAACATATGTATTATCAACAATATCAACAAATATAACGCATGTATAAACAACAATATCAACACATATAACGCATGTATTATCAACAATATCAAAAAATATAACATATATATAAACAACAATATCAACAAATATAACACATGTATAAACAACAATATCAACAAATATAACATATATATAAACAACAATATCAACAAATATAACATATGTATTATCAACAATATCAACAAATATAACGCATGTATAAACAACAATATCAAAAAATATAACATATCTATAAACAACAATATCAACAAATATAACACATGTATAAACAACAATATCAACAAATATAACATATATATAAACAACAATATCAACAAATATAACATATGTATTATCAACAATATCAACAAATATAACGCATGTATAAACAACAATATCAACACATATAACGCATGTATTATCAACAATATCAAAAAATATAACATATATATAAACAACAATATCAACAAATATAACACATGTATAAACAACAATATCAACAAATATAACATATATATAAACAACAATATCAACAAATATAACATATGTATTATCAACAATATCAACAAATATAACGCATGTATAAACAACAATATCAACAAATATAACATATCTATAAACAACAATATCAACAAATATAACACATGTATAAACAACAATATCAACAAATATAACATATATATAAACAACAATATCAACAAATATAACATATGTATTATCAACAATATCAACAAATATAACGCATGTATAAACAACAATATCAAAAAATATAACATATCTATAAACAACAATATCAACAAATATAACACATGTATAAACAACAATATCAACAAATATAACATATATATAAACAACAATATCAACAAATATAACATATGTATTATCAACAATATCAACAAATATAACGCATGTATAAACAACAATATCAACAAATATAACACATGTATAAACAACAATATTAACAAATATAACATATGTATAAACAACAATATCAACAAATATAACACATGTATAAACAACAATATTAACAAATATAACACATGTATAAACAACAATATTAACAAATATAACACATGTATAAACAACAATATCAACAAATATAACACATATATAAACAACAATATCAACAAATATAACACATGTATCAGAAAGAAGGATAATAGAAAATAGTTGTTTTATTTTAATTTTTTTAAGTGGATATTTATTTATTATATTATCTTTTTTTAAAAATAACTATCCTCCTAGGTGCAAAGGTTTTTCATGAAAACTTAGATGTTGTGAGACGACGTCATAATGAACATGGTGTTGTCTCGGATAATAGCTAAGGATATGCGCTGGAACATTCAAACGGTCTCTGGGAGCAATCATCTGTCCAATGTCTTGTATAAATTGTGAAGTATCAAGACCGAGGAGATTTGACGTTTCGACTGAGGTTGAAAACTGAAACGGTCGGTTAGTGAGCTGTATTTGTCGCTTTTTCTGGTTTCAGATTCTGCAATTCTTGGTGCCGTGAAAGGGTCGGAGAAAGTGGCGTCCCATACAAGTGGATTTCCAGTTTTAAAAACAATGAGTGTCCTGCGATTAGGTCAGCAACCATCTCCTCTGTCTAGGCTTACTGGCTTGAAAATTGATGTGAACCAATCAGAATTGACTACATCATGGAGTGTGAAGTGACACAGCAGACAACTGGTACTGAATCTGCAGGAGAAGGGCTGCAGGCAAATTCGTCAACAATTTAGCCGCAGTAGCATCAGCCAAATAGTTGATCAACATATACATTTATTCTTATTTACAGCTGCCAAAGACTACGTACAAAAAGACAGTATAAGATGTGCAATAGATGAAGGTACATAAAAGAAATAACTCAGAATTGCAATGTTTTGTGACAATACAAAAAATGCACCTTTATTAATGAGAAATCTGCAAGAGATGACTCGTAATACAACCAATCATGAATTATTAATTTTACGATTTCTCTAGAGTTTACGTCTAGAGAAATCACGCCTTCATTAATCCCACACTAACCTTAAGTCTGGGATGGCGATTAAGAATATTGGATCTGTGTTAAGAACATAAATTCGGCTTCGCCTCATAATTCAGGTGGTGTTCGAGACCTTAAATTTGGCTTAGACTCATAAGGCAGTTACAATGGTAGGCATTTACTAACTTGTTTCCTAAACATGAGCAAATTTAAAAATCTTCAATAAAAATCAAACTTCATGTTTGTTTTCACTTAGACTAGGAATAATACTTGCCTACGCAATAACAAGTCTGTATAACATAAAAATAGAATATTATTTACATTTTAGGGGGAGGGGATTGTAATGAGTCCCTATTTACTTTCCTCCCCACGAAGGCAGAGTTAGACACAAGGCCGGTTTTTAAGATGCCCCCTAAAAAAAAAACATTGCATCAGTCTAGAAGGATTTCTCTTTCATTGATCGAGGACAAGAGTCAAGAAGCATCAATTTACCATTCTCATTATTCTAAGAATGAAAACAATAATTAAAATGTTAAGTTTTCTTCTTTTTTTTTCAACTCTAAATCCTCGAAGGTGCCTTGAAGTGCACGAAACAAATAAACTGAAAACAAGTAAAACTAATCCTAATAAAAGTCGAAAAAAAATCCAATGGTACTCGAAGAATATCATGGTAAAATGCGTTTTCGTTCCCTTATTCTGGATATATTCCTTCAAAAATAAAAATCACCCGTGAAGAGAGAGAAGACAATATAAATTTAAAATTAATATAAATATGAAAAATAAATTTACTTACCAATAAAAATATTTTCTGTCCACTCCAAATTCATCTCTTCCGATACCCTGGGCAATCAGATAAGAGGCTCTGGTACCTTTAATTTCGCCCCAGAAATAGATTTTATCAAATTTATTCTCGTGTTGCAGGATCACCAACGATGTCTGGAGAGCCGCCTTTTGTTCTGGACTCAGAATAATTCCAGAACTTCCCAGAAAATGAATATTCAACATTAAATCTGATGAATCCATATTTTAAAAATTCTTTGTTGTCGATGATTCCCAAAATTAAAAGCGAAAATAAACAAAGTAGTGTCAGATGGTTGCCATAGAAACAGACATGCGCAAAGTAGTTGATACTTACAGTTAACTCCCTTTGTCCAATGATTCTAATCATTGGCAGTTTTTCTTTCTTTTTCTTTTTTTTTTTTCTAGTTTAAGGAGGATAAACTGAAATTTAGCAGACGGAAAATGTATTTAAATAAATTCATTTTTTCGTTAAATTATTTTATATTTAAAACTTATATGCAATAATTTTAAGTCATTTATTAAATTTTATTTTTCCTGATAGAAATTGGTCCAGGTATAACTTTTGAACCAAACAAAATCGACTTTTGCCGACGCAGAATTACATAAACAACCGTAAAAAGCCGAATGAAAACGAACCGACGTCAAAATCAAAGCGAGGCGACGTTTCAACAGAAAAAAATAATGAAACATTTAAAAGAAGAAAAACACTCACCAAATGTTTATTTTTATGAAAAATTATGTTTTGACAAACAAAAATTAATTAAACAACTTTTATAATTTGTTGTTGTTTTTTTTAGGGGGGGGGGGGGGGGGTCACGAGAAAGTTAGATTAAATTTTTTAGGTACTGGTCACGCTTTTGAACCAGCCAAAAACTTAACTGTCTCTTTTACCCTAACCTAACCTTAAACTAACCTACTTTTATAGCCTTCGGAAACAGTTATTTGTTGACTATTTGAGGGGGGGGGGGGGTCACCTCTTTTTTTTCTCTGTTGGAAATTCTTTGAATAACCAATTTACGATTTAACTTGTTGTTTGCTTTTCTCGCCTTCTGATTCAATAAACGCTTCGGCATCTTCCGGATGTTTACAGAAAGTCGGTTTTGTCTGGTTCAAAAGCTGTACCAGTGCAAATAAATGTTTTGGCAGCGCTCTCAATGCCTTAAAATTGTACAGAGGGCTATTTTTTAGATAAGATTTTCAAGTTAAATTAAATTTTTACTTCAAAATCACTGTGAGAAAAAGTGGTTAATCCATCGTTTCAAAACTAAAATGGCAGACAATGAATTGGCTGTATTTTTCTGAATTTTTTGTTCCGACCATACAACGATTTATTTGAAAGAAGAATTTCTTTTTTTAAGTATTAAATAAAGTTGTTAGTTAAAACAAGTTTTGGGCAAGATGAAATAAAAACACTGAATTAGTTAGAAAACAATTTTGCTTTTTTAAATACATGGACATTTTCTAAGAATTTAAAGCCAGTTACTCGATAGTTTATAAATTCCTTTCAAGTTTTGCAAACACACGAAGTAATTGATGTTTTGTCAATTAAAATGGCTGACTTGTTTACGAATAAATCTAAATGAATTATGATGGATTTCATCTCGTAACTTAATTACGAACCAGGCTTGAAATAATAACATTATTTAGACAACGATTTTTTACATGAGGAGAATGGGGGGGGGGGGTGCTTTGTTAACTATTCTGTACTTTCACGTAACGATTTAATAAACGGAAGATATCGTAAAAATTGAATTTAACTTGAAAATTTTATGTAAAAAATAACCCGATCCAAACCTTTAATTTCGTAACGTAATTACGAACTGGGTTGAAATAACATTATTTAGAAAGCCATTCTTAACATGGAGTGAGGGGGGGGGGTAACTATTCTGTACTTTTACCTAACAATTTAATAAACAAAAGATATCGTAAAAATTTAATTTAACTTGAAAATCTTATCTAAAAAATAGCCCGGTTCGTAAACTGCACAAGTACCAAAAAAATAATATGAAAAAATGTTCTCCACTGGGGAGGTGGGTAGCCTCGTATTTACAAGTATATCTCCTGTAAAAACGGTTCTAAAATCTATTTTCAATCGATATTTATTCGATAATTGCCGAATTTTCCTACTTGGCCAAAAGTGACGAATTTTCCGTTTACGAATTTTCCATTTACCAATTTTCCGTTTACGAATTTTCCGTTTACGAATTTTCCTGTGACGAGTTTTCCGAGCACCGGATGAACACATGGGTCTGTTTTTTAATAGGACCCCTAGCATCCGTTTTGGCAGCATAAAAATGCGAAAATTGAAACTACACACTCTTACTAATTTTTTTTAGCTTCATGGTGAATGGTTAAGTTAAGATTAGTAATAAATATATTTAATTTTATGTTGCCATGGATACAGAAAGAGATTATGGTAGCACGAATGTGTTCTTTGATACGAGAGGGCCGTCTGAGAACAATGTTTTCTTTTGGTTCTAGGGGCACAAATAAACCATAATTCTGAACTTTTTTCATTAAACTTTAATTAATGTCAAAAATTACTTTCTATTCGGTAGTTTAAAAGCTTTAAAATTACTTTTAAATAAGAAAGGATCACAATAGTAAACACATGTCAATCACTTTTTAAATATTTTAATAATAGATTAAAATGGCAGACTTATATTTGTGGTGGACCGAGACGCAATCCGAACGGACGGCAAAAAGCAAATCACTTGCATTGCTACCCTCTTTTTTTCTCTGCTTTGTTGGGATACGCTCTCCTTTTCACTCACCAAAAACAAGTTGGTTTTTGACAGGAACGTGTGAACTGAAGATTTCCAATCAATCAAAAATGGTTCAAAGTCAAAAACTAACAAGTTGATGCCAAAGTGATAAGCCGATGCAAACTAAAGGAAAAACTATAAGAGACGGGAAATAAAGAGTTCTCAGAGTTCTTTGACAGATTCAACTGGTGTGCGAAAGAATCCACAAGAACGCACGCTTCCCCATACCCCCCCCTCCGGCCTTTAGGCGGGGAGTTGAGAAGGAAAAAAACACTTCAAAACGCACATACAAGCTTTCCTCATCTCGCGCACATCTACTCACCCACTGACAAGAAGTCAGGTGAACAGAAACAAATTGCTACCCACTTACACACACGAACAAATATAAACGTACACATCTTTAGCCCTCGTGTCTGCTTATTAACTGAACATTTTCTACCAAAGAACACGAGTTGTATAAACTTTACCAAATGAACATTTCTTAACTAGAACTGACTTTTATATTCTTTTAAAATTGTAGTTCTATAAATGTTTTGTTGATTAATAATGTTTTCCTTGATTTTCATTCACAAAACTCTATTCATGTTAAGTTAGCACTTGCTAGCTGGTGACCCTAATATTTCCTCAAATCTTCATTTCATTTATATTTAATATGCATGAACGCCCGTATATATGCCCATATCTATCCTTCACCATATATTTACTATCGTGACATTTCGAAATTTGCACGCAATGCTGAAGCTTTTAAACTGACAAATAGAAAGTCATTTCTGCTCCAAAACCGAAGGAAAAAAATAATTTTCTCACGAGCCTGTGTTGTATCACAGAAGATTTCTATAGCTAAATTACGAGAATGTTTAAAAGACGAAAACAATTTTAATTTGGTGTTAGGGTGCACTTCACACATGCTCACAACCAGAAAGCCGACACTATACGTTTCAAGTGCATGTGTGGTGGGTTATTTTTTTTATTTATCTATTTTAGTTTTTTTATTAATAAATCACCAGTTATCAAGACCCAGACTACTCGAGGATAAGGGTTAATGAGATGGCTAGATTGACAGTTGAATGATGATAAATACTATGAGAAGATTGAAATATCCACATACCACTCACTCAAAACAACAGCCGACCCAGAAAATAGCAATTCTTTTTTTCAGAAACATTGCTCACAAAATGTGAGAACTAAAGGATAAAATAGGGAGGAAGCGAGAGTTAGGAGGCTGGTCCACTTTACACATACTATACAGTATGATTGATGGGGGATGAGCTTGAGGAAAGTGGAAGGTGATTGGTTGGTTTAATCATGTGCTTAGGATAGATTTCAAATTAAACCAATTACTACCACAAATTTACAGAAGCTACGCGCCATGTAAGATCTTGAGAGATAGAGGCATTAAGATCTGTAGCAGTTACATGGCGAAAGATTTATTTTCTTTTATATGTACATGCAACAATGTAATAATAAGTTGTCATTCGGTTGGCGAAAACAGGCACCTTTACACTCACGCATTAATATACAGGCAATTGCACACACGTGGGACTTTCACTCATTTCCGTTTCCGCCCAGCTGTAGCGTTACACTAATATACAAATAAGTTTGAGCCGAGATACGAATCTGAAATGACGCATATTGCCTTCCTCATCTCCTGAATTGGTGGCGGACGAGATACAAGTCATGCTTAAGACCAACTGGGACTATATTACATTCCTACTATAATACCGACCAACCAAACAACTTGCCTTACATGTTTACGTTCCTGTATCCATATATTGCAATAAAAGATTTATTTATATTATTGTAGAGAAGACGTTGGTGTTTTCCTTCAAACTCTGGTGACCCTTTTCTTATTCAAGTCAGATACATACAGACACGGACGATTCTACAAAATAGCTATAGAATGAAACTAGCTACTGGAACAGTAGCAGAAACTCGCTATGAAGCGAGCTGATAACAGAAGATATTGTTGTTTGGAATAAACAGCTTACCTTGTGGACTCATATATATATATATAATATATATATATATATATATATATATATATATATATATATATTTCCTCGACTTTTTTTACTGGTGGAATACTTCATTTCAGTCTCCAGACAATATTGGATCATCAGGAGAGAATATGCACCCTTTCAGGACCTTTCCCTCGACGGCTTTTTTGAGTATCGGCCCCCTCACTAATGTGAGGCCCTACTATCTGAATCGTATTTCAATCTAACTGTTCAATGAAATCAAAACAACTGACTTTTCAACGGCTTAACGTCTCACGTGTCGTTTGATGATTCAGCGTCTGGTCTGTTTTTGTTTTTGTTTTTAACGGCTGGGCGTCTTACGTCTTTGTTGTATGAAAACGTTCTCTTATATCGAAGAGAAAATTCTTTTTAAATAAATAAATTAAAATAGCTAAATAAATAAATAAAAAAAATAAATACTTAAATAAATAACATTCCTAAATTATCCAAATGTTTCAAGGGAGATAATTCATAAATAACTTTAAATAAGTAGAAAAATATTTTTTGTTTAAAAATGTTTCCTCTCACAGAGATAGTTCTCCTGTGGACAATTTCTATTATATCACCATGTGATATTCCTTTTCGCTCAGAGCCACCTTATTTCTTAAGTTTTCCATCTCCCTCTGTCATCTGTTTTTCTTGACTGATGGTTTAGTAGATTTCCCTTTTTCACCATATAATGCCATACAAATCCGGTATATAACATGACTACATTTTTCCAACTGTTGATCATATTTCTTTCTATTCATATTTCTTTATGTAGTGCATTGCTTATTGTATGGTCAAGCATGTACCATTCTTCCGAACTGCTGGCCCGTGGAAATTTTATTCTGGGAAGTTTCACCTCACTCTCTGCCGCAACTGCATCAATATCCTCAGCACTGTGGATTGCGCCCTGGCGTTGGTTTTCCCACGTCTTATCTGTGATAACAGAGAGCTGCTTATGAGTCATTGGGTGAGAAACACATCCCATTTCGCTTCGATGAATCTTCATTCCTTTTTGGGAGTTAGATTTCCGTCACAGACGCATGAGAAGTCTGTGTATTGTTTTTTATTCGTTATCTCCTGTCTCAACCAATAACACCTCCACTCTACCAATTGGTGACCCCGACGTGATATGAAACAAGAAAACTTTCTGATGTCATTTAGAAACCCAGGAATTATTTTTTAAAAAAAAACAGAAAAAAAACAGAAAAAAAAGCAACAAAAAAAACAGAAAACACATGCAACTTTGTAATCCCAACTTTTATCCCAATATTTTAAAACAAACTGTTGATGCCAACGGACACACACATAATAATAAAAAAGAAATCACACAAACTTTGATTTTTTACAAAAACTTGCATTTTTAAACCCGGCTCTATCAACGGAGCGAGTTTTCCTCTTTGTCAGTTTAAAGGCAGTTAAAAAGCAAAAGAAAGAAAAATAACCTTACTGCTCACAAATTTTTGATCTCCACAAAACAGCTCGGCACGACGTTAAAAATACACGCCAACAAATCCTGACGTTATAATAATTTTAAAAAGTGTTATCTCGGAGTGTTTAAAAAAAAATATGGTCAAACAGTAGTTATGTACTACGTGAGTACATTTTCTTGTTTTTTTTGTTTCTGGCACGATAGTTGCTGTTGATATATATTATATCTGAGATTCTTATGCTTTTTAACCTACTCTATTTAGAGTAGGTTATAATAATATAATAATAATAATAATAAAGATTTGTGTTCAGCGATAGATCTAAAAACTTCTTTCAAATTCAAAAGGTCCACCAAGCAAAAATGTCAGTTTTCAAAGTTTATGGCGCCCAGATACTCTCGCGCCAGAATGAATATGTTTCCTTCTTATCAGGCTGGCGGCTCATTTATAAACAACATAAAAAAAGGAAACACATAAAAGATGTTTTTAGCTTTGCTCTGTATTATGATAATTGAATGATTTTGGTGGGTCAAAATTTTCTCATTTGTTCCCCTCATCTGAACGGAAAATCTGCATTCTATGAAATTCACATTTTTTGCTTACACTTTGAATTTCTCCATTCAATAAACTCCTTATCTTTTTCAAAGGTAGTTTTCGTCGACTGCTTATTAGAGTTACATTTATTCAGAGCCAATATGAGCAGCATTTTGACGTCTTTAGCGTTTAAAACACACCATGATGTTTTTCTTTTCTCATGTACATTCCCTCAAACAAAGATGGCGACTTTTTATTTTTCGCACCCAAAAGATAAAACTCACCAAAATGATTTCTTGTAACATAAGCCATCCACATGGAAATAATTTTTTTTTCTACCTAGCCCCCCCCCCCCCTCCCAATATGACGAGTAAATGACTTTGCAGTTCATTTTCTTCTCATTTAAATTTTTTTCATGCATCTCTTGTTGGAAATATTATGTTAAAATTTAGGCATATATTTTTATGTTAAAAAATTCATATCTTCGCTATTAATTTTCATAATGTGCTTTTATAAAAGTTTAGACATTTTTTATTTTAGAATATTTTGTATTTGGTAATAATTTTCATAATATGCTTTTATAAAAGTTTAGACATTTTTTATTTTAGAATATTTTGTCTTTGGTAATAATTTTCATGATGTGCTTTTATAAACGTTTAGACATTTTTTTATTTTAGAATATTTTGTCTTTGGTAATAATTTTCATAATGTGCTTTTATAAAAGTTTAGACATTTTTTTATTTTAGAATATTTTGTTTTGGGTAATAATTTTCATAATGTGCTTTTATAAAAGTTTAGACATTTTTTTATTTTAGAATATTTTGTCTTTGGTAATAATTTTCATAATGTGCTTTTATAAAAGTTTAGACATTTTTTTATTTTAAAATATTTTGTTTAGGGATATAATTTTCATGATGTGCTTTTATAAAAGTTTAGACATTTTTTATTTTAGAATATTTTGTCTTTGGTAATAATTTTCATGATGTGCTTTTATAAAAGTTTAGACATTTTTTATTTTAGAATATTTTGTCTTTGGTAATAATTTTCATAATGTGCTTTTATAAACGTTTAGACATTTTTTCTTTTAGAATATTTTGTCTTTGGTAATAATTTTCATAATGTGCTTTTATAAAAGTTTAGACATTTTTTTATTTTAGAATATTTTGTCTTTGGTAATAATTTTCATGATGCTCCACTTAGCGTGAACCTTTCTGGGAATCCTTTTACAATGGCGATTTCCCTATGCTGTGGCATTAACCCTTACTTTCACTGCTGAGTTGTGTACAAACTCCTATGTAGCAAAAAGCTATTAAACAACTTACCGGAGGTAGAGATTAAGGAGTTATGTGCTACAGTGCATTAGCACATGCATTTTATACTTTAAACAGCGCATTAACACATGCACTTCTCATGCGTGACAGTGCATATCCACATGCACTTCTTCTCATGCACAACTGTGCATATCTGCACATTTATTTCTTCTTACTGCAACAGTGCATATCTGCATGCACTCACAACAGTGTATTCATACATGCACTTCTCTTAGTAGACTGACCTCTACTCCTCCACACTTGCCATAATGTAAATTTATCTGTATTCCATGCTTGCAACAGTGCATAATCATATGCACTACTGACTTTAACCTCAATCTTTGAACCACTCCCCCATACCTAATATTTATTGTTGCTAATATCCCTACCCTAGGTGTAGACACAAACTGGTGAATTCGCATTCTAAGCTAACAATACCTTAGTACATCTCCGTCTTCTTTCTTAGAGTTTACATCATTGCCATGTCAGGATATAAATCTTGTTGAATGTATTTCAGTGTCATTTATTTATCTGAGGACAATAACCTTCGTGAATTGGCTTTGGACCAGTCATCAGTGGATCTTTTTCATCTGTCAGCTCCAGAATTTGCTACCTGCAAATAACAGTACATTACCAACCCTACATCGGATGAACAGTTTCCCCGAGACTACTTTAAATACACCTCACACCTGCATTTCCGAATCACAAAACTGTCTATCCTTCTTTGCAAGAACTGCTTCACACCAGAATTCACCCACTATGATACAGTGGCCCAACACCTGTCCAATTTCGCTTGAAATTGCTGCATCTTGGCACATTTACTACATCTCCTGGCAGTCCATAACAAGTTCCAGGGCTCCTGATTGAGAAAGTGGCCCTCCTCCAGTTCAATCGAAATCGGCTGTGAAAGTTTCTGGTAATGCCCGCACAGGTTTCTTTCTGGTGCACGAGTGAATAGTAGGTCCTGAGGAAGATCATAATGGCGGCCATTGAGGAAATTGTAGGCCAAAATGAGATCACCGTGCAAACAGCACTCAAGGGAGAAAAGGTTAAGCTTCACGAGTTGGCTTTTCTAGGGCAGATCCCATAGTTCCTGCACCATTTGAGTAGGCAGCCAGGTGCCGGATATCATGCATTAGATATGAAGCAGAGGACTGGACACCATACTCTAACAGTGGTCTTACGAGATAGACATAAAGTGGGAGAGATATTTCAGGAGTGAGTTTGAAGAAAAAGCGTCAACAAAGAAATAGGGAGCTCCTTGCATTGATTGTAGCCTGAAATCAATGTTTAGATGGTTTGAAGGACAAGTCAACCAGAAGGCCAAGATCTTTTGTCTCATTCACCTCCTTGAGTAGAGCTGTGTCACCGCCGAAAATAAGAGCTGAGAGTAGAACCCATTATAATGGACCAGTTCCAAGCACGTTGAAGGCTAAACTTGATATTGTCAATTTGGCTCCTACTGGCTATTAATTTGACGTCATCTGCAAAGAAGAGCACATTTCATCCAATCACATTCAGCATGTCGTTGATATAGAGTAGAAACAGAATAGGACCTAGCAGGGTGCCTTAGTGAACGCAACTTCATGCATCCATCTCAGACGACAGACTGCTATTTATCTGAACTATGTACATACGATCACCAAAAAAGGATTTTATCCACTTTATAAGCGATTCATGGAGCATTAGGTGTTGAGTTTATATAGAAGTAAGCGGTGATGAACAGAATCAAAGCCTTATGTCCATTATGTTCTTTCATCACAAATAAATTTGTGAGACCCAAAAGTTTTGGAATGAAACCATGTTGAGATGGAAAGATGGCAGCAACATATATAAGATGAGCCATGATTGCCCGCTTGAGTAGAACTTCCATGGATTTGAAGACGATAGAGGTCAGGCTCATTGGTCTGTAATTCATTGTCTACTTTGTGGCAATTTTGCAAAATCTGACGACGATGTATCGGAGATAACTCTATTTAACTGACGAAAAAGACGATTTCAATTTTGAAAAACGACATATTTATTATTAATAATTTAAACGAGAAAAACTACGTAAAAAATGTTTAACTTTTTTATTTATTAAAATTAGATAAACAACTTCCCCATTGGCTATTAAAAATATTGTCGATTTGATTAATCACTTTTGAATGTAAACTCAAAACGATATGGCGAATTTAGGTCATCCTCGGATCACTAAGGATTATATAGTGGACCATATATTCACTACAATAAAAGATTTTGACTGGACTTTTATTCTACTGGTTCCAAAGGTAATCGAAAACAAGGTCTACTTCGCTGCTTACGAGGTTTGAGAGGTAATTCTAGCACGTGTGAAGCATGTGAAATAATCAGGGGGTTTGACCAAAAGAAAAGAACTTACAGATGGATGCGAGTGGATATGCCGTCATGCCGTCGTAGTTTACGTAAAGGATCTTATTTTTAACAAAGCCGTTATACTATAGTTGCATAGATGCAATTCATCCGAAAGGTTTGTGAAAAAGACAATTATAAACAATCCCATAATGCTTGGGGGGGGGCGGGGGTTCGATGAAAACAATAGCGCTAAAGAAGTTGAAATTGATTAATCTTTCTTCAAGAGAGAAAGTATAACAAGGGTCGGTTTAGGGATGGAGTTTGGGTGTTCGGAGTTGCGGAAAGAGTGACTAACTAATGCAATATAACCATAGTAGAGCGAAGAGATTGCGAAACATTGTCTCCAATAATCGCTCCTGGATTTTGCCTCGAACACGGATAATATCTGATGAATGGGCTGCATATTAAGGTCTGGCACATTTCGAAAATGGTAGATATCAACATGAGCAAAACTTTGTCGACCCGGAAGATCACAACATCCACACGCAAATGATTGAAGGTTTGTTTACTAATTTATTAAACGTTTTTAAATTTTCAATTTATTATCCCCCTTCTCTTTTGAAACATAAAATAATTAACATTGAAATTGAAATTTAAGGAAAACAACCGTTTGATTTTTAAGTGAAGTTTTTTCATCACATGCCAAAAATAAGTTAAGAAAATTGTTTAGGACAAAAGATGTCAGTTTGCACCTCAAGCTAATGGAAGTTTGTGACATCGCAGAGAAAAGGGACAGGTATTCTATCGGATAATTATATCTATAAGAGAACAGTATGTAATTTAAATTTTTTGTTAAAGTTGTTTGTAGTTGGTTAATTAAAGTTTTCTTTTGTTAACATAACATCCCACACATTGTCACCACATTTTGAAGCCAGCTGAGAACAGTCGCCATTTTAACGGTGAAGCGTGACACTCACTCTCAATAAAAAACAAGGAATGAAGAAAACATAGAAAAGAAAAAGGCTTTGATTTTCTTCTCGTGGTACGGTGCGATCGTCTCTCAGTGAGTACTGAATGGGTTAGTCGAGAGAATAGTCTCAATAGATCGCAGTGTGACGGCTGCTCTACTATGTACAACACCCTGAACCTGAAGTTAAGTGGTCTGTAAGTGACCCCCTCGTCTCACCCTCCACAGGGAGGTCAAAACAGGACGACGACAGCAACATTCCGTTGGTCGTGCATGTCAAGTCGGTTGGCCTGTTTGTGCACGCTGCCACATCAACAGCAACAATGACAGTGACCTGCCGGCAGCCCAAAAGCCACTAGTAATGTCGACCGATATGGCAGGCTCCAGCGGAATGGAAATAGATGCCTTTCGTAATACCATAACAGCACTGGTCATGGTTCTGGCTTAAAGGTTTTCAGCCATTATCACTCAGAGGCAGCATGGCACCATCATTTGTTCAAGCGAGCACACTAACCATTGCTCTAATTCCGCAGTTCCTCTTGTACTGGACGGGATAGTCATGGCTGCGGCCGATGTTGCACACATGTCAATTAGTAGGATAAAACTAACCTGTTTCACGATGGTCTAAACCCAGCTCACGTTCCCTGTCAGTGTGTGAACAATCCAATGCTTGGTGAATTCTGCTTTGCAATGATAAGAAGAGCTGACATCAAACAATCAAAAAGCAACGTTGTTATCGACACTTTTCTGATTTAAGATCTCCACTCGGTCATGCTTTCACGGCCGTATTCATGCTGAAAATCAAGATCAAGCGAGGTTGCTTTGGGACACCTGTGTTACCATTTGACAGATATGGCTCCAGTCACTCCACACCTGCCATGATCTCAAATATGTCGGAAATAATAAAATGGCTACCGAAATTTAGCCATTATTAATTATTATTTAGACTTTAACTGCAATAATATTTCATTTTATTATTTTTTTTATTTTATATAGAAAGTATTGTTCAGTTAATTTTATGTAACATGTTTAGTTTTGACATTGTCGTCTGCTGCATTCAATTTGTTTGTTTTTCTTTGTTTTCTGATCATTTGTTAGATCTAGGAAAATAAGTATTGACCTCATGTGCAATTCTCATCTGTTTATATACCAATGTACTTCCATAGAATTTGAAGTAAAACGTTCGTAAAATTTAGTAAAAATTTTATTTTTTTTTTGGAACTGCCCACTGTCTCAATTTGATCAATTTTCTTTTGTTTAATGATACAAAACAAAAATTCTTACGCTGATGACTGCACTTTCATACCCAAAAAGAGAACTATTATAAAATCGCGTCATAAATTACAAGTAAAATGTTATTATAAAAATATAATAATATTTATGAGATCATTTTATTTTTCTTGTGAAAATATTAAATAAACAATACTTTATTAAATGATAATATCGTTAATTTGATAAATGATTTTTTCTTTAAGTTATATTGATTTTACTAACACGGAGTCTAGGGGCTTTATTCATAATAATCACATAATAATCACTATATTTTAAAAATATTTTTTTATTGTTAACATCTATCGTGCTTTATTTTCATAAAAATGAAAAAAATTCATTGTTCTTAGTAGCCTGATTCTGTTTTTTTTTTTGTTTAAACGAAATAATACATTTTCACTAAGTTTACTAATAAAATAATGGATTTATTATATTCTGTAGTGGTTCATTAATAAGTACTGAAAATTTCATGAAAAGTTGTTGATTTCCTAACATTTCCATTGTTCTTTTTGCCACATCACCAAAAGGATTTTTTTCTTTTTAGCTGTGTACGAAAAAACTCTTACTATTCCCAAGGGATTCTCAAGTATTCTGAAAAATAATAGCTTTCCACTACCCAAGACGGCTGAAAAAAGCCTTTGAATACCTTAAAACGAAGTAAAAAATGCATTCTATTGATGAAACAATTCCTTTCATCGTAGAGACTGATGCTTCATTGAACTAGTCTGGTAGCTTTCTTTTCAAGAACATTGTCGTTCGGTTGATCAGCTCAACTCCTGATCTAAATCATTCCTGAGCTTTCACTCCTCGAGTCTTCCCTAATCTGCTCGAAACTGAACTTTCTCGGGAACCTCCCCGAGCCGCACTCTTCCTAGAACAACTTTGACTCCTAAATATATTAACTTATGGCCGGAAATCCTATGTCCATTCTTTTGTCTTAGTCATTGATTCCCCCCCCCCCCCCCCGATCAGAGGAAGCTGACAACTTCCGAGCTCGCCCTCTTAGCTGTCCACCCGGAAATTGACCACCAACTGTGATGCACCATCCTGTTTCGAAAGTTCAAAAGATGCCCCCCCCCCAAGCTGTCGTTATTTAACTCAGTTTTGGAATTCATGTCCAAACAACCGTTTCATTTTTGAGAAGTTGGTTTATATGTGTGTGTGGTGTGTTTTTAAGGTAGTTTGTGCTTGGCATCCATTTAAACTTTCTATGATTACTTAAAACCGAGGTAATTTCTGAATACATTTTTAATGTATCACTGTTTTAAAACCGAGGTAATTTCTGAATACATTTTTAACGTGTCACTGTTTTAAAACCGAGGTAATTTCTGAATACATTTTTAATGTGTCACTGTTTTAAAACCGAGGTAATTTCTGAATACATTTTTAACGTGTCACTGTTTTAAAACCGAGGTAATTTCTGAATACATTTTTAATGTGTCACTGTTTTAAAACCGAGGTAATTTCTGAATACATTTTTAACGTGTCACTGTTTTAAAACCGAGGTAATTTCTGAATGCATTTTTAATGTGTCACTGTTTTAAAACCGAGGTAATTTCTGAATACATTTTTAACGTGTCACTGTTTTAAAACCGAGGTAATTTCTGAATACATTTTTAACGTGTCACTGTTTTAAAACCGAGGTAATTTCTGAATACATTTTTAACGTGTCACTGTTTTAAAACTGAGGTAATTTCTGAATACATTTTTAACGTGTCACTGTTTTAAAACTGAGGTAATTTCTGAATGCATTTTTAACGTGTCACTGTTTTAAAACCGAGGTAATTTCTGAATGCATTTTTAATGTGTCACTGTTTTAAAACCGAGGTAATTTCTGAATACATTTTTAACGTGTCACTGTTTTAAAACCGAGGTAATTTCTGAATGCATTTTTAATGTGTCACTGTTTTAAAACCGAGGTAATTTCTGAATACATTTTTAATGTGTCACTGTTTTAAAACCGAGGTAATTTCTGAATACATTTTTAACGTGTCACTGTTTTAAAACTGAGGTAATTTCTGAATACATTTTTAACGTGTCACTGTTTTACTTTATGAAACTTTTTGATCACAGACTTCCATAAAAAATGATTCCTTTGGCCTCATTACTTATGGATGCTGGTGAAGAAAACAACAAAAAACAAAAATGTATTTTATGTTAACTTTAAAATTCAGCTGCTTTATTTTACAAACAAAAAAATATGGAATTTTAAATATGTTTTGATTGAAAGTGTCAAAATGTTCATTTAATAAAAGGTTAACTACAATGCAGAGGTACTTATTTCTCTAATTAAGAGGGGGAGAGGTGAAGCTAGTGTCAAAAGATGAAGAATAAATTGTCTAAAGAAGTGGAATAATCTAGTCTAAAGATCATTTCCTTTCTTCCGAAGGTGGATGTATATTAAAAGAATATTCTCCAGATATATTTCCAGCAGGATGGTAAAATGCAGCAACAACAATTGTTCCTTCAAGACTTCTGGCTTTACCAATTCCAATTTCTTTACTGTTTTTCCAAATCATCTGTGAAAATTGACCTGAAAACAAGAAAAACATTTTATTTCATTAAAAAGTAAAACAGTAGTTCGAAGACAAAAAAGTAAAGATTGAAATTGACTGCTTTTAATATTTATTACTAAGAAGAAAAAAAAAAAGAAAATGAAAAAAATGAAGAGAAAAAAGAAAAAGAAAAAATGAAGAGAAAAAAGAAAATGAAGAGAAAAAGGAAGAAAAAAGAAAAAGAAAAAATGAAAAGAAAATGAAGAGAAAAAAGAAAAAGAAAATGAAGAGAAAAAGGAAGAAAAATAAAAGAAAATGAAGAGAAAAAAGAAAAAGAATATGAAAAGAAAAAGGAAAATGAAGAGAAAAAAGAAAAAGAAAAGAAAATGAAGAGAAAAGGGAAGAAAAAGAAAAAATGAAGAGGAAAAATTGCAGCAAAAAGACACATTTAAAAAAAAAGACACACTTAAAAAATTTTTTTTTTACTTTGAATAAAAGTATATGACATGCACATTTGTAACATTACCATCACAGATTTTTTATTATAAAAACAGTTTTATTTACAAAACGTTTTATTTTATAAACTTTGGAGAGTTATAAAAAACAAACTTTTAAAAAGTTATTTAAAAAATATTAATTTATCGTCGCTAAATTTTATGTTTTACAAAACTATTAAAAATATATTGGATTTCATTAAAAAAACTATTTTTAAATATTAGATTTTTGCTATAAAAATCTTTAATTTAGCAAAAGCGATAAATTGATTGCTGCTAATTTTCTAAAAATGTATCTATTATTGAGAACATTTCTGTGAACGTGTGGGGAAAAGTGATTAGTTGAGCGTGGAAATTAAAGTCACAAGAGAAATTGGGAGTAGGAGGAGTAGACAGGGGAAAGCAAATCTAATAATTATTGAAATAAAAATGCTACTTTTAGAGAATGGATCAGTGATATGTGTTTTTAAAACTTTATTTATTATTTAAAATAATCTTCAGATATTTAAAGAGGAAAGCTACTTACCAGTGTCCATATTGTGTTTGGTATGTGAAAAATCATACTTGCATACTTGATTGTACCAAATATTAGCAACTTCAGCACCTGGAAGAAAAGATGACATGTACTTTTTTTGTTTCATCTATTTCAGCAGACAAATTTAATTGAACATTTTCATCAATTACTTTCTACAAAACGTTTTTAAATAATTATAAATTTGTTCACATTGTAGAAAAATTTAAATATAAGTAAATACCAAGTAGAGGATTGTAAAATTGTAGGAACATTTTGCTTTAAAATTTTTGCATGACATTATTTAATGTTATTTTGTTTTGTTAAATTTATTTTCACCAACTTTCTCAATCAGTTCTCATATCTGCAATTCAGTTTTACACAGACAAAAATCAGAGTCTTGAGTATAGATTGATTTTGATCAGTTAGCAACCAAGCAGCACCATAGTGAACGGTGAATGTGAGCTTGCATTTTCCTAACCACTTTATTAGGTTTCTTGTGGCTACATAAAATGATGGTGTTGTACCAAGGGAAGGGAAAAGGTTTTAACAGAAAAATATTACTACCAAAGAGAGTTATTTCCCTTTACATATTTAGCTAAAAAAAGGAAAGAAAAAAACATGATAGAATGTATTTCTGAACTTGTCTACTGATAAAAAGGCCAGGTTATGGAATTTTTATTTATTTATTTGTACTTAGTTTATGCACTTAGTTTTGAGAGAAAATGTACCAGGGGTGATAAATCAATCTTTTGTGTCATTTCAATCTTTACAAGGCAAGATTGAAAATATTGCTGATTAATGACACCTAATTGTGCAACAATTGCATGCCCTCACAATGGTGTCATGCACAACCTTCACCAGGACCATGACAGCGTGTACGTGATAATGATAAATAAAAATAAAATATGTCTGGAATCGGCTCGTAATAACAGAACACAGGGAAGGGAGATTCTCCAGCTCAAGACATCACATAGAAATAAGGAACAAAACGAACAGGCAAGAGATAACTCGAAACACCAAGTTAAGTTTTAAAACAGATATTTATTTACATGAGGATTAAAAAGGGGTAAACATACCTAGAACAAAAGAACAGAGTAAAATTATAAGGGAATTGGATTATACTTAAGGCTATCTAACAACGAGCAAAATTTATAACAAAATCATATCCAGACAATCCAAGAGAGAAAATTAGTTAAGAGCTTACATAAGTGGCACAAGATGCAATCCCCACAGGAGTAGAAAAGTTCAGGAATTACGATTGTGCTCCCCAAGAGAGTAGAAAAGTTAAAGAATCCAAGATTCACAATATTCTTGCGATGAGAAAGTCAAAGCAGGCAACAAAATACAAGTCCATCAGATATCATACACATGGGTGGGGGTTGGAGTTCTGGGTCACGGTTGGCGCTACACAATCCTTACATAGGATATCAGAATCACACTTCTATGAAAATTTAAAATGTCCTTGTCAGCGACAGATTGGTGATGGATGGAGTTCGTTTCAAAAGCTTTTTAGAATTCTATTTCTCGTGATGGCAGTAAGATACTCCGATTTAACTTTTGGATTTGTATTGACACAGAAGATGTTTCTAGGCAGCTCGTCTGATAACAAAATTAAAAGGACATCCGTTGTGTCTTTTCTTCATCCCTGTCTGTATTCTTCGTTTCTTCTTCATTTTCATTATTCACTGCAACTGTGCGACGAGAGTGTCCAGCAAGATCTCCGACTGGTGGTAAAATGTGCTCTCTTTCAGTATATATGAGCGTTGGTCACATGTCCGCACATGGGCGATTCTTGCATGAGCGTTTGGTGTTTTTTTTTAATTATCTTGCAAAGGTGACATGCACTTTTATGTAAGGTCAGGCCACGCATCATCTCAGGTAAGGGTTAGGGTAGGGGGAAGATCGGTTAACAGGAAATAGTGTTTAGCTTTCTTTTAAGACTGTCTAGGTCAAAAGGAAAGGAAAAAACATGACAGGATAAACTCTGCTCGTCTCTGGCGATATCAATAAAATATAGTTTTGCTTATTATAATTCTAATTTGACTACATGTTCTATGTGACAATGGATATTGTCCATTTTTCTTTCTTATGGGCCACAGGCAATTATACTCTCTTGATTCTTACCTTGGGACTTGAAGATATTATTGAAGAAGACAATGATATATATAATATATATATATATATATATATATCACGTATCTAAACTATGGGAGCTCTATTCCTTAACTAGGAATTAGTTCTGACTGGACGATCACCATGGGATGGGGTGGAGGTTGATTGTTGGTTGGTCTGCAACTAAAATCCAACTTCAAATCCTGCATTTTGTCACATGATGAAACTAATCAATCAATGATCTACTATATATGAGTTAAGCTGACCCTAGAGTCAATTATACCTGACAACTCGACGCACTTGGCAAATCATATCTTCACTTAACTTGAAAAGTATATTACTGCCATGTAATATCATGGATGTGAGTAGCGAATGGTAAAAATAGCTGAAATTAACATGGATTTCCCAACCAGAGATATCCTCCCCCCTCTGTGCATGTGTGTGTGGAGAGGGTAATGCAACAAACACCAACAAACAATCAGTTTCAACTAAGTAAAAATTAAAGGAAAGACAAGTGCGCATGTGGGGTGGAATGAGACAGTAAGTCATTCTTTGATGAAATGAATATCATTTCACTACTCCCCTTCCTCCCCATGAATCGTTTGAAGTCTTAGTCTTCACAGTAAAATTAACATTTACAGTTTTCATAGAAACCTGTCGTAAGTGGGATACGGAAGGCAAGGCAAGACGGAGAGAAGAAGAGGAAGAAAGAAAAGTAGGAAAAAGGAAAGAAAGAGAAAGTAAGAGAGAAGAAGAAAAAGAAAAAGAAAATCTAGCCTAATAACAAAAACATAACGAGGTAAGACTCTAGCAATTTGGCAGAAATCAACTTTTTCTTATTCTGACCAAAATGTGCAGAACTAACGATTTAAGCGGAAATCCACTTTTTCGGGATTAAAAAAAGCAGAATTCCACTAAAAAGTGGAAAACTCATATTCCTGAGTATTTGACACGATTTAACTGTAGAAGATATTGATCAATTATACTTGAGGAACCCCAAAATAAGAAACGACGAAAATGAGACATTTTGGCTCGACACATTTTGTTTGTAACTTTTTTTAATTAAAATTTTTTTTTTATAAATTTTTATAAGTTTACAAAATAAAACGATTTGTAAACAAAAATCTGCAAAGGCAATAATTCAACCGAAAGTAAAAGAAACCGGTGTCAAGTCAAATGTATCCTTTCTGATTCTAGGGTGCCTCAAGTATCATTGATCTGAAGATTTAAGTTTGCTACATTCAAATGATGTTACTTTCACAAATAAATCTGTTTCAATATTTTTTATAAAAGATTTTTTTTTAAATTGTCAAATATTTGATAGAGATAAATGTAAAAATGAACTTGATTAGGAATATTTTTTATGAGTGGAAAGATTTTCTTTGCTTACCAGTTAGATTTTCATTGCTTTTGCACCATTTATAAATGAAATTCTCTCCAAGACGTTGACCTTTATAAAGTTGATTGTACTGCTGTATTCTTCCATCTTTGGTAAGTTTCTCCGACCATTCCTGGGCAAGTGCAGTTAAAGATCGGCAAATTTTCAGAGGAGGACTTTCATGCAACATTCGATATTTATTGTGCAATTCTACACATTCTCTCGCAAATGTTTCCAACGTCTGGGGAAATGCTTTGAAACGTTCAATCAAAATGATTTGTTGTAAAGGTTCTTCCATTAATTCCTTGACATTCTTATCATCTTGTGGATAACAATTGGAAACTGTAAGCTAAAAAGATGTCCAAAATTATTCATAATATCGATAGAAATTCCAATGAAAATTTTTGATAATTGAGACATAAAATAGAAATTCAAAAGGTATTTATTGAATCTAACTTCGGAGTTAGTATCTAAAAAAACAACTCAGTATTCTAACTGACTGAAAAATGAGTTTTTTAAATCCTGATACTGATTCCTACAAACATTTTCAACTTCCAATTTCAACAAATATTTCAAACTCTGCCTTTCCACTGGAAAAAATCTGACTCACTACACAGGCATTGGTTTTAACAAAACGCAACTGATTCCTACTACCAACTCCAACACTCCATGACTGACAAAAATCTGACACCTTACTCTGTTGTTTTTTTTAAATTTAACTCTTACTCTCAACTTCTGTAAAAAAAATGTTGACTGGCTCCAACTTCACACTTTTGTGATAAAAATGTTCCCTTCATACCAAATTGGATTGATCTACCAAGAAACTCGGTAAAATCTCTATGGGTCACTTGTATTATTTGAAGCCCTTCACATGATTTCTAACTTCATTAGCCTCTTTCTATAGAAGTTATTCATTCAAGTTTAATATTTTGCTCAACAAAAGAATTTTGCTGTACAAACAAAAAAAGGAAAAATATTAAACTATGATAAAATACTGTTTATTGGTATTCACCAACTGCCACACACAGATCGATCAATTCACTGTGGGTTTCAAACACTTTTCGCTGATCAGGACGATTTTTAAATTTCTCTGTCTTCAACAATTCGTCATGTTGGGAGTCGTCAGAAGAGACGAGGTTAATTGGTATAAAAAATGAATAGCATGTCAACTATGGAATTAGGGTAATTTAAAAAAAATATATTATTGACCGATTTTGTGATTATGGAATCATCATATTCGGTTTAACATCTGTTTAATATGCTGATATGTGTTGGACAGCTTCTAGAAATTTACTTCCAACCTGGTCAGATATTAATCCCTCTTTCTCTCAAGTCCATCCTTATCATTTCCTCCCATGTTTCCCTTGGCCTTTCACTGTCAACTGAACCTGCTATCTCAACTGTTCTACATTTACTAACTCAATTCTTTCAACGTGACCATAACAACAAAGTCACCTGTTCTGCAGACATTTCCCTATAGATTTAATCTTCCTCTGGGGTCATCTGATCTAAGCAATCCATAATACCATTTTTATATCATTTCTCTCCATGCAACGCGTGTTTGCAACCCTCACTTACCAGGTTTAACTTCCATACATCATCACACAAAAGTTAAGTTGCATGACCAGTATTGGAAGCTTTTAGATGAGATATTTAAAAGAATCAGAACTTAATGAAATTTATACAGATGTGTTAAAGAAAAGTACTGTATAAACAAATAAAAAATAAACAATTTTTTTCTAAATGTCAAAATGGGATTGTGAATTTTTTTTTTCAGATCAGGTTTTTACTGAAATTTCGACGGAGACATAAATAAAAGAGCAATCATAAAATGTATACCCATCTTGCTTATTTCAACTGCATCAAATATTTAGCCATTTTTTAATATTATAAAACTAGTATGTATTTCAAATCAAAAACAAAGTTCTATTTCTTACATTACTTGGAGGTTGAGGAAGACGATCTGCCTTAATTCGAGTCAAATCAATATTCTTTGCTTTCAGTTCATCCTTTACTGAAATAAAGGGAGATAATTATTATAAAGGGAGATAATTATTACTATGTCATTAATGTGTTAGAGAAAACAGCAATAAAAGAAAGCAGTGGGTGATAAATTGCAAACACCAAATGAACAATGACAAACGATTTATTATAAGTTGACTTGATCTATGCAAGTTTTGTTAAAAGTTATGGAAAATGAATGTAAGACTTGTTTTTAGGTGGATTAGGTTTGGGCATTTTGGATGCTTGTCTAATGACTGAAGAACTTGCTTATGCCTGTTCGGATATACAGACGGCCATTGAAGCTAATTCTCTTGGGGTAAGTATGGCAACAAAAAAAAAACATTTAATAATTGTTCTTTGATATTTTAAAGACGAGGATTGATGATTTGGATTATTGTTCTCATCTTGGATCTTATTCTCACAACGTTTCGGCCGATATAACCTCCGACCATATTCAGGTGTGTCTTGTCGAACTCTGAAATCTGTATGGAATTTTGAACAGAACCCTTTATTTGGTCCGTGGGGGTAGCTTGTTCTCATACTGTCTGCCTTCTGATTACGACTTCTACTCGGTCATGGCTGATAGATTAAATAAAGGATTCCGCTTTAAATTCTGTACAGATTCCCGAGTTCAACATAAAGATTCCCAGAGTTCAACATAAAGATTCCCGAGTTCAACATAAAGATTCCCGAGTTCAACATAAAGATTCCCAGAGTTCACCATAAAGATTCCCAGAGTTCACCATAAAGATTCCCAGAGTTCACCATAAAGATTCCCAGAGTTCAACATAAAGATTCCCAGAGTTCAACATAAAGATTCCCAGAGTTCAACATAAAAATTCCCAGAGTTCAACATAAAGATTCCCAGAGTTCACCATAAAGATTCCCAGAGTTCAACATAAAGATTCCCAGAGTTCAACATAAAAATTCCCGAGTTCAACATAAAAATTCCCGAGTTCAACATAAAGATTCCTGAGTTCAACATAAAGATTCCTGAGTTCAACATAAAGTTCCTGAATTTTACATAAAGATCCTGAATTTTACATAAAGATTCCAGAGTTTGACATAAAGATTCCAGAGTTCAACATAAAGATTCCAGAGTTCAACATAAAGATTCCAGAGTTCGACATAAAGATTCCAGAGTTCGACATAAAGATTCCAGAGTTCGACATAAAGATTCCAAAGTTTGACATAGAGATTCCAGAGTTCGACATAAAGATTCCAGAGTTCGACATAAAGATTCCAGAGTTCGACATAAAGATTCCAGAGTTCGACATAAAGATTCCAGAGTTCGACATAAAGTTCCTGAGTTCGACATAAAGTTCCTGAGTTTGACAAAGATTCCTGAGTTCGACATAAAGATTCCTGAGTTCGACATAAAGATTCCTGAGTTCGACATAAAGATTCCAGAGTTCGACATAAAGATTCCTGAGTTCAACATAAAGTTCCTGAGTTTGACATAAAGATTCCTGAGTTTGACATAAAGATTCCAGAGTTTGACATAAAGATTCCAGAGTTTGACATAAAGATTCCAGAGTTCGACATAAAGATTCTTGAGTTTGACATAAAGATTCCTGAGTTTGACAAAGATTCCTGAGTTCGACACAAAGATTCCTGAGTTCGACATAAAGATTCCTAAGTTCGACATAAAGATTCCTGAGTTTGACATAAAGATTCCCGAGTTCGACATAAAGATTCCTGAGTTCGACATAAAGATTCCTAAGTTCGACATAAAGATTCCTGAGTTTGACATAAAGATTCCCGAGTTCGACATAAAGATTCCCGAGTTCGACATAAAGATTCCTGAGTTCGACATAAAGATTCCTGAGTTCGACATAAAGATTCCTGAGTTCGACATAAAGATTCCTGAGTTTGACATAAAGATTCCTGAGTTTGACATAAAGATTCCTGAGTTTGACAAAGATTCCTGAGTTCGACATAAAGATTCCTAAGTTCGACATAAAGATTCCTGAGTTCGACATAAAGATTCCTGAGTTCGACATAAAGATTCCTGAGTTCGACATAAAGATTCCTGAGTTTGACATAAAGATTCCTGAGTTTGACATAAAGATTCCTAAGTTCGACATAAAGATTCCTGAGTTTGACATAAAGATTCCTGAGTTTGACATAAAGATTCCTGAGTTTGACATAAAGATTCCTGAGTTTGACATAAAGATTCCTGAGTTTGACATAAAGATTCCTGAGTTCGACATAAAGATTCCTGAGTTTGACATAAAGATTCCTGAGTTTGACATAAAGATTCCTGAGTTTGACATAAAGATTCCTGAGTTTGACATAAAGATTCCTGAGTTCGACATAAAGATTCCTAAGTTCGACATAGAGATTCCTGAGTTTGACATAAAGATTCCTGAGTTTGACATAAAGATTCCTGAGTTCGACATAAAGATTCCTGAGTTCGACATAAAGATTCCTGAGTTCGACATAAAGATTCCTGAGTTTGACATAAAGATTCCTGAGTTAAACAAGACGCAACTGAAGAGGGTTAGGAGTTACATTTGTTGAAACATGAACAAGCATCTCGTTGCACAACTTAGAATTCCTCTATAAATCTGGCTCCTCATTAACAGTAGTCCCTTACATCTCAGTGGCAGTGTGCCTTGTTTGGGGTGAATGACAGTAAAAAAAAGTACCAATTGTACGGCCTTTCAGTGGACAGCATAACAAAAAGAGTAACGGGCAGCGGAACACATAGAGTGTCAGATATAGTAACAGACATTGCAATAAACAAAGTAACAGACACTGCGATGAACCTTGAGCACGAGCACCAATGAACAGTGTAAACCGCCAACGAACAGCAAAACTGCAAGTGTATCCATTCTTATAAATTTCTACCGATTGGCTGAAGGAATTTTCTTTTAACAATGATGCCTGACAGACGTGCATGTAACTCGTGCCTTTTTTTCTCCACACAGAACAATCCAAAAGAGTGAAAAATACTTTGAAATGTTGATGTGCCGTGAGGGAAATGATTTGGCTTGGTTGTTTTTAGTTTTAGGACATATCAGCACTTTTTGGATCATTTAATGCCAAATTCAGTCATTTTGGTAAAAGTTTTTATGTTTCAAGTTTTTAATGTCTTCAAATTTATTACTAATTAAGATTTGGTATCCGTCTGTCTGAAGCCAAATGAACAACAATGGACTGAGAACTGATCTTTGATGTACTCCAACATTTACACTGAACTCATCGCTGTAAATGTTATCTACCCATACCTTGCTTCTGACGTTCCTGTACATGCATTGCACAAGTCTGGATAACAATGTACCTTATGTTAAAAATCGACTTATGGCCTGTCATAGAAACAGAACTCCAACGTAAGTCAGGAACTGCCTGTAATTGTAAACAAGGTCCGAATTAAATGGGGGGGGGGAGCAGTGAATAGGTTATTGATCCTTTTCTAGGTCAACAAATTCCATGTATAGTCCACTGTCTGTCCCAATGTATTTCTCCTGCATTTGACGCAGAATGAAGATTACATCTCCTTTATCACAAAAGAGACATTACTGGTCTTTCTCTATTCTATCGTTATTTCCATGGAAGGTGCTTGGCTGAGCTTCAATCTCTGAAAACATTCCAAGCATTCTGTGTGTCCAATATCAAATGAAATTTCCATGAACAGAGTTCCTTTCCAAGAACTTCCCATCTGCGGAACACATTACTACGGGACTGCTTCACTGCAGACTACAACATAACCATCTTCAAATCCAATGTCAACAAATACCTGTCCATATAAGTAATCAAAATTTATCTCATTTACCCATATCCTTGAATGGCTTTTGGTCTTGATAAGTAGAGACTTTGTAAAAAATGATAAAAATGTTATATCTCAAAGCAGAGAAACTGTTATACACATATATAGATTTTTGATCAAAATTACTTATATGATTTTGATTCTAGAAAATGTCTAAAATTTAAAGCTTAAGGAATCTTTAAGAAGTTGAAATTCAAGGAATCTAGCTTAATTAGTGTCAAATGGCTATGGATCAAATTCAATGCAAATCTAACATATTTGAATTTTCAAATAGAAGGTTGTGCCCATATGATGTCCCCAAAAAACTGAAATTTGTGGAAAATGTATTAATTGATGTCTAATACCTATTGTTAAAATTTCATAAAATTCGGAGGGATCTGAATTTACACAAAGGGATTACACCTCTTTTTTACCCCCTCTGCATAAAGCTAAATTAAACTAAATATATCCGACATTACCTACCCTTACACCTAGCAGCTGTGTTTCAAAATTTATAATGATCGGTAAGTAGTTTAGGAGTGAATCCTGTTCATATAAACATATCTAACTTTATAAAGATAGTGATAAATAAATAAATAAAACTTTAAATAAGTAAATTTGTGCCAAAGTAAAATAATTTTTAAAAGGTCTCACCGATAGTGTTGGTATTTGGAGGGACGACGTTGCAGAGGTATCGGCCTGGAATATTACCTTGCGGAGAATAATTAGCCACAACAATTGAGCGTCCATCTTTGGACATTGCTTGACCAATGCCTATTTGTTGAGTTTCTTTCCAAACTATTTGAGTAAAATGTCCTGAAATGGAAGAAAAAAAATATCAATAAATTCAAAGAATCAGTGATATTATCAAGACAGATTACAAAAGAAAGAAAATATTGTGGTTGAGCTTAATATACTTTTAAAGTTAAGTATAAATATGATTTGCCAGGTTCAATGGGTTATATAGATGAAATAATGTGTAAGTAATTAAAAATTCACTGCTGTCACTCAGTTTTAAAAACATATCCTTTGCATTCTTGATAAACAAATATCACTTTTTAAATTTTGTTATTTCAAATTGTTGGATATGTATTAAAATTACATTAAAATAAAATGTTAATGTAATTCTAGTACATATCCAATAATTTTAAATAAAGAAATTTAAATGGTGACATGTGTTTTATTTATTTAAAGAATATTTACTTGACAATTATTTTGACAGTAAGAAAAAAAACTATTTATTTGAGAAATATTTAAATGATTGCAATTAAAAAATAAGGTTAAACGTTTTGTTTCATTTATTAAAAACATATTTAGCTGACAATTATTTATTTGTTTTAAAAAAATTTATTGTTTTAAAAAGATTTAAATTGTTACAAGATTTAAATTGTTACAAGATTTAAATTGTTACAAGATTTAAATTGTTACAAGATTTAATAAATAAATGAAAAAAGACAAAAGTGAAGAAACAGTTGGATTTACGTACATGCACATAAACAGTTTAAGAAAAACTGAAAATGGGGATCCGAAACATGTAAGCTGGTACTTAATATGACATACAAAGAGTAAAATCACAAACATAATTGCTGACCAAAGAATACATTAATGTTCCAAAACAATAATTTTAAGACATGTTGCTGAAGTTGGAGAGAGAGAATATGCATAAACAATGTATAAATAAACAATGTATAAATAAACAATGTATAAATAAACAATGTATAAATATATATGACTTCCATTTATGTTGTGCTCTGGGATCCTCGGTAACTGCCACAAGAAATGACACCTGACGGGTGCCATGTCAGGGTACTTATAGACAATGCAAAGATGGCAGCAGGTCGGACCATCTTCGACAGCCTTCAAAGACCAGCCTGAAATGATCGAGAACTTTGTTCTGAATTTTCACACAGGCGTGGAATGAGTTTTCTTACTTATGGACAGGAGAGCGTATTTCTCTAATGTTGGCCAGAATAATTCCAGCACAGGATGAGATCACTCAGATAATTCTGGAGCAAAACATATTTTATTAGTTCTACGGTCTTTTTCAACAAATGCACGCAGCCCATATTTGGCGTTTCAAATAGAAGTAACTTTATAATCAAATTGTTTAGAATTTTTTTTAAGAGCGTTCCAAAATATTTTTGAACAAATCTTAATTAATGTTCTTGAAACTGACAAAAGATGGCTGAAATAAAATGAATAAAAAATGAGAAAAGATGGCTGAAAATATGCACAAGAATTAATGATGTTGAAATCTTACCAGCAAACTCTGATGCATTTCCATTTTCGAAATCATACAAATCGATTTCACTGTACCATTTGTCAGTGACCTCTTGACCTTTAAAAAAGACAGAAACAAAAAATGAGACACTAGTAGAAGTACCTGACATTGTTCAGGTGACAATTGTAGAAATAAATATGGCTAGTCTTTAATTTTCTGAGCACAACTTCCATTGGCACAGATGTTTTGTGTGTTTTTATTAAAAATGGCCACCACTTTCCAAGGTCAAAAGCCACTCGAGAATAAGGGTTAATATGATGGAATGATTGTCAGGACCAAGTTCGAATAATTGTGGGGATCGTACATTACAGGAATCTGTTGACATTGGATTTGAAGACAACCGAGTTGTAATCTGCAGAGAAGCAGTCATGTGGCAATGTGTTCCACAGTCGAAGAAGCTCTTAGTGGAAATTTCACCTTACACTAGGTACACAGAGAAAGAATGGAAATATTTATTTTTGTTGTGGTCACAAAGTAAGTGTTTGCTGTGAATGTCTTACAGGAGGGACAAGAAATTGAAGCTCAATCGAGCATCTGCCACGGAAATAATGATAGAGTAGAAAGAGACTAGCCACCTCTCTTCTGCGAGAAAGGGGCTGTAAGGAACAGAAGAGATCATTCCTCACTAGATGTTGGAGTCGATTTTGAACTCTTTCAAGGCAAGGAAGAGTGCTCCAAGCAGTACCTCCCCAGAGCTGGCAGCAGTACTTCATCTTAGGATATATCTGACTCTTATATAGGTCACGGACTGCATCAGAAGTCAGGCCCTTTTTGGAGCAGTAGAATGATCCAACCATTTCTCTAGCGACCTTAGTAACAGATTGGATGTAAGCCTTCATTTTAGGTCTGCAGTGAAAGTTAGTCGAAGGAGCTTATCAAATAAGGGGCTTCCCCACAGCAGAGAGAGCCATTCATTTTGACTGAGCAAAAAGAGGGATCCAGGCGTTGGTGATGGAAGATGAGAATCTTGGTTTTAGAAGTGTTAAAAGTAACAAGTCATTTTTTGCTCCGTTGCATCACATGCGCCAGATCAGAAGAAAACCGGGGAGAACTTATTGTTGCAGTTTATGTTTCAGTATGCATTCCAATTTAAAAATCGAGGAAAAGAGAACCAACTATTGTGCCTAATGTATTTTCTTCTAAATCTATTTTGTCATTTTGTATAATGAAACAAACAAACGAAACATTTACCAAAGTTTTTCCTAAAAGTTTCCTAAAAGTCCCTTCTGCTTGAAAACAAATTTTAAATATCATCATAATAAATGTGTTTTGTACAAATAACAGTATGATATGGTGGAGAAAATGGTGGCTTCCACTTAGAGTAAAGCCAAATTCTTTCATAAAATGAATTGAATTCTCTCAGTAATCAGTATTGTAATAAGGTAAACAAAAGAATAACAATTCTTTATAAGCGATATACTTCTTCCACTTATGAGTAAAAAAAATATATCGCTTATAAATGGCCGAGATAGTAGAGAGACGGACGCAAGTGGTTATGGTTGGTAGTGGCTGGTATTCAGGTTTTGGAGCCTTACTGCATCTAGCCACACTGAGCCATAAAAAGATAAAAAGATGCCTGTGGATGACACACACACCCATATATATATATATATATATATATATATATGGGTGGAACACTGCTGTAGGAAATGATGGTTCCCATAAACATACGTGTGGAAATGCTTGATTTCCGAGTTATACACGTACAATGTTTTTGCATGCATTAGAGAAACTGTTCGAAATGCGCCCCTTCTATATAAAAGGGGCACATTTAAAAAAAGAAAATAATGAAAACGATTTTGAAAAATTACAATAAAACAGTTGTATTTACCCGTAACTTCTTTGGTCTCACAAGAATAAATGGCAGCAATGTTCTCCCCAATTCTGATTCCATCAATGATTTGACCGCTGTGATGAACATGGCTTGTATTGGCTAAATAAAGTGCCCATTCTTGTGCATAATCTGTAAGTGTTTGGCTAAGAACCAAAGATGGAGAACCATGTCGCATCCGATATTCATTATGTCTTCTGAGAGCCTCTTCTTCGAAATCCCTCTTCGCCTACAATAGAATCAAAATGAAAAAAATCAACAGATTTACACGGTTCTAACTGTTATCTTCATCATGGTTGTTGTTATATTCACAACGTTTCGGCTGTCATACTCTCTGGCCTTCTTTAGATGCCTTTTGTCATAATTGGTAAACTTACAAAGAATTTCGAATTAAATCCTTTATTTAATCCACTGATCTCATTCCCCATTCCATACCTTTAAGATATCTCATATCAGTCAATCTGTTCCTTAAGTTCTTTCAACACTATAGATTTGGTAACCGGTGGAGTATCTATATATCTATACAATAGGTACTGCTAGGGTTGCCATGGTGCCAGAATTATAACTTTGATACGATACAATACTATATGATAATAGTACGATACTCAATATTACTTTTAATACCAAAGAAAAAAGTCATAATAACACAATTAGTAAATGGCTTATAAAGCAGACAGAAAGCAAAAGAAGGATACCAAGAAATAGAAAAAGAGAGTGAGATAGAGCAAGAGAGAGGGGCGGGGGGGGGATAGAAAGTTAAATGGACACTGCTTAATAGCTAAATCAAAATACGATCAGGAGAGAAGGAGGGGAGATCAAAAGATTGAAGAGTAATATGAAGACGAAGACAAAAGAAAAAGTAGGAGAATAAAAAACAGAAAAAGGGAAAAAACAATGAAACAGTGAGCTATGCAAAAGTCAATTTTATACGGCTTTTATATTAAATTTATAAATGTATATCACATCATTTTTATAGATGTGTTATTGAAAAACATTGACGCATCTATACTTTTGATAACCCTAGTGACTACCTATACTGTAACTGCTACTAACTAATAAACTTCTATATAATAAGACGTGAAAGCAATTTTATGTTTTTTACAGACGTCATCACCCTTTACACCCCTTTTTTAAAAGATGAGATCGACCGATCGACAAAGACGAAATGCAAAAAAATAAATATTTAAAAATTCATCTGGTGTTGCTATTGTGTCGAACGTGAAACTAAAACTAAAATACACTTTTTTTGGCCTTTGGGCTAGGATCAAAGTGTAGTATCTGTTCTGTCCAAAGATAGCATGATAATATCATAGGACTTGTTTACGCAGGACGTCATAGAATGAAAATATGTCACAAACTTGTACGAGTGTTTTGAAGACGGGTCCCCATAACGAGATATATTCTGAAACTACATTTACCATTTAGATAAGTATTTTTCAGCTTGTACAAAGGTATTACAATAATATTGTGGGGTCTGCATTCATGCTGAACTTCTATAGTATGTAAATATGTCACAACCTGCTACAAGGCTACAACTGTGGGATTTCCATGGGTCTCACTAATGATTAATAAATACTACAATTTATTTGCTCCTCTCAAGATTTGAACCCGCTACGTAAACACTAAAAATAAAAACTTGTTCTTTGTGTATCTTTGAAGCATGTGGTCATATGACAGTTTCCCACTTTTTTATGCAGTCCTTTGCATTATTGTTGTACTCAAGCTGCACTGGTTGGGCAGTAGAGGGCATACAAGGAAGCAGTGTTGCATCGTATGGTCATTCTCTCCACATTTGCAGATGGTTGGGTCGGTTTTGTAGCCCCGTCTATTCATAGCAACTTTTTATCACTCCATTCTCGTTCTCAAGCAGTTGAGTGTTTTCCACTGGAGCCAAGGTGCTTCTTAACCGGGAGGGGAAAATAAAGAAAATGAAAACTGATACTACTAGACTATCATAATTGAGCTTTGAAAAATTAATATTTATGAAAAACAAAATCTAACTTGTTGGAGTCATAAATATCATATTCCCAAGTGCAAACGGACCGTCTATGCATTAATACCACAGTCAATGCTTAATTTAATTAACAGAGAAATTAATGAGAGAAAGGACATCCCAAATTTAATGATCGTAATAATAGTAAGTTCTTTAAGCAGCTTTAGATTAGAATCGAACCTGAGTCCAAAGTTTTACTTAGGAATCCTTAGTTATCTAAATGTCAGCATCATTTGAGTGTTTGAAAAATTGCATTCCAAATCCTGACTCACTAATTTGCTGTTTTATCTCTCAAGCTCATCCAGTCAACTAACTCTTGTTCCAGCAGTGAGTAATAGTGAAAAGGGTTTCAAACTCGATCATGGAAGCTATTTATTTAATGTTCAAACTACACGCCAGGCAAAAACATACCTTTTTATGGTCGACCATAAAAAGGTAAGTCAGAGCCATGTTGACTGCTCAATCATCACGTCCACCACAAGTAGCAACAACAACAACAACAACAACAGAGGCAGAAAAACGATTTCTGTAAAATATTCGATTTTTATTGCTTGAAATACTTAATACTGATTGATAAATTCTATCAAAATACTCAATCTCGATTGGTTACTAAAACCGGATTTCAACCAATTAGAAAGAACTGCTCTGGGAACCGAGCACCTGCAAGTATAAGCTATATAAACAAGAACAGTCAGCAGTGAGAGACTCAATTAGTGGAGGTGGTGGTAGTAGAAGTACTTTATAAACAGATAAGGAAATTTACATTCTCGCACACAGAAATGTGTGCAACCTGATTTTGTTGGAATTTTTTACTGACGATTATGTAATCCCAATTTTTTTATATTCTGTATTAAATTTTATGTTTTTGTATTATTTTACATTTTTGTATTGAGTTTTTGTTTCGTACTTTTGATTTTTGTATAAAACTGTAATTAAAATAAGCCTTGATGCCATCTCTGTGGGACTGACGTCACAGATTCCAGCACAAAATTCTTCTTTTTTAATTCAACCAGCCATAAGAGTAGATGCATATTTCAACCAGCTCACAAGAGAAGTAGAATCCACTAAGCACATCCGTCTTCTTCCCTGAGACACCCTGGAAGATTTAGCACAGAGTTTTGTTTGCTGCATGGAAAATTGAATTGAAATTCAATTCGTCCATGTGACTGAAGTAATCTGGCATCGAGATGTCAGTGGCATCAGCTTTTGTGGTGTTTGAGAGAATTTGACAGAACTTCATTTCAATTTCATTTTTGCAGGGAGTGCAGCGTCTGATACTCCCAAACGGTCACCCATCTGGCACTAACCAGGCTCAACATTGCTTAATTTTTGTAATCTAATGAGAACAGGTGTGTAAACATGATTATACTGTATATGTGTGATACCACCAGGATACTGTATATGTGTGATATCATCAGGATACTGTATATGTGTGATACCACCAGGATACTGTATATGTGTGATATCATCAGGATACTGTATATGTGTGATATCATCAGGATACTGTATGTGTGATATCATCAGGATACTGTATGATTTTGTAGCTTTCCACCAGGTAACAAACTGGTATTTGATCACTGTCAGCTGGGTCACCTGTGTGTAGAGGTCCGTCCGATGATCTCCGAATCACCAACGATGTGGCCGAGAGTATCTGAATGATGTATTTTACAATAAGAAGACTTAATCAAAGACCTGAAGAAAAGAGAAGATTGTTGGAAACAGCTTATCAAAGCAATATCACATTAGCAGGTCTCATCAGTTGGTTTGAAATATAGATTGATTGTTAATTCAGTCAGCAAGATGACATTGCTTGATCTAATGAGATTCATAAAGAAATCACTTATAAAAGTTGTCTGCAGATGTTTTGGGGTAAAATAATTACACCCGCTATTTATTTCTTTTAGTTGGTGGACATGATTTTTTTTTTGTACCAATGCATAACCACTTATCAAGGCCTGGGGGTCACTAAAGAATAGGGTTAAAGAGATTATTAGTTGAAAGATGAACGCCACCACGAGAGGATTGGAAACAATCAGTGGAAATGGGCAGAAGATTACTTAAGAGGAGTTTATTATCCAAGAGGACTGCTCAACAAGTATTTGTTTACATTAGATTTGAAGGTGACCATGTTGTAGTCGGTTGGGAAGCAGCCTTGTGGCATTTTGTTCCACAGATGAGATGTTCTAGGAAAGAAACTTTGTTCATGGAAGTTCCATTTGGTTTTTGGTACAGAGAGAGAGAGAGAGAGAGAGAGAGAGAGAGAGAGAGAGAGAAAGGAAAGTTCATTTCTGTGGTTGTAGCTAGGTGAGTTCTTGCTGTGAATGTTTATCGAGGGGGGTGCAGTTGAACACCTACGATGAACATAACAATACGTTAGAGACGGGCAAGCAACATCTCTTCTGTGCGAAAGAGGTTGTAGGGAAGAGAAAATTTTGAAGCTGATTTTGCAAGAAAGAGTTCTCTGAGTGGCATCACCCAGAACGACAGCAGCAGAACTATTCCATCTTAAGATGGATCTGGCTCTTATATAGGTAGAGGATTGCATCAGGATTGAGGTACTTTCTGGAGTGGTGGAATGATCCAAGCATTTTTCAAGATTTCATTGATTCTTAATTTAAACAGCATTATCTTAAAAATGAGTTATGTTATATGAAGAGCAGTTGTCTGTGTGTGTGTGTGTGTGTGTGTGTGTTTCCTTAAAATTAAAAACTACACAAGACACACCCACAAAGCTGATATATTCTTTTTGGAACGAATATGGAAACATTCTTTTTTTGTAATATCTATTCTTTTAGGGGTCACCAGGAACAAAATTACTCGGAAGGGGGGGGGGGTCGACATTCAGAGTAATGTTGGTGTGAAACTAACTAAAATACACTTTCTTGGCCTCTGGGCTAGGATCAAAGTGTAGTATTCTGGTCTGTCCTCGATCGAAGGAGGGGAAATCCTTCTTGACCGAGAGAGTTTTAAAAATAAGTTTTAAAAGAAAGATGTTGCACACACTTTTTAACTATTCTATTTTGTTGTCCATGCCCCCTCCCCTTTCTGTTTAACTCGGGAATCTGTCCACAAGGACCTGTGGTGTAACGGATAAAAGTGCTAAGTTATAGTCAGTTCTAAATGACAGTCTTCTGGAGGTTCAATCCTCAGTGCGGGTGATACTAAGAATACAATTACGAATTATTTAAGACTTCTACCCAGTCATGGCTGACAGAATGAGAGCAAGCTACCCCCATGGATTAAATAAAGGGTTCCGTTCGAAATTCCATACAGATTCCCGAGTTTGACATAAAAACTCCCAAGTTTGACAAGATGTACCTGAATGGGGGTCGGAGGTTACATCGGCCAAAACGTTGTGAGAATAACATCCAAGATGAGAACAGTAGTCTGAATAATTCAAATAATAGAAATGTAATTTAATCAGCAAAAGTTTAATTTTAATGAAATTTTCAAAATTTATTCATGAAATTATATATTTTATTCAGAAGACAAAAGTCGAATTTTTACGTTTTAAAAAATGTTATTACTGTTAAAAATATAATTTTTCTTTCGACAGCATTTTAAATTAGTAAACAACAAACAACAAGTAAAACTACATAAGCCTCCAGAGCGCTGCTAAAACATTTCTTGCAGAGCTCCCACTCCCGTCTGTGTATGCAGTGTGATGATGTATGGAACTGAAACCTGGCCAGCGAGGGTTGAAGACATGCGTTGCATGGAGAGAAATGATATGAGAATGATACGTGTAATGCGAGTCTTAAAGACAGGCTTAGATTTGATTAAAGTTGGACAGTATAGGGAGATGTGTGCAGAACAGGAGACTTTGATGGTATTGCCACGTTGAAAGAATGGACGAGAGTTCTTGGGTTAGTAGATCTAGAACAGTTGAGGTATCAGGATCAGTTAGCAGTGGTAGGTCAAGGAAAACATAGGAGGAAGTGAGAAAGAGGGATAAATAAAGACCTTGCCAGAGATAGATTAGTTTGGAAGTCAATTTCTAAAACCCATCCAACACATGACAGCATGTAAAACGGATGTTAAACCAAATATGATTAATAAATAACCCAATACAATCTATGGAGGAGAAGTTTGACATGATTTACAAAATTAGATTTCTATTCAAATTCACTTAGATATTTCTCCCATGTAGACAAGCCTCTTAAAAGCAACAAAAAATAAAAATAAAATACAGTTGGAAATAAAAAAAAAACATAAGAAAATTATTTTTATTGAAACAGGTTTTTTTTCTGGTAATCACATTAAAAATAGATATTAGGACTTTTTATTGCTATTTTCTAAGAGGCACAACTATTTGATATTTACTTTGCAAAAAAATATGAAAAACAAATGAAGCAATAACCAAGGAAACGCTCGAGTGATTGCCAATTTATTGTGCCTACCTGTTTTATGTTTACAGATAAAATTGAAACTTCAGACAAATACGTGATTATTAAATATGACCCAAACAGCTGTCTAAAATGTGACTTTTAGTCTAGCTCTTTGGGTCATTATTTAAGCATCTTAATTAGTATTCTTAATTTTATTAAATTCAGCACTCCAAGGGATCTTTATGTTAAATTTAGCCTAATTCTATGCAATAGTTTTATACCCTATTAGTGTTTATAATTATAGTTATGATTATAATTAGGAGTAGTAATGTTTTAATTTTTGCCTCATTTTGACTCCCAAGAGTTATTGATGCTAAATTTAGTACAATTCTTCCCAATACTTTTAAAAGTTATTCATGTTTATTATCATTAATAGTATTATAGGTAGTACTAACAGCAGTAGTAGTAGTAGTAGTAGTAGTAGTAGTAGCAGCAGAAAAGACATGTCGATCCCCTACAATACATCCAGCATGCCAATGACATTTCATGCTAAATTTGATGCCTTTTGGCCTCATAGATTTGGAGCATGTATGTTGATTGTTTTTAGTATCAGGAGATACAGTAACATCTATAGCAATCATGTTGAAACATTGGTTCCCGTTAGATCACCAAAGTTAAGCAACGTTGAGCCTGGGTGACCAATTGGGAATACCAGCTGTTGTCTATGTGGGAGGGCTATCTGCTTATCCCGGCATTGTTTCTAGTTGTCTTGGACGTCTCCTTGCCACTAGACTCAAGCAGTGCCAGTTCAGGTGTGGTTGGAGATTACACACAAGAAGCCAGTCAGTAACCTCCCTAGCAGCATTGCTTGGAGCATACCAAAGATAGAACACCATGGAACGTCACATAAGAAGTTGCAAAGCCCATCCCAATCAGTCCTCCAACAACAACATGATCAGAAGAACCCAATGGAGGAGAAGAGGAAATATAAAATGAGTCAGGAACAGAAGTCAGAAAAAGATCAAGTAAGGATGGTTGATGAACATCATTATCAGGAAAACATGTGGGGAAGGTGACAAGTGATGAGACAGAGACAAGTTAAAACCGATTTCATCAGATTTTATGATTAGGAATGAATGAGGATTCCTGTGTACTTTTGTTCCCAGCTTTGAACCCTATATTACCATTTTTATTTATTTTTTTAATTTCTATAATTTTCAAGTTATAAATAAAATAAAATGTCTTATAGATGTTCTTTCCAAATGACAACCTCATAATATTATAGTAGAAACATTTAACGTGAAACAAAATTAATGCCAACACTGAATTTCTCGTGTAAAGTTTACATGAGAAAAGTTGTTTGATCTTGGCATAGGGCTTTGTTTTTTTATTGCATTCTCAGAGAGAGAGAGAGAGTGTGAAAGAAAGTGAAAGAAAAAGAAAGAGACATAAAGAGAAAAAGAGAGTACAAATACAGATGATGTCCTAGTAATGTCAGTAATCTTCAGTAATTTTAAGCTTGTTCGCGTTTGGCTAGAAATGTCAATTTTCCACCATTGAAATTGTTTTTTGCAAAGAAAGATTGTAATTATTTAAAAGGGCAAACAGGATTTCAATAAGTCCAGTTCTTATGTTTAGTTACACTTGGCTGGTTTGTTAAGGACAGGATATAATTAACATAATGAGACAAAAATGTTATGTATATATGTGTGTGTGTGTGCATACACACATACATTTTGGGTCATGCACTGAAAACTATTCATAGCTTTCCCTCTAAGTTAAAGAGGAACAAGTTTAAAACAGATCTCTTTTCTTGAGCACAATCTCATTACAATCTTTTTAAAAAAGAAAGGTCTTATTTTTGATATGCCACAATGGTTGACTGAATAGGAGAATGTGTATGCAATCATTTGGACTATTACCTCGAAACCAACATTTCCTCCATTTACTGCCAAATCACATCATTAAAACAGAAATAGACTATTTAACAAAACAATTCCCAAACCATTCATTTTCTTGGGAGATTTCAACTGGCAAAAGGAAATATGGGAAAGCAAAAAAAAGAAACAAAAAGGCTAAATTATAGGAAACCTCAGACAAAAACGACCTTGCTAAAAGGTTGTTGTACAGGGTGGGCAAAAATAAGGGTCCTATTTTTAAAAATTCATAACTTTTTTATTTATTGATTTTTTTTAATTTTTTTAGAATAAGTAAAGGACCCCTTCCGAAGCAAGCATGAGCCGTATTAGCCCTAAGGAACGTACCCTCATTTAGAAAACATTATTTTTGCTTAAAAAACTCAAAACAGTGTAAAAAACAATACTTTAGTTTTTGTAAGTTTTAAGAAGTGTTTTTCGGCTAAAATTTGTTTTGTTTATTTCAAAAAATCTCGGAAGGGTCAGTCTACACACACATAAAGTTTGGTGAGTTTAACTTTTATTTTGTGGAAGTTATTCAAATTCAAGTTATTCAAATTCAAAGATAGGACACTTATTTTGGCCCACCCTGTATTTGTTATATTATTGTAAAACAATAATATAACAAATACAAGATCATATTCGGCGATAGATCTGACTGTGATCCAAACGCATACGTGGATTATACGTGGAAGGTTTATGATGAAACATGTGGAAGCGATCATTTTCTAATGATTTTGGAAAATACAGCCCCCCCCCCCTCGACTGGAGGAGAAAATATCCAGGTGGAACCTATAAGAGACTAATTGGAAACGATTCGTCGAAAGCCGGGGTGGCTCCAAATTAAGACCAAAACCAAATAGTAATAATGAGGATCACTTGAAACACTTCACCAAAACACGAACATCTATAAGTGAAGAGAAAATACTAAAGTTATCCACTCCTACTAAATTCCACAAGCCTTGATTTGACAAGGATCATCTAAAGGTGCTACTTTTAGAAAATGTAATTTCAATCCAACCAAAGAAAATCTAAACTTATCTAAAAACAGCAGAGCCAATGCTCGATGAACTATCAAAGAGTTAAAAGAACACGGAAAAATTACATATAAAAACAAACTCGCTCAAAAAATGAGGTGGAACATGATGAAACAGATGACTAGCAACAGGAAGAATAACACTAAGAAAATATCATTGATTTGTTTTCATTTGTCCTGGCACAAGGCTGCGAGCTCTGGGTGCACTACTCAATGCATGAATTGTTTTGTTAGTCCTGAAATGTTTTGTCAGCAGAACAACTATACAAAATGTTTTACACTAGATGGGAATTATAACATTTCATTCCACACAAATTTTCTCTCTTGGAGAGCTGCCCCTGTGAGGTGATTAGGCCCAACAAGGACCGCAATCACAGCGTTTCCTGAGAGCAACAAAGAAATACCGTTTCCTCTTCACTGACAGTGAGCTAAGCTGTCTTCACTGAAGATATCTTCCTCCAAGAAAAGTGGCAGCCCACAAACTTTATTACTTTCTTCACTCGGACACTTTCCAAATTTCTCCAACCTACACCCAACGGTGTAGGTAATACAAATAATTACTTCTCGTTGTTGTTAATAAAAAATATTTGTTTTTCCTTTTGTGTGACGATCGTTTTAGTTGTTACAAAAAATATTATAGGAGTTAGTCGTAACAGTCTATGCTAAGATTGACTCTTATAGACACATGATGAGGAAAATCCAGCTTCCACAAAAGGAACACTCTGGATTGAGACAAAAATAAAAATTGCCTGTCTAGATAGATTTCTCCTTCACTGACCGAGAACAGAAAAAACAAAATGTAGTATCAGAACAGATACTACACTTTGCCCCGAAACAAAAGGACAATTTGTTATTTGTTTAATACAATTGGTTTCTATCATTTTCAATTGATATCCTATTCATCCATGACTACCTGGTTTATGGTCGAATCGTCTGTGATGAAACCAGTCCATAAGGTTTACATTCAGCAGGCTAAAAAATAAAGCCTGCCACAATGCAGGTGACCTCTCTTACAGGTTAACAGTCATCGCGTTGATTGGCTAATTTAGGCCGATACTTCATAGCTTCATTAAAAAGACAAAGACAACAATTTCAACTATATTTTATTTATGTATTCCAATGGAGTTGCTTCTGGCTAGTCCATCCCCACATGGGTGGGGGTGGGGGTCTAATCGCCTCCATCTCCCCAGACCATACATTAGGTCGGCTTCACTAACATTCCAGCAGCAAATGAAATTAAACTTCACAATGTTCAGGAGTCTCAAGATTAAGCAAACTAACCCCATCAATCATACCATATAGCCTATTGCACTACCAAGAAGTAAAATTAAAAACAACCAAAGTTAGAAACAGAGGACACATTGACCATTCACTGCGCAACAATTAATGCCGTTTTGATATATTTTGCCACTCGGTCAAGGTAAACAGAGAATAATCGGATTCATCAAAGTCAATTTCTGATACCCGCTGTGCCCCGCCCCCAGTGGTTGAGGGTTGAGAGAGCATATGGCATTTATTGAATTTGCGTTTTGTGCCAGGACCCTTCACATTAAACTGATCTTTTACCAATATAAGGTAAGTTGAGGTAAGTTAGTGCTACCTGTAATGTCCTTGGTCATTGTAAACAATTATGGACAAAACGCAAGTAGTCAAGAAATTTGTTTAAAACTTCTGCGCAAACGTTGCAAAAATACTAATCTTGATTTTTTTAAAGATCAAAAGTTAAACAAAAAGAAAAAAGTAAAAGAAACAATCAGTAAATCATAGTCAAGTAATGGCAGTAATTGTAGGAACACCTGCCATTTTGAATAAGGAAAAGACGATTTAATATATCTTGGCTTATCACTTGGAAAAAAATAGTCAAACAAAATCTTTGAAACTCAAAAGATTACATCATAAACAATAGAAAGCAGAATGAGAGCACATAAATCAGCAAACACCATTAATTGTTGGATATTCTTGTTCATGATTGTCCTGTATATCTTATAAATCTATCTAATCTATAAAGTTATCTTGTCAGATTTTCAAAGTCAAACCCAAATAGCATTTAAGCTGACAAATCAAACCTTGCTTCTGACTAACCAATTTTAATTTGTTATTTTTGTACCATGCTATTGGCAATATAATAACATACTTATATAATTAATTTAAAAAATACTTAGTCCGGCCCAAAACACTGAAACATTTTTTAAATAACCACCTACAAATAAAAATCACAAGGAGGATAGCTCATATTTTAATTTGCATAATATAACAAGAGTTTTTATTTCTGTATAATTTAAAAAATGTACAAACAAATAAAAATTAAAAACTAAAATGACTTCACTACAAGCACGGCTAATACCACTTCTCTGCCTTTTTTACCCTTAAAATAAATTATGTTTTTACCCTTGTGTAACCCTTAAAATAAATTACATGTGTTTACCCTTGTGTAACCCTTAAAATAAATTACATGTGTTTACCCTTGTGTAACCCTTAAAATAAATTACATGTGTTTACCCTTGTGTAACCCTTAAAATAGATTACATGTCAGAAGGAACCCCTGCGTAAAAACAAAATTATATATCTTTCTCATTTCATTTTCATCGTAGTTCATGTGGTAAATATCATAGTATGTATAACTGGTTCAAAGTAAAATTCATACTTTTTTGTTAAGTTTTTCGGTAATGCTAAATAAAATTCATACTGTTCGTTTCATCAAGGAGTTTTCATTCACACAAAAGAATTCTCAAACTTAAAAAAATAAATAAGTAACCAATATCATATAAAACCTATTTTAGAGTGAGAGTTGGTGTGATGAGATGTTTGCCGGAGACTGAAGATAGCCATTTGATAGTTGTTCCATTATTTTATATCGGCGTGATGCATTGCACATACCTCTAATTAATCTTAATTGAATTAAGTCCTCTTCAATTGTCTATTCTTCTTGTCAGAGTTTTTCAAATTCTCAATATCCATTCGCATTTCGTAGACAGTGTAGATATTTTATGATTGGTTCGTCACTTTCTTGTTTTATCGACATGAACCACTTTTTCTGCAATGATCAACCTTTTCTTTGGTCTCATATTTCTTATGATCTGATTTTTTTTTTAAAGTTAGGTCTTCCAGGTTTGTGGGATATGCCACGGTGGATGCTTTCATTATGGCCTCACATCCAGCTGTAGCCCAAAATAAATCCGTTATTTCATTTTCTCCTCCCTTTTCTTTGTTGTCTAAACATTTTAGTTCTTGCATTGGCAGCAAAACATTATAGCCATGTATCGACAAAGTCGGAATCATCAACAGACAATTGAAATCCTATTGGCAATGTCATTGTTGTGAAGTTTAAAATTAGCCTTGTTAGTGGCTAGTCGAACTTCATCTTAGGGTTTGAGGGAACACTGGTTGAGAAACGCTGCTTTATAGGTTTCTAATTAGAATCCAATGAGAACTTTTGTGGATTTTGTGTGGAGAGACAAATAGAATAATCTCTGTGAGAATTTGAGTTGCAGCCACACAAAAAAATTTGAGTTAAAGCAGCACAAAAAAATTTGAGTTAAAGCAGCACAAAAAAATTTGAGTTAAAGCAGCACAAAAAAATTTGAGTTGCAGCAACACAAAAAAATTTGAGTTAAAGCAACACAAAAAAATTTGAGTTAAAGCAACACAAAAAAATTTGAGTTAAAGCAGCACAAAAAAATTTGAGTTAAAGCAACACAAAAAAAATTTGAGTTAAAGCAACACAAAAAAAATTTGAGTTAAAGCAACACAAAAAAAATCAATAAAAACAATTACAGAGAAAGAGTCACAGTTTTCATGTGAACCAAAAAATAAGTTGCTTATATTTCATGATGGGAGAAAGAAAAAGATACAACCGTGATATTTATACATCTGTCGTGTGGTTGGGGGGGGGGGATTATATTTAACTTTCTTAGGGTGCAACAAGTTCAACAAGGTGGTTAAACAGGTGTAAAATTAAAAAAGATCATGAACAATGTAAAGACAGCCAACCTTTTCATTGTATCTAATTGAGATACGTTGGCGTAATCGAGTGCAACACAAAAAAATGTAAACATTCAATTTTGATTAAAACACGAAATTCTGATGAAATAACATGCGATGACTTGAAATGATCTGCACTTCATACCATTTGATTGCTTTCACATTGTTTCATAGTCGGCACTACCTAGCAACTACCGATACCTACGACTGGCTCATGGTCGGATGGTCTGCAACAAATCTAACCTTCCCATATTTATTTGGTGGGAATTGTGACTGCACATCCAGCAAGATAAAAATCAAGATTTGTACAAAGGTCAACATCCATTTAATCCTTTGTCTGTGACTGTCTCTACAGACACATGTAAAAATGAAACCACCTTGGTGGCCTGCATTAGGGAAACTAGTATTAGTTTTAGCGTTCATCAAGTAAGATGGCAGAACTAGTGAAGAGTTACTCCACAACGCTTCACTAGTTCTGCCATTATACATGATGCGATGAGGAGGCCTAAAAAGGGATGTTTCAGCAGAGCTCTAGAGTTGTAGTTTTGTCCCCTTACTTAAAATATCGGAAAAAAATTTACTAAGTTGCTTTTAACAGTAACAACATGTTTTTTAAAGTCATTGCACATGTGTCCCAATCTTAACATCCGTTAAACATCCATTCTTTTGAAAACTTGTGTTCCTTATAAAAGATGCACTTTATTAAATGTTGTAAATTTAATTACAATTGAATAATTCTTCGATTTTCTGTGATTAAAAAAACATTAACACATTAGTTTGTTTACAAAGTGTAATTTCGTAGTGTGGCGGCATATCATAGATTGGGGGGCTTTTGTGTCGGTATTGCGTTTGTTCACAGCAATCATCAAAATAGTCCCCCATTTTGTATGTTTTTTTTTTGTAATCTTTCCAGAACGAGTCTTACTTTTCCATAATTACCTATTTATTCTTTTATCACAAAACCTTCATATCCATATCCCCTCCCAGACTACCATAATGGCAAAAATATTTCCATGAATAACGGCCAGCAAGACACACTGAAATACTTTTCCTCTTTCGCAAGTGTTCAAGCGAGATATAATTCCTTGAAGTGCAGTATCAGAACAGATACTACACTTTATTCCTAACTTAAAGACTAAGCGGGGATTGTTATGCGTCAAGAAACATCAATTTATCATACTCATCAATATTTTTTTCTGTTTGTCCCATGTAGTGGGGTCTGCACTGAATTTCTCTCACCACCATAGACGGTCAAAGACTTAGTCAGAGTAAAGCCTGGCTTCTTGAGATCTTGAGTGTAGGGTATCCAGTTGACCACCTTTGTTTTTGTAACACCCTCGACCGTTTCTCAGCGACCCCCATCTTGAATCCCATTTTCACGATGACGTTGTCATTTGTGTGCAACACATGTCTGTATAAGTGCAGACGATTTTTCCTCATTTTGTCTGAGATTACCGTAACACCATAACAGTGATGAATTCAGGCATGGTCGATTCTGCTCAGACCTGATATCCAATGCAACATCTTCGTCTCCATACATATCCCAGAGGATTTTATGATTTTAATTTTTCATTACTGGTTCCAGTTTGTGTCTGTACCATCTGTCTTCATGTTCAGAGTGCAGACGTTTGCATAGTTCCCAGTGGACAGCCTTCCCTGCACAGTCATCTCTGATTTTGTATTCCTTTTGGGTTGATTTGCTGCATTCACTTATGTGATTTACCGTTTCGTTTCTTTGAGCACAGAGTCTAGATTTGCTGTTTACCTGGATTTTGTCTATCTTGGCTTTTATGTACTTCCTTCTGATCACCTTGTTTTGTGCAGCTGTCTATAGTGATTCTGTTTCTCTGTTGAAGTGTCCTTTTTGTAGCCATTTCCATGCGTTTTTGTGCACTATTTCTTCAGTCAATCTTATAAATCGTCTATATAGTTTCTTCTTTTTCCATTTTTCTTTTTGTTTCCCCAGTTGAAACGTTTTCATATTCCTCATTTAAAAACACCCGATCGGCAGAGAAGGACGTTTGTTTGTTTTTTTTACTCGCGACCATCGCACGAGTATATTTCAAAAGGATTCTTTATTTTGATTAATTCAACAGAAGCGTTGTTTTCCTTCTTTCGCCAGGTAAAAAAAAAAATATATTTAACGACATTTCGGGCACGTCTACTTCACTTATGTGTCACTATTTTGTTCATACAAGTGGAAGTCTTGTTTTATACTTCACCAACAATATCTTGATAAGCAACTCACTGGTAATGTATGACATTTGTACATGCTTAAGTGGAAACGACATCAGCCCTAGTTAGATGGGAACGGTGGAGGTCTTGGACTGCCAAAAGTGTTCAAGTTGGTAAAGGATAGGCATCCAGCCGTAAAATTGCCTTAAATACAATGTCTAGTCGAAATACAGCAGGAAAAAAGAAAGGCAGTGCCAGTAGCACTAATGCTGCTGGTAATGTCTTGGGCTTCGTAGATCCCAGGATGCGTGGATCTTCAGGGCCTATGGATTCCATCAAGCCTTGCCAAAGACAGGAGTGGAGAGGAAGACTCAGATTTCGAGACTAGACAATCAGGCCCCACCCTCATCAGAGGATTAATTGTGGCCTGATTCAACAAATAAACCGGTTGATGATGATGATGATGATGAGTTCCGCTTCTCTCTGTATTATTTATGTGGGCAATGCTGTTGCTGATGGTAATCAGCCTCTCTATATTTTACCTGATGTATTTTTCTAGTACTTTAGTTGCATAGTTCGCGGAATCTTCAGTATTTACCAGTCCTCTTCCCTCTTTTTTTCCTTTTTACATAGTCAGTCAGTATAATCTTTCGGGTGTAATACATTGTGCATGGTCATTTGTTTCCTGGTTCTTTGATCCAGATACTTGAGCTCTTCTATCTTTATTTTTATTATTATTATTTAATTTCTAGGAGTTTTCACACAAAACATTATCATTGATTGCTCACTGACAACAACCAGAGGTGTTCCCTGGCATCTGAGTGACAACAAGTCTCCTCAGACTCTCTGCCTCCTTCGACACCTGTTGCAAATAATTTTGCATTACAACAGCAGTTTACCATTGATTTCTCGCTGGTAACAACCGGTGGTCTTCTCTGGAGTTTGAGTGGCAATAAGCCTCCCCAAGGTTCCAGGACTCAGTGCACCCTTCCAATGGAGGTCTGGTTGGTGTTTTCCCTCCTCTTTGACCCTTCACAAGAATATTGTGTGGTATCAGCCGAGCCTGGTGCCATTACATGTGTGTATATATGCTTTTTTTAGGGGAGAGGTATGCGATTTCTGGCAATTCAGTTTATGGGGTCGCCGTTGTTGTCGTTCAATGCATTCTGTTGATATCCATATGCTTGATGTTAAAAATTTTTTGGTCTGACTTCCAGAAACGGATCTTTTTAAAAAAATAGATTTTTAAGATAAATCCCTAAAATGCTGTTTCAAACTTGGTTCATCCCATCAAGCATTCTCAATCCTCTCATAAGCTTCTTCATCTCACAACTGACAATTATTCCATCGTATTAACCCAAATGCTCGAGTGGCTTTTGACCTTGATAAGTTATGATCCATAAGTAAGAAAAAAAATCGGACCAAACCATCAAACAATTCCTAATGAAATGATTGAAAGTACTAGGTGGCTGCAGAATGACAGATGCCAGTTGGCATAGTGAGTTCATTCACATTTTATGTGTATCTATCTGCAGTACATTCGAGTCATTTTAAATCAATATATTCAAGAAGGCTAGAACAACACAAAGATCTCCCTCCAGCAAGTCAGATTTGATTTTAATTTATTTATTCAATGATTACAAGGACATTCTTCATTTGATTGTCATGACCCTAAAATCTTGTTTGTTCCCCTCCTACTGTGATAATGGCAGATAAATCAATAAACTGTGGTTTATATTGGCCAGTGTTTTATGAAGAAAATGACAAGTTAAACTAAGGTAAACGATGATTCAACATTAGAAATGCAGTCAAGCCACTAGCAGAACACGGTCTAACTTATGGAGAGATGATTCTACATTGAAATGGAGTCAAGCCACTAGCAGAACACGGTCTACCTTATGGAGAGATGATTCTACATTAGAAATGCAGTCAAGCCACTAGCAGAACACGGTCTAACTTATGAAGAGATGATTCAACATTAGAAATGCAGTCAAGCCACTAGCAGAACACGGTCTAACTTATGGAGAGATGATTCTACATTGAAATGCAGTCAAGCCACTAGCAGAACACGGTCTAACTTATGGAGAGATGATTCTACATTAGAAATGGAGTCAAGTCACCAGCAGAACACGGTCTAACTTATGGAGAGATGATTCTACATTAGAAATGCAGTCAAGCCACTAGCAGAACACGGTCTAACTTATGAAGAGATGATTTTACATTGGAAATGCAGTCAAGCCACTAGCAGAACACGGTCTAACTTATGGAGAGATGATTCTACATTAGAAATGCAGTCAAGCCACTAGCAGAACACGGTCTAACTTATGGAGAGATGATTCAACATTAGAAATGCAGTCAAGCAACTAGCAGAACACGGTCTAACTTATAAAGAGATGATTCTACATTGAAATGCAGTCAAGCCACTAGCAGAACACGGTCTAACTTATGAAGAGATGATTCTACATTGGTAATGCAGTCAAGCCACTAGCAGAACACGGTCTAACTTATGGAGAGATGATTCTACATTGAAATGCAGTCAAGCCACTAGCAGAAAACGGTCTAACTTATGGAGAGATGATTCTACATTAGAAATGCAGTCAAGCCACTAGCAGAACACGGTCTAACTTATGGAGAGATGATTCTACATTGAAATGCAGTCAAGCCACTAGCAGAACACGGTCTACCTTATGGAGAGATGATTCTACATTAGAAATGCAGTCAAGCCACTAGCAGAACATGGTCTAACTTATGGAGAGATGATTCTACATTGAAATGCAGTCAAGCCACTAGCAGAAAACGGTCTAACTTATGAAGAGATGATTCTACATTAGAAATGCAGTCAAGCCACTAGCAGAACACGGTCTAACTTATGGAGAGATGATTCTACATTGAAATGCAGTCAAGCCACTAGCAGAACACGGTCTAACTTATGGAGAGATGATTCTACATTAGAAATGGAGTCAAGTCACCAGCAGAACGCGGTCTAACTTATGAAGAGATGATTTTACATTGGAAATGCAGTCAAGCCACTAGCAGAACACGGTCTAACTTATGGAGAGATGATTCTACATTAGAAATGCAGTCAAGCCACTAGCAGAACACGGTCTAACTTATGGAGAGATGATTCAACATTAGAAATGCAGTCAAGCCACGAGCAGAACACGGTCTAACTTATAAAGAGATGATTCTACATTGAAATGCAGTCAAGCCACTAGCAGAACACGGTCTAACTTATGAAGAGATGATTCTACATTGGTAATGCAGTCAAGCCACTAGCAGAACACGGTCTAACTTATGGAGAGATGATTCTACATTAGAAATGCAGTCAAGCCACTAGCAGAACACGGTCTAACTTATGGAGAGATGATTCTACATTGAAATGCAGTCAAGCCACTAGCAGAACACGGTCTACCTTATGGAGAGATGATTCTACATTAGAAATGCAGTCAAGCCACAAGCAGAACATGGTCTAACTTATGGAGAGATGATTCTACATTGAAATGCAGTCAAGCCACTAGCAGAACACGGTCTACCTTATGAAGAGATGATTCTACATTGAAATGCAGTCAAGCCACTAGCAGAACACAGTCTAACTTATGGAGAGATGATTCTACATTGGTAATGCAGTCAAGCCACTAGCAGAACACGGTCTAACTTATGGAGAGATGATTCTACATTGAAATGCAGTCAAGCCACTAGCAGAAAACGGTCTAACTTATGGAGAGATGATTCTACATTAGAAATGCAGTCAAGCCACTAGCAGAACACGGTCTAACTTATGGAGAGATGATTCTACATTGAAATGCAGTCAAGCCACTAGCAGAACACGGTCTACCTTATGGAGAGATGATTCTACATTAGAAATGCAGTCAAGCCACAAGCAGAACATGGTCTAACTTATGGAGAGATGATTCTACATTGAAATGCAGTCAAGCCACTAGCAGAAAACGGTCTAACTTATGAAGAGATGATTCTACATTAGAAATGCAGTCAAGCCACTAGCAGAACACGGTCTAACTTATGGAGAGATGATTCTACATTGAAATGCAGTCAAGCCACTAGCAGAACACGGTCTAACTTATGGAGAGATGATTCTACATTAGAAATGGAGTCAAGTCACCAGCAGAACACGGTCTAACTTATGGAGAGATGATTCTACATTAAAAATGCAGTCAAGCCACTAGCAGAACACGGTCTAACTTATGGAGAGATGATTCTACATTGAAATGCAGTCAAGCAACTAGCAGAACACGGTCTAACTTATGGAGAGATGATTCTACATTGAAATGCAGTCAAGCCACTAGCAGAACACGGTCTAACTTATGGAGAGATGATTCTACATTAGAAATGGAGTCAAGTAACCAGCAGAACACGGTCTAACTTATGGAGAGATGATTTTACATTAGAAATGCAGTCAAGCCACTAGCAGAACACGGTCTAACTTATGAAGAGATGATTCTACATTGAAATGCAGTCAAGCCACTAGCAGAACACGGTCTAACTTATGGAGAGATGATTCTACATTAGAAATGCAGTCAAGCCACTAGCAGAACATGGTCTAACTTATGGAGAGATGATTCTACATTGAAATGAGTCAAGCCACTAGCAGAAAACGGTCTAACTTATGAAGAGATGATTCTATATTAGAAATGCAGTCAAGCCACTAGCAGAACACGGTCTAACTTATGGAGAGATGATTCTACATTGAAATGCAGTCAAGCCACTAGCAGAACACGGTCTAACTTATGAAGAGATGATTCTACATTGAAATGCAGTCAAGCCACTAGCAGAACACGGTCTACCTTATGAAGAGATGATTCTACATTGAAATGCAGTCAAGCCACTAGCAGAACACGGTCTAACTTATGGAGAGATGATTCTACATTAGAAATGCAGTCAAGCCACTAGCAGAACACGGTCTAACTTATGAAGAGATGATTCTACATTGAAATGCAGTCAAGCCACTAGCAGAACACGGTCTAACTTATGGAGAGATGATTCTACATTAGAAATGCAGTCAAGCCACTAGCAGAACACGGTCTAACTTATTAAGAGACTATTCTACATTGGAAATGCACACTAGTAGAACACAGTCAAGGTAAGTGATGTGAATAAAGTTATTAATCTATCATTATGTTCAACCAAATTATTTGCATCATGAGCACAAGTACGACAATGGAAACATTTCTCCAGTGTGAATTAGGTCCACAACATCCATAAGTGTGTTGTGCAGTTCAGCATTTTCCATCTTTCACACTTCCTGTAGTGAATTTCCACTACTTGGCCTCTAAACTCACGTTTCACATGTTCTTCATTCAACCTCTACACTTTTCTCCTTGGTATAACATAATTTCTGTTGATGCCATGTACGTTATTGATGGAGGACATTCATTTTATATTGTGGTTAACTTAATATACAGCAGCTACTATAACCGAACATAGTTTTATATTGTAAACACTCAAACTAATAAAAATGTATTCGTCCAATATAAATGGAGATCCGTTTAGAATCGTAACAGGGACCATAGAATTTTTCTGGGGACTTATTAAAATAAAATCCGTGGGTCCGAGGACTCACTAAATTATGTTGTGGTTTGTCTTTACACACATAATAGGATTTCACTATACAATGAAATGTGAGCTTTACTCGGCTGAACAAGGGAGAAAACTCTTATTTAGATAGCTATCCTAAGAGAGGTAACCAAGTTCATAAGATCACACCCTGAAAGAATCAGAAGAAGAAGCTGCTGAACTGATGGTTCAACAGCACTTGATATGACCATTGGCTAAGTATGATAAAAATAAAGCAGTTGATAGCAAAAGCATCATCGTCAATGAATCTGTTCATGTTGTACCAAAGAAATGCTGTAGCTTTCTGCTACACTTAACAACTCCAGCAAGAACTCTGAGATACCAAAAAGCATATCTTGTTTGTACATGCCACCACCAAATGTTATACCCCATCAACACTTGATGGATAAGGGGAGGTGAAAATATTAAAGACTTATAATGTGTTACAACTCACTATATCACAGAGCCATTCTGAAAAATAATTCAGCTTTTTAGCCTTTCGTTCTGGTTCAAATGCTAAAGTTCAAGCAAACTAATTTTGCTTTATTTTAAACTAACAGCAAAAATGTGTGGTCTTTTCTTCACCTTAACTGAAATGTTAAAAGTCACTTCATATTAATGTTTTATTTTTTAAATGTAAACTATAAATGAATATAAAATAGAATAAAGATTTAGTAAAAAAACTGTTTTGTTTGAATTTGTGAACAGCTGCGCTTTGTTAACAAAAGCGTTTTCCTATTATAATTTAACGAATCCATTGCAAAAACGAACATAAAACAATAATATATTGTATCTAAAAACCGTGTTCAATGATTCAATTATTTATGCATCGTTTTTTTTTAATACCAACTGCTGTATACACAATTTTATTCTCTTTGTATATACAGTAACTGTGTATGGAGTAGTGGCCCAATTAAACAATATTCTATTCCAATTTACTTTTGAAAGTCTTTAAAATGTAACTTTAATTCAATGTTTTCATCGCTTGTGGCGATTTTTACCTTTATAAATGTTATTTTACATTCTAAACACAAAACCTTTTATTTTTTTACACAAAAAAATAACATTTTTATGCAATTTAACGAATTTGCGTAGTCGATAAATTTAATAAGAAGAATCGTTAATAAAAATAAATTCTGACGCAATTCATATCTAATATATAAAATTAAGTCAGTCTGATTTTTTAATTTAGACCTAAGTAGCATTGCATCTGACACATCGATATTTGATTCTGCCTAGCCACTTTGTCTTTTCCTTTTCAGCATGTTTTTTTTTACAATACCAAACTGTCCTGATTTGGTTAGTTTGAAAAAATAATTATTCCGGCTAGAAAAATTGTTATGATAGCAACAATTTTAAATAATAACTCATAATGCAAGTGAGATAACACATATTTCAACCTGTACGGATTTATCTGCCTTAGATGAGCATTTTTTCCATTTCATGTAAGATAATAATTGAAATAATAAAATAAAAAATTATTTTTCTTTTCTTATATAACTTTTATAATGAGCAATCAAAAATTTTAAAAACTAAAATGACATTAATGAATCTCATGCAACGCCGGGTAGGTACTTTCAAATTTATAGACTTTAAAAATCAAAGTATAATTCTATTTCAGCATCTAAAAATACAATTTATGACCAATAGTTAATTTTATCAAAAATGTGGGCGAAAAAGATAAATTAATGAGATTTTCAAATGGTCACTTATTCAGCAATTGAACGAACATAGTCAAATTCATTTTTTGAATAAATGAAACTAAAAAAAACGAACGGTTTCTTCCAGTTGACCTTTGCACACTGTAAACACCATTAGCTAAACAATCACATTCGTTTTGTTTTTTTAATTTTTAGAAGACGAAAAATGAATGCGCTAATAGATAATATATCTGTGATATATTGTAAATTTTGACTATTTTGGGAACAAACCAGAATTTTCATGAAGTAACCACCACATGATTTATGATTATACATTTTGAAGGATTTGGCACAAAAACTAATAAAAGGATTTCAAGATATTTAGTTAAATTGCGGTTCTATGGGAATTTTGCCCATTGTGGGGTCATATCACAGTTGGCAGGTTTTCTTTTTGTTTCTTCCTAAGTGTTATTTGTTTTATTCACTACCTCGAAAAGTTGTCAAATAACAAACGTTCATCAAAATTAGAGAATATCAATTATTAAGGTTTTATGATTTTTTCAGCAACAATTATTTTCAAACTATAAATTAACATTGAAACCATTTAAAGAACCATTGATCTGAAACTTTTTCTAAGATATGGAACAATAACAAATGAATGCATTTTCAGATATTAGCAAATTTATTTTCCTTACTTGGGGCATATATACCCCCACTCCCCTCGGGTCCAACCCAGACTCCTCGTGTGTGATGTCTGCTATATAGTATAAATAGTACTCGCTCAGCCGAGTGAGGAACTCTTCAGTGAGAGGAGTGGTGACGAAGATTTCACACATTATACAACAGGAGTTACAAGCTCTCTAACCCTAACCTAGACCCCCTAGACTAGCAACACTCAGCGAACCATTAAAAAGGCTAATACAAGCAAACATGAAATGGCGGATGGCGAAGGAAGAAAAATCTTGTTTTATCATGCTAAAGGAGACAGTCATTCGGAGCAAACCGCTCATGCACTTTGATCTAAAACTACAAACATCAGTCATAGTGGATGCCAGTCCCATGGAACTAGGAGCAATACTTTGCGAAAACAAACAAGGCATACTCATCCCCATTTGCTATGCATCCAAGACTCTAACTGACGCCGGTACTGTCAATTAGAGAAACAAGCCCTAGCAATCATATAGGCCTGCAAAAACTTTCATTTTTATGGAAAGAACTTTCTTGTAATGACCGACCATCAAGCATTAAGAACTATCTTCAATCCTAAAGGTAATCCCTCCACGCGAGTTTTGCGATGGATTTTACGTCTACAACAATATGATTACACCATAAAACATATTAACAGTAAAGATAACCCGGCGGACATACTCTCTCGGCAACCTATGAAGTATCAAAAGGTAGTCTCACCTGAAGAAGAAATAGCTGAAGGATTTATTAACACGGTTGTAGCTAACAGTATTTCAAAAATAATTACCTTATCGGAGATAATGGAAGAATCTCAATGGGATTGAACCGTCACAGCAATGAAAAGTGCAATACAATAAAACGACTGGACAAATAAATTTACTTTGAACACGTGAGGAATGAACTGACAACAAAACAAGGCATAGTCATACGAGAAGCCAGAATCATCATAACCCAAAACTTACAGAAATGCATCCTAAAACTGGCATACTAGACACATATGAGAATAATGAAAACAAAAGTCCTATTTAGAACTAAAGTATGGTGGCCCAAAATAGACAAAGACAGCAGCTGTCATAAGCCAATATATCCAATGCACAACACTAGACCCGAAGAAAAACCACCGTCCGGTGCATATGGTCGAAATGAAAGGCCCCTGGGAAATACTCCACGTAGTCATCTGTGGGCCTTTCCCCAGTGAGGATTATGTCATGGAATAATCAATACAGGATCAAGATGGCCTGAGGAATTTGTTACCAAATACACCAGGGCAGATATAATCATATCTACAATCTAAAAGTGTTTCTATGCACATGGTATCCCAGCGATAATCGTTTCAGATAACGGACCCCAGTTCAGGTCCTCTGAGTTTAGTCAGTTCTATAAAGAATGAGGTATCAAACACCGAAGAGTAACACCTTATCATCCTCAAGCTAATGGAGAGATCGAGTGGTTCTTCGCAACACAAAAGGAAAGGACTGGAGAAAACGTCTAGGAAAATTCCTAATGTATTACCAAAATAGCGCACATGCCATGATGGGAGAGACCTCGGCTAAACTAGTTATGAGTAAGGAAGTGAACATAAACATACCAGGATTACAAAAGAGGCCTGAAAACCAAACCTGGAGAACTGCACGGTAAAAAGGCCAAAAGGAAAAAGACGGATTAAAAAAATCGTACAGATAAAAAAAATAATGCCAAACTGACTAATATAGGACCAGGAGATATCATATTAGTTTGACAAAGCAAACATAACAAACTAACACCAGTTTACCATTCAACGCCATGGAGAGTAAAAAAACCGCAGAGGCGAGTCCGCTATTATAACGAGGAAACATGAAAAGAATCCCTGAAGACAGGACTTGCCAACAACTAAGGGATGACGACTTCCCCTTCAACAACCTTGGGTGGCAGAAAGAAATAGAACATGAGAGAGAAAGCGAAGAGTTGAAGGAAGAGGAGGGCATCCCTATAGCCCTCAAACGAACAAAATGCCACATAAGAAAACCCCGAAGGTATGCAAGCAGCAGTTCGGAACAATACATGGGAGAAGGCAGATGTGATGTCTGCTATATAGTACCCGTTTAGTCAAGTGAGGAACTCTTCAGTGAGAGGAGGAAGAGACAGTAAACCGTGGTCATCAATAATTAAATAACAATTAAGCATAAATGCTGGTGAATGTAATATTTAATTTGTGAAAATTTGTACATTTTTTTTAGGTCAAAAGTAGTTGTATGAACATATATGTTTACTGCACTGGCCGTGATCGTCGCACTCGTGCCAGTCCAAAGTTGTTGTTCGTTTCAATCAGTGCTGCAACAAAGGAATTCTCCTTCCAAACAAAAACCAAAACTCCAGTTTAAAAACAATTAACAAAGGTTTATTTTCCTTTGGAGGTTAAAATGGTACTTGTTTTCTTAGGTTGAATAGCAGATTTGCAAAATGAGATTTTTACCTGATCAAACCAAAATGTATATCCAATCAACACAATTCTGGAGAGGCATACCTGCCCAACTGACCGCCAGTCCTCAGAAAACCCAACCGCCACCTCGAATGTCTAACTGCCTGCCTCCTGCTCAGAGGGCTGGCTCTGACTCCTCCCTTTCCCCTCTCTTGGAATATTTTCACTCCTGACCTGAAATCTTAGATTCTGATCTTTCTCAGTGGTCACCATTCGACCACCCAAGGATTGAGTGAGATATCCACTAGAGATATCCAGCCAGTGTCCACTCAAAGGGGTTTATCTGGAACCCATCTAAGAACATTAGTTTTCTCAAGTAATCAAGTCTCAGCATGATTCCCTGATTAATGAGGCACTTATGTTGTGCCATCCCCCCTTTTTCTTTGACCGAACATTGTGATAATCTGCAACGTCTGCTATTCGCATATCATACTAAAACATGCAGCCCAGTGCATGTTTACAGTTGAATTAGGTAAACAACTTGTGATCAAAAATTTGGTAAATTTTAATCAAGGGAATTTCATATAATTTAAAATGTTGGCAATTGAGAGGAGGGGGGGGGGATGGATCATATAATCACCAGTAATAACTAAACAACTATTAATCATAACTTTTGTTGGAGTTTGAGCAAAAACTAAAGAGTGTAGTTAAGATATTTGTGAAAAAGTGCAATTTTTGTCAATTCAGGGGCATTTTTCAGTCATTGCAAGGATCAAATCAGAGGGTTTTTTTCATCTGGGATCAAAGGTATTTCTTTTATATAAATAAGTATTAATCCCAACTTTTAGTGGAGTTTGAGTAATTTGTAAAACATTTTGGCCATTCCCCCCCCCCCCAAAAAAAAAATCTATCCTTTCCACGTTCATGATCATATTTTTTATTTTTAACATATTTCACCCTAAACAAAGCAGGCTGCCACTGAATATTAGGGTGTAGATTTTGAGTGTCACCCTTAGTTGGAAGCAGTGAGATGTCTGTTTACATTAGTTTTAAACCTCTGCATGTCAGTACTGTCGGAGAAACAGGGAGCAGGGGGGAGTTCCAGAGGCCGGCAGCACGAGGAAAGAAGCTGCTGGAGTAGAAGACTCTCTACATCTGGGGAACTCCACAGTGAATGGATGAGATTTAGCTGATTGTCATGTTGGTGTAGTGTATTTACGTCGAGGGGGCACCAGAGTAGCCATTTCATCAGAGCACAATCCATTGAAGTATTTGTAAAACAAGCACAAGGATGCAACATTGCGGCGATGGGACAGGGGCTGGAGCCTGGTGGATAGTGAGGGACCTATTAAGTTGGCGACTCTTTTTCTCCACTTTGTACCGGAGGGAGAGACTAGTTGATGATGCACCAGCCCAGATATGGCAACAATGCTCCATGCATGGGTGGATGGTGGCTATGTAGAGATACAGGATAATGTCAGGTGTGAAGAGTTTACTAGCACGGTAGAGGGAGCCCACCTTTTTTTGCTGCAACCTTGGCAATGTCTTCAATGTATTTGTTCCAATTCATGTTACCTGTGAAGGTTAGACCGAGGAGTTTGACTGTTGAATTCTCAGGTAGGGTGTTATTTACCATGACAATCGGTGGTTGGAGAGGTTTCTTGTAGTTATTGAAGGAAAGGAGCTTTGTCCTTGCGGCATTAAAGTTACCAACCATTTATGACCCTAATCCACTACAGCCTGGAGGTCATTTTCTAAGGATTCAGCCATTGCCTTGGATATGATCGCGTCCGTTTTGCCCACATGACGAGAGTAAAGCGTGGTATCGTCAACAAATATTCCAATTTCAGACTCAATGTCATCAGGGAGATTGATTATGAAGATCAAGAACAATAAAGGTCCAAGGATTGATCCCTGGGGTACACCAGCATTTATGTCATGTTGCTTAGATGAACGGCCATCAAGGACAACCTGAATCTTTCTTTTGGTTAGGAAGGATCTAATTATATTAAATATTTTTTATTCCAATCCAGAGTGCCTCTTTTTAGGGAGCTGAATTTCCCCACATTAAAAAATGACCTTGTGGAACTCTGTCTTTATACAAACCTTTTGGCTACGTCCATGACAATCAATCCAACAGTGTCGTTTGAGTTAGGTGGTCGTTTTTCTGTCAGGCTGAGGTATGGTTCTGTGCAGTTCTAAGAGGTTCACACTCCTAGGCTTCACCTTCTCCAACTTTGAGAAGGAGTTAGTTTATTGTTAATCGCCTGAGGCGCCCCTACCGGGGAATGCCGACTGTGCTGCTCAGGCATTTTTTGTAGGCCAGAGTGTTCTGCCTCTTGGGGGTTAGCTTTTCAATCCCAACCTTTCGAACTTGTGTCACATCCCCTCATGGTGGAAGGGAGGTAAATATTAATGGCCAATGAGAAAAAGCATCAGTCCTTTTTTTTTCTGATTAACATAGGAGAGTTTTTGGCTAGGAACAAAGTATAGTATCTATTCTGATACCACACTTCATCTTTTTTATTCTCGGTCAGTGAAAGAGAAATCCTTCTAAACTGAGGCAATTTTTATTCCAATCCCGAGTTCTTCTTTTTGGGGAGCTGAATTTCCCCACATTAAAAAACGACCTTGTGTCTGTCTGCCCTCATGGGGAGACAAGTAAATAGGAACATAGGAGACTAAAAATGGTTGTGTTTTTGTTTCATTTGTTCACGGTGGTTAAGTGGATAACGATGTGGACTGACGACCTGGGTGTGCCAAGTTCGAATCCAGTCAGTTCCATAGAATCACTTTTCACTTTTGGCAACCATTATGTAGTCCTTCCTGTAAAAATGCCAACAACAGAATCAATCCGGTCTACAAAGTTGTACCGTGTTGATTCATACGAATTTACTTTACTAGTGAATTCCTGTAAACAATAACAATTTACTTTCCATATTTTCTTTTTCAAAAATCTTTTTATGCGAAGATCATGTCTTTTTTTATTTTTATTTTTTATTTTCATTTAATAATTCAAGTATTTTAAGCTTTAATTTCAATCAAAAGAACATTATTTTAAATATATGTACAAATTGTTTAAGAAATTTGTTAATATTAACTTTAAAGAAATCCTAAAAATGGTGTTCGGCATTATTTCAATACAACTTTAATTATCGCACTAAAGTATTATTTTAATCTTTTTTGAAAAAAAACAAACAAACACTGTTTAAATAAACAGTGTTTACCATGTCTAAGTCGAGGCGAATTTCAAAATGTCTCTGACCTGTTTACATGCTGGTGAAGATATTTCCAAAATGGGCATTTTATGCTAAGTGATGCATTATGGTCATGGAAGAATCTTTTTTTCTACAAACCCTCTTCCAAACTCTTCCAAAATCGGTAATTTTATTTTTCTGTAAATTTATCCCTTCCTCTGCTTAATTTTTTAATTTTTTTTATTCCTTCATAAAAACTAACAGAACTAATGTCAAAAAAATGATTTCAAACGAGTAAACATGTGCATCCTCCGGGCGCAAATATTATTCAAATGTTTTTTCGGGTACAATTCGGTTAACATTTCTCAACTTCATCTATAAATTATTTCATCGGTCCTGAAAAATGGAGGGAGGGGCACTCAAACTATGTGAACAATTGACTGTTGAAAAGGATTTGTTATATATCAATTTCAGGTTCAATTGTACCGTTAGAATGTTTTGCTTGGGTTTTGCTCACATCGGGAGAAAATTGATTGTTTGTCTTATATTGTATTATTGTCCTGAGATACAACTCTAATTTACTTTTGAAAATCTTACTTCATTTCAATGTTTTCATCGCTGGCGATCATTGCTTTTTTCATTTTCATTGCATCAAAATATTTGTTTAAAATGTTATTATACACTAACAACGGTAATCGTGTAGTTTCCCCGATCCAAGGAATTTTATCAGAAAATTTTATCGGAAAAATAAACGGTTAAATATTTATTAATCGGATGTATCATTATCATACATAGCCTAGGGTTAGAACGCCAGACTATTGACATCAAGATCGATGGTTCGATCCTTATCTAAATTAGCCATGCTGATGACAGCTGTGAACCAGAAACATGTGTCCATGGATTACTTTTATGTACGTATAAAATTAATAAAATATATAATATATATATATATATATATATATATATATATATATATATATATATATTCATCAATCAATTTTACGTACATAAAAGAAATCCATGGACACGTGTTTCGTCATCAGCATGGCTACCCTGAGCAAGGATTGAACCCTCGATGTAAATGTCTATAGTCTGATGCTTTACCATCTCGCCATGATGCCTTACTCAGAATATGTACGATAATGACACATCTGATTAAGGGCGACTGAATGCAATATTCTGCATATATTTAACCGCTTAGGAAGTGGAAAAATACTAAATAACAACGCCGTTCTATTGCCAGTAAAAACAATAACAAAACTATGTAACTTGATAAGCGATGAAAATGCAGTAGCTAAAAAATTGTTTTCTTTTTTTTTTAAAGATTATGACATGCTTAAAACGTATTGGCATTATGAAAAAGAAAACACTTTCTTAGCCCACACGCAGTTCTTTTGTGGCAATTTACCTTTCTCTAAGCAGTTGATTAAAAAAGTTGGAACGGAGACTGGTTAATTGTTTTGAATAAATTATTTTTATATAACTCACTCAAAGACTTTACTTCTTTTCGTTTCGTCTTAACCAGTCTCCATTCAAACGTTTTAGATCAACTGCTTAAAGAAGTCCAGTGTCACGAAAGAACTATGTCAGCTAATTTAAAGTTTTTTTTTTCCTATTTCATACGTAATACTAAATTGATTTTAACACCAATCCGTTCAACATATCATAATCTTAAAAAAATACAATTTCTGAGATGCTGCAAATCGTCTCACTCCCACCCATATTTAATGTTTTAGCAGAATTTTTTATTTGTCCTGACATCCCCCCCCCCCCCAATTAAAATGTATGCTAAAACATTAAATATTGTTTCCGCACTTTATTTTGTTGTAGAAAAAAAATCCCCTTCCAAATATAAGCTTAGTTAACCCACACCTACATCAATCTATCATAAATTTTGATTTCCCACCAAAATACTTACAAAAAAAAATTTGTTCCACATCTCCATATTACCGCTAACTGTCCCGGAAATGGGTGCTCATTTTACGTTAAATTTATATAGGAAAGTGACATCCCTCTCACTATAAAATCTAAAATATTTCATTTCTTTTTAAACTCCTTTTTGGGGATATTTTTCAGGCAGTTTACATGTAATCGCCTAAAGAAGTAGAATCTGATTTTTATTTTTGGGTAAACTATGACGTGTGTGATATATAAATACAAAAGACTTTTCTTTTTTAAAAATGTATTTTAGACTTTAGACTAAGGTTCACTTTAATATATAAATATCGTGTAAAATGATCATGCACCTCCTGACAAAGTGTTATTAATCACGTAGTTCTTGACCATAGAGCATAGGACAAAACGAGTAACCAATTGTATGGTATTTCCAAAATGGCGGCCGTTAAAATTTCTTCAGAACTATTAATAATAGAACTATTAATTAATAGATCTTTTTTCTTTCCAATATTGCCACTTGGACTTAGGGTTAGTGTTGGGTTAATAAAGGATTCTGCTTATTTACTGATTGAAAAATACAGTTGAAAAAAAAAAATACAGGCATATTTTTATTTATTAAATTTCATTAAAACTTGTGTAAAAAAATGGGTATTATTGTAGATTAACACCGTCTGCTACATTACTCCGCCCCCAAAATAAGATTCTACTTTTTTAGGTGATTACATGTGAACAGCCTGAAAACAAAAATAATTACTTTAGAATTTAGAGTGGGGGGTCAGTTTTGTACATAAATTTAACGTAAAATGATCCCCCATTATCAGGCAATTCTAGCATTTTAAGATTTAACTAAATGTGTTATGGTTATCTACCCTTTCTCGTGACTATATGGACTCTTCTAGATATTATGTATAGAGAAGTGTCCAACGAAAGACGAACAGATTTTCTGTAGCATCAGTCGCAGAAAGATGCCAGACCAGTATATACCAGTCGAGGATCTGTTCTCGACAATCAGTCTGGCAGAAACTTTGCCATTTCGGTGGCCTTTTATCTGTTCAGCTAAGGTATTGGTCCTGAGTAGTCCTAGGATGTCCACCCTCCCAGGCCTTGCTTCGCCTCTTTGAGGAGGAGTTAGTTTATTGCTAACTGACAGGGCTGACCGAGCAATTTTTAATAGGCCAGAGTGCCCCTTTTTTAGGCTGGAGCATGCTTGATAGTGAGGGGACTATTAGATCAGAGACTCTTTTTTTCTACCCTGTCCAAGAGGGAGAGGCTTGCGTTTTGTGCACCAATCCAGATGTGACAACAATACTCCATGAATGGGCAAATGGTTGCTTTGTAGAGATATAGGATATTGGCAGACCTGAGAAGTTTTCTAGCTTGGTAGAGGGAGCCCACCTTCCTTGCAGCAGCCTTGGCAATGTCTTCTACATATTTGTTCCAAGACATGTTATCTGTGAATGTTAGCCCTACTAGTTTGAATGATGGACTCTCAGGTAGGATACTATTAGTCGGTGGTTAAAAGATTTCTTACAATTGTTAAAGGAAAGGAGTTTTGTCTTAATAGCATTAAATGTTACTATCCATTTATGTCCCCATTCCACTACAGACTGGAAGTCATTTTCTACGGATGCAGTGTTGGTTTCCCACATGTCGAGAATAGAGCATGGTGCCATCAGCTTATGTCATACCTTATATTAAGGAGAGTAGAAAGTGAACTTTCGATTTACTTTCGGCAGCCTTCTAACTCCAGCTTCCCTTATTTTGTTCTTTCGTCTACACATTCCATGAGCGATGTTTCTGATAAAGGGGGAAGAATTGCCGTTTTCTGGGTCGGAATCTATCCATCTAACAGTTATCATTGACTAGTTCTAGACATTGAAGTAGTATTTTTTTTTAGCTCCTTACATCAAGTGGCTTAATGCCTTGCCTAGAGCGATTTCCATAAAAAGAAAAAAAAACCCATCTCAGACACAATGTTCCATCTTCAATGAAGCCAACAGAGGCAATGTTCTCAATAAAGATTAAAACAGTGTTTGATGGAGTATTGCCAACCCATACGAAACAAGGACATGAAAAACATGTCACGAAGGGACGCTTCAAAGTTGGAGAAAAAGGTTTTTTTTCAAATGTTCAAAAACAATATATCCTTCTGGGAAACAAGGATAGTAGATAAACGGATTGGGAACATGATTTACATCGTAAAGGGACGCAAGTTTATCCACAAAAGACACATGAACCAGATGAGGAAGCAATATTCAGATGCTGTTGAGAATACTCCAGAGGACGAACTAATGGATGTCGTGTTCGATACATTTTAGATACCAACCCTGCAAACAGGTTAGGATAAGCGAAGATCAAAGAGAAAACGTAAGATTACGGACTTGAAGTATTGAATCCATACGGAGCAAGGCTAAAAAGGGGGAGGGGGTATGGTGTGATGGTGATCTACCTGATTTCATGACTATATGGACTAGGCATTATGTATTGAGGAACCTACGATGAAAAACAAGCAGCCTCTTTGCAACTTCTGTTGCTTAGAGACTTTTGTCTTAAAGATATAAGTCAAAGATCCATTCTTGACAATCAGTCCAGTAGAAACTGGACCATTTCAGTGGCCTTTTATCTGTTGGGCTATGGTATTGGTTTTGGGTAGTCCTAGGTTTGCCCTCCCAGGCCTTGCCTCCCCTCTTTGGGGTGGAGTTAGTTTATTGCTATCTGCCTGAGGCGCCTCGACCGGGGAATGCCGATGGGGCTGCCCAAGCAATTTTTAATAAGCTTCCTGTGGTGAGAAAGAAGTAAATACCCTATCTTTCTGTAATGAAAGCTGACTGGTATATGCCGATGGAAGTATCCAGGCTATTTTTAAGAGGCCAGAATGCCCCTTCTTATGGGGCACTGGTTTATTCTCCTCACCTTTTGGCCTTGTGCCACAGCTTCCTGCAGTGGGAAGGAAGTAAATACAGTCTTACTGTAACATACTATTCTCTACTTCTGTAAATACACACTTTTGTAAATATACCACCATGTTGTCTTATTTATTGTTGGCCTTTCAAGGTCACAACAAAATGTTTTTGGCGATTGTCAAGGATAGTCAACAGAAAAAAGGTGTGAAAAATAAAATAAACTGTCAACAAATAATTGTTATCAAAGGCAATAAACTTACTTTACTACCTACCTGCCTAATTTGTTTTTTGTTTGTTTTAAAGTATTTTAAAGCATTTTTATTTCAATTAAAAAGTTTGATCAAATATGTATTACGTTAGACTGAAAAACAAATACGGCTGAAAGACGTTCGCCGACCGTCTCTGAAGTCTGATATATTTTTTTGTACTTTTCTCCTTTCAATTAGGTAGAAAAGTACATTTTAAGGCGTTTAGAAGAGTTATTTCTTACTATTTGTTTTTTTTTTTACCCCAAAAGACGAAAAACCCATTTAGCAAACTTTGTGGATGTCCGTTTCTGCCATCTTGAAAATGTAATTCCAATGCGATTGAATTTGGACGAATTATTGAAATGCAATAAAAACGCTTTAAAATACTTACAAATACACAACAATAAGCAGGTAAATAACTTTTATTACTTTTGGTAACATTTATTTGTTGACTATTTGTTCTTTCACACTTTTTTTCTGTTGATAAAAAACATGGCGATTGTCAAGATCAAGATGTTGATCTTGACAATCGCCATGTTTTTTTTTGTTTTGCTATGGGAGATAAATTCTGTGCAAGTTTTTTTTGGGGGGGGTGGTCTACTTATTTTAGGTAATTACGTGTGATCTTAGTGGTAAAAATTTTAACATCCCTAAAAAGTGAGAATGACCCGGAAAAGTTTTCTGGGTCAGAATCTATCTATCTCGCACTTATCGTTGGTTAGGTTTTGACCTTGAAGTAGCATTATTTATTATTTTTTTTTTTTACCTCCTAACATCAAGTGGCTTCATGCCTTGTCTGGAGTTACTTCCATTAAAAAAAAAAAAAAAGTAGGATCATTTTACGTTAAATTTAGATACAAAACTGATCCCACACTAAATTCTAAAATAATTGCTTTTCATGATGTTCATACATAGTCGCCTAAACAATCTAGAACCGCATTTACTTGGTGGGGTGGGGGGTGTTAATCTACAAATTTAATAAATAATGTTTAAAATTGTTATTTTTTCTCTCAAAAAGTATGTTTGGTGGGTAACATGCACCCATTCAGGCTGACATTTGTAATATTTGTGTAAAAACTCTAAATGAGTTTTCAACGAAACGAAGAAAAGTCATTTTTTTTTCAAAAGTCTAAAAAATATTTTTGGTTATTAAAACAACAAAATGAAATAGAGAAAAGAAAGACGCTTTTGCAGATTTGAATTTTAAAGACTTTATTACAAAAAAAAACGGTGCGAATAAAAAATAATAATAAATTTTAACTTTTTACGCACCATTGTTTTACAAGTTTGTTTAAAAAGTTTTGTCGGGATTCTGGTCACATGTTCATAATACAAGTATGTCACATGCAAGGTGAAATAATAATTCACAGGCAATAGGTTGTTTAAATAAAGCATTTATTGAACGTATGTAACGACAATGAAACAGAGTACATTAATACAGTGTGTATGTGGAATGATGAATGCTATGTGTATATATGTATGTATGTATAATGTGTGTGGAGTTGCAATTGTTGATATGATTGAAATGCACATGGGAAAATATGTTCAATAAAAAAAATTGTATATGAAAATAAAATGTTCTGGAGAAGAAATTGTCTCTGTAGGAATATGAATGCATGTGTGAAGAAAAATCTCTTACCGAGAAAAACATGTTTATGAATTTGAACTTTGTGTGTCAGACAAGGAGACGAACAACGTCTCCAATGACTACCGTCTGCCGTGTCCGGAACTGAAAAGAGGCATGTCTGACGTGCACCGGTTTATATAATCAAGAAAGGGCAGATAACTCTGTGGTCGTCTTTCAGCACCACCTGACGGTGAAAAGTGACGCCGACTGGTAAACCGGTACAATTATGTTTGAGAGAGGGAGATAATTGCTACAGTTTGTTAAATTAATGTTTGTTTGCACAATTAAACGAGGGACTACTTTTTCGAGACACCGGTTGAATTGAGCAGACGCTAGCTTGACGTCAGAGTTGTCCGGCATTTTGGCGCTTGTTCGTAATTGTCCACAACCCATTTTTTCCAACTTTTTTACTGACCAATTTTTTTTTTTCATTTTTTAGTGTACAATTACCTATCATGTCGCTAGAGAATTCCGTGGTTTATGGAAAAAAAAATTCAAATAGTTTAGATTTTAGTCGGGGAGGGGGGTCAGTTTCCTATATAAATTTAACGTAAATTGATCACCCACTTTTTGACCAACACAAATTTTTCCATAAATTTCTAAACAACCCAGAATTTTCTAGCGGCATGATAGGTAATTTTACATAGAAAAAAAATAGAAAAATGGTCCGTAAAAAAGGTGAAAAAAAATTGGCTAACAAACAACAAACAAAACAACAACACCCAACATGGTCAAAAGGTAGGTGATCAGTTTACGTTAAATTTATATAGGAAACTTATCCCCCCTCTTAAAATCTAAAATATTTGAAAAAAATCCCCAAAACACGGAATTCTCTAGCAACATGATAAAAAAAAATGGTCAGTAAAATAGTTGGAAAAACGGGTTGTGGACAATTACGAACAAGCGCCGCATTACTTTAATTTCAACGTTATCTTATGGGAAATTAATCAATAATTAGTAATTAAAAAAGGAAACGGAAGTTGAAATTAAAAAAAAAAGTTTTATAAATGTGAAAGTTTCTGGTCATCCATACGTCAGATGACGCGCACGATTAAACAGGAAATCACAAGAACATAAAAATGTTGGATTTACCCAGCGCCACCATTTTAGCTGTTAAACTACACAATCGCCAAAAAGTCTTTAAAATTCAAATCAACAAAAACGTCTTTCTTTATTTCATTTTTTGGGCACTTCTGCCGTATATATGAAGCAGCAGATTTTCTGTCCTTCTACTGAAAATAAAGGAGGTAATTCAACCGGAAGTGATTTTTTTACAACATAAAAAAAATGCAAGACTGATTTGTTTTGGGTAACAAGAAACAATTAACAATTTCTTTTTTTTTATTATATGAAGTAAAAAAAATTTAAATAAAAAACCCTAAACCCTAACCCTAAGAAATAAGGCGGTGTGCCTGTAAAAAATCTATTGTTTTTTTGCGGCTGGTTCATTAAATTACCAATGTCTCGAAGATTCATCTCATTTAACTCCATTTCCTAAATACTAAATTCAACTTCCGGTGAATTCTGAATGAATGGTACTTGGAGAAAAAAAAACGGAACTCTTCAATTAAGATTTCTTAATGGGCAGCTGCTTCATATATACGGCAGAAGTGCCTTTTTTTTTTTTTTTTTAAACAAACAAAATAATATAATTACTTTTTTTTAAATCTCATTTTCAAGTGTCTAACGAACTTTTCAAATAAATTTTGAAGTAAAAATATGTCGTAATTATCGAGTTTTTTTCTTCTTTAAAGTGTTTTAGTCTAAAATTAAATTAAACTTTACAATTGAAAAAAAAGGTGACTTTTCGTTCCGTTGAAAACACATTTTGACTTTAGTAATTTCGAGATTTTACACAACCGCCAATAACACAAATGTCGGTCTGAATGGGTGGGTATTCTTAATTTTTCGTTTGCTGTATAATAAAATTGGTATCTTTTACGACGCTCAGCAGAGGCGCGAACGGGGTCCAAAAAAAGAACGAGAAAGGGTTTAAAAACATAAATTTGCAACAAGTGAAGTTGACCAGCGACGAGAATAGATATTTTTCTACTTACCTATGTAATTTGTTTTTATTTTTACGTATTATAAATGGGTTTTTATTAGATGTAAAAAAAAAATTGTTTTTTTCCCAAAGGTTTGCACAAAATTCAAGATGGGCGATTCACGTGCTTTCTTACCAAACGCCCCCCCCCCCCAAAAAAAAATCGGCCATTTTTTTCCCAAGTTCCGGTGACAAAACTATTGATTTCTAATAAATAGCGGTTGTAACGGTCTAAAAATACAAACAAATGCCACAGGCAAGTTTGAAAATAACTTTTACAGCCTACAGTTACTTTTATTTGTTGTATATTTGTTTTTTTTTTGCGTTTTTACTCTGCTGAGCGTCGTAAAAGATACCCAATAAAATTTAAAAACAGCAGGGGTATCTTTTGTACAAGAAAAAAAAAGAAAAAAGAAAGCAGTTGCCGTCAGCAGCAATTGAATTTAAGTTTAAAAAAATAATTTAAAAAAAAAGAATATTTTAAATTAAAGTGATGAAAAAAAAAAATCAACTCACAAGATCACTTTCATTATTCACCGAAGTCGTCCTGTGTCGACGCCGGCACCACGTTTCCATTTTAACCGGCATTCCATCAAGTTCCAAGTTTAACATCGTAAAAAAAAAATGGACAAATCTTCAATTTTGAAGTCAAAAAGTTTTGTTTTTTTTTCAAAACAGTTTTCTAAAGAATATCAACTTTACTTTTAGTGCAAATATTTCTTAACGTATGCCCATTTTTAATTCTTAGTAACAAGTGCGCGATCGAATGAAAACGGTTTTTTAATGGATCGATCTTTCTTTTCAACGAACAAAATGACAAAATCGATACTTCCCCAATTAAAAAATAATATAATTACTTTTTTTTAAATCTCATTTTCAAGTGTCTAACGAACTTTTCAAATAAATTTTGAAGTAAAAATATGTCGTAATTATCGAGTTTTTTTCTTCTTTAAAGTGTTTTAGTCTAAAATTAAATTAAACTTTACAATTTTAAGATGTGAAGTTAGAAGTTTACTCTCCTCGACTTTAACCAAATTATTCTTCCATCGAATTAAAAGTGAATTAAATTAATAATAACAATTGTCAGAGTATCGTTAAATGAATCAATTACGCGTGAAGTGGGCTCGAACTCGGGCCCCAAAACTTAAAATTGCATTCCCTTCAGATCTTGGAAAAACTTTATCGTTCACTACGGACGATAAGGACGTTTTGACTAGTGAAAAAAAAAGTTGGGTGTATTCATAGTGACATTCTGTAGCAACAGGTGAATATGTTGCTTGTGTGGGTTTATTCTTTGTGGTGGCGGGTCGTAGTTGATTAACCATGTAAATATATTTCGTTCTATGACATTTGATTATAGGCTCTTTCAATAACGCGAGAGCAACGGCTGCTGCTGATACTTATGTAGTCTGTACTTTTTCTCCTCCGTTTAATTACTTTTTTTCTCATTGATTGCGATGATGAGGGAGAGTAAAGAAAGACAGGGAGGGTTGACAGCAAAGAAGAAGAAAGGAGAGAGAGAGAGAGAGAGAGAGAGAGAGAAAGAGAGAGAGAGAGAGAGAGAGAGAGAGAGAGAGAGAGAGAGAGAGAGCGTGATTTTTTTTTTTTTTTTTAATTTATTACTTCGATTCACTTTTGCTCCACACCCATTTTGCTTTTCTATCTCTCTTATATGATCGTGATGAAGGATGAAAAAAAAAGGGCTGAAGGAATGAGAGGGCTCGCCGTTGGCAATGCTAATTATCTTATTTTGTGTTGATACGTCGTGTGTGTGTGTGGGGGGGGGGGGGGCGATGCTTTTGAACTTTCGTGACTCGAGCGATTTCGTTTCGTTTATTCTCCGTTTTGTATTGTCCCCTCTTCCAGATGTTACGTCAATTTTGTACCCGATACTTTTAACGCTTTCAGAGAACTCATTTGAACCAAATATTTTAAACTCTTTCAGAGCCGAGATTATTTTTTTTATTCCTATTTATTTATTTTAATCATGTCCACATTGAATGTGTGAAAAACAACGCAGGAGCGATTAAATTCCTGCAAGAAAATGGTACATTTCATTTTGTGATGTTAAAATGATCAAAACATTCATTATACAATATTTTTTTAAAAAAACATTCGTAGAGACACTTTCTTCAAGCTTTTTTCACCGGAGGCCAGCGGTCCTCTCTGTTCTTCGCATCTGCCAAACATTCGTTAGTGCTGTTGTTATATATATAATAATATTTATAAATAAATATTAATTATTTATTACCTACAGACATCGATGTTTCATGCTTACGCAATATTCAGTGCAGGAAGCTAATTTCCGACGGTCGACGGGCGCGAACTCCGACTACAATATATATATATATATATATATATATATATATATATATATATATATATATATATATATATATATATATACAGGGCGTTACGGAGCCCTCCAAAAAGGAGTGCGCTCCAGGAGCACGCTTCTTTTTGCTGGAGCGAAGGAGAGGAGGGCTCATTTTATATTCAGCGGGAGTGGAGCGGGAGCAACTCCATTTGGAACTAAAGAGCGGTGGTTTTATCGCTCCTCGCTCCAAAATTATTTGATTTTTTTTTCTTTTAAACATTAGTTTTTTTATTCAGCAATAAAAAGGAAAAGAAAAGAAAGTCTCAGAGTTTACTCTGAGTTATTTTTTAAAATTATATCTGGTAAATGTATATGAGATAGGGAGAGACAGGGAGAAAGAAGGAGAACATTTGAAGTTCTCAGATTTTTGCATCTATGTGTTAAATTTTTGATGGGACAGTTTTCTTAAGGCAGAAGACAGACAATTTGGCAACAAATGTCTTTAAATGAGCCAGTGAGTCTATAGATGTCTTTGAACTTTTTTGTATTTATGACAAGGATGTTTATTATGATTGAATAAATAAGCCAATTTTTCTTTTAATTCGTGTTTTTAAATAAAGAATTTTAGGTTCAATTATACTATAGGGGCTGTAGGATTTTCTCGCCCATTTCGCTCGGTATTGACCTAAACGTTCGATAAAATCGATTTTTGGGGTGAAATGGTACACTTTGTCCTGACAAAAAATTCTAATTTATTTTTTAGCATATATCAAATTGAACTTTTATGCCACATTTTTACTCGTCGTCTTTTCGGCAACATTTTTTGTTATTCTTAAATTCATGACTAGTATGTTTTAACCTTTTAATGTTTGCTTTTAAATTCGTTAAATTCCGTTAAAACTTGCTTTTGTAAATAGAATGTTCAAATTTTTTGTTTTGTGTGTAATAAAATGTTAAAGCAGTAAAAATATCTTTAGTCGAAGGAAAAAATATATTTAGTCCAAGGAAAAAAACAATAAAAACCAACCTGGCCGCCAGCGATTAAAACCTGGAATTAAAGTTAGATTCTCAACACTTAAAAAAGTAAATGAGAATTTTATTTCAGGGCTAAAAATACAATTAAGACCAGCAATCAGTTTCATCCTAAATTTGGGCGAATACCAAGCGAAATGAGCGAAAGAAAACAGCGGTCCTTATTCTACAATTAAACCAATGTTTAAACTTAATTAAATTAAAGAAAATATCTTAAATTTTAATTTAAAAAAGCAAATAATTAGACTTTCTGACTAATTTGTTGTTTTTTTTAGAACAGAAAGTAAATTAGATATCTTTGTTTATCTTAAAAAAATCTATTATCGAATATTAAAATTGTAAACAGTTTGCTTTTGTTAGAGATTTCAAATATAGACGTTTCACCTTTTTTTTCAATTTTATAATTTTAATAAATTTTTTTGCCCAACCTAGGAAAACTTGCTCCAGTTAATTAATTTTTTTTTCAACTCCCAAGGTCTAGGCCGGATATTTTGTATGAAATTTTAAGACATTAAATGGATCTCTGAATTGTTTATTGACAATTTATTGATATTTTTGGGGCAACTTATGAAAAATATTTTTTATTCAATCTTTAAAAAATAAATTTCATTGGGTTTTTTTTCGCCCCAAATTGTACTATAGAAAAAAATGGATAAATCGATTTGTTTGAAAGTACTTGCGCGTTTCTCTGTTATAAATAATTACGTTCGTAAGGGGTTTTTACCCCGCCTAATAAACTGGTATTGTCCGGGCCTTTGAGTCTGGATTTACGCCGGTCTATTGGGGGTTGCCGGTCCTGTGCAGTTCTAGGAGGTGCACCCTCACAGGTTTTGCCTCCCCTCTTTGGGGAGGAGTAAGTTTATTGCTTGCTGTCTGAGGCGCCTCTACCGGGGAATGCCGACAGGGCTGCCCAGGCAATTTTTAAATGGCCAGGGTGCTCACCTCTCGAGCGCTGGCTTATCTAATCCCACTTTTTGCGACCTTGTGTCACATCTTACCTTGTGGGAGGTAGATAAATAAAAAATTAAAAAAAAAAAAAAAAATGTTGCCCTGGCTGTCTCTCCTCTTCCAGGAAAGGAAAATTTGACCCGATATTTTTTTCTATTTATTTTGGAAGGGAATTTAGATTTGTAAATTTTGATAAAGTTTTATTTTTAAACAATATTAGTGATTATTTTCTTTTAAAAGAAAACATTTCTCTGGAAGAGGAGAGACAGCCAGGGCAACATTACAAAAGTAGTGGAGCGCGTAAAGCCCTGTATATATATATATATATATATATATATATATATATATATAGATAGTCTCGGAAGTTTCTCAATCATTAAAACTATATTTAAAAAAAAAAAAAAATTTTTTTTAAAACTTAAGTCCCAAGTCGTTCAGTGGAAAATCACTCATGTAAGTAAATTTAACTTTTTCAGTTATTATATTAGTTTGCTTTTAGCATTATTTAAGGGATCATCAGTTGTTTACCATGAAAAACTGTTTCGGGAATTTAAAAACAAGACAGTATTTAATTTCATGGCTTCCCAGCAGAGTTGATCAGACCCCACTTCCCTTAAAAGACAAAAACATAAACGTTCCGTATACTAAATCTAAGTTTTGTTCCGTATAAATGTTTTGCTAACTTATATTAGTTATTAAAAAAAAAAAAGAAAAAAAGTCCTCCTTACCTGTGTTGTTCGTCTGTCTAATAAAATTTATCCGTTACTTACAAAAATGTTGCTGCATTTTAAAGTGTGTAAAAGAATCCATTAAAATTTTTTTTTTAATTATATATATATATATACATATATATACTTTTAGTCCTTTTTTCTCCCCCTCCTCCTCCTCCTCCTCCTCCTTTGTTGTTCAATTCCTTGGCATCAATTTCAAATAAATATTAAATCCCCCTTGTCAACTCAGAGCGTCCATAAGCTTAACTGCCGATTTTTCTCTTTCTTTTTCTTTTTTAACTCACAGCGCCTCCAACTGGCGTTCATAAACCAACTGTCCATCCTTTCTCTCTTTCTTCTTCTTTTTTTAAAACTCACAGTGTCTCCAATCGGCATTATAAGCTAACTGTCGATTTTTGCTCTTTCTTCTTCTTTTTTAACTTTTCCAACATTTCTTTCCTTCTTCATCCCTTTCTATTGTCTATTAAAAGTAACTATTTTTTATATAATTAGTATATGTGTTATATATACGATTATACATATTCTACATTATTTTTATTTATATTTAGATAGTTTTGGATTTGTTCTATCAATTTACTTTGATTAATTTGATAAGGCTTAAAAGCATCAGGATGGCGAGTAATTGCCTTATTTAATTGTCTAAATATTTTATTCTGATCGCCACCTTGTTTAATCATTCTTATTATTAGGTCAGAAATTGGGGACATAAAATCTACCAATTTTAAGGTAACACGAGCAATTCTCAGAAATTCGGACATAATACTCCCGTAAAATATATACACAGGGCAGGTACTATTTTTATGTGGCATCCGCACGATACGAAAAGGAAATGAATTTCTTTTATCAAACAGTTTATAGATAAATATTTTATCTTCAATTTTTATATCCAAATCAAGAAAAGTAGCTTGTGTTCCCTTATGTTCACAGTTTAATTTTAACTCTTTAGGATATATTAAATTTTTAGTATTTGCAAACTCATCTCTATCATTAATGCAAACAAGGTCGTCAATATATCGCCTACATCCATGATAACTATACGCTCTAGATATATCGTTTTTTATTAATGATGATTATATATATATATATATATATATATATATATATATATATATAATCAAGCACGAACGGAAAGGAATAGTATTGAAAGATCGAGAACGAGAGAAGGAGATATAAAGACGTGCTATAAGACAATAGATTTTTATTAGACTGAAGTTTACACAAACAGGAGAGTTCCAGCTGTCTCTGTAACAAGGGGAATTGTCCCGTGCATGCACCACATGATGATGATGATGATGATGATGATGATGATGATGATGATGATGTTACAGATATCAACAGTTACCGTCACCTAACCCTTTTTTTAAAAACATATTTCACCCCAAACAAGGTAGGTCACTACTGTAGACGTAAGGTGCTACTGAGAATTAGAGTGTAGGTTTTGGGTGTCATCCTAAGTTGGGAGCGAGATGTCTGTTTACATTAATTTTAAACCTCTGCATGTCGGTACAGTTGGGGAAACAGGGAGCCAGGCGGGAGTTCCAGAGGCCGGCAACACGAGGAAAGAAGCTATTGGAGTAGAAGGCTCTCCAGCACCTGGGGACCTCCACAGTGAATGGATGGGATTTAGCTGTTTGTCGAGTTGGTCTAGTGTATTTACATCGAGGGGGCACCAGTGCAGCCAGTTCATCAGAGCACAAACTTAACTCTAACTGATATTCACTCAGACTTCGAGCTAGTGGTAATTTTTTTTAGTTAACTGCCCTAATAAGCTACAACGACCCGGAAGTGAGGATCATTTTACGTTAAATCTATATACAAAACTAATCCCAACTCTAAATTCCAAAATAATACAATAAAATAATCTAAAAAAGTAGAACCAGCTACTGGGTGGCTTGATTAGTCTTTCGCCCCTACACCCGGTTCCGACGATCGATTTGCACGTCAGAGGCACTTCTGACTTCCACCAGAGTTTCCTCTGACTTTATTCCGACCAGGCATGGATCACTATCTTTCGGGTCCCTGGTCGTTCACTACGAAAGAGTCGGAGAAAAAACCGACCTGGGAGGTGATGCGCCCACCTGCAGGGCCTAAACTCTACAACAAAATAGAACTAATTCAAGCCACAGGATCTCACCAATGGGTGGAAAAAGAACATAAGCCGATGTTCCGCAATTTCCTAGTCTAGTCCCTTGTTGGGGAGGAAGGAAATGACCACACGCCAGCGACAGGCTTTCCTCTTTTCATGACTTCATGAAAGGAAAAGTGTGGGCCTGCCACAACGACGGCAAAAGATAAGGCACCATGCCGCCGGGATTGGGCACAGCTAGAAGGCGGGTGAGGCAAGGAAGTATGATTCTCCCCGGATGACTTCGCCACAGTGTCTTTCCTGGTCAGCGTCCTCCAACACCATCTCTCGTTTTCGTTACGCATTCAGGGTTAGTCAGAGGGGGGCCACGATGACTCGTGAACAACCAGGATTTCTCAGTCCGTGTTTCAAGACAGGTGGGGTGGGTTGCTGATGCAGAGGGCATTGCTGAGTGACCTCGTCGGACAGAACAGGTGTGGACAGGGTCACACTCAAGACCGGTAGAACCTGAACACTGGCGAGGCCATTCCAGTTCTCTCCCACCTCTTTTCTCATGCACGCCTGAGATGATGAGGTGTCAAAGGAATGACACAAGGTCGTTCGCACGAGACGTCCAACGGGATTAGAGACAAGATGATCGCATCAGATTTCCTCTTTCCCCGGCATAATGGGGGCAGTTATGTTCACAGGCCCCATGGCAGGTGTCCCCACACCAAAGAGTGGAGGTGCCGCCTAGCCGCCTAGGGAAAAATCTGCATGTTAATCTGCATGCCGGGAACAGGTCACAATGACGAACCAGAGTGGAAGTGCATCTGGTACCAGTCGTGCGGATGTCGTGCCGAAGCACCCGTGCCATAGATTGCCAAGCGTTAAGAATGGGATGGGAGCAATGGAGTCATGCGCAGAGGGAGCGAGAAAAAAGCAGAAGTGGCAGGCAAGGCCAGTGGCAGACGTCTCTTCTTACATTCCTCCCATCGCATTGCTATTGCTAAACCTTCAGTGAGCAAGACAACGACAGATGAGACAGTGGACAAACTCCTCCTACTCCACAGTGGTCTGTACGTGGTTAAAGGAAAAGACTCGATGGAGACAAATGAGGTGGCGGCTAATTGTTTCAGCACACTTCTTGTGCAACGTCCCGGTTCCAACCATACTGCTGCCAGTGAGAGTTGCCGTTGCTGTGGCACGGAGAGGGCAAGATGTTCTTTCGTTAACGGCAAAGAACTGTTATGTTCCGCCTCTCAACTAGACGTGGCCATGAGACAAAAAATTTCAAAACTGCAATGTGCATTTCAGGTGTCGATGTTTATCGCATAAGTTTTTCATCGATGGACGAGTCAAGTGACACACATGACTTAGCACTTGATTAGTTTTTATGGTTTTTGTTTGGTTCGTTTCGTTGTATGTGCAAGTATAGTGCCTGGGACACATGGAAGCGGCGGCAACTACTGAGACGACGGTAGTAGCTACTCTGTGCATCTGGACTGGTGGTGACCATGCGACGGCAGCAACCGGCGTGAAAAAATGAGTTATTCAGAGCTACCAAAGCAGCCCTATGAGCTCTGCCACGATGAGAGCTGACACCCATGACGATGACGTATTATAATATTATGTCGGAATGGCCGATGTGGTTGCCAGTGTGCAAGCCAACAAAAACGCACCAACTGATCGCTGGTCACATGTATTAGCTCTAGAATTTACACAGTTATCTATCTCGCCAATGGAGGAATACAATTGTGGGAATTAGGTCCGATTTCTGAGCCATTCGCAATTTCACCTGTTCTAATGCATGGCTTCAGCGTCGAGGCAAGCATATGACTACTGGTAGGATGAACCAGGTATCACTGAGTGTGTGGGGATTTCTGCTGCCAATGGCCGGGTGTTTGATCTTAACAAAGGTGGCCTCATTGGCAATGAAGGTGGCGTCAGGCAGCAACTTGGGAAACCAGGGGGAGATAACGTGCACATGGCACATTCTTGTAAGTCACTCATTAAGCTGATTTTTTCTTGACGTGCGCAGCTGTGTGTTTTCAGCAGCAACAAAGATGGTGTCAGACCATGAAGGAGGAAGATTTGCATCTCTGCACATAACAGTTACTTGGTAGATCGGACAACAATGACTGATCCCTTTTTCACAATCGCATCGAGTTACGGTAAATAGGTCCGATTTAAGCACAGAGTTACATAAGAATTATTGGCACAAGTATCGATCATTGATGGGAGCACTTTATCGTACAGTCGTTTGAATCAACGGTATGAGAAGTAATCGGCAGCAGGAACTGCGGATGGAAAACGGTGAAATGATACAGACGTCATGACAATGCTTTATCAGACAAGGAATTGCTGCAACATGAATACTGCAAGCGGGACATCCAAAGTTTTGCCAGACGAGGATGGAAGGAAGCGTCATTTCATGACTGCGGTAGTGGTGTGGTGTTAGGCACATCAGCGGCAGCAATGACGACAATGAAACGTGTCGGTTGTTTCCTGGAGGGAAAACGTCCAACATACAGGGAGTAAGTGTGCGGCAATCATTTGGCTTGCTGCAAACCCAGTAGTGGTCAACATGACTCTTCCCGTAAGGCTTTATTTGGTGGTGACAGCATGTCTCCCTCTATAGGAGTATTTCAGCTACGCAGTGATTTGTTATACGGACAGATATCTAACCAGATGAAAAGCATGTGATCAATCTACGGACAGTGAATGGCAGCGAAGGAGGCGGCAGCGACTGCTACGACGAACACGATGGAGACAAGTAAGAATAAAACACAGTAAATCTACTGTGTCGACGACCAAAAACTATCGATGCAGGGGGTGACAAGCAGCAGCAACATAAATGGCGTCAGCAGCCCTGAAGCTGTCTTTGGCTACTGATGCAAACCATATGATGCATCCAAAGATCTAATATATGAACTCCAAGAAAAATTTGATGAAAAGCTTCAGAGTCGATTTCACCTCAAGAGCAGAGCCACCCATGATAATCTCAGGAAGAAAAGGGACACACCTAGTCTTAACAGAATTAAACGAAAGAAGCCATTTTGTACTCCAATCCACAACTGAACCCAGATCAACTTCTAGATCAGCTGCATATTTCGACTGATCTGAGGGAGATGGGCGAGAAGCAACACCAGAATAGAGAGTGGTATTATCAGCATAGATGTTAATTTTCTGAACAATATTCTCTGGAAGATCATTGATATAGAGAAGAAACAGTGTTGGACCTAGAATAGAGCCCTGAGGAACACCAGAATTGATAGGAAAAGAGAATGAAGAGACACCGTCTAAAGTTACTCGTAAGCTTTGATCGGAAAGAGAAGACCTAATAATGTCAAGAACCTCACTATCAATACAATAACCTTGAAGTTTGTGTAGAAAACCAAAATGCCACACTCTGTCGAACGCCTTCGAAATGTCAAGCGCAATGGCTCTACCCTCTCCTGAATTATCTATAAATCGACAGATCCGCTCAGTTACAACAGTTAAAAGATCAACAGTTGAATGAAAACCATGAAAGCCATACTGAACATCACTAAAGAGGATCAGATTTTCCAGAAAATGAACAAGTTTGCCGTTGATCAATTTTTTAAAAGCTTTGCTTATAACAGAGAAGAGACTCACAGGACGATACTTAGTTAGGTCAGACCAATCACCAGCATTTTTAAAGATAGGGACAACAGAGGACTCCTTCCAACAAGAAGGGAAACAGGACTGCAACAAACAGATTGAACAATCAATTTCAAGAGGATAGAAGAAAGTTCAGGAGCACTTCAGAACGACAACAGGAATTAAATCAGGACCAAAAGCCTTAGACTGGTCAAGATCAGAAAGAATCATAACAACTATCTTTTGAGTGATAATGATAGAATCAAAAGACTAATAAGTTTTCAAAAGAAAATCAGGAAGAACAGCACCAGAATCATCAAGAGAAGAATTGTCAGCAAAAAGACGAGCAAAGAGATCAGCCTTATCCTTAGAAGATGAAATAACCTGAAGACCATTAAAAGAATAGCAGACTTGTCACTATTAATACTATTGTAGATTCTCTCAAAATCATGAGAGCCAACCCTTTGAGAATACCCAGACAGCCTCAGAGATTGCTCTCTTGCAGGCATTGCTAGCTCTTCTGTAGGATTGTCTAGAAGCCTCAGAACTATCCTGACGATACTGATTAAAGTAATGGTTACGATGGGCAATGGCAGTAGCACAAACAGATGAAAACCAGGAAGGAGAATGAGGTTTGGTCTGAAACTTACAATGAGGAAAGAAGGTATCAATTCCAACAAGAAGCCAGTCAGTAACCTCCTTAGCAGTATCATTCGGAGACATACCAAAGATAGGACCTCATGGAACGTCATATAGAAAGTTGTGAATATCCGACGCCAGAAAGGTGGCCACTAAAAAAAAATGAACACACGAACCGCCATTTTTGGTCAGCAATTTATACCGAATCTGAAGCATCTGGTGCAAGTAGAGAAATCACGACTTTATCAATTTTTGCTGGCCAAGCCGGCTGGTGTCCGTAGGCATGGCGAAGTGTGTTGTTGCTGACCACATGGACTGCAAGAGCCGGCTGGTGTTTGTAAGCATGGCAGAAGTTTGTTGCCGTCCACAGACCTGTCGGTCAAGTCTGCGCCGCAACCGACCGCACTCTTGATGGAGGTGCTGGTTTGGGTGTTGCTCTGTTGCCGGCAGTGGGTGCATTTCTAGCCCGATGCCTACCAATAATGACTGAAGTGTGTTTCATACCATGCATATTTTTTGAAGCATTTCATGTAACAACCCCTAGAACTATTGTCAGTACTCGTCACCGATTTTTCACCTTTTACCAGATCTGAAGCACCTGGTGTGAGTACCCATGTGGAGAGGGATTTTCTGCAGACGTTGTCAATTTTTGCTGCAAGAGCCAGCTGGTGTCCATAGGCATGGTGAAGTAGGTTGCCCACCCACTAATTGAGAGCAGTGTTTGCGATAGGTAGGATCTGTAGCAGTCATAAATTAGATTTACTTTGTAATGCGTATCAGTGTCCCTGTGAGGTGGTTTGGCCAATCAGCTCACAGAGCGCATTGATATCACTAGTTCCCTAAGAGACTACTTGAGCTACCTTAAGATATTGCAGACGATGATCAGCCGGTACCCTGGCACCAGCCAGGAAGGATCGACTCAGCCTCTCTCCTTCGTCTTTGTCCACTGGACGCTCACGGCGACTGCTATCTTCTCCTAAAGATTTTTGAATTAAGAATTTATTTTCTTCTTCTTCTTTCGAACACTGTCCAAATTTACCTATACCAAATGGTATAGGTAACCTTTGATTCGAATAAAACCCTTTCGTTTGTTGTTGTAAAACGGTTTCCTTATTTCGTTAATTCATTTCATGTGTTGAACAATAAGATAGGGGATAACATTCTTACAGATCGACATTTCTATAAATAAACTTGAGTTGTGGATTTTTGTTACATGCTGTATAACTGCTGTTAGAAACATACGCATTTAATTGTTCATAAAATTTCGATTTCTATTCGCCATTTCTATAAATAAAACAGAGTTGTGTTCCTCAGATTTTTGTCACGTGCTATATAACCGCCTGTTTATGTATCTTACATTTTCATCATAAAGGCAGTTTCTTTATAGGATAAACATGTCTTTAGATTCTATATGTATTAACCAATCGCATGAGCACAAACAAATAAGGCATGCCTCGAAATTACATCTAAGAAAAATAGCTGCCACATTTTCGTACGAAACGAGGCTGCAACCAGATTAAGACAAAATTATAAAAACAAGACACATCATAGTCTACAACCACACCCGCAGACTAAAAACTTCTCTTCCTGCCAAAAAACAAACACGCTCTCAGGATCCCCATATTTTCTATAAAACGATTTGTCACAAGCAGTCAACATAAACAGAAACCAGTAAAAAAGGAGGACACATCATGCTTTTGGCTGAGGCCTCCTTCAGCTAGCAGCGAAACTAATATGAACTTCAATGCCACACATATTTTGAGGTAATGTTACCTCAAGTAACAGTACTTAGCTGGATACTCCACCAGACTAGATGAATTCTTGTCCTGGAATCCGGTAAGACCAAGAGACCACAAGAAAGATATACTATAACATAGTTAACTGGTCAATTGGGGAAGGGTAAATTAATGTTCTTCACTTTATTAACTCAACGTTTGAGAAATAAAGGAGAACTTTAATAGAATATTCAAATATCTATGTATCTCACATAGAGATCAAGTGTTAGCCCCAGGAAGGGGCTCCTTGATTTCTGAGAACTTTGACTGAAGTAAAATGAAACCAAAGATAGTCTGTCACCACTGCTCTTCTGTCTTACAATGGATCCACTCAGCAAGCTCCTTAAAAAAATGCAATGCTAATTACAACCTTAGTAGAGGCAGAAAAAAGGGAGAAAATAAAAGAGCCAACCATCTACTCTTAATTGACGATCTCAAACTCTATGAAAATGTTCACAGAGGATGTCTGCATGATTTGACAAGTGCGCTAAATGCACCATAATAAAATGGAAAAAGGCAATATCAGAACATCTTCAGATAAATAACAGCCTTATTGAAGACCTAGAAGAGGATGCCACATATAAATACCTTGGCAGCATAGAGGAAAATGTAATGGTGGAACATGGGAAGATGAGAAATAGGGGGGGGGGAGTACATCAAACGCCTTAAAAAGATAATCAAATCAGAACTAAGCCCCAATACAAAATAACTGCCATTAACTGCAATTTCTGTCATCTCATATGGTTTAGGTATTATTGACTCGCCACAACGCAATATTCATAGGCTTGATACTAAGATCAGGAAATTATTAATCTTACATAGGATAATATACCGAAACCAATGCATGGACAGGATATATCTACCACGAAAAGAAGGAGGTCTTGGTCTCACTGAAATAAACCATGCATATCGAGCCACAATAGTCAGCATGAGGCAGTACATGAAAAGCTCAACAGAAATGAGAATGAGAATGGTGAGGGATCATCATGAATACTTATCCCAACAAACTTCAATCAGAAAGCTTGCTGTAAACTTTGGGGGAGTCATACTAGAGAATACTGCCGAGGTCTATGACAAACCAGCAACACGGATTGCACAAAAGAAAAGAAAGAAATACACAGAGAAGGAGAAAGAGACAAGGAAACAAGGATAAGAGAGCAGGGAAATTCCTGGATGAACTTAAGCAGGAATTTATAGACAGGGGGGCTTTACTCCAATGGTTCAAGAATGACAAACTACTATTTGATGAGGAAAGACTTATTATAGCTGGATAAGACCAAGGCTTACTCACAAATGGATTTTTAAAAATGGCTGGCTTACAAACAAATGGCCAGTGTAGGTTTTGCTATTCAGCTGTTGAGAGCCCGAACCACCTAATGTTTGGATGCCAGATCCTATTGGCAGATGGCCTGTACACTGTTTGAAACAACAAAGTATGTAAATACTTCTATTGGAAGATCTTCGACTTGACAGATCGCCAATATCTGGGAGCATAAACCTTCACCGATAACAACAAATGGAAAGGTTACAGTTTACTATGACAAAAATAGGTGGCAGATACATAAGGGACAGGGCCATTAAGTCAGACATTGTTATATGGAACAAACCTGAAAGGACTGCACTCATTATTGACATAATCGTTCTAAATAGAGCTGAATGCCAAAAGATAACGAAATACCAGCACCTCATGAATGATTTAAAAACAAAATGGTCTCTGAAGGAAAGAAATATTATACCGGTTGTAGTAGGAGCAAATGGTCTAATGAAAAAAAAACGTAAGAAATACTTAGAAACAATCCATCGAAGACCTAGCTGTAGCGAAATAAAGATAGAAGCCATAAAAGGGACAACGTCTATTCTAATAAGAGCCCTCGGATATAAATTTAAATCGTAATGAAATCAAATGTTAGCTCCAGGAAGGGTCCCCTTCATTTCCAAGAAGGGGCCCCTTCATTTCCAGGAAGGAGCCCCTTCATTTTCAGGAAGGGTCCCCTTCATTTTCAGGAAGGGGCCCCTTCATTTCCTCGAACTAACTGAAGTAAAATAAATTTTAAAAATCAAATAGTTACACTTAAGAGAACGGCCCAAATCCTTAAAAGATCACTTGGTTTAAGTCTCTAAATAGCAGGCGATTGTCTGGCAGTTGGAAGAATGCCCCGCCCCTATGTTAATAAAAAAGAAATAAGAAAAATAAAAAACGAGATAAACAAAATAAGGCAAACATATACACACACTTACATTGACTAATTCTTTTTCTCCATTCTATAAAGAAAAACAATTTAACTGTCTGAACTTACGTGCAAAAAAAACAATTCACACATACAATTATCATGCCTTTATACTTTGTAAAGATATAAATATCTGTTTCATTAACTGCAGTTTTAATTTGATTCATTTCATTATTCCTTTCATACTGTTGAATACTGACATGTCTGACGTTTAATTCAATAGCATGTCATCTCGTCTTAGATTATTTCACAGAAAGCTAGTCTTCATTTTGGAGAGACGTTTTTATTAACGTGAAGAACATATTCAAACATCATTTACAGAAATCAGAAAGAGAGAGAGACGGTGTGTGTGGGGTGGGGGTGGGGGGTAATTGCTGCTCTTATCCTATACTATTACATTGTTTGCTCGTCCCACTCCATTAAGATTTTAAAGTTTCCCAACGTGGAGGTCACATATTCTCAAAGGATCATTGAATGGAGGAGCATGACGTTTTATAAATTACCAATTTTCACATTAGGATTATTAGCTAAGCCATCTTCACAGATTTTCTTTTACGAAGATTCCAACGTAACACCTGACCCCCCCCCCCTCGACAAATTGAAATATCTTAAAATAAATAAAAATATAAAAAACAGTGGTAAGACACAACACGGCTTGATGTATTTACTGTTTTCGTCTGACGAAAAATTGATTTTTTATGGGTTTTTTTAGGTTAGGGGTAAAACTTTATCGTAAATAATTTACGAATGACATAATCTGAAATGTACATTTCCGATATTCGTTATGGTGCATCGAAAAGTCAAAAAATTAAAGTATCTCTCTGAAAATGGAACCACAGAATGAACTTTAAATTGTGTCAAAGATTTATTTTTTAGTATCAGGATTTCATATCTGAGAAAGTCACAATTTGGGATTTAATTTTTTTATGAATATAATTTAGTTATATAGACTTGTAGGGTTGGTTAATTTACACAAACAACAAAAAATGCTTAAAATATTTTCCAATGAGAGGCAGACACCAAAAGTTTTCATTAACAAGCATTTAAGCATTCAAGCATTCAAGCATTCAAGCATTCAAGCATTTAAGCATTCAAGCATTCAAGCATTCAAGCATTCAAGCATTTAAGATTCAAGCATTCAAGCATTCAAGCATTCAAGATTTAAGCATTCAAGCATTCAAGCATTCAAGCATTTAAGCATTCAAGCATTCAAGCATTTAAGATTTAAGCATTTAAGCATTCAAGCATTTAAGCATTCAAGCATTCAAGCATTTAAGCATTCAAGCATTTAAGCATTTAAGATTTTTGCATGACAGAATCAAATTCTTACTTGAAGTAGGTTTTGTAAATAGTAGTTGCAATAACAAATGTCTATTTGAAGTTAGTTAATATTTTACGTTCCCTTTAATAAGTGAATACAGATTGTTCCAGTCATCTAGTACACATAATTGTTTTCAAGAACATTGGAATCTTCGTCTACAATTGAATCTCTCATTTCCTGGTCTCTTAGATCAAAAGGAATCCTTTTCTTAGAATTTTTTCCAGTTTTAAGATGATTTTTTTCAAGTGAAATGATAACCAAAAAGAAAAATTTATTTCATAAAAACATTGTAAAATTTTAACAATTGAATATAAAAAAAGTGTTTTATTCAGGCATTTTTAACAAGAGCCAACAAAACAAAAGAGGGTGAAAAAAAAAACAAAAAACAAATAGGCAACAAATAAATGTTAGCAAAAACAAAACAAAAACCCCGGCGAACTTAATCCCTTTCGAGACAAGGCAGACAGAAAAAATTAACTAAGAAAAACGGCGAAGAACACAAATCTCACCGCGAAGACAAAGAGAACCCAAGATATTTCGGGAATCTTTTACGACGCTCAGCACAGTCGCGAACGGGGTCCAAAAAAAGAACGAGAAAGGGTTTAAAAACATAAATTTGCAACAAGTGAAGTTGACCTGCGACGAGAATAGATATTTTTCTATTTACCTATGAAATTTGTTTTTATTTTTACGTATTATAAATGGGTTTTTATTAGATGTAAAAAAAAAAATGTATTGTTTTTTCCCCAAAGGCTTGCACAAAATTCAAGATGGCGATTCAGGTGCATTCTTACCAAATGCCCCCCCCCCCAAAAGCGGTCATGTTTTTCCCAAGTTACGGTGACAAAACTATTGATTTCTAATAAATAGCGGTTGTAACGGTCTAAAAATACAAACAAATGCCACAGGCAAGTTTCAAAATAACTTTTACAGCCTACAGTTACTTTTATTTGTTGTATATTTGTTTTTTTTAGTGTTTTTACTCTGCTGAGCGTCGTAAAAAATACCCGATATTTCGATATTCTAATAAAGTCAAATTCTCACTCGCGATATTCAACGCATGTTGTTATATTTTTCAATTCAAAAGGTAATGCTGAAGTTTTTCATAAAAAACGACTTAAGCCGACAAAAAAAGCTTAGTCAGTAGAAGAATAAAGTTGAACCCTACCAGTTTAAAACCAGCTTTATGGAGCAGAAAAATCCAAGACCTGATATTTTATTCAGTACAAAAGTCTGCTCATGAACGCTAAAATTTCAAACAACAAATAATATAATATTATATTAAAGGTAATATTGGCGACTACTATGATAATTCTATGAGTGCCCGGAAATTTCGGCAATGGAAAATTCGGCAATTTTGGCAAAGTAGGAAAATTCGGCAATTATGGAAGGAATAATATCGATTGAAAATAGATTTTAGAACCGTTCTTGAGGGAAATATAGTTGTAAATAGAGGCTACCCCCTGCAATAATATTTAAAAATAAATATTGAAAAATATTTACTGTTGTTTTAAAGCAAATAAAATCGATTTTTCGAAGTTAAGTGTTCTAAGAACACTTCTTTTTGGTACTTGTGCAGTTTACGGACCGGGCTATTTTTTTACATAAGATTTAAATTTAAAGTTAAATTCAATTTTTACGGTATATTTTGTTTATTAAATTGTTAGGTGAAAGTACAGAATAGTTAACAAAGTCCCCCTCCTCATGTTAAGAATGGCTTTCTAAATAATGTTATTATTTCAGCCAGGTCCGTGAACTACACAAGTACCTTTTTTCCAATTATAATATTAATAAATAAAAAAGTAGTAAATTAAAATCCTATTACGAGATTAAATCCATCATAATGCATTTCTATTTCTTTGTAAACAAATCAGCTATTTTAATATGTTGTTAATAGTTGAAACAAGCCGTGTGTGCGTGGTCCCCCTCTGTATGTGACTCGATGTGGCGAGTGTGAAATGCAATGAATTTGGGCAATTTGGGGCATTTCTTACCCACATTGTACCCCCTGGGGGCGCAAACCAGAATTTTTCTGAGGTCAAGGATGCTCATTTTATATCCAGAACAATTGCCTCTACATTTTGGCCAAGTTTCAGAAAAATTGAATGGATGGATCAAACGTTATGGGAAAAAAGGGTCATTTTTTGCCATTTTGGGAGCTTTTGACCCCCTGAGGGCGCGAACCAGATTTTTTCCAAGGTCAGCGATACTTATTTTCTATTAGGAACAATTGATTCCATATTTTGGCTAAGTTTCAGAGAAATTGAATGGATGGATGAAAAGTTATGGGGCAAAAAATGTCATTTTTTGCCATTTTGGGGCCTTTTGACCGGATTTTTTTTCAAAAATCGGAGAATGTCACTTTCTAACCTGACAAAAGTTACAACTTCATGCAAAATTTCAGAGAAATTCAATGGATGGTTGCGGAGAAAAATACGGACGGACGGACGGACGGACGGACGGAAATGCCTCAAAACATAGGTCTCCCGATTTTATAAATCGGGGGACCAATAATAAATCAACTACTTCGTGTCTGTTCGAAATTTGAAAAGAATTTGAAAGTGTTTAAACTATCGTATAGAAAGTCACTTAAACTTGCTTCAAAATTCTTAGTAAATCTTCATGCATTAAAAGTCCCTTCCAGATAATATTTTAAAATAAATATTTGAGGGGGATATAGTTTTTTAAAAAGGCTACCCCCCTCCCCCCTCCCCCCCCCCAAATAATTTTAAGATAAATATTTAAGAAGATTTATTGTTGTTAAATAAAATCGATTTTTCTAAGTGTTCGTTCTACGAACACTTTTATTGTATTATCTTTTCCAATTATTATATTAATAAGAAAAGTAGTAAATTAAAATCCTATTACGAGATTAAATCCATCATAAATGCATTTCGGTTTCTTCGTAAACAAGTCAGCCATTTTAATATTTTGTTAATAGATGAAAAAAATCAATTGCTTCGTGACTGATCGAAATTTGAAAGGAATTTGGGGTAGTTAACAGAACAAAAAACGCAACAAATAAATGTTACTAAAGGCAAGATAAGTTACTCTTCTACCTATCTGGAAATGTTTATTTGTGCTTTAACTTATTTTAAACTTTTTTTTTGTTCAAAACAAAACTAGTGGCCAATCTATTCACTTAGGACGAAAAAAATGGCCGCACATAAGCTCTGCACGCCGAGCCTTGATAATCGCTTAAAAATCGAAAATTAAAGAAAATACTCCTAGAAACACATGCGAAAAAGTAATGTTCACCCGAACATTTTTTCTACCAATATTTGAATAATGCCTACCACCCATCAACCCTAACCCCTAACACCTAACCTATGATAGTATCCCCCGGTTGACGGTACTCGTCTGTTTTCAGTTTTACTTTTTAACGGTTTTACTGTTTCAAAATGAGTGAGGGGACAATTGTAGGAGTAAGACGTGACGAAGAAAATAATTCGAATCACACGATTACCAATAAAATAAAATAGAAATCAAATAAAAATAAAAATTAAAAAAATAAAAATACCGGTTTTAATGTGACCCAGACTTTGAATTAACATTAGTTTGCAAACTTTGCATAAATCACGTTTTAGATTTACACACACAGGTGCATTGTAAGCGAACAGTCAGTGAGCCCCTCCCCTTCCCCTCTCCTCTCTTCCTTCTCTCCCCATCGCTTTTAACAGGAAAGAAAATAAAGTGCGCACATATCATGAAAAAAATAAAAAAATAAAAGAGATATTTTTTGTGTGTCCTCTTTCCTCTGCATATCTCATGACATAGGAGATTGTAGGGAGGATCAAACAGGAACCGAAATGGCCAATAATAGTGGAATAAGGAGGACAGACAGACAGAGCAAGAGACAGAAACACACAAAATACAGAGAGAGAGAGAGAGAGAGTGAGAGACAGACAGACAGACAGACAGACAGACAGACAGACAAGCAGAGAAAGAATAACAGAAAAGAGAGAGAAAGCCAGCGAGCAAGAAGAGTAAGAATGAGAGAGGGGAGTATGAAATACAACGGAGAGAGAAGGAGGTGAAATGAAATAGAGAACAACTGAGAGACAAGCAGACAGGAATACATAAATAGAGCGAGAGAGATAGAGGGGGGGGGCAAAAAGATCGGAGGGGAGTGACAGCAAAGAGAGAGAGAGAGAGAGAGAGAGAGAGCTAGCAACGTCGCTGGTGGAGAAGGAAAGTGGGCAAAAGGAAAGAAAGAAAGATACAAGAGATGAGAGAGAGAGGGAGTAATAATGAAAGAAACATAATAAGAGGGATAAAGATAGAGCAAAAATTATGAAATAAAGACAGAAAAACGAAGAGAGAGAGAGAGAGTGAGAGAGAGGAGGTATGCCACTGCTTGATTCATGGCACTCTAAAATAATAAAAGAAAGTAATAATTAAAATATACAAACAGAGAAAATGATACCTGAAATATATATATGAGAAATGGTATTTAAAAAGATAAAGGGTGATCATTATAGACTTAGCAAGGATTTAACTCAAAGTTTGGCCACCCAAATTTTATTAAAACGCAGATAATTGATGTAGTTTCTCCTACTCTGACAAGGTATGTAGATGTCACCGGGTGGTCGTTTGAGAGATAAATGTGAAAAAGTGTCCGGGGCCTCATGGGGATCGGGTACCCTGATTACGCATTAGTATGCATCTTGGTGGTGATGCTAGGCCTTGCGTAGAGACGAAGTGAAGATATAAAACTAGTATATATTTGACGTGGAAACGAGCTTATTGAAACAACGAAAAAAGGCGCCGGATTGTCTCGATTGGTCGTGTTTGATAGTCAACACCGATCGCCACCACAAAAAGAGACGGTTGCCAGATGGGAAGTTAAAGATTTTAAAAATCTATGATCTCAGCTTTAATTCTAATAAATATCAACAAAGAGATATGGTTTTGAGTAAGAATACGCTTTGGATTTGCGATTCTGGAGGTCTGCTTTGATTTTGCGGATAGGCAATTAGGCCTGTCATCGTTAACCATGAACTCGGTGAGAGATCGTCACCAGCTGTGTGGCAGGATGGGGGGGGCAATTGTTTTAGCGATAACACCGGGATAGAAAGAAAATCCCATTTATTTTAGAGGCAGGGATGTGAGGCGCCCGGCCTCACACCCCCTGAGAGAGGAAGAGACGCAGAGAGAAATATGGCAGCGAAAGGGGGTACGACGATAGACATTTTCAATAAGAGAATGTGCGTTTTTCACACACGAGAGGACAGATCCAGTAGAGACGGCGAGAGAGCCAGTTAGAGTTAAACGGAATTCTCGCCATCGTCGCTTCACCCATAGTTTAGTGACTTAAACAACAACTTGTGAACGAATTCGCGCAGAGAGAACCGGGGAAATAACTTGGGGATAATACACCCTTTTTGCTAAAGTCATTTACAATACGATAGACATTAATCCAGTGTAAAATCAATTCTTTTTTTTATTGTTATTAATAATTACTCTTCCATACAAAAACCCCGACCGAGTTGTTGAACATTATTCTTTTCCCTTTGTTCCGCTTTGAATAATCTTTCGCCCTCACAGAGCAAACCGATTGCTGTTCGCTCAGTGATCGCTCGCTGATATCAACAGTTTCAACGTGGGAGTTGGACGAGGTGACAAGATCGACGACGTCATCATCATCATCGTCGCCATCCCGGCCTAGAGGAATTTCGATCAACATATTTTTTTTTATTGCCACTACGACGATCGGCTGAAGTGTGTTCACAGTCTGGCAAGACTGTGCACGCGAGTGGGGTTCACACATTGGCACCGCGACCAGGATATCATACACCTGTGTGTGCAGTTGACCACGATCCCCACGAGTGGGTTTCACATAAATAATTGTAAGCAGATATCTCTTAACTACCCAAACTCTGAGGATGAAAAATACAAGTCTCAACAGAGTCGTTTATGACTTTAGCTAGCTCGGACAAGTGATAAGTTAACAAGATACGTAAGAATTGTCCTCAAAAGTTATATTAGTTGAGTCTTTGCTGGTGACAAAGTTGGATCGCAGACAATCGCGGTCGGAAAGTAGAGAAATGCAATTCTAAAAGTTATCATCTGAATTCCATGACTGCTAATACAAGAGAATTGATTGTCGAAAGAAGAAGAATGATAATAAAAGAGAATTGAAAGAATGCGTTCATTGAACGAATTCTGATGAAGAATAGTCAAAAATAAAATAGCGATCAGAATTAAATAGTAAAATATTAAAATCGATCAGAAATGCATTTTGGATTTTCTTTAGCACACAGACCAATACTTGTCTCATATGACTGATGAAACATATCTAATTATGTACTTTGTAGTAAAAAAAAGCTATTAATCACAAAGATACGGGGAAAACTTACTCTATTGTATACATAAGATTAATGTGTAGGACCTCATGAGTAAAAAAACAAATTTTAATCGACAAAATGAGAAGACGCTAATAGGGTGAAGAGAATTGACCAATCGGGTCAGTCCCCCAGATTAGTGGTTGGTCGATGAAGAATTGAACGCCTGACAAAATAAAAAAATGGTAGAACTTTCTGGAAAAAGTTTTTGTCATTTCATACAAATTTATCAATGTTCCATATATAAACTGATCAATTGCTAAAACTGTTCTGATACTTTTCTTTTTTGATACCTTATTTGTGCTTCGCGGCTGACTAGAACCAAAACTGTTCGACGACTTGCGGCCCTCCGTCATAAAGAAAACACGACATGTGGGGGTATGAATCGTCAATTAAACACAAAGACGGGTCACGGATGATAAATTAGCTCGTGGGGCCTAAGGATTTACGCAGAAATGAAAGTAAGAAAGAATTGGGTGAGGGTCAAAGTGAGAGATGGGGAATTGATATAGAGAGACGGACATAAAGTAATAGAGCAAGAGAAGGAAACGAGTAAAAACGAGGGAGAGAGAGAGAGAGAGAGAGAGGAAACAATAAATAAGAGAGAGGGGCAAGAATGAAAGAAAGAAATACATCAAAGGGAGAGAGTTTGAACAAGAATAAAAGAAAGACAGAAAGAAACACAACAGAGAAAGAAAAGGTGAGAGGGGAAGAAATAAGGAGAGATGAGGGCAGAATAAATACGAAAAATAGAAACGCAAAGAAAAGTGGGGGAGAGAGAGAATGAAATAAAGTCAACATCAAAAAGAAGAGGGGAGTGAGTGTGTGTGGAGGACGTCGACAAACAATGAGAGAAGTGTCTTATTCAAAACCAACAACACACACACACGTTAATTTTGTAAAAGGATCTCTCTTTTTGCAGTGACATTTATACCGTGAACGAGACGCGCGTTTTATTCCGTTTTGACATTCCCCGCCATTAAATCGTCTTCATGACATTTCACGAATCGCAGTTCTCACAAGGATTTACGTTGTCAAGCCTTAATTTATGACTGGCTGAAAACATCAATTAAATAGTTTCGACTCTAAACAAGAAGATACGTCGTTCATCCAATCTGCGCGTTTAATATTTAAAAGTTACTGGTGGTATTTACCCGACGTTGCCCGGGTGGAGGGCTTACAGAAAAATAACTCAAAATGTAGTCATGTTTACGATGTCTTTTTTTTAAATAGGATTTTAAAAAATCGTTTTAGTTTTCCTTTTTTTTTAATTTTTTGATTTCGATAACTATTAGATTAATAATATGTTGAGGAAGAAGGTGTTTTTGTTCTGTAAGGGGAAATTGAGTATATGTGTTCATATTGACTGGCTCCATGCAGGTTTGTGTGCTACAGTATGTGTAAATGGCATAGGCATGTAGATATCTGTCTGTATTTTAGCGTGTTTGTTTTGTCAGTGAGAGAGTGTATGTACGAACTGTGTATATGCGTTTGGTGAGCAGTATGTGTGTGTTTCGCTTGGTATACAGAAGTTCGTGAATATTTCTATTCATGTGTGTCCTATTGTGGCGAACGTTTTAGTCCCACGGGCCCTGGGCGGATTATACCGTACGCATGTGTTATCTGTGGAAGAAAAATAAGAGAAAGAAAAACGTTGTGTTTGGGGTGTTATACTATAAGCACGATTTGGAAGTGTATATCTTATAACAAGGTACCCCACTTGGTGTTTGATATCCTGGTCGCGGTGCCAGATATAACAAAGAATCACACACGGCTCTGTCTCTCTGCTCACAGATCTTGCCAGACCGTGAACACTCTTCAGCCAATCGTCGTAGTGGCAACAACAAAAAAATATGTCGATCGAAATTCCTCTAGGCCGGGATGACGACGATGCTGATAATGACTTCGTCGATCCTCGTCGTCTCGTCCAACTCCCACGTTGAAACTGTTTATATCAGAGAACGATTACTGGGTGAACAGCAATCGGCTGGTTCTCTAAGGCAGAATATTATTTAAAGCAGAACAAAGTGAAAAGAACAATATGCAACAACTCGTATGAAAAGTAATTATTAACAAAAATAAAAGAATTGATTTTACATTAGGTTGATGTCTGCCGTGTTCGTAAAAGACTGTTGCGTTAAGCTATTTCGTTGTCTGTGTGTGTGTGTGTGTGTGTGAATCCATTTACAATGGTTATTTAGTCACAAGTTAACTATCTTAAGGAAAACGAAGATGAGTTTGTCCGGTTCTCTATTCATTGTTGAACCAGCACGCACGCCGATTCGCGCCTGGGCCCGATCGCCTTCCAGCTCGTTCTCCCCGCCTCTCTGATCTGCCTGTGTGTAAGTTCTCTTATTGAGATGTGTATTGCCACACTCTCCCTTTCTCTACCATATTTCTTTATGTGTTTCTTCCTCTCTCAGGGTTTGGGGCGGGCGCCCCCCCCCCCAACGACACCAATAAATGAGATTCTCTCTCTGGTTTTAGCGTCATCATAAAACAATTACCCTTTTTCTTTCGCCGTGGGGCAGAAGTCGTCTGCCTTAATTAATGCCGACAAGCTTAGATGATTATCTTGTCCAGCCCGCGAGACCTCCGGTCTTGCTTGACTCAATGTATATTACTCACTCACTGAGAATATGTCTTTTGTTGACTTTTTATTAGCATTTCGCTGATTAGAGATTTTGCCAAATTCTCGTCTCACATCTGGTCTGTAACTACCCGTTGTAACGGCAATCAAGTTTGACAACATATATGGCTTTTCTTAGACAGCCCGGCGCCTCAAACCACTGTTTGAATAAGCTGACTTTACGTCGAATATATACTAGTCTTATATCTCCACTTTGTTTCTACCCAGGGTTTATCATCATCACTAAGATGCATACTAGTGCGTAACTAGGGTACCCGATCCCCATAGGCCCCGAGTAATTTGTTACAATCTCTTACGTTTGGATTGGTTGAAAGAAACTGTTAATTTGAGCTTTTATCCAATTGAGAGTCGATACGTATTAATAGCATTCACATCCGCTATTGCTTCAAACAGGTATATTATCAAAGTTACATATAGATGAGAAACACCCACACACCCACACACCCACAAGATCTTGTCTAATAGTTTTATTAATAGAAAGATTTTAAACTTGAGCATGACAGATCGACAAACGCACCTAAAAACAATTCATGTTAATCGTAATAACATATAGGAATTATCATGTCCAGATGAATCCCACATAAATGTAAAGACAAAGAACATATAGGGGAGGGGGATATAATTACAAGTTATTCGAGGGAAATTGACACTTTTTGAAAAGGAAAGAAAAAACGTTTTATTTTCACCAATAATTGATGTCTTCTCAAAATTCAAAGTGTATCTCTTAGAGGATCTTTTGTTGAATATAATGCAAATGAAGAAGACACTATGATCCTCCACCATAACCTCCAGGCGGGACCTGAATCTGGAACATGTGGCTTTCACAGTCTTTCGAGAAACACCCGACCACTAGTTTGATCCTGGCAATCAACTCGTCTTTGGTATTGCAGGCGGTACAGTTAGCATGTTTCTCAACTTCACCCCACACGTCATAATAGTCCATGGAGTTACAATCGAGCGAGTTGAGGGGGGGGGGGCAAGATGTTAGGACTGGTGAAGTCATGGAAATTCTCAGACAGTCACTTCTGAGTTTGCCCGGACGTGTGACATGGAGCTGAGTCATGTTACCACACATACGGCCTTCCCACAGCCACCCTCTCTACCCAGTGTTTGATAACAGTGGATAGCAACCCTATATATCTAAATTGAGTCTGAGTCCGTTTCAAAAATATGGAGCCTTCTTCACTGGAAACACACCCATTGCAGTTTGAGAGAACTTTGTCTTCATGATACACGGCACTGTAAGTTGTTCTGTGCGATGTGCAACTGTAAACCCCACACGCGTCTCTCTCTGCACCATGGGGACCGTGGTCAACCGCACACACAGGTGTATGATATCCTGGTCGCGGTGCCAATGTGTGAACTCCACTCGCGTGCACAGTCCTGCCAGACCGTGAACACACTTCAGCCAATCATCGTAGTGGCAATAAAAAAAATATGTAGATCGAAATTCCTCTCGGCCAGGATGGCGACGATGATGATGATGGCGTCGTCGATCTTGTCGTCTCGTCCAGCTACAAATACACTCCCACGTTGAAACTGTTTATATCAGCGAGCGATCACTGGGCGAACAGCAACCGGTTGGCTCTGTGAGGGCGAAAGATCATTTAAAGCAGAACAAAAGAAAAAGAACAATGTTCAACAACTCGGTCGGGGTTTTTGTATGGAAGAGTAATTATTGATAAAAATAAAAAAGATTTGATTTTACATTAGATTAATGTCTACCATACTTGTAAAAGTTGTTTGCTCTCAGTTATCTCGTTGGATCTGTGTGTGTGTGTGTAAATTCGTTTGCAAGTGTTTGTTTAGTCACAAATTAACTGGCTAAGAAAACGATGGGGAGTTCGTTCGATTTTCTTCTCTTCGTCGCGCACCATCATCGGCGCGCGGCGTCGGATGCATCCGATCCTAACGACAATTCAACTCCGTCTGTCTGTTGTGTATTCATGTCTCTACTTCGCTCCATACGCTGATGAAGGTGCACGTCAGACGAACGTCCGACCTTGACTGGCTCTCTCGCCGTCTCTACTCTCTCAGGGGGTGTGAGGATGGGCGCCTCTCTCCCTTGCCTCTAAAATAAATGCGATTTTCTTTCTGGCCCGTGGTGTTATCACAAAAACAATTGCCTTCTCATTCTCGCCGTAATTAACGATGACAGGCCTAAATAATTATCTGCCAAGTTAGAGCAGACCTCCGGAATTGCAAACCCAAAGCATATCACTCATTCAAACAACCATATGTCTTTGTTGACATTTATTAGAATTAATGTTAAGATCATGGATTTTTCTTAATCTTTAACTTCCCATCTGGACACTCTCTTCTTTTTGTGATGATGATCGACTACCAAACACAACTCCGCCAGACAAACCGGCGCCTGTTTCTGTTGTTTTGAATAAGCTTGTTTCTACGTCAAATATATACTAGTTTTATATCTCCACTTCGTCTGTACACAGGGCCTAGCATCATCACCAAGATGCATACTAGCGCATAACCAGGTTACCCGATCCCCATGGGACCCCAGACACTTTGTCACACAACTGATCCTGAGAAGAACCAGAACAATCGCCGCTCAACTGTCCGTTTGACCTTGTTGAGAAGTTCTTGGCTCAACTGTCTGTTTGACCTTGTTGAGGAGTTCTTGGCTTTCGTAAGGCGATTCTCTTGGGTGGTGAGTAGTTGGCCCTTCCAACTCTTGTATGAGGAGCATCAAAGATCCTCGTTCAGCACTTTCTTCATAGTCGCCACTCTGATGCACATCTCCCTTGACAATGTCCACATTGCCTTGCCTGGATCTTGCCGCACTTTTTTTGCAGCTTCTCAAGAACGTCTGCTATGATCAATTTTACTAGCAAATGCTTCGACATCTCTGTTGCAATTCTCCAGTTCACATCTCACAGACTTAAAGGTATTCAAGGAGCACTTAGCTGCAGCTAAGATTTCCAAAATTTTTAATCCTACACAAATCATTATACAGCTCACTCTATTTGAATATTCCAGTGCTTTTCAGCCACCTATGATCTCCAGTTCTCAAATCCATCAATGATATACAGATATAACTATCCATTGCACTTTACTGCTATTGAATACTTGGTTCTGAAATAATAATAAATAGTTCTGAAATGAAACAATATAAAAAATTATAAAATTTCTATCAAATACCCTGTAATAACTAAAAATGGTCTTGTTTGGAAATAGAAAACGAGTTTATTTTACATAAAAATCCCCCCAAGGGGGAGCACATTAATAGGCTGCATATATTTCCCTATGTGAGCAACATGTATAACAAAAAGTGCGCCAGTGAACAAAGAAATAAAGGTAACAAAAAAAAAGTAGGGCATAAGAGAAATGAACAGGAACCAGGTTCTTTTACATAAACAAAAATATAACATGAGAAAAAAGGTTTGTACTCAAATTGGTTTTCAACCAAATAGTTACCAATGACAGAAAACTTACATGCAAAATGGGGTGACTATGAAATAAAAATTATCTCAAAATAGATGCGAGAGGCATAATGTTATTTGACAGTTTAAAGGCTTCAAAGTTCCTTTTCTTTCTCTTGCAACATGTGTTGAATGAAATCTAATTTTTCTCTGGAAAAATTTCTACCCTGTTTGTGACATCTTCTGGTTCAAAATGCCTTCTTCTGGAAGAAATTCAGATGCTGGAATAAAAAAAACAAAGGTTAATCCAAGATGGTAACCAGCAAAGCCAGCCACCCGGGTTATCTCCCCTTGCTCGTATTTTCATATAAAAACGTATGAAACAAGGGTTAAAAAAACAAATAGAAATAATACAAAAAATATGTACATAAATAGAAATTTGCATATTTGTTGAAAGTGTATTTCCACCATTCTTCCATAAAAAAATGGTAAACAACTTGTAAGTTGCTTGTCACCTGTTTTCTTGTAATCCATTATATGAACTTTTGACATTAGAAACATTTTCTAATACCGCATAATATGCAGCTGAAACATCTCTAGCAATAAAGATAAAAACAATAATTCGTTATTATCAGATGGTCTCCAAGATCTATGGCTAAGCCAGTGGCACACCCAACTGGTTCTACCCTATCAAAAGGTTAATCGGTAGAAGTAACTGCCTCAACAGCTGTTTTTGTTTGGAGGATATTCCGACTGATGAAAGTTGATAAAGCACAACTCCAACATTATCCGCATACCCATAGACTGAGGAGCAGAACAACTGCAGATGCACACTTTGCACATAACAGGGTTATGCAAATAACCCTGTACCCTCTTTTCAGGAGTTGTAAAGAACTAAAGTCTTATTCTTCTCCAACAGAGAGTTCCACTGACCACTATCAGAGTTACGTGCTCTGAGTAATGAATTACCAACTCTGTCAGCATCCTGGCAAGAGGACAATAATTGGCCAGGGGTATAGTTAGACTAAAAACACATCGATTGATTAGGATCACAACAGGCTAAACAATCAAGCAAAGCCTTACTGAAATTCATTAAATCATCGGCTGCCAGCTTAATGGGAGTACTAAAACAACACCAACCACTGAAGTACCAAAGACGCTGAGATGAAAAGAATGTCTCCACAGCATTAAAATGCTGAACATTAACACCTGATCGAACCTGTTTGTCATAAAACCTTAACTGCACTACTCAAACCGAGGAAACCCTAACCAGACTACCAACTAACCTACTAACATTACACTGCACCCGTGAAAAAAATGACTACTTAACGGAACCATATCAGATTGGCTCCAGGCAAGGATACAGCTGTGCCGATATTGTGTCAGCACAGTGCATGATTACTTCTGTGGTGGTGCAAAATATTCTACTGAATTTAGTACAGCAATTGATTCTTCGCAGAGAGACTCTTGTGTTCTTCGCTGCTGCCATCAACTGTGCTAGGATGTTCTATGCGACCTAATCCTGCTGTCAAATTGCTAGGCACGCAATTAAAGATGGAATATGCAGATGATGTTAAGGATGAAAAGACATTTAAAAGACTGCTCCCCATAGACACAGAAACATTGAGAGGCGTGGACCTATTCACGAATGAGAATATAACAGAGTTCATCCATTAAGGGATATTTCGCAGACGAGATATCCCTTAATGGATGAATCCAGACGTACAGAATTTGGGTGAGATGAGGAATGCTATGCAGCTCCTAGAGGCGCATTGTGTAATGAACAACATTGCTTCCCATAATTTCTGGAAGATATGGATTTGCCAATCAAAGCATCCTGCAATAAAGAGTCTGCACCTATTTGATACAACGTGTATGTCTTTTATGATATACAATTACATAAGCTAAGCAGGTCCAAAGACATCTAAGGATAAACTTGATGCTTGCCATCGCAAACATCTGCGAACCATCATTGGACACCGATTACAAAACAACATAATCACCAACAAGGATCTATAAAAGATGTGCAATATTATTCTGCTATCGGCAAGGGTCCTTGTTTCATCATATCTTACAGAGCCATGAACAGACACCTATACGAATGAATCTTTGTATTAATCATAAGACCCAACACATTAGTGAGTCAGTACGGACACATAGCGAACAGAAGATCGTTCTCCACTTCACTTGCTGTTAAAGTGGGTGAAGAAGGAGAATGTTCTCTCGTCGGCAATCAGTTCGATAAGGGCTTGTCTTTGGTCAGTGACGGGTTGTAAATAATCCACCAGTGGATCACTATGCCAAACTCTCTAATTGGTCCACATTGGCCCAATTTCAGCTGAGCATCTAATTCTCTGAACAAAAAAATAGTCTGTTATTGTTACATATCTGCTTTAAAACCAGCAGATACTGGGCACAAATAGGCTGTCATTGCCTTAATCTGCTTGATAAGCTGCGGGATTCTGAAATGTAGGACTGGGAGACCAAAAATCGAGCAGCCAACTGAGCGATCTGAAGGTAAAGGATACAATTGAAGAACGACTGAATGTTATTATAGGAGTCATCACTTATTAGCGAGTAGCAGGGTAAAGAGAAATCATCATCATGTGAATGAAGATAGGAACAGGTTCAGCCTATTTCAATTCACAAATGAATTGGTGGAAAGCAATGCCAATAAAACAGAATCAATCAGACAAAAAAGTCGTAACATGCTTCTTATTCTTTGCATGTCTTTGAAGCATTTGGTCATACAACATTTTTACACTTCTTTTTGCAATCCTTTGTAATATCATTGAACTCTGCAAAATCTTTCAAGTAGCACTGGTTTGATAGAGAGCAGACAAAGCAGTGCTGCATCGCAGATGGTTGAGTCGGTTCTGTAGCCCCATCTAGCCATAGCAGCTTGTGATCGCCCCATTTCAGTTCATGTCTTTCACTGAATCCACGGTGCTTCTGAGTCAGAAGGAGGAGATTCCCATGGCAGTTAGAGAGGGGACATTTTTTTATCCCTGTGGACAACAGCTGCAGTCGGGCCTCTTGTTGTGATGTTGTTAGGTGCTGGACAGTGCTGAGGAAGCTTTTCCTTGGGATCAAGGTAGAAGCGTTCACGTCGTGATCCCTGTCAAGTAATATCTACTATTAACTGCAAATTCTACCAAACACTTTGAAGCTGAGCCAAAAGACAACGATGTCTGGCCAGAACTTTATTATTCCTCTTTCTCTCAAGTCCATTCTTATCACTTCCTCTCATGTTTTCCTTAGCCTTCCCCTGTGAACTGACCCTGGTACCTCAATTGTTCTACATCTACGAACCCAATAACCCTCGTCCATTCTTTTAATGTCTCCTGTTCTGCACACATCTCTCTATAATGTCTAGATTTAACCACTGAAGTCATCAGAACTAAACCTGTCTTTAAGACTCACATACATCGTATCATTCTCATATCATTTCTCTCCATGCAATGCATGTCCTCAACAAGGTTTACTTTCACACTACGTACACATGTCTGATAGACTCTTCCCTTGGTCGACAGTGGTAACGCTCTGTTGGTTAGTAATTACTTCATCCGCTCCTAATTCTAACCCAACCACACTAGCACGTGCTCCTCCTTCAGCTCCAATGGTATCACCACCCACGTAACAAAACTTTGAACAACTTCAATAGCTTCAGTATCAAATCACGCTTTTAAATTCCACAATGCAAGTTGGCAAGGGTATTTAAGAACTAGTTCTGCGAACTTGTTTAATCTTAGTAACTGAGTTCAATAAACATTTCGGACTCTTTAGAATTATATCGTATTTCTTTGGAATTTTGAAAATTTATTAATCGTGAGTCATTGCGATACTTATAGCAGGCCTGGCAAACATGCAACTGAGGTCCACGACTGAGGGCGGACATGTGATGACCAAAATTACTCCTAAATAATAATTACTGAGAAAAGTTTTAGTAAGGAATTTATTAGTTAATGTTCAGTAATAAGTTAATTAGAAATTATACATATTATTAGGAAGCAGCTTTCAATTATTGATTTATTTCCATAAAACCAAGCCATCTGTTAAACTATTGCACGTATGTTCAATGGCTAAACTAGAATCCTTATTAATGATTAAATTCGTTTTCCTTTCTTGCTTTCCATTTTTTTGTGCCAAAGAATGAAATATAAGGTTTCCATCATTTAAATCTGATACAACCTTTTTCAATAGATCATTTTTCTTAATGTTGCCATACATTTCTTTGACGCTGACAATTTTCCGAAATGTCAAAATCTTATCAATAAAATTAACTGTTTGTGCAGTATCCTTTTCATTTAATAATGGATGCAATTTAATTATTGATACAGTTTGATCACAAAAAACTTTTAAACAATGAAAAACTTTTTGTTACTCAACAGGTTTTGTGTAAACTACCATATTAGTTAGTTTTTATAATTTAACAAACTGAGTTTTTTCATGTTTGTAAAGACCTTTTACAACTTAAAACCGGTGTCTGTGTAAAAAGAATGTTAAAAATTTATTCTTATGTCAAAAGTTTGTTTTTTTTGTTTAAAATTTGTCAAAATATTTTTATACAAGAAAAGCAAAAAAAAAGCAATGGCTACTACCGATTAAACATTTAATTTAATTTCGATATTCAACATTTTATAAAATAAATTAGAATTTTCTTAAATTTATTTATTGCCATAAGGCAATAAATAAATTTAAGAGCAACAGTCAATTTTATCCAAATTTTTGGAGAATACCAAGCTAAATAAGCGAGAAAATCCAAAGCTTCTTATAGTACAATTGAGGCCTCTTAAATTTTTACAGCATATTTGTTGTAAAATTATTAAATAAAGTTTACTGGATTTAAATTATGACATTAACTTTGTGATAATAAATAACATTGTTAATATGTAGAATTTAGTATATTCGGACTACTGTTCTCATCTTGGGTGTTTTTATCACAACGTTTCGGCCGATGTAACCTCCGACCTTCTTCAGATGTACTTTGTCGAACTCGGGAATCTTTCTGTAGAACTGAATTTTACTTAGTAATATATCCACTGCGTAAAAACACCCAAGATGAGAACAGTACTCCGAATATACCAAATTCTACAACATTGTTAATAGATTACATTTTTTCTTCTTCTTCTTCTTCTTCTTCTTCTTCTTCTTCTTCTTCTTCTTCTTCTTCTTTTTCTTCTTCATCATCATCATCATCATCATCATCATCATCATCATCATCATCATCATCATCATCATCATCATCGCAGTTTTAAAAATTACATTTCTTTTTGTGCTTTTGTTTCTTATGAAGGACAGTTAACTAAAAACATTCTTTAAAAAAACACTGACATAATATTCTAATTTACTTTTTAAAGTGTTCTTGATTTCTTGGATCAAAAATATTTTGAATGTTTAAAACTAAACTTTGAACATTCTTTTTACAAAAACAAGTTAAAACAGCTGATATTTCTTTAATAACAAAAATGTCGTCATTTGACATAAAAGTTGAATTTTATATACGTTATAAAATAATGTTCGGAAAAAAAGTGTCGTTTAAACCAAAGATCCATTTTATTGAACATTTAGGTGAATATACAGCAAAATCCAACAGTCCATATTCTACAATTAAACTGATATTCGCTATTACAAAGTACACCATTTTAAAACCCACATTATGAAAAAAAACACAAATTATTTTTATAATAAAGATATTCATTATTATCAACAATTTTTTATGACAAATTTCTTAAATATTCGAAAATGTTGTTTATACTTTTTACACTAAAGATAAAATATTGCAAATTTATATAAATTAACATTTATACTTATTTTAATATTTAATATAGCAAAATTCCGATGGCATAAAGTAAGAAAATATTTTTTTAAAGATTCAATTCAATTGTTATTCGATATCTAGACAGTTTAGCATTGACTACGACTGACAGAATGCAAAAAATATCACCCCCCCTCCCGTCAGAGAATAAACGTATGTGCTATACAGGCCTGTATTAAGGATCCCCTTGCCGTCAGTCTACAAATGTTTCCGTGCTGAGACGACGAATAATTCACTCGGGAATCTTTTTCAAACTCGCGAGTCGGGTTCAAAAAAAGTTGTAGAACGTGGTCAAAAAAATGAATATGCAACAAATAAATGCGACGGACGTCGAGACTGGAGATTTTCTTAGTTATCTATTCCATTTGTTTGTATTTTTACGTAGGATAAATGGATTTTTATTAGACATGAAAAAAAAAATTTCTGGCACGTCTTTTTACTGCAACAAAGATGGTGTCGACAGTCTTGTTTTGCGAGCCTCGTTTCGGGTTCTCGTTTTTTTTTTTACCGGGACTCATAATTTTTTTTTTTTTTGGTTTGCATTTTTGAAATTTAATTTTATGAAACGAACATTTTAACGATCATTTTGGTTAGTGTTAGGGCTGAAGTTAGGGTTTAGGGTTAGGGCTGGAGTTAGGGTTTAGGGTTAGGGCTGGAGTTAGGGTTTATGGTTAGGGCTGGAGTTAGGGTTTAGGGTTAGGGCTGGAGTTAGGGTTAGAGTAAGGGATTTTTTAAAGAAACAACAAAGAAATTTAAACATATTTACATGAATTTTTATGCAAGAAACAACAGGAAAAAAACATTACGGTGTGACGAATGGAAATAATATGTAAATAAAAGCACAATGACATGTAAATAAAAAGAAAATGATTTTATTCCTTTTGCTTAAAATGTAATTTTGTTTTGTTCTTTTGCTTGGCTGAAAAATGAAAAATTGCGCTTTGAATATAAGTCCCAGTAAAAAAAAAAAATCAGTAAAAACGAGGCTGCAAATTTTGAACGAGACGCCGCCATGTTTTCCTTCAAATTTCTGTACGATAAAAATATCAATTTATAAATAATAGCACTTTTAACGGATTATAATCATTAATAAATGTCACAGGTGTGTTGGAAATTCAGTTTTATCGGCTTCGGTAACTTTTATTTGTTGTATATTTGTTTTTTCAGCGTTTTCGTTTGAGGGCTATTGTAAAAGATACCCATTCACTCTTTTTTATGTTTATTTCTCTAATTTTCCACACGATTCTTCCTTTCTTTTTATTGCCGCACCCCCCCCCTGCAGTTTTTACCTTCATATCTTATATTCGACCAGACCTACACCCTTCTTGTTCGACCTCCTATTCACTAGCCAAAACTTACATGTTGAAATGTACCCAACACTCGCATCTTTGATCCGTCTTTTCATGTCTCCCTTGCTACATTGACCCTGAAGAATCTGTTTTGCATGCAAGTAGTGTGGCGGGGTCATTTGGCTCACTGCGCCACACAATAAACTAAATAAAATAATGTCGTAAATTTTCTGTGCATGACCATTGATAAATATTACAATGCTTGTGACAACTTGTCGATTTCGAAAATATCACTCTAGGGACCTTTTCAACTTGTGTCGGTCGGTTTCATTGTGATTCTAGAAACAAGAAGAAGAAGAAGAAGAAATAATAATAAATTATTATTATTTCTTCTTCTTCTTATAATAATAATAATAATAATAATTAAAAAAAAAATAATAACAATAAAAGTGTCGAGCGTACCGATTGAAGACGTCTTTTTGGTAGATATACAAATGTTATATTTATTGTGAATTTTATAATGAAGGACCCCACACTCTTCGCCCCGTGGGTATCGTAGACGGCCACTCGCGCACAGGTGTTTGACATCCCGGTCGCGGTGCCAAGTAAAACAGATACCTCACTCTGCTCTGGTGTCACTGAACCACTTGTAACATAGGTGGTTCACTCGTGTCTTTATCTCTGTACTCACACGTTTGGTTCTCTGCGCAGGAATCCTTCCAGACTGTGAACACCCTCTTTGGTTGATGATCGTCAATAGTGACAAGAGATGTGTCGAATCTTCTCTAGGTCGTGATGAATGATGATAGCTTCGTTGGTCCTGTGAAGGCAAAGTTACTTAAGCAGAACAAATCGACAATAGAATAATTCAATAACATCGGTTTCTTTATGTATCAAATAATTATCAACAAGATAACAACTGTTTTTAAACGTTGAATCAAAGTCTGCTTTTCGATAATGTCTTTGTTTACTAACTATCTCGTCTCTCTCTCGCTCTCTCTGTGTGAATCACTTTTATGACTGCAAAGCCTTAATTGAGACATAACTTGTCCACTGAAAACGATGGGGGAGCACTATTGGGTAACGTCATCCAAACAAGAAGCCTTTCGCGTGACTCCCCGCCTGGTGGCCGCTCGAGTCTGAGCTCCGGCCAACACGACTGTCCAAGCCGCGAACTCAAATCTAACTGACTTGTAACTGTCTTCTCGTTCCAAAAATAAAAGTCCTTTCTCTTCCCAGAAAGGCATATTATTTTCTTTCTCCAACCTACTTTCTTCCTCTCGGAGTGGGCCGGGTTTGGGGTGGGCGATGCTGACTACTCTCTTTCTCTCTGTTGGGGGGTGGGCGTTCTTTCTGATTCAGATAATTTGAATTCTCTATTAAACGTTATCTCTATATCATGACAAAACCATTATTAGCTTTCCTCTCGCTGTGACACGGACTTTCGTCCTAATTAATGATGACAGCTTAGATGGCTTATGTTCAAGCTTCAACTTCATGTACTCAACTAACGTAGTCCGTATGTTTTTTCTGTTGATATCTTCTTAGTATTTGGCGATTAAGCTGTTATCAATATTCCACCTCTCTGGTAAATGTCTGCCCATTGTGTGTGGATAATTGTAATGACAACTTAAGAAACCTTCCCAGGTTTTTCGGCGCCATCTCGCGGCTTGCTTTCTATAGCTGATTCCGTGTGAATATATACTAGTATCAATTCTCTACCTCAATTCTACGTAGGGCCCCACCATCACCAAGATGCATACTAGTGCGCCTTAAAAGTGCACGATCTCTGTCGGTTCTATTGGTCCTGTCATAATTTTAATGTTAACTGTTAACTAATAACAAGCTTCTGGGATTTCACTTCGGGGGGGGGGGGGCTAGGAGATAATATATTTTTTTTTGTTTGAGTCGAAAGTAATTGAAACCGCCCCCCCCCCCCCCCCAAATGTAATTAGTCACGTGAGAGAAAAAAGTTTCCGTTATTTATTAATTTCGGACGAACGTTTGATAACTTGGCATCAATTAATCAGACAAACATAGGAGGGGAATCTATCGTCTTTTTTATATTATCCTTTAAGAATATCCTAAAAAACGTATACTAAGTTATTAGGTAACATACATATATTTTTCATGGTAAACAAATGATGATCCCTTAAATAATGTTAGAAGCAAACTAATATAATAAATGTAAAAATTAAATTGACTTACATGAGTGATTTTCCACTGAACGACTTGGGACTTCAGGTTTTTTTTTGTTTTGTTTTTTATATAGTTTTAATGGTTGAGAAACTTCCGAGACTATATATATATATATATATATATATATATATATATATATATATATATATATACATAATTTATTTATTTTTATTCATTTTATTTCATTTTTTTTTATTAATCTATTTATTTATTTTAATTTTTTAAAAATTTTTTGTTTACGTATATATTTTTTTCGTAAATGTGTCTTCATGTCTGCACCTTGAACTTCATGAAAATGAGAGAAACAGTATCCCTGTGACAGGATCAAAGGTAAACCAAGCCTGGGCCTGGTGTTGTCACAAACACCAAACCATGAAAAATGTCTACAAATACAAATAAACGCCGTGGAACTCAGAAGAAGGATCTGCTTGTCATGATAGGCAGCTGCTCCCTCGATGGCCAACATGGGGGACCCGGTCCATATCCTGCAGATGTTGGCTCCTTTAATTTCAGGAACAAGATCACGAACAAAAAACAGGTAAGTAACCTCTCTAATTCCAGGTATGACAAGGACACAGACCAAACATAAGAAAGCAAGAATGAAAAGAACAAACCAAAAAGCCATAGAAAGAAATGGACCACAAAAGAGAACAGACTGGTAATGAAATGCTACTACAAAAGCCGCTACCCCACAGAAAGAGGATACCGGAAACGAATGAAAGATCTATGGGACATTTCTACTGACTACCATACAACGGAACAAAGGATAGCAGATCAAGCAAGACAGATACTCAAGAGAGATGGAGATGGAATTAATGAAAATCAAATAAAGGATAAATGGCGTGACAAATCAAGAAATCTCACTTGACGAAAACTCCCAGGAAGAAGATGGGCAAAATATAAACACAGAAACTGAAGCGGGCGAAGACTAGGAAACCACAGAACTCACTGAGGAAAAAGCAAGAGAAGTGGAAAACATCAAACGGTTTATGACCAAGAACAAAACAAAACTCCCATCCCTAAGGAACGAAGATTGGAAGAAGTTAAATGTTGAAACAGAGAAAGTAAACAGAGTACTCGCTGACATCTCAACAGACACTATCACAGACCTAAACAACTTGATGTATGCAGGGGCAAAATCAATAAGTATGAAACTAAAAAGAGAAAAAAAGACTGGGCAAAAGAATGGACAGACGAAATCTGGATGGGAGATCAGACTGGAAACCCAGATCACCAAAGTTCAAAAGGAAGCTAAAACTGAAGGATGTAGGAGAACAGTAAACGATGGAAGAGCAGAAATCTGAATCGCAAGGAAAGACTAAATAAGAAACATGAAGAACTAAAACAAAAGATAGCAGCGAAAGAAGGAAGACTGAGACGATGCAGATACAAATCTGAACAGTCCAAACAGAATAGGACCTTTGAAAACAATAAAAGCCAGTTTTACACAAACATAAATGGAGAAAAAACAACAACAGAACAACCGGACCCGACAGAAACAAAACATTTCTGGAGCAAGATATAGGAAAAGGCTCAAGATCACAACAAAAATGCTAAATGGCTGAAAAACATGAAAGATAAATTACAGGAAATTGAAAAAAGAACAGAAACAGAAATTGATGAAGAAACTATTAAGACAACACTAAAGAAAATGGCAAACTGGAAAGCACCAGGGCTCGGTGGAATACATGCATACTGGTTCAAAAAATTCACGACCCTACATGAAAAGCTAGCACAGAAACTGAGAGGATGTATCCATAAAACAGACGTACCAGAGTGAATGACCAAAGGAAGGACAACGCTCATACAAAAAGATGTCAAGAAGAGAACGACCACAAGCAATTACAGACCAATAACATGCTTACCAACAATGTGGAAAATCCTAATACCACAACTGAGAGAGCAAATTTACCATTCTCTGAACAGTCGTGGGCTACTTCCCGAGGAACAAAAAGGATGCCGGAAAGGGAAAAGAGGGATGTGTCATCTGTTATACATAGATCAAAAGATCCTGAAGGAAATCAAAAGCAGGAAAAAGAACATATCTATGGCATGGATTGACTACAAGAAAGCCTACAACAGAATCCCTGAAGCCTGGATACTTAAATGCTTAAAAATGTACAAGATACCCGACAGGATTACTAATTTCATCAAGAAAGAAATGGGAACATAGAGATTAGAACTGACAACTGAAAGACAACACCTGACAGAGATCAAAATACAGAGAGGCATTTTCGAAGGAGACTCCCTATCACGACTACTGTTTATCATAGCCATGATGCCACTCAACTACATACTCAGGAAATGTGATGCTGGATACAAGCTTGCAGGCACAGAACAAAGAATTAACCACCTTATGTATATGGACGACCTGAAGCTATTTGCAAAAAGCCAAAAGGAACTGAAAAAGCTGATAAATACAACCAGAATCTTCAGCCAGAACATTCAAATGGAATTCAGAATGGAAAAGTGTTCACTGCTAGAGATTAAAAAAGAGAAAGCTGGAGACGACTGAGAGCATGGAACTACCCAACCAAGAGCAGATAAGATGTTAGGCGAACACGACAGTAATAAATATTTGAGAGTTCTAGAAGTAGAAACCATCAAATCAACAGAAATGAAAGAGAAGATTGGAAAAGTATATCTGAGACGAACAAGAAAGTTCTTACAAACAAAATTATATAGCAGAGACCTAATAAAAGGAATAACTACCTGGAGAGTATCACTAATAAGATACTCTGGACCATTCATAAGCTGGACAAAAGAAATACTCAGGTAACTTGACCAGAGGACTAGAAAATTAATGACTATGCACAACGCACTACACCCAAAAGACGATACAGACAGACTCTACATGAAAAGAAACGAAGGGGGAAGAGGACTGGAAAGTATAGAAGATTGTGTAGAAAACTCAAACAAAGTACTGGAGAAATACATAACTCAGAAGATGGAAAGTCTAATTACCGCAGCAAGAGACACCGTTCCAACGAGCAACTTAGGAAGCACCGAAACCAGAAACAAAACGACAAGAAAAGAAAAGTAGGAAGAAAAACAACTACATGGACACTTCAGAAGACTGACAAGAAAAGAAACCAACGAAAATAGCTGGGAATGGCTAAGAAAAGGATACTTGAACAGAGAAACGGAATCTTTACTGATGACTGCACAGAACAATGCGATCAGGACAAACTACATTAAAACGAAAATGGATAAAACCCAGGAAAACAGTAAATGCAGACTGTGTGGACAAAGAGAAAAAACAGTAAATTATATAATAAGTGAATGTAGCAAACTAGCCCAAAAATAATACAAGAACAGACATGATTGTGTGGGGAAAGCAGTACACTGGGAACTGTGCAAACAATTGAGTTTCGAATACGCAGACAAATCGTACAAACATAAACCAGAAACTACTGGAAAACGAAAAATCCTCTGCGATATGGAGATACAAACTGATACAAGCAAGGAAACCGGATGTTATAATAATCGACAAGAAAGAAAAATCTTGCCAAATCGTAGACTTTGCCGTTCCAGCAGACACAGAGTGAAGATCAAAGAAACGGAAAAACAAAGCAAATACACGGAACTAGTCAGAGAACTGAAAGGAATATGGAGCATGAAAAAAGTCAGTATAATACAAATAATCGTAGGAGCACTAGGAAAAGTCCCAAAAAACCTGAAATAAAGACTGAGAGAAATTGGAATCAAAGAGATTATTGAAACCATACAAAGGACGACAATGATCAAAACAGCTGCAATCTTAAGGAAAATCCTTGACTGCGGAAACTAACCCGCATAAGCTACAAAGGGTAACCAGTCACAAGGAAGAAAACAAAACCACACGAAGAACACCACATCACAAACCAATGAACAGAAATTGCAAGAAACACCATAAGCTCTCCTCCCCTGCACTCTCCCCTTCCCCCCCCAAAAAAATAGTTCCGGCCTAGGCTGACACCACACAAAATATTTGTAGAGGGTCAAGGATGATGAGAAGACTGAGGAGGGATCGCACAAACCAGACCTCCACTGGAAGAGTGTGGAGAGTGCTGGGACCTTGGGGAGTCTTACTGCTACCCAAATCCCAGACAGGACCTATGGTCTTTACCAGCGAGAAATCAATGGTAAGCGGATGTTGCAATACTGCAAGGTTATTTGCGGTAGTTATCGAAAAGAAGTGAAGAATACTGGAAATCTGGGGAGACTTGTTGTCACTCAGACTCCAGGGAATATCACCGGTTGTTGTCGGTGAGCAATCACTAATGATGACCTGTGTCTGAACTCTTAGAAGATGATGATGATGATGATGATGATGATGATGATGATGATGATGATGATGATGATGATGATGATGATGATGAATTGATTTTAACAGTACAGCAATGGGTGTACAACAATTATTGTTTACACTGATTGCAAGTTTGGTAGTCCCTATTTATTTGCCTCCCCATAAGGGCAGAGTTAGATGTAAGGTCGGTTTTAAATGTGGGGAAAATCCAACTCCCCAAAAGGGACGCTCTGAATTGGAAAGAAAAATACCTGAAATGTCCTGTTGACACTCCTTCACGAATGGTAGGCAATAAACCTATTTTTTATGTCCCTATTTTCTTGTTTCCCCATGAGCGCCGAGTTAGACACAAGGACGGTTTTTAATTTGGGAAAAATTCAGCTCCCCATAAAAGGGCACTATTGATTGGGACAAAAATAAAAATTGAATTAGTCTAGAGATCCCTCTTTCATCTATCCTTTCGACATTTCGAGAAAGGGAGATGATGCCCATCTAAAAACTGAACAGTTACATTTTTCAAAAACTTTTATACAATCTAGCATTTACGCAGCTGACATCGGGAGATTTCTTTTTAAAATTAAATAAACATTTTAAAGGATGCTGAAGAATTATTCGGGAAATATCAATTGCATGTGGATCATTGTACATTAAACTTTTATAGCTACACCTCCCTCACCGTCCCTAAAAGTTAATCTTGCTTTAAATGTATGAGATGCTGCTTAATCGATTATTATCGATAATTTATAACATAAATTTTAGAGACGGTCGGCGTAACGTCCAATTCTTGATTTTATTGTTTATCATCAATCTTGTGAGACGAATATTTAATCTGATTCAATAAATTTATCAAACAAGAAAAATCGACACTAATTTCGTTCATTTTCGGCATTTTGTAACTTTTCGAGCATTTTTAGAAAGGTGTTCGTTTTGCTTAATTAAAATATAAGAAAATGAATAAATGTACCGTTTCATCAAATGAGTAACCTTTTTGTTAGGTAGTCTTCTCAAACAAAGATTTCAATAAGATAACTCCCTTCATCAATTTATTTATTTTTAAATATGTAACGCCACTTGTTCCGACCCTTTCACACCGTCAAGGATTGTACAATCTGCTGTCAACCCTAACCGGCACCACAGCTCAGCTCGCCATAACAAAAAGAAATGACCGTTTCAGTTTTCAGCCTATCTCAGCCGAAACAACCGGTGTCCTCGGTCCTGATACTGTACGATTCATACAAGATATTAGACAGGTAATAGCCATTTGCAGGGATGAACCCCGAAAGGCCATTCGATGTTCCAGCCCAATTCTCTAGCAATCATCCAAGGCGACGCCATGCCCATTATGACGTCGTTCTGCAACGTCTAAGTGTTGATGAAGAAAACAGACAAAAAATACTAAGCATTTATTTGTTCTTTTGTAGATTGTGCTTCCAAATATTGATGAGATAAACATTTCATCGTAACTAAAAACTTTAAGAAAATTGTGCAAATAAATGTTTTTTACGAGAAGAAAAAATAAGATATTGTCTTTATTCTTATATTCGTTTTACCAATAAATGCTAAGATATGTATACAACCTGCGGAGAAGAATGTGTCAATACGTGTTAATACCCGTGGGATAAAACGGAAATATGTCGGTAAAGGAATTAGTATCATTGTCAGTTTAATGCATCTCAAGTCAATGGTACGGAACACAAATGACATATTTCTCATGAAGTAGCTGATATAATTAGCTGAAATTGTCTCAGCTTAGTATGCATATATCAATTAACTCGTAAATCATAAATGACTAGAAATTTATAACGTCTACATGTATTTTTGCATATCAAATCAGACAATGGACAGAGTAAAAGATTCCACAAGCGATGAGAATATAATAAAAACTAACTTGTTTATGTGAACCTGAATTCGATGTTTGATTTCGACACTGGCCACCGTCAGTCATGTGGTCTCGGTCATTACTGTAACAAATGGATTTTTCTTCTAAACAAAATTACAACTCTGAGTTTTAAAGCAAATCACAATGTTTTATTTTGAGGGGTTAAAATGACACTTGGTTTCTCTACCGAACGACAGACTTGCCATAAGAGCAAACATCTTTTCCAACCAAACACAAACAGTCCTTCCGCTTAAGGTTCAAAAGCCCGTCTCTGTCTTTTATACTAATAGAGACACACTTGTTCCCTCTTCCCGTTTTGCTGGTGTATATATATATATATATAGTCTTGGGGTAGTCTTGCTGATGACGGCTCATAGCCAGAAACACGTGTCTATGTTCTCCTTTTATGCATGCAAAAATAAATTAATTTGTAAATTAATTAATTAAAAAAATGTAGGCATAAATTAATTTATTAATTAATTAATCAAAAAATCTGTATATACAAAAATTGATGACACATCCGATTAAGGGCGAATGAATATTCTTTAAAAAAAAAACGCTCACGGTAGCGACAAATAATAAATACACTGGTAAAACGCTGGTGCACTATCTCCAGTATAAACAATAACAAAAAATCAGCGTATATATATATATATATATATATATATATATATATATATATATATATATATCAATTGGACCAGATCATCAGACCTTTCGAGATTTAACAATCCATGAACATAAAAACTGACTCACTATGGGGGGGGGGGGGGCACTATCTGGAATGAACATAACTTTTGTAAAATCTCAAGTGGCTCACAATCTCCTACTCAATGAAGACGTTATCATTTCAAAAAGCCAGCCAATTTCTTGCGTGTCCTTTTCTCTAAACTCATTTTTTCCCATTGCAGGTCTGTCGTTTGTAGTATGAATCTATGCACCCCACTAAACGTGCAGTATTGTGCATGTTTACATTAATTCACTGGAAGTTAATAGTTTTCCATACGAAAATATTGTGACCAATTCTTTGGCGACCGACCACTTGATTATCTCCCAGAAGCCGCCAATATTTTTGTAATTTTCGACCAACCAGATTCCTCCCTTTAAGTATTAATTTTCCTGCATACAGAAAATTTTAAATGAGAACTTAAATCAAGTTTTCCCAGCATTTTTTTCTGAAAGTTTTAAATGACAGCCTTTGAGAGGTTGAAGGTTCAATTATCACTACAGGCGATATAAAAAAATAATTAAGAATTACTTAAGACATCTCTTCAGTCATTGCTTAAAGCACAGGAACAATTTACCCACATGGATTAAATAAAGAGTCCAGTTTGAAATTCCCTATAGATTCCGAGTTCGACAAGAGGCACGAGAAGAATGGTTCTAGGTTACATCGTTAGAAACGTTGTGAAAATAACATCCACGCTGAGAAGAGTAGTCCGAATAATCCAAACAATACAAATTATGAATTCTTATCTAAAAAATTCCGCAACACGCACAATACATGTACAAATTTAATAGACTGCCTTTTTGGTATAAAAGTAGCACCAAGAATATTGTAACAAATAATGGACGCCATGTTAAGTGACTTGGATTTTGTAGTTACTTATCTCAACACTATTCTGTAGTTACTTATCTCAACAATATTTTATAGTTACTTATCTCAACAATATTTTGTAGTTACTTATCTCAACAATATTTTATAGTTACTTATCTCAACCATATTTTATAGTTACTGATCTCAACAATATTTTGTAGTTACTTATCTCAATAATATTTTGTAGTTACTTATCTCAACAATAGTTTGTAGTTACTTATCTCAACCATATTTAATAGTTACTTATCTCGACAATATTTTGTAGCTACTTATCTCAACAATATTTTGTAGTTACTTATCTCAACAATATTTTATAGTAACTTATCTCAACATCATTTTATAGTTACTTATCTCAACAATATTTTATAGTTACTTATCTACACCATTATTTTATAGTTACTTATCTCAACAATATTTTGTAGTTACTTATCTCAACCATATTTTATAGTTACTTATCTCAACAATATATTATAGTTACTTATCTCAACTATATTTTATAGTTACTTATCTCAACCATATTTTATAGTTACTTATCTCAACAATATGTCATAGTTACTTATCTCGACAATATTTTGTAGTTACTTATCTCAACCATATTTTATAGTTACTTATCTCAACAATATTTTATAGTTACTTATCTCAACCATATTTTATAGTTACTTATCTCAACAATATTTTGTAGTTACTTATCTCAACAATATTTTATAGTTACTTATCTCAACCATATTTTATAGTTACTTATCTCAACAACATTTTATAGTTACTTATCTCAACTATATTTTATAGTTACTTATCTCAACCATATTTTATAGTTACTTATCTCAACCATATTTTATAGTTACTTATCTTAACTATATTTTATAGTTACTTATCTCAACCATATTTTATAGTTACTTATCTTAACCATATTTTATAGTTACTTATCTCAACAATATTTTATAGTTACTTATCCCAACCATATTTTATAGTTACTTATCTCAACAACATTTTATAGTTACTTATCTCAACTATATTTTATAGTTACTTATCTCAACCATATTTTATAGTTACTTATCTCAATCATATTTTATAGTTACTTATCTCAACAATATTTTAAAGTTACTTATCTCAACTATATTTTATAGTTACTTATCTCAACAATATGTTATGGTTACTTATCTCAACCATATTTTATAGTTACTTACCTCAACAATATTTTATAGTTACTTATCTCAACAATATTGTAGAGTTACTCATCCTAACCATATTTTATAGTTACTAATCTCAACCATATTTTATAGTTACTTATCTCAACAATATTTTGTAGTTACTTATCTCAGCAATATTTTATAGTTACTTATCTCAACAAAATTTTATAGTTACTTATCTCAACAATATTTTATAGTTACTTATCTCAACAAATTTTATAGTTACTTATCTAAACTATATTTTATAGTTACTTATCTCAACCATATTTTATAGTTACTTATCTCAACAATATTTTGTAGTTACTAATCTCAACAATATTTTGTAGTTACTAATCTCAACAATATTTTATAGTTACTTATCTCAACCATATTTTTTGGTTACTTATCTTAACCATATTTTATAGTTACTTATCTTAACTATATTTTATAGTTACTTATCTCAACCATATTTTATAGTTACTTATCTCAACAATATTTTATAGTTACTAATCTCAACAATATTTTGTAGTTACTGATCTCAACAATATTTTGTAGTTAGTTATCTCAACCATATTTAATAGTTACTTATCTCGACAATATTTTGTAGTTACTTATCTCAACCATATTTTATAGTTACTTATCTCAACAATATTTTATAGTTACTTATCTCAACCATATTTTATAGTTACTTATCTCGACAATATTTTGTAGTTACTTATCTCAACCATATTTTATAGTTACTTATCTCAACAACATTTTATAGTTACTTATCTCAACTATATTTTATAGTTACTTATCTCAACCATATTTTATAGTTACTTATCTCAACCATATTTTATAGTTACTTATCTCAACTATATTTTATAGTTACTTATCTCAACAACATTTTATAGTTACTTATCTCAACCATATTTTATAGTTACTTATCTCAACAATATTTTATAGTTACTTAACTCAACAATATTTTATAGTTAATTATCACAACCATATTTTATAGTTACTTATCTCAAGAATATTTTATAGTTACTTATCTCAACAATATTTTGTAGTTACTTATCTCAACCATATTTTATAGTTACTTATCTCAACAATATTCTGTAGTTACTTATCTCAACAATATTTTATAGTGACTTATCTAAACAATATTTTATAGTTACTTATCTCAACAATATTTTGTAGTTACTTATCTCAACAATATTCTGTAGTTACTTATCTCAACAATATTTCATTGTTACTTATATCAACAATATGTCATAGTTACTTATCTCAACAATATTTTATATTTACTTATCTCAACAATATTTTATAGTTACTTATCTCAACAATATTTTGTAGTTACTTATCTCAACAATATTTTATAGTTACTTATCTCAACAATATTTTATAGTTACTTATCTCAACAATATTTTATAGTTACTTATCTCAACAATATTTTGTAGTTACTTATCTCAACAATATTTTATATTTACTTATCTCAACAATATTTTATAGTTACTTATCTCAACAATATTTTAATACAAAGCAAACATAGAGAACAATACACTGAACATGTGAAAACAGTATTTAATAAAAATAAACAATACGGCTTTAAGGTAATCATTGATAAATACAACTTTTTAAGACAATTTGTAGCAGTCACCAATAGGGACTACTTTTGAATACGTAATGACTGTTCCTGTGAGCTAGCTTGTCCAATCAAGTCACAGGGCACAGTAATATCGTTAGTTCCCTAAGGGACTACTTATGTTCCATTAGGGTTCGAGAAAAAAGATCAGACGACCTCCTGGCACCAGCTTAGACACATCGCAGAGAGCACCAGCGAGGAACGAGGAAACGCTCTCTCTCGCACCGCCGTCGCCACTTGACGACTACTACCATCTTCAAAAGAAGAAATCACGGGCGGCCCTAAGAACTCTTATGTTCTTCCTCTTCCTCAGACACTGTCCGACTCTCTTCTACCTATACCAAACGGTATAGGTAACCTTGAGTTAATAAAACCCCTTTTTGTTGTAGTTACAGAAATACTTTTCGTTATTCCGTTTCTTTACGAGAAGATAAAAGGAGAACCCCTTTCATCCCCTCATCACCCCCTTACAAATTAAATACTTGGGAAACACATTATTGATGAAAAGGGTCGAAAGCTAGAACAGTCAAATTTACAACAATAAAAATGTATCCTCCGACAAGTGTGTCAATATTGCAAGCTTTTGGGGCATTTACAAATTATTACAACTTCATTTCTAGAATGCACTAAATAAATTACTTAAGAAAGATACGAAATTGTGCAAGTCAAAGAAATTATAAAGGCTTTAACATGAATTTAAAATGAATATGTTCTAAATTTGTTTACCTAAGATCTATTATATATAATTATTTCCACAATCGGACAACATTGCAGCCCACACAAACCGTGAAAGCTACAGACAAAAAGCCCTATACTCGAGTTTCGCTATCCTTTGGGCTCATCAGTAGGACACATCAGAACTCAGGATTCAAAACCGAGTCACTTGCATGCGAGGCGAGTACTCTGCTACCTGAGCCACCACGCCACATACAAGAAAGTTTAATGACTAACACAGATCAAGCAAAACTGTGAGACATCATCCTGGGTTCTTTGTAATTGGATGACTACACCCCTTGTTGAGAAGAGTAAGTACATAAAATAATTGCAGGGGGGGGGGGCAACAAGCAACCGAAATGTCCAATAGAAGAAAGAGGAGAGAGAGAATAAAAGACAGAAAGCCAACACAGAGAGAAAGATATAAAGAAAAAGAAAGAAAGAAAGAGAGAGAAAGAGAAGGAGAGATAACAGACAGAAAGAAACACAACACAGAGAAAGAGCAAAAGAGAGTTCCTCCAAGCTCTTAGTTGCAATTACTGAATGCCACAAGGCCATAAGGAGCGCCCTTCTAGCATTCAGTAATGGTCATGCCCACTATAAGCTCGAATTTGTGTCACATCCAGCTCTCATGGGGTGGCAGAGGGGGGAGGGGGGAGACAGACATAGAGAAGTTTAACGGTGCGTTGGTGTCAGCTTAGTTTCTGCTTGAAACATTCTCAACTTTATCCTCTGACTCATTTCCGTTTGTGAATGTGATTTTCCCTTCCGATTTCTCCTAATCGGTTACTTCCGGTCGTTTCCTGTGATGCAGTTCATAACCTTTTCTTGCTTCTTCATCACGTTTCTTTTTTTCATTGTTTTTTTATATTGTTTGCTTTATTTTTTAACAATTTCTGTTGATCAAGTTTCTTGCATCGTTCACAAAGTATTTTGTTGAAATCTAAATAATACGCCACATTGAAAAGCCGGTCATTCAGACTATTTGACAGGAGATTATCACGATGTTATTTCAATCTATGGCGTTAGTCTCTTATCTCACATTATATTGATACTTACAGGTGTACCCGTAAAAGGTTGACACAATGTTGTGATTTTATGACAAACTATATTTAAATGTACGACGAGCAAACACGAGTCCAAAAGTTGAACAAAATAATAAGAACATATATACTCACTGGAAACCCTCCAACTCCACTCACATTTACTGAATGACAAATGTAATAAGACACATAACTTAGTAAGCACCGGTTCTTTGTTTTATTATAAAATTTGGCATATTATGGAATATATCAACTAACACAATATTTAAGCCATAGCTAAAAAATGAATACAATAATTATAGTCTATAACAATAACATAAATACAACACTTCTTCATTAAAGACCTCTTAATCTTAAATCGATCTGTACTCGAACGGCCAACATTTAAAGAATTACGTTCATAGCACTTTTGGTCTTCCATACCAACAAAAGAACGAATTTGTCAATGTCTACCTACAAATTACTACATACAATTAATGTTGACGTTTATATTAAAATATATTTAATCTGTAACATTATTGCTAATTCATAGAATGTGTTAAAACAAAGACAATTCAAATTGGATTACTTATATAAACTTTCTATGATAATGACGTGCTTACGGGATATAATAACTTACAAAATCTTTGATAAATTAATGCGCATCGGCATAACTCCACCTATTTATTTTTTCATAATGTTTCTTGTGGCCTACACAGTTCTACTTCTCTATTAAACAAGTGGTTGAGAGTTTGATCCTAGCTGTCGGCTGCCGTTACTTTTTTACTATATACTTCGGAGGTAAGGTTTTATTAAGTTATAGTGATGCCCCACAAAAGATCAATTACAACTATTTTTTTCATATTAAACTAAGTGTACTTTTTATATTAAAAAAATAAATAAATATGAAACTTTTATGAAAAACTTGACATTTTCAACTTTGAACACCGCTCATTTCAACAAATGTCCTTTGGTAACGCTCATTTCAACAAATGTCCTTTGGTAACGCTCATTTCAACAAATGTCCTTTGGTAACGCTTCCGTGCTGCCCTAAACACACAGAATTCAAATCTGAACTTTGACAAAGTTGCTTGTGAATTGAACGAATTGCTTGTGATTGACGGTAATTCGAACATGATTAATGCACGTAGGTTGAAAACTAGATATAAACAATAAAAACATTCTCTTTGTGGTTCAAACGTACAGTTTTATGGGAACGTCATCAAAAGATAGTTGAAATAAGAGTTGTTCAAAGTTAAAAATGCCCATTTTTTTCATAAATAGAACAGCACAATCGATCTTTGGTGGAAATATCAATCGACGCATATTTTGAAGACACTTGAAACAAACTTCGAGAAAGCAGACTTTTTGAGATCTAACCGCGGATTGGATATTCGTGTGCAATAAAATGGATTCGACTCGGGTATCGAATAATTTGGGTCTTCAGCAAGCCTGTGTGTTAAGAATTAAACGTGTTTCGTCCCCGAAATCACGGAAATTAGGATTCTTTCATCCATGGAATTTTTTATTTGCAAGCAAGTTAATTTTCCAAGAAAAATCGGCCAACCACGACGACAACAACGACTATTATTATTATTATCATCATTATTATCATTATTATTATTATTATTATTATTATTATTATTATTATTATTATTATTTGTACTTACTAAGAGTTATCACACAGGTCATCGTCAGTGATTGCTCACAGAAAACAACCGGTGGTGTTCCCTGAAATCTAAGTGAAAACAAGCCGTCCCAGATTTCCAGTACTCTCTACCTCTTTTCGATAACCACCGTAAATGACCTTGCGGTATCGCAACAGCCGCTTACCATTGATTTCTCGCTGGTAAGGACCATTGGTCTTCTTCAGAATTTGGGTGGCAATAAGACTCCGCACTCTTCCAGTGGAGGTCTAGTTAGTGCTATCCCCTCTCGGTCTTCTCATCATCCTTGACCCTCTACGACTATTTTGTGTGGTGTTAGCCTAGGCTGGCGTTGTGGTTTTTTTTGGGGGGGGGGGCAGCTTATGATGTTTCTTGCAGTTTCTGTTCCCTGGTTCGTGCGGTGGTGTTCTTCCTGTGGTTTTGTTTTCTTCCTGTTGTAAATTCCATGTGACTGGTTACCATTCGTAGCTTATGCAGGTTGGTTTCTGCATTCAAGGATTTTCCTTAAGATTGCAGCTGTTTTGATCATTGCCGTCCTTTGTATGGTCTCAGTGATCCCTTTGATTCCAGTTTCTTCCAGCCTTTTTTCCAGTTTTTTTAGACTGTTTCTAGTTCCCCTACGATTATTTTTTCATGCTCTATATTCCTTTCAGTTCTCTGACTAGTTCCGTGTATTTGCTTCGTTTTTCCGTCTCTTTAATCTTCACTTTGTGTCTGCTAGAACGGCAAAGTTTACGATTTGGCAAGATTTTTCCTTTTTTTCGATTATAACATCCGGTCTCCTTGCTTGTATGAGTTTATCTGTTTGTACATCCATATACCAGAGGATTTTGTGTTTTTCGTTTTCCAGTACTGTCTTTGGTTTATGTTTGTACCATTTGTCTGTATGTTTGAAATGTAATCGTTTGCAATGTACTGCTTTCCCCATGCAGTCGTGTCTGTTCTTGTATTCCTTTTGGGCTTGTTTGCTGCATTCACTTATTATATAATTTACTGTTTCGTTTTTTTGTCCAGACAGTCTGCATTTACTGTTTTCCTGGGTTTTATCTATTTTAGCTTTAATGTAGTTTGTCCTAATCGCATTGTTCTGTAGAGCTGTCAGTAACGATTTCGTTTCTCTGTTCAAGTGTCAATTTTTTAGCCATTCCCAGCTATTTTCGTTGGTTTCTTTTCTTGTTCGTCTTATGAAGCGTCCATGTAGTTGTTTTTCTTCCCACTTTTCTTTTCTTGTCTTTTTGTTTCTGGTTTGGGTGCTTCCCGAGTTGTTCGTTGGGGCAGTGTCTCTTGCTGCGGTGATTTTTTTTTTGTGTCATCCACACAGTATTCTATACTTAACAGTCCTCTTCTATAAGAAATAGGAGTTATCTGCCCTTAGCTGAGACTTTGGCCGGTAGGTGTCAGGCAGAAAAGCAGACTTAAAAAACAGGCACCAAGGCAGACGCACACAGGACGCAGAACAGCAAGGACGGTCTTCACCCCTTCAGGAAGAATGACGGCGCTAACCATTAACGAACATAGAAGGCAACGACTCTTTTAAAAGGCTTTTTGAACCACCGGCCAATTGACTAACCAGCTAAGTACAAACCTTTGAAAGCTAACAACCACTCAATTCTTTGTTGACATTTAACCGCTTAACGAAGACTTTTTTTAGCAAGTCATTCTACTATATTTGCCATTTATTCTATTGTATATAAATCTCTTCTACACCATACCTTGTTGTTTGTCAGTTACATCAACGACTGATCGGGCGGTCGTATTAAATCCAGCACTTCCCCTTGGTTTCATTTCATGTAGAGTCTGTCCGCATCGTCTTTTGGGTGTAGTGCGTTGTGCATGGTCATTAATTTTCTAGTCCTCTGGTCAAGGTACCTGAGTTCTTCTTTTGTCCAGCTTATGAATGGTCCAGAGTATCTTATTAAGGATATTGCTCAGGTGTTTGTTCCTTTTACTAGACTTCTGCTATATAATTTCATTTTTAAGAGTTTTCTTTTTCTTCGCAAATATTCTTTTCCTATCTTCTCTTTCATTTCTGTAGATTTGATGGTGTCTGCTTCCAGAACTCCCAAATATTTATAACTGTCCTGTTCACCTAGCGCCCTCATCTCCTCTTGGTTGGGGATTTCCATGCTCTCTGTCGTCTCCAGTTTTCATCTTTTTATCTCTAGCAGTGTGCACATTCCGAATTCCATTTGAATGTCCTGGCTGAAGATTCTGGTCGTATTTATCAAGTTTTCCAGTTCCTTTAGGCTTTTTGCAAATAGCTTCAGGTCGTCCATGTACATGAGGTGGTTTATTCTTTGTTCTGTGTCTTTAAACTTGTATTAGGTATCACATTTTCTGAGTATGTAGTTGAGTGGCATCATGGCTATGATAAACAGTAGTGGTGATAGAGAGTCTCCTTGGGAAATGCCTCTCTGTATTTTTATCTCTGTCGAAAATGCCTCTCTGTATTTTTATATCAGTCTTATGATTATTAATTATTATTATTATTATTATTATTATTATGCTCTTCTTCTTTTTCAAAGTACAACCACGTGGTTCTACCATGTCGCATTGATTCTATGCGGTTTTGTGAACTAGTATTTGTGTGGCTTCACTGCACAGGTTCTGATCGTCTGCTCGTTGTCTCTGCCTGATTTCAACACTGGCCGTAGTGTTAATCATGCGGTTTCAGTCCCTGCTTTAACAAATAGATTTTTCTTTTAAATAAAATTACAACTTTAAGTTTTAAAACAAATCACACTATTACATTTTGTGAGTAAAAATGATACTTGATTTTCATGATAAATGACAAACTTGCAATCAGAAGCAACAGTTCTTTGAAACCAAAGACAAAACGGCAGCCATCTGTTTCTGAGACCGACAAAATTCAAAATATCCCCCTGTTTGTCATCGTCATCATCATCATCAACCGGTTTATTTGTTGAATCAGGCCACAATTAATCCTCTGATGAGGGTGGGGCCTGATTGTCTAGTCTCGAAATCTAAGTCTTCCTCTCCACTCCTGTCTTTGGCAAGGCTTGATGGAATCCATAGGCCCTGAAGATCCACGCATCCTGGGATCTACGAAGCCCAAGACATTACCAGCAGCATTAGTGCTACTGGCACTGCCTTTCTTTTTTCCTGCTGTATTTCGACTAGACATTGTATTTAAGGCAATTTTATGGCTGGATGCCTATCCTTTACCAACTTGAACACTTTTGGCAGTCCAAGAACTCCACCGTTCCCATCTAACTAGGGCTGATGTCTTTCTCCTAATATATATATATATATATATATATATATATATATATATATATATATATATATATGACGTTGCTGTTTTTGTTGTTGTTATTGTTTTAGCGATAAATTGCTGGTGTTTTTGCTCGCATTGAGCATTAGGAATTACCTTCCTTAGATACGGAATGTCACCCCATTTTTATGAACGTGTTTTTTTATTTATTAATTTATAGATAAAATAGTTATTCACGGACATGTCTTTCGCCGTACTACGGCTCATCAGCGATTACTTGTGCCTATCTTCACATTTGACTAATTCTAATAATTAATGGCTTTTATTTTACTTTTTTTATGAAAATTCAAAAATATAAACAAGTCCATAATTTGTAATGTTCTTACATATGCAATTAATTAATATAATCCAAAGCTCTTCCAAACCTAATGAAAAGTCTGGATCAACATTTGATAGAGACGGCTGGGTAACTATAAATGGTAAAAGTAGGAACTGTAGCAGTTACATCACTAAGATCTATTTTCTTTTGTACTAACGCGTAATCTATTGCATAGCGATTGGTATGTGATTTGGTAAGCTAATACAGGCATGTCCAAACTCGCATAGTTATACATCGGGCGATTAGAACACTGTGCATATGCAACTTTTCCCATTTTGTACCTAATATGAACAGTTCCTCAAGAGTTGTTGTGCCATATTGCCTGCCTCGCCTCTGGCCATGACTTTGCGGGAGGGAAGATACAAATTTCTGTTTGAGACTAAAGACCAGGACCAAAAGACTTAGACTCTATTCCGTTTCTCTAATACATGCCGGACGAACCAACCTGTCTTGTGCTTCCAACTCGTTCTTGTTCCTATTCTGTGTTGATGAAACTCTTAAATAAAGTTAATATAAATTGCAAAGATGTTTGTCTTTTTAACTGGAACTCTGGTGGTGACCCTTATTTTTCTTGATCTCAACCTATATATATATATATATATATATATATATATATATATATATATATATATCTGGTGACCCTTTTTCTTCTTAATCTTTCAACTCCAAGCTGAAGAGACGTTGCTGATTGGGAATTCATGGGAGATCACATAAGAGACGCCCCATGGAGTAATAACTTTTTTCTCCCTTCTGATCAGTGTGCAAATGAAGCACATGTCCCCATGCGGAAATTCTATAGCAAGCACCACTCTCCGCAATGGTTCACTTCAACCTGTGCAGTTGCTATTGCGCATAGGCAGTAAGCATTTCACAGATTCAACCGCCATAAGTCAAGAACAAATAGACAAAAATTTATAGAAGCTAGAAATCAATGCAAGAGTGAAATAGTCGCAGCTAAGAGCAGACATACCGAGATGATCAAAAAATGCATTGAGTCGCAGAAATTAGGAACCTACGATTTCTGGAAAATCTATAATAGTGTGATATATAATGTGTAATCAACAATTCCCTGGCTATCCAATCACTATGATGTTATCTGCATAACAACTGAACTGCTTGCCCAGAGCTTCGCACTGAACTTCACATTAGACTCTACAAACAACCCCCTCCCAAACTTCTCACTGCGGACAGAAGCCACACTCGATGATCTGATCATCACCCCTTTCAGAATATCATAAAAAATTCTTGATACCTCCAAAGCATATAGGCCTGATATAATCCCTGCTATAGTGATAAAGAAATGCTTTGTTGAGCTGACGCCTGTCATCTCCAAACTCTACAACAAATGCCTTGCTGAATCTTGCTAACCTGATAGCTGGAAAATTGCCTCTGTGATACCAGTGTTCTAGAACTCTGGGGAAAGAACTGACCCACAAAACTATCGCCCCATCAATCTCTTCCCACTATTCGCTAAAATCTTTGAATCATTAATCAATCTAGCGATAGTCTGCCACCTCATTAATGCTAAACTTGTTTCTGACCGAAAGTATAGATTTAGGCAAGCCGGTAATACTGCAAATATCTCTGAACGTATATACCATATACTAACAAGGCTGGTTAAGCTAGGGCAGTAGCGCTTGACATATCCAAAGCCTTTGACAAGGTCTGACATAATAGTCTTCTCATGAAAATTAATTTGTATGGTATTACTGGACGAATATTAAATATAATTAGATCCTTCTTTGCTCAAAAGGTTGTTTTCGGTGGCCGTACTTTTAAAACAACATGATATTAATGCGGGTGTACCCCAGGGATCGATCCTTGGACGGTTATTGTTCTTGATTTTCATAAACGACCTCTCTGATGCAATTGTGTCTGAGATGAGTATATTTGCTGATAATACCACACTCTATTCTCGGCATGCAGGCAAAACGAACACGCACATATCCAAGGCAATGACCGGATTCTTAGAAAATGACCTCCAGTCTGTTGTGGAATGGGGACATAAATGGATAGTAACATTTAATGCTATTAAGACAAAACTCCTTTCCTTTAACCACTGAATGCCATGGCTAATAGTACCGTACCAGAGAGTCCAACATTCAAACTCCTCGGTCTAACATTCATAGGTAACATGAATTGGAATAAATACATAGAAGATATTGCCACGGTTGCTGCAATTAAGGTGGGCTCTCCCTACCGGGTTAGAAAACTTCTCATACCTACCAGTATCCTATATCTCTAGAAACCAACCATTCGCCAATTCATGTAGTATTGTTGTTACATTTGGGAAAGCGCACCAACCACAAGCTTCTCCCTCTTAGACAGGATCCACAGAAGAGTTTCTAATCTAATAGGTCCCACACTGTCTACCAAGCTCCAGCCCCTGTCTCATCGCCGCAATGTTGCATCCCTGTGCTTGTTTTACAAGCACTTTCATGGAATGTAATCTGACAAAGTTACTATACTGGTGCCCCCTCAACGTAAATACCCCCGACAATCAGCAAAATCTTACTCCTTCACTGTAGAGGCCCCCAGATGCCAGAAGGCTTTCTACTCTAATAGCTTTTTTCCTCATACTGCTCACCTTTGGAATTCCCTCCCTGCTCACTGTTTTCCAAACTGTACCAACATACAGAAATTTAAATGTAATGTGAACAAACAGCTTGCTTCACAACTCTCCACTTAGGATGCCCCCGTAAGTATGGCCCCTAATTCAGAGTAGTCCCTTACGCCTCAGTAGCAATGTGCCTTGTTTGGGGTGAATCATGGTAAAATAACAAGAAACAAGGCCAGCCAGATGATTAGACACTTAGCGACGCTACTACAGAATGGCTATCTCTGACAAGCATCTCATCATCCCAACTCTACAAATTGATAATAGTGACGTGATAAAAAACATGCACACCCTGGATTCAAACAAATTGGAACCCTGACATATTATATTAAAAAAAATAAAAATAGCGTTACTGCGCAACTGAATTTTTTTTTTCCGGGATTACTATAAAATATAGAAAGATATTACGCACCACGGTACGTAATTAGATATATTTTCTTGTGTTTTTCTGGAATGGTTCCCTCTGTAAAATATATTTTTTCAAATAATTTTATCCAAAAAAACAAGAATATATAAAATGGGGGGAGTCATTTAGATATAAAAAAGAAAGAAAGGGAAACAATTGGATATCTATATATATAAAACTCAATGTGTGTGTGTATATGTGTGTGATGTTTGGAAGATTGATGGAAGGTTAGAGTTAACTTTAAATACTAATTGGTTTGGACTAAAACCGCCATTATTTTGTAAAGTGTATTGTCCATGCAAGTGCAATTTTTGGTTCACATTTCACATCTGCAATAGTTTTGTAAAATGCCTCTGCCAATATCTGATTATGCTGCTCCACAATCGCGTTGCTAAATGGAGATTTACCTGCTGTTGTTGCAGTTTCTACATTTAGTTTGTCATTCATCTCTTTATATTTTTCATTTGAAAATCCCCCTCCATTATCACTTAAGAACTTTCTAGGTGCACCGAAATATGATATCGATATTTGATGTTTTGCACAATTTCATCTTGTTGTTTAGAAAATACTAAACAGGTTGCAGAATATCTTGTGGCAGAATCAATCATATGCAAAAACCAAGTTTTATTGTGAATATATTCTTAAAAGACAACTTGGTCAAATTTATCAGCCATGGACATAACTACCACTGGGCATAATGGTACTCACTTATATTTCATGCGTACTTCACATGAATCGCAACATTTTTCAATTATCTAAAGGAATTCAGCATCACAAAAATCCTTACTTCCCCTAACAAGTTTACACAACTTTTCTTTGGAGGCATGTGAAAATTGTCTGCGCAACTTCATTGCTTCTTTTTCTTCCAGTGTTAAGGTTTTGACAGAAGTGATGTGTCACACCACAGACATTCTCAATTCACCTCGCTTGTTAAATAATAAATTTGTAAGTGGAATACAGTAGCAGGACTGATGAGGTGCAAACCAAATCTATCGCATCACCAAGAATCCTTGCTGTATCATTCACAAAATTAAAAACAATTCCAGCTTTCTTCATGGAGGTTTTACTAACAGCAATGGAATTTCATTATTCACTATACAGGACTCAATTATAACTTTTTTTGCTGGAAATTTTACTTTCTTAGTTGCAGTAAACTCAGCTTCATCTCCAAACTTCATCAGTAAAAGAATATCAACTAAGTATTTGTCTTGATCAGAAAGATCATCAATAAAAACGTCCAGCTCATTTTTCCCCCGTGACAGTTTTCGTACATGCACTATTTAATATGCACATTCCAAAACACTCCTTAACCAACCCAGAAGCATGGAGTTCTGTGTTAAATAGGGGCATGTGAATCTCTTGTATGCTTTTTATATTTTACTGATGATGTCTACAATCCTTTGAAAAGTGTTTTGTAGAGTCGCAATAAAAGCACCTCATAATTTTTTCCATCATTTGAACATCTACTGGATTCATAAGTTCTTCTCGGATATTTTAATCGTTCATGCCAACCTCTGCTTTGAAATGTATTCTCGTTTTCAGTTACAAAAACCGGTTCTGATTTTACTTCTAGTGCTCGCATCTAGCAGCAGGATATCTAAAAATCTTTTATACCGTGTATTTCATATCATCATACGTCATAGACCCACACGTAGCATGAGGTAGTCGATCATTTGCTAGTTATAAAAAAAGTATGTACACTTTCCGGTAATTTAACTTTAAAATTACCCAGTTTGTAATAGAGGTATTCAAATTGTATCAAAAAGTCAGTAATAAAATTCCTTAAAGTCTAAATAAGCATGTTCGTTTTGCCTGCATGTTGAGAATAGAGTGCGGTATTATCAGCAAATAAACCCATCTCAGACACAATTGTATCAGAGAGGTCGTTTATGAAAATCAAGAACAATAACCGTCCAAGGATCGATCCCTGGGGTACACCCGCATTAATATCATGTTGTTTAGAAGTTCGGCCACCGAAGACAACCTGGATCTTTCTTTTGAGCTAAGAAGGATCTAATTATATTTGATATTCGTCCAGTAATACCGTACAAATTAATTTTCATGAGAAGACCATTATGTCAAACCTTGTCAAAGGCTTTGGATATGTCAAGCGCTACTGCCCTAGCTTAACCATCCTTGTTAGTATACGGTATATACGTTCAGAGATATTTGCAGTATAACCAGCTTGCCTAAATCTATACTTTCGGTCAGAAATAAGTTTAGTATTAATAAAGTGGCGGACTATCACTAGATTGATTAATGATTCAAAGATTTTAGCGAAGAGTGGGAAGAGATTGATGGGGCGATAATTTTTTCTTTCCCCAGAGTTCTAGAACACTGGTATCACAGAGGCAATTGTCCAGCTATCAGGGAAGCAAGATTCGGCAAGGCATTTGTTGTAGAGTTTGAATATGACAGGGGTCAGCTCAACAAAGCATTTCTTTATTACTATAGCAGGGATAAGATCAGGCCTACATGCTTTGGAGGTATCAAGATTTTTTAATGATATTCTGGAAGGAGTGATGATCAGATCATCGAGTGTGGCTTCTGTCCGCAGTGAGAAGTTTGGGAGGGGGTTGTTTGTAGAGTCTAATGTGGAGTTCAGTGCAAAGCTCTGGGCAAGCAGTTCAGTTGTTATGCAGATAAAATCATAGTGATTGGATAGCCAGGGAATCCATATTGTTAGATCATTCTTCCATTCCACATAGCAATCTTCGTTTTTCAAAGCTGGTGGCAATTTTAAAGCTTGACTTGTCATCTTGAGACGCAGTATATGTGGCAATGTGTAGAACACAACACAATATTAAATATCCCACACTGGGTTTCGTTCTGCTACCAATTGTCAAAGTTCGTCACGTTCGTCTAGATCATCAATACAACAACACAATAGCTTTCATCTTAGAGATTGAAGAGTTCCACTGTCTCTTCGAACTCAACCTATATAGTCAGCCCCGAATCAAGGGAGATTACTCTTATCCCCAAATGGTCCAAGAGAGATAGCTCATAATTCACAGCATCCCCTGATAAATTCTTGTCTTTTTTCCGGGCGGTATGTCCTGTCTATGTTTTTAGTGGTTGTAGCTCACTTGCTTGGGGAGTTACTCTCTAGGGGAGCATCCCCTTTTTGGTTCGGACGCCTGCAAGAGGAGCCATTGTAAGGGGGGGCGCTCCTGTTAAATTGAGATTTGGGCTGTATGCCCCGTCTTTTTCCTTTAGGGGAACCACCCTCACCGCCCGGACTAGGAGTCTATTCCTTGTAGGAGCCGCCCCCGGGATGAGGGATGTACTGTGTTTCTCAGCATAATTGGTAGTGGTGAGCTTTTTTGTGCTCTCTTCCATGTTTCCACCAGTTGAAAAAAGGGGGGAAGGTTGGAAAGTTCACAATTTTAACTGGCGTGGAGACGGCATAGGATGAAGAAGGTGGTTTTTGTGCCAAAGAGTGGCGTCAAAAGCGGCAAGAGAGGAAGATAGAACTGAGAGGGGACGAGGGAGGGGAAGTTAAAAGGAAGAGAGAAAGTGAAGGTTACATCTCAACCCTGGAGAAGGAGGATAGAGAAAGTGGGGCAGTCAATCTAGGTTGCTGCTGACAACAAAAGTGAGAAGTGTTACTGTATTCTCCGACCCATGAGAGAAGGACGAGGAACCAGAAACTTAGACATGAAACATTTGGTTTAGATCTGAGAACAGATACTACACTTTGACTCTACTTTGCTCCTAGCCAAAAGGCCAAGGAATTGTTGCATAGCTGTTAAGTAGATCAAAACAGACCAATTTCTAAATCATTTCTCAACTGTACAAAGTAAATCAATGACAAAATGGTCAACAGAATGCGAAAATGAAAATAAATATTTTTATTGTAAAATTTAAAATCTACAAAACAAGTCAAACTGATATTTTGTAATATTATTTCGAATTTCGAGCTTTTTGTCTTTAATTTAATTTAAATTGAATATTAAAATTGCTAATTTTAAAATTTTTTAAGTTTATTTAGTTAAAATTTAAATGAAAAATAAATATAAATATCACACTTAAAAGTAGCCCGATCTCTTAGCCACGGTATTGTGTATGTGATATGCTGAATGTGTATGTGATATGCTGAATGTGTTGCTTTGCAAGCCAGGGTTTTGGTTGTTGTTTGTCTCATCCAATGTATACACAAATTAATCCCAAACAAGTACGCAATGGAAAACCTACTTCTACTGCTTCATTTGACTTACATTCTTCCAGTCGACTAGTGTTCGAACTACTTTTAAGTGAACCACACTTATTATTTTTGTTGACCGTATTTACTTGCCGTGTTAAAATTATCACTGTTTATTTAGCTATTCAGCGGTGGCCAAGTGGTTCTAGATGTCAAGATTTGAGTTGTAAAATACTCGGAGCCCAGGGTTTCGAATCGCGCAACCAGTAGTGAATAGTCATATCTCTATGCTGATGAGTCCCTATTATAAAGGACGAAACGTATATGTGCATAGATAATAAACAAAACAAATATATATATATATATATATATATATATATATATATTGAAAGAGAAGGTGAACTGAAAGACAAAGAACCTTTTGAAGACTTAGTCTTATGAAAGACATTTTTATTGATGTTTATTGTATGTTTCTTTGTTTTTCAGCTTTCTTCAAGTAAACCTGCTGTTGTTTTTTGGTAGAAAAGCGAGGATTATAATCGTTCTTTCAGCCCATTTTGTAGCAGTTTTACTTCATCGTTTTAGGCGTTATTAACCTTTTATCGCTTGAAACGATAATCATTTTTAAAAGAATTGTCTCTTATGTAGAGACACATTTTTAAAATAGATTTTTGTGCTCAAATTGATTTCTTATTTGTAGCTATTTATGTTTTGTATTTTTTTTTTTTTCATTAGTAAAATAAATTAATGGTTAATAAATTAACCATGCTTTGGGAATCAAAAGCAGCACTAGGACATTTTAAATATTACATAAAACTGTATTGAATTACATTTCTGGGTTAATTTCATTAGTTTCTCCTTTTTGTGTCTTTGTTGCTTCCTCCTAGTTTTTTTATATTCCTTAATTTTGTTAACGATGCCAAAATTCGGTCAAAAGGTTTGTTAAGTAAAGCGAAAATTATGATAGATAAATCTAGTGAATTCCAGTTGTATTTGAGGAAAAGTAGGAAAGAAAATAAACTGTGAAAGATACGTCAAACGTCATCACAGAAGAGATACGGTCAGCCCGGTGAGTGACAGACTGATGAATGGATGGATAAGCAATGGTAAGATATGAGTACTGGGAGGGAGGAGGGGTGCATAGCGGAACCCCTAGGTGCAGTGAGCAGAGTGGGAAATAGACAGAGAGAGTGAGTCGAGAGCCGGACAATGCCGAATTGCCTTGCTAGATTCTCATCTCAATATAATCAGCTGCATTTTGTAACTAATGGATTCCTTTTTTGCTTGACTGCGGAATTCACATCAGTTTGAACGGCCAGAAAGATTCTAGATAGAAAATGCCAAATAAGCCCTTTTCTGCCTCTGTAACAATCGCCTGAAGCTTTGACTTGAGTTAACCTAAAACCCAAGTTAATTCTGAGCACCCGTCCAAAGACACAGACAACCTACATACGAAGTTAATGTATTCATGTACAGCCGAGTTCTTTCTTCGATAATACATATATATTTTCATTTTTCTACTAAAAATGTAGTCGTTGATTTGATTTCATACCTGTACGAGGTGTGTTTTATTTCTCTAAGTTGACGCCAATCTTGCTGGCCGCTTTAGTTTCTGGGCTTCTAATTTTAAACACTGCATGGGAGGAGTTCGGAACCGACCAGCAATTAAATACAATTAAACATCATCGACCTTCATTAGCAGAGAATTGATATTCTACTCAACAACTCAACATTACGACGATGCAGAGTCAAGATGACGGTCAGGTTCGGCGGTGTCATATCCAAAGGCAGCTCTACAAGTGGTGCTGTAGATTAGGCAACAAGTGCTCCACATGTCGTATCACTTCTTATTTGTATTTTCTCATGTCCTTTCATTCTTTCATCATTTGTCCATCACTTTTACTCTAGCAGCCACCACAATACCACATTTACTCTTTGGACTACCCTACTTAAAATATCAAGATATACTACACTTTGCTCCAAGACAAAAAAACTGTCATTTCACTTCATACTTGTATTTTTTCATTGGGGTTGAAGGGAGTTGTCCCATAAGTCTGAATGCTTGTTTCAAAATTATTTTCAGAAAAAAAACGTATCAACAGAGGACACGGTCAATTTAGAAGTAGGTATGTTCTTTACTTACTCCACTGCTATTCCAACTCTGACGTTGTTTGCGCGGTAAACATATCTAATCTCGGATGGATATCAGTAACAAGCCCCAATCCTTATCCAGCAAAGTGGACAAGTCAGACTACTAAATATGTAGAACTTAAATGTGTTCATATATTCTCACATTGTCGTCACCGCATTTTAAAAAACATCGCCTCAGCGGTTTCTATTGTTATTTAATTAATTCGTGTTTCTTTATGTCAAATAAAAAGGGTCATCATGACACGGCTTACCTGACCTGGTTCGATAAACATGGCAGATTTTTTTTCCTAACAGATTTCGTCTTTCTTCCGCCATTTTTAACCCCGCCCCCGCACTTCTGTACTACGATGAATACTCAATAACTCATGCAACCATTATGTTTATGGACAATATTTAGAAAGATTCTCCTGCCGATCTTCCTGATTTACTTGCTTCCCCACGAGGGCAGAGTTAGACACAAGGTCGGTTTTTAATGTGAGGAATATCCAACTCCACCAAAAGGGGCACTCTAGATTGGGACAAAATTAAAAATTGCCTCTTCACTGACCAAGGACAGAAGAGATGAAGTATTTGAACAGATACTACACTTTGCTGCCCAAAACCAATATTTAAATCCCCTTCCTCTGACTTTGCTATGTTTTCCAATCTTTCTCTTTTAACCCTGACTCTAATTTTAAGATTTCTTTCTAATTTTGCAAATTTTTTTTAATTATTTATTTCCAAATTGTGTCGTCTTGGGTTTCTCCTTGTCACTGGACCTATGCAATTGCCGGTTATGGGGAAGTGCGGTTAAAGATTGCACCACTCTTGTTTTACGATAAACACTTCATTGCACAGACACCCTTTTTTGAGGGTGCGTCCATTCTCACCTGGGACAGGAGACCAACTACTCGATGCATGTCTATTAGTTATAACTTTTAAAATAGTTTTACTATTGGCACTCTTAATGTCTCTGTGAGCATTTAAAGAAAGAGTGACTCTCTTTTTTCAGCGCTAGCATCTAATTCACATACATATCTAAATTAGCTGGCAAAATAAGAAGTCATTTACCTTCTGAGTTCAAACAAATCCGATTTCAATCCTCCTAATTAGTTGTAAGTTGTAATTAACCGAACAAGTCACATCTATTAGCTATCTATGTATTTCTCGCACTCCCTCTTACGTGATATTGATTCAACCATTTTCTAATATTTCTTAATGTCTCTCTGAGAATTTAGAGTAAGAATGACTCTCTTTTCCAGCATAGGCATCTAATTTACATACCTGTGTCTGAACACACAACAAACACGTATGTAAATTCATGGACGGCGGCACCGGGGGGGGGGGGGCTTGAGCCCTCCCCCCACTTTTTTACTTGGCTCCCCCACTTTACGGTCATCAATAATGAAGTTATATATGCATGTGTTTAACCGCCCCCCCCCCACACACTTTTAAGGAGAGCCCCCACACTTTTATAACTGTCCCGCCGGTCCTGAAATTAGATGACAAAATAAGTCTCTTTACTGCTATATAACAATAATAAGGAAGAATAATTCTGTATAATAATAATAATAATAATAATAATAATAATAATAATAATACCTGGGCAGCATCACTAATGAGATACTCTGGACCATTTATAGACTGGACTAAAGAACAACTCAGGCTCCTTGACCAGAGGACTAGAAAATTAATGACCATGCACTACGCACTACACCCAAAAGATGATACTGACAGACTCTATGTGAAAAGAAATGAAGAGGGAAGAGGACTGGTAAGTATAGAAGATTGTGTGGAAGACTTTAAAAAAGAGCTGGAGAAATACATAACTCAGAACATGGAAAGGCTAATCACCGCAGCAAGAGACACCATTCTTAAGAGCATCTTGGGAAGCACCGAAACCAGAAACAAAAAGACAAGAAAAGAAAAGTTGGAAGAAAAACAACTACATGGATGCTTCAGAAGACTGATCAGAAAAAAAACCAACGAAAATAGCTGGGCATGGCTAAGAAAAGGACACTTGAACAGAGAAACGAAATCTTTACTGATGGCTGCACAGAACAATGTGATTAGGACAAACTACATTAAAGCTAATATAGATAAAAACCCAGAAAAACAGTAAATGCAGACTGTGTGTACAAAGAGACGAAACAGTAAATTATATAATAAGTGAATGCAGCAAACTAGCCCCAAAATAATACAAGAACAGATATGACTGCATGAGGAAAGCAGTACACTGGGAACTGTGCAAACGATTGAATTTGGAATATGCAGACAAATGGTACAAACATAAACCAGAAACAGTACTGGAAAACGAAAAATACAAAATCCTCTGGGATATGGATGTACAAACAGACAAACTCATACAAGAAAGGAGACCGGATGATATAATAATCGACAAGAAGGAAAAATCTTGCCAAATCGTAAACTTTGCCATTCCAGCAGACACAGAGTGAAGATCAAAGACACGGAAAAATTAAGCAAATACACAGAACTAGCCAGAGAACTGAAAGAAATATGGAGCATGAAGAAAGTCAGTATAATACCAATAATCGTAGAAACACTAGGAACAGTCCCAAAAAAGCTGGAGAAAAGACTGGGAGAAATTGGAATCAAAGGGATCACTGAGACCATACAAACGATGGCAATGATGAAAACAGCTGCAATCTTAAGGAAAATCCTTGAATGCAGAAATCAACCTGCATAAGCTACGAAGGGTAACCATTCACATGGAAGTTACAACAGGAAGAAAACAAAAGCACATGAAGAACACCACATCACGAACCAAAGAACAGAAACTGCAACAAACATCACACCATAAGCTCCACCACCCTCCCCTCAAAAAATGGTGACACCACACAAAATATTTGTAAAGGGTCAAGGAGGATGAGAAGACCGAGAAGGGGCAGCACAAACCAGACCTTCACTGGAAGAGTGCTGGGACCTTGGAGAGTCTTATTGCCACCTAAATCCCAAAGAAGACCAATGGCCCCTACCAGCGAGAAATCAATGGTAAGCGGCTGTTGCGATACCACAAGGTTATTTACGGTGGTTACCGGAAAGAGGTAGAGAGTACTGGAAATCTGGGGAGGCTTGTTATCATTCAGACTCTAGGGAACACCACTGGTTGTTGTCGGTAAGCAATCACTGACGATGACCTGTGTCATAACTCTTAGTGAGTAATAATAATAATGATAATATAGAAGTAAAGTGACTTATTATTTTTAGTTATGCTAGATATGTCAGAGTTTATGAATTTTCAAATGAAATCTACGTAGGATAAATAGTGTTAGTAGTTGTGACCCAGTATATATATATATATATATATATATATAGCATACATCATAAATTCGTTGAAAAAAAAAACAATAAAATTCTTGATCGTAGGTTCTACCAAAACTAGTTACTCCTGCTACTCCTCTTTAGCCTAAAAAACACAACTCTTATCCCCAACTGCTCATGCAAAACAAGTGAAAATTGCTTTGGGAGGAGGATGCATAATTAAATCCATTGTCTATGAAGCTAAAGTTACTTCAGGCACAAACACTAAAAAAGATTAAATCTATATCGGGGGGATACAGGGGCCTTTCAAACAGAGATTCTATGCTCATAATAACACTTTTAGATACACGAGCAAACGCAGTATTACTCCCTACTATATGAAATCTCAAAGACTCTAACACACCAAATAGAAGATTATTGAAACAAAACCCTATAGCTCCATATCCAAGAGATGCCTAGTATGCACCACAGAGAAACTCAGAATACTACAAGTTATCAACAACGCATCTATAAATTACATTATTGTTGAATCGGAAGCTTTCAGAATGTGCCCCACTGCAAAAAAATTCGCCCGGCCAAATGGCCCAACAATAGAGGTATGGAAAATATAAGACCTATCTATTCACCCTAGATCTTACCATTTAAACAATTTACTCTC
>OY744538.1:60440869-60588369 GCA_963556195.1 Sepiola atlantica
GAATACATGGTGACCCCGTCTTAGTTTTTACCCACCTAAATTTATTTCAGACAGATCAGCTCTGATATGTGGCATCACTTTTGCCCCGAGACATAATTTCAGGTGAAATATTTAATCATCTCCCCTATCAAAGAGTCGTCTGATTACTTATCTTGCTACTACTGGGATGAACGAAACAACTATTTAGTAATAAACATTAGCAATTTATAATACTAACATGTACACATCTTGACACTTCAATGCCGTTTCACTCCAGCAATGATACTCATAATAAATGAGCAGATATTTACCGTAGCTTAAAACTTTACTGCAGTTTCAAGGCATTACCTATATTGATAGTAAATAATAAATTTTATTTCAGTTTTAATAATCCTTTTACAAATTGCTAATAAATTTAATTTTTAGCAGTAGAATTATCCTGAAATGAAAATAATTATAATAATCTCTATTTATATAAAGTTAAGTATGTGTATATGTTTATATATTTCTATGTAGAGGATTCATTCCTAAACTAATTAACCGATCATTATGAATTTTGAAATACAGCTTCTATGTGTAAGGGTGGGTAATGTGAGCTATATTTAGTTTAATTTAGTTTCATGCAAAGGGGGAAAAGAAGGGATGAAAGCCCTTTGAAAAATCCATATCTCTCTGATTTTTGTGAAATTTTAACAATAGGTACTAGACATCAATTAACAAATATTCCCCAAATTTCAGTTTCTTTGGAGTTTCATTTTAAAGGGTTTTAAGGGGTATGATATGGGCACAAACTCCCATTCGAAAATTTAAATGTTTCAGATTTGCATTAAATTTGATCCATAGTCATTGGACACTAATTAAGCAAAATTCCCTGAATTTCAAGTTTTTCTTAAGACCCCTTAAGTCTTAGACATTTTCTAGAATCAAAATAATGTAATGGATTTTTATCAAAATTAGAATCAGAATACTAGACATAAGGTTTAGTAGCATTATATGTTGATTTTAATCTACGTAAAAGAACATAAAAGTAGTTAAAGCTGTTCTGTTCAGCAAATAAATTTTACCTGTCCTTAGACAGGTATTCTTCTCGTAAATATATAAATATTAGACATTTTTCGTGGCAAAAAGTTTATGAGGTGAGGTATTATCAATCGTATACTACACTTTGCTCTGCTTTTACTGAAATATTAAAGTAATAAATATATAAAAATTACAATTTTTTACTGTTAGGTTTACAGTGGAAAACAGTCTACTTGATATATATATATATATATATATATATATATATATATATATATATATATATATATATATATATATATATATGTTCAACTTATGTTCAACTTCTTTACTAACTCAACGTTTGACAGGTAAAGGAGAAGATTAATAGAATATTCGAATATTTATGTATCTCATATAGAGGTCAAGTGTTAGCTCTAGGAAGGGCCCCCTTGATTTCTGAGAACTTCGACTGAAGTAAAATGAAACAAATATATATAAATATATATATATATATATATATATATATATATATATATATATATATATATATATATATATTAGATTTTTGAATGTGAGATGATATATATAATTATTTCCACAATCAGACAACGCCACAGCCCACAACCTATGAAAAAAACAAACCGGAAGTCCTAGACTTGAGTTTCTACTGATGAGCCCAAAGGAAGGCGAAACTCGGGTCTAGGACTTCCGGTTTGTTTTTTTCATAGGTTGTGGGCTGCGACGTTGTCTGATTGTTGAAATAATTATATATATATATATATATATATATATATATATATATATATATATATATATATATATATATTTAAGGATAAAATACTTAAGGTGCTAATAACAATAAAATTAAAAAGTTAAAGAATTGAAAATTAAAAATGTCTATATACGGGTAAAAATAAATATAAAATTATGAATACAGTAAATATGTAATCATAATTATACTAAATATATGTATATATATATATATATATATATATATATATATATATATATATCTTCTTGCTCGTCCGTCGAAGTCGACGATGACCAAGGTATCAATCAGTTTGGCGTCGGGGGTCGGTGGGTTCTGAGATGGCTGATGAGGCCAATCCGTGCTCGGCAGACTCTTCCACACTCCGGACACGTGAAGGCGGCATCGACAGGCTGTGGACCAGCAGCTCTCTCCTTTCGCCTCCTGCGCTTCTGCCGGTCGTGGGTCATGCGTTGATCCTCTGCCCTATCGGCTCCCAGGCTGACGGCACAGCGCCAAGCAGAGCGTTCTGCAGCGCGACTCTCCCAAGACTGGGGGTTGATGTCAAAGTCCTTGAGGGAGGTTCGCAGGCAGTCTTTATATCGTTTCTTTTGGCCTCCTGCAGTCTGCTCTCCCTGGCTGAGTTCCCCATAAAAGAGTTGTTTGGGGATTCGGCCGTCAGGCATGCGGTAGACATGGCCTGCCCACCGAAGCTGGGTTTTGTGGACTATGGTGGTGATGGTATGGAGCCCCGCGCGCTCCAAGACTTCTGTGTCAGGAATTCTGTCTTGCCAGCGGATGTTGAGAATATTACGGAGGCATCTGAGGTGGAAGCCATTCAGCTGTTTTTCATGTCTTTTATAAAGCGTCCAAGTTTCACAGCCGTAGAGTAGGGATGTTAGGACGATTGCTCGGTATACTTTGATTTTGGTTGCGAGTGCAATACCTCTCCTCCTCCACACATTGTCTCTAAGTCTTCCAAATGCACTGCTCGCTGTGGAGGTCCTATGGTTAACTTCAATGTCAATGTTGGCGGTACGGGAGAGGGTGCTGCCAAGGTAGGTGAATTGCTCCACAGCATGAATCTTCTGCCCTTTGACAGTGATGCCGGGTTCGTGGTATGCATCTCCTGGGGCGGGTTGGTACATAACTTCTGTCTTCTTTGTACTAATAGTAAGACCAAAATTGTCACAACTGGTGGAGAATCCGTCCATTAGATGTTGCATCTCTGTCTCATTTGGGGCGTTAAGGGCGCAGTCATCAGCAAAGAGAAGGTCTCTGATGATGGTTTCCCTCACTCTCGTGACTGCCTGCATTCGCCTGATGTTAAACAATTTTCCGTCACATCTGTACTTGATGTTAATGCCAGAGTGACTGTCTTTGAAAGCGTCCTGGAGCATGGCAGAGAAAACCATGCTAAAAAGCGTTGGGGCTAAGACACAGCCCTGCTTGACTCCGTTGGTCACAGGGAAGGGCTCTGAGGGGTCGCCGTCATCCAGGACGTGAGCGGTCATGCCCTCGTGGAACTGCCTGACGATGGCTATGAACCTGTCTGGACAACCAAATTTTCCCATGATCCGCCAGAGGCCATTTTGGCTGACAGTGTCGAAGGCCTTGGTCAAATCGACGAATGTGGTGTAGAGGCCCCGGTGCTGCTCGACACATTTCTCCTGCAGTTGGCGTGCAGCAAAGATCATATCAGTCGTCCCACGGCCCGCTCGAAAGCCACACTGGCTCTCGGGAAGACGACCATCTTCAAGGTGTACCAGCAGGCGATTAAGAAGGACGCGGGCCAGGATCTTCCCGGCGATGGATAGAAGGGATATCCTGCGGTGGTTGTCACAAGACTGACGATTTCCTTTGCGTTTATAAATGTGAACAATAGTGGCATCACGAAAATCTTGGGGTAGTTCTTCACTCTCCCACATGGATTGGAAGAGTTCTGTCAGTCTTTCCAGCAGTGTAGGTCCATCAGATTTGTATATTTCTGCTGGAATTAAATCGGGGCAAGGGGCCTTCCCAGAGGAAAGTTGCTTGATGGCTTTGCTTACTTCCTCTGACGAGAATGGGATGTCGAGCTCCTCGTTGATAGGCTCCTGGCATAGTCGGTCGATGGCTTCATCGTTGATGGAAGATGGCCGGTTTAGCACGTTGTTAAAGTGCTCTGCCCATCTATCAAGGATCTGCTTTTTGTCGTTTAAGAGAGTTGTTCCATCGGAGCTAAGCAGGGGAGAGGAGCTTGAGGACTGGGGACCGTAGACAGCCCTCAGCGCATCGTAAAACTTCCTCATATCATGGTTATCGGCATGCTCCTGGATCTCATCTGCTTTGGCGCTGAGCCAGGCATCCTGCATGGAGCGGAGTCTGGCCTGCACCTTGCTGCGGGTGTTGATGAAGGCAGCTTTCTTTGCGAGGCACTTAGGGTCACTCTGATGTGCACGGAGAAGTTGGCGTTTCTCCTCCAGGAGGGGTTGAATCTCAGAGTCATTTTCATCAAACCAGTCCTGGTGCTTCTTTTTCTTAGGTCCAATGATTTCGAGAGCGATGGTGTAGGTGGAGTCTCTGAGGCGTGCCCACTGATCTTCAATAGTGTCCGAGATGGTAAGGGGGACAGATAGCTTGTCGTTGATTGTTTCCTGTAGCTCATGGATGACATCTGGACTTTTCAGTTTCTCCACGTCGAGGCGCTTTGTGACTTTCTGGCCCTGAGGCCGCCTCTTAGGTTGGATGTAGAGGCACATTTTGGATGTGATCAGGCGGTGGTCTGTCCAACACTCGGCACCGCACACAGCCTTGGTCAGCCTTACATCTCTTCTGTCCCTTGCCCTGATAATGACGTAGTCGATCAAATGCCAGTGTCGGGAGCGTGGGTGCATCCACGACGTCTTGCTACGGGTGGGTAGGCGGAACATGGTGTTGGTGATGGAAAGGTCGTGTGCAGCGCAGAGGCTGAGCAGCCGCAGGCCGTTGCTATTGCACTTGCCCACTCCATGGTGGCCAAGGACCCGGTCCCAAGTGGAATGGTCAGTGCCAACGCGGGCATTGAAATCGCCGAGGACGATGAGCTTCTCTCTCTGCGGAGCAGTGGAGATGAGGCTTTCCAGATCTTCATAGAACTGGTCCTTGGTATCTTTGAGGTTGGTCATAGTTGGTGCGTAGGCGCTGATCAGTGTGGCGGTTCTTCCCTTGCTAAGCGGGAGTTGCATCTTCATCAGCTGGTCATTAATGCCGTCCGGGATGCTGACCAGCTTCTTCACGTGTTCAGTCTTGATGGCGAAGCCCACGCCGGCCTCTCTGCGCTCCTCGCTACTGCGTCCACTCCAGAAAAAGGTGTAGCCGCCGCCTGACTCTGTTAGTTGGCCCTTGTCAGGGAGGCGAGTCTCGCTGAGGGCTGCGATGTCTACCTTATAACGGGCAAGCTCCCTTGCCACAAGCGCAGTTCTTCTCTCGGGTCGGTCAGCTCTGTTGTTGTCGAGCAAAGTACGAACGTTCCATGATGCTAAGGTAAGCACCAACCCTTTCTTTCTCATGTCTCGACCGCTGTGAGGGAAACCCCGCCAGCCGCGGTATGCTGGCCAGAGGTAATGGTGAAGCAGCCATGTTTAGGGCTCCTTTTATCGCCCCGTCCTCATGCCATGGAGGCGAGCAGAGTGATCCTGAAAAGGACTGCTCGGTCGACCAGCCAGTTGCCTGCACCCCCTCGCTGCTTCGGTCGAGTGGAGTACGACCAGTTTCTGGACCGCCTGTGTGCAGGTTTGCAGCTACAGCTACCAGTGATTTCCACACCTGCTGCTTTGCCGCTTGCCCATCACCACAGGGCTTGGTGTTGACGCAATGTTTGACACCCTGACTTGCGCTGGATTTGGATTATAGTGAGGGGGACTTGCGCTGCATCGGCCTCACTCTCTCGTCCTGGCCCGCCCGATTCCAACGGCGAGACATAGTCGAGACGGCTGGGGGACGAGCAAGGGTGCAGGAGCTGCCGGAGGGAGGCAAATATGCCGTCCAACCGCCTACGGGGCTCCACTCCGTCATTTCTGTCGGGGTTGCTCCCCTAGCCTTATCCATTTCCAATAGCTCTCACAAGGCAGTGAGGCCATTTGACCCATGGCTGGAATAGGGATTGGTAATGTGTCAGGGCATGTCCACACGTCGGTGGGCCGTAGCACATTCCCTCTGGGACTCCCTACTGTTCCGAGATCCTCTGCTGATTCCGCCTGGATGCGCATGACAACCAGTTACCGTGTGTGGCCGCGAGGAGGCACAGCAAAAATAATGTTTTCTAAATGAGGGTACGTTCCTTAGGGCTAATACGGCTCATGCTTGCTTCGGAAGGGGTCCTTTACTTATTCTAAAAAAAAAATTTTTTTTAAATCAATAAATAAAAAAGTTATGAATTTTTAAAAATAGGACCCTTATTTTTGCCCACCCTGTATATACATATACATATATATATACATATACACATACATACATACATATACATACACACACACACATATATATATGTATATATATACATATATCCACACACATACATACACATACAAATACACCCACACATATATATATATATATATATATATATATATATATATATATATATATACATACATATATACATATACGCATATATTATGATAACAATAATAATAATAATATAAATAATAATCATAATAATAATAATAATAAAAATAATAATAATTTATTGTTATTAGCACCTTAAGTATTTTTATCCTTCGCCCCCCCCTCTCATCCACCCGCTCTCCATATAGGGTTACTCTTCCCCTCCCCCTCTTCATAGGCAAATTACCAAATTAGATTATCTGTCACTTGCCTCCTCCGCGAAGTCTGAATCCAGACAGAGCTTCTTTTGACGCGCGTTAACACGCGTCCGCACGTAAATATATACTTTCATATTTCGACCACTCCCCCACCAAGTCATATCTGCGTTCCCTTCCTCTCTTTCTGTTTCCTTCCTATGTCCCGTGTAGCTCTTAATATTTCCTTTTCCTTTTCTCTTTTTCTTTTTTCTTCTTACTTGTATTTTTTTTTTGTTTTGTTTTATTTCTATTCATATTAAATTTTTACTTTAAATTTCTGTCACCTTCATAAAACTTTGTGTGATTGTGAACTTATTTTAACAGATATGTTATTTCAAGACCCGAGGATCGGGAGCCCCTCAAACTGCTCTCGTGAAACAAAATCAATTATGTAGTCAAAATGAAATAAATTATCATTTATATTTATATTTCGGCTCTATATTTTTATCGAGCACTCTCATAAACCCGGTTCAACTTCCCTGGATTTATACTCTGTGGATCTATACCATACTCGGATTATATATATATATATATATATATATATATATATATATATATATATATATATATATATATATATTCTATTAATGTTCTCCTTTACCTGTCAAATGTTGAGTTAGTAAAGAAGTTAGAACATTAATTGTCATCTCCAATTGACCCGTGAACTATGTTATAGTTTATCTTTCTTGCTTTGTCTTATCGGATTCCAGAAAAAGAATTCATCTAGTCTGGTGGAGTATCCAGCTAAGTGTTGTTACTTGAGCTAACATTACTTGGGAAAGGTGCACCATTCCTTGTATAAGCCAGTGTATAGCCATGTCGATGGGATCTTATTTGGGCTTCGAATACTATGTTATTTTGAATATTTGGTCAGGGTTTACTTGTAGAGGAAGTATCCTCATGTCAGATTGTCCTGACAAACCCTTGTACAGAGAGACCGAAGACCCTCGAGGATGGTGTCTAGTAGGTAATTCAAGCTATATATATATATATATATATATATATATATATATATATATATATATATATATATATATGCTTCATACAAAAATAGGATATTCAATGATAGCATGGCATACAGAATCAAGAAAACTCTCAAGCTACGCCGACTAAGAACATTGTTTTAATTTTAAAGTTATAAGTGTCTTTTAAAATAAGATAACAATTAATATTTTATATACCTTCACTTACTCCGTAAAATCGTAGAATTGTTTAAGCCAGTTTCCAAATTTAGCCCTAAATAGTCGTTGAACTAATTGACGGCTTAGACGGCAGGCTTCCTTTCATAAAAGGTTATACCTAAGCGTTGATGTAAAAAATAGTTAGGGCTAATTCAAAAAAATTTAATTTAAATATTGAAATCAAATTTTAAGTCGAGTATAGTCTCGAAAATTCGGCTCACTAGTTCATTGAATTACTAATTTGAAGAATATTTTGTTACCTACATCCTGCTATTGACTCAGCGAGTCAATTTGATTTACGTCCGCTGTCAATTTTAACACCTTCAATTCTCCTTCCTGTGTATTGATCATTCAAAGTGTAAGGGAAATAACTCTCTCTCTCTCTCTCTCTCTCTCTCTCTCTCTCTCTCTCTCTTTCTCTCTCTTTCTCTCTCTCTTTCTCTCTCTCTCTCTCTCTTTCTCTCTCTCTTTCTCTCTCTCTCTCTCTCTCTCTCGCATTTAAAGAAAGAAGTCACCGATATGCAGCTGTTATTATCGCCCAAAAAACAATAACAAATAGCAAAAACGTTTAAAAGCGATAAAATATCCCGTATTTTAGGTGAGACTTCTGCAGCCTCTGTGGTCATGGTTTCAAATCTCGCCATAGTCAGCCAAGCTGATGAACAGTAGTAACGGCGAAACACATGTCTGTGGATAACTATATTTTATTTATAAATAAATATATATAGGGGACGACAAAGTGTAAGGGAAATACTTCTCTCTCAGACATTTAGGAAATGCATCATGGTAAGATAGCTGACATTCAACTGTCATCGGCAAAAAAACAATAACAAATATTATCATTAACATTCATAAATGCTAAAGTTGATAAATTAGCCAGCGAAGGTAACAAATTAAATTCAGCTTCAGGAGATCAACTACCCCCACCCCACAACAAATGTATGTCTGTAACCAAAATCATGTCACATTTCTCACCGATATTGCATCATATTAGAAAAATGTCTTTTATATTCTACAATGCTGGGAATAGTTGTCTTATTTTAATCTGAATACAGCTGTCACAATTGGCATTTGAGTTAAGTTTAATTCAAAACAGATTTTGTCATTTATGCTGTTGACTGTCTACAATCGCCATTTTGTTGGTAACTAATCAGATACTTGGTATGCCCATCATCTCTCGTTTCTGGTTGGCCCATCGCAGTCATCAGTATTGTTAAACATAAATACAGCGGCTAACAAACAAATAATTGCCTTCCAGGTCAGCGATTTGGCACTGAACACCAAGATCAAATTCCAGTATTTGTTCCTCGCCCTCGGTTCTAGCTCTCAGGAGCTTTAGCAATCGCATTTTCAGATATCGGCTCATATTTGATCCTCTGCTCCAAGATCGTATTAAATTACTGGCCTGATTTATATTTCTGCAGTTTGACTAATTAAACTTGTTCACATAGTCAATCACTAGGGTCATGTCTGACACGACTTCATCCAGCTGCTGACTAGCACCACTGGTCCAGCTGTTGACTTGATCAGTTGCTTCTGCTGATGTTCCAGTTGTCAGGCTATCGACTAGCTCCGTTTGTTCAGCCATTGAGACGACCAGTCCTTAGATTGCAGTGTGAAGGGACTATTTCTCTTGTAGAACAGCGATATATACTTCGACCTCAGTATGATAGGACCATTTGTTCTTCAGTCCACTGAGCTGTCCCTTGACCACAATATGATAGAATCATTTATCCTTCAGTCCACTGAAATGTCCTTCAACTATAGTACAATGGAACCATTTCTCTTGCAGTCCACCAAGCTGTTATTCAACCGCAGTACGACAAGACAATTACTCTTTTAATCTGCCAAGCAGTTATTCAAACGCAGTGCGATGTCAACACTTTAACCATCATCATTGAAGAAGCAAGCCGACTAGGCACTCAGCATCAACATTCCTGCGATGCCAGCGACTGGACTACCCATCTGTAAATGTACATTTTAGCAAAATAAATTGGTTATTTCTATATTTAACCAAATTCCTATGTTTGTCATCCTTCTTTTTTCCTATTTACTTGTGGTGAAAATCCAGCTGTCCAAAAAGGGGAACTCTGGATTGAAACAAAAATTTAAATTGTCTCTGTCTAGAATGATTTCTCCTTCACTGACTGAGGACAAAAAAGATGATGTGTAGTATCAGAACAGATACTACACTTACTATACTTTGTTCCTAGAAAAAAAGGTCAAGTTCTTTGTTGATTTCCTATTTTTCTTTATATTTTTTTTAATTGTGTAGGTAGACCTCCACTGGTCGCCCTGCAACACATATTAACATGCAATTTTTATTATTATATATAGAAAAATATAGAGTTTACCAGAGTAAATGGGATGTTTAATTCAAGTATATTGATAATAAATAATTAACCGACATTATTGATTTCTATTTTCATTGCTTTAATTTCATGACCACACTATCTCATTGCACACAAATGGACAGGAAAAGTTAATTCATGTTGCTTATGACAGTTTAAATCGTTCTCAAGAGCCAAAGAGATGATAGCTAATGCCATTTTTCTAACTAGCTCTAACCATAGCCAAACGTTGGGGTTCATATTAAATTGACCTTGTGTCAAAATTGTTGATGTGGTTCAAAATATGAATGTGTGTAATGTACTTCAAATAGTTATACATGATGTTGCCGCTTATAGTTATGTGTCATGTAACCATTGTCTTCGTTGAGGGAATTTGTTTATAGCTCATTGAGATGCCACATATAAAAATAAGACTGGAAATCTGGACTTACTTGGTATCTTTTAGCAGTTGATCATCTAATCATTTCGTAGCCTATTTCTTTCGTTTTCTGTTTACAAAATGTAAAAATTGTTTCTATTTTGTATACACCAGAAAGTAAAGTATGTCTGATGGAATTGAGATTTACATATTTTTCATTTTTATTTTTATGTGCTAAAGATTCATATCACCATCACCTTCGTACTGTTAGTGTTCATGGTTGTATAAGTTCAACGTATGTGATAAGAACATCGGATCAAAGGTCAAATGTATTGATTCCAAATCTGCAGTTAGTTTGGTTCTTAGATCAACTGTTTAACTGTTATGCTGTAACACACATGCACACATACAGACATCTAACATCGTGATATGGGACAAGAGGAAGAAAGTAACAACCCTAGTTGAAGTCAGTGTCCCTAATGATGCTAGCTTAAACAGAGCTGAGAGGGAGAAGATAACAAAATACTAAGGCCTTATGTATGACATGAAACGAAACTGGAATCTTAGGAAGATCTCCATTATTCCAGTAATCATAGGAGCAACTGGGCTCATGAAAAAGAATTTCAAAAACTTCCTGGCGAATATACCCGATGAACTAATTGCAAGAGAGATCCAAACAACTGCGCTTAAATGAACGGTTAGAATCGTGAAAAGATGTTTCGGTTGGAGTCTCTGAAATAGCGGGCGAATGTCTGGCACTTGGTAGGATGCCAGATCCCCAGTAAAAATAAAAAGATAAGAAAATTGAAAAAAAAAATTGTTTTATATATAGAGATACTATATAGCCTTTGCTTCTTAATTATCTGTTCACATATCCATTTCTATACTCAGTCTACTTAAGAAGTCATTGTAACTAAGCATATGCAAACATTTATTGAATCATCTGTTTCTTCACTATTGCTCTCTCTAATATTTCAATTTCATTATACAACGTTACCCATTTCCTAATATTTTAATGTCATTCTACATTGAATTTGATAAGAAATTCAAGAAATAAAAACAGGCTGAAAAAAATCAAATTCAAATTCTGTCTAAGACATTCAAAGTTGATTTTGAATCTTGCAGAAAATTTATTACTGCTATCATAAACATCAGCTCCGTTCGTTTTCACTTCAACATGGCTTTGGATATTACCTTTATCTATAGATATTATAACACATTGGGAAGTCAGCATTGATGAAAATGCATCATATAGTTCGAAGTGCGCCTGGCACCACAATTCAGCTGATGGGTGAGTTAAATTGCAATGTGTCTTTGAAAGAAAAAATATTTTCTGGAAAACATGCTATAATTCTGATTTAAATATTCTTGGTTTAGACTGGATAGAGGAATTGAATCTTTTCCATATTCCACTCAAGCATGTTTTTAACAGATAGATTTCATATAAAAGCTGAAAAATGTGATTTTTTTTGCACACAAATTAAATATATAGGATTCATTTTTGACAAAATGGTTGACAGCCAGACCCAGAAAATATTTCAGCCATAAAAAAATGCTGGCATCGGCAAATATCCAAACATGTACCATGGATGTACCATGGAAATGGTCCACTGAATGTCAGATTAAATCTTTACTTTTTTTCAGATATGGATATTACTGTTGTTTCTGATGCATCTCACATAGCTTTCTCGATGGCAGCCAAAAGGCAATAGCTTATGCATCCAGGTCACTGACACCCACTGAGTGAAACTATAGTCATGTATAATAATTTTTGCCACAAAATGTTCACACAATGTTATATGGACGTCACTTTACTTTAATCACAGATCATAAACTTTTTGTTAGCATTTTTATATACTAGAAAGGTATCCAGTTTATACAGCTAATCGTCTGCAATGATGAGCCACTATACTATTGGATTATGATTTCTCTATAAGATATTGTTCAACTGAAGCAGATACTTTATCCAGACTCATGGATATGCAAACCAAAGTGAAAAAAGATTCAATTATTTCAGCATTATCTGTGCAACTAAAAATGATTTCAGTACTTGCATTAACTGCCAATTACTTCACAAATGATCCACGAGGTTACAGTTTCTGACCTCCTACTCAAGGCAGTGTTGAACTTTCACTGTGTAAAGACAAAAACCTTCAAACCTTTTTTTCAGCATGAATCATCATTGTCTGATGTTGGTCGGTGTATTCTTTTTGGAGAACATGTGATTGTTCCATTAAAATTGCCAAATTGTGCATTAAAACAATTTCATTTTAGGTATCAGGGCATTGGTCAGATGAAAGCATTAGCATGTAGCCATGTTTACTGGCCAAACAATGACAAACAATTAGAAGATTTGAGCCATAACTGTACAAAATGTCAGCAGCAAAAGCTCCAAGAAAAACAAAACATTTTGAGGGGCCTATTCTGGATTCACCCTGGTCACGTCTTCACATTGACTTTGCAAGACCCATTGATGGAAAATGTTTTCTACTACTAGTAGATGCTACTACAGTAAATGGCCTAAGATTTTTCCAATGAGCCACATTACCTCTGAGGAAATGATTTAAAAATTGTCACACCGGCTGAAAAAATACCGGCTGAGAAGAGAATGCGATGTTTCACATGTCGAGACTGTATATCTGTCAGAGTGGGGAGGAGATTCTCTTTGCAGATGTAGCCTTTTGTAGTTGCAACTAATTAGCATTTGTGGGGATCAGCAGATGTAAATGGAAGGACTAAAATCGAAGTTGGCAGTTGGATTTGGGACAGCTAAGAGAAAACATTAGGGTTAAGATTGAGATTGATCGGTCGGTGTTCGTTGCAGTGTTGTTGAAGAGGAGTTTCTTCTAATTTCATTACTGGATTACAAGCTATTTCGGCCTAAAATGGACAGTCATTTCCTGAGTTTGATGGAACTGGAGCAGTCGCTGAATGGATTGAGAAAGTGGAATTAGTGTGTGACTTATCTGGAGTGAAGCGGCTTGATCATGTCATCACACTTCAGCTAACAGGGGGGATGTTTGCAGTTTACCAACAACTGACTAAAGAAGAGAAATCCGATGCAGTGCGAATTAAAGAAGCACTCTTTACTGCCTTTGCCGATGACAAATTTACGACATATGAGACGTTTGTGACATGTGTGTTGCATCCGGGCGAGACCGTAGATGTATATTTGGCAGATTTGCGGAAGCTGTCAGCCATATTTGGAAGAATACAAGATCATGTGATGGTGTGATTGTTTGTTTGAGGGCTTCCTGTTGTGGTCCTCCTTCAGTATGGAATATTTGACCTTAAAAGAGCTGTTGTCTCGAGCTTGAGCGTTGATGAAAGACAATGTTGAAGTGGGGGAACCAGTCCTGGTTGCGACACAGCCTGCCACTATCACTCAACCACCTGTGGGCATAGGCCCAATCTCATTATAAGTGTTATAAATGCAATGCCCTAATCATTTTGCAAGAGACTGAGTACAGAGGAGACAGATCACCCGTCAACACTGGTCATCTGGTCAATGATTGTTCGGGAAATGAAGTTGGGAGCAAGACATCAACGTCAGTCTTTCCCCCAGTCAAAATATGAACTCGGTGTTTATGTTGATAATGCACCATGCTATGCTCTCCTCGACACTGGGTGTTCACGTTCCATCTTGAGCACCAAGCTATGTCAGTCATGCTCACAGCAGAAGATGGTGGTAACTACATTAACCGGCGTCACACTATTATGGAGGCTGTGTATTGGTACAACGTTCTGCCCAAGTATGATGTATCCGCCTCATCAGCATCAGCCAATTTGCTGCATACCAGATCAGAGTGAAAGAAATCAATGTGGTGTTCCATCCGGATCACCAAAGAATCGCTACACATTATAAAGAGAGGGACACAGTTTGGGTGACAAATCTGCAAGGACGTTATATGTTGAAATTAAGACCAGATCATATCACCGGAGTGATAAGTCCACAGTCCGTCGTCAATGGCATGCTTCGGCACATGGGAGATGTGAGCCCACATCTCAGTTCAGCACTGGTAGTCGACAACATCAGAAAGTGCTGAATGGAGAGAACCAGATTCCGACACAAGTAGTAGTGGTTCCACTGCTGCCTGATTCTATTACCAATTCGGATCCTGGTACTTCTGACACATTAGTCAGAGAAGAAGAAATAACTGTCCTACTACGGACGAGTAGTTGGGACTGTATATCCGCCAGAGTGGGTGGGTGGGGGGATTCTCTTCGCAGATGTAGCCTTTTTGTAGTTGCAACTAATTAGCATATGTAAGGATCAGCTGATGTAAATGAAGGACTAAAATGGCAGTTAAATTTTGGACAGCTAAAAGAAAACATTGGAGTTGAGATTGAGATTGATCGGTATGTTGGAAAGGAGTTCCTCTAATTTCACTACAAAAATTGCATTTTCAGACGATTTGGAGTCACAGATACCATAGTCTTTGACAATGGCACTGCTTTCACTTCAGTGAAAGTTTCAGATTTCTGCAAGCAGAATAGCATCAGCCACATATTGACGTCACCATTTCACTAGTGAATTGAACGGCTGTCACAGTAAATAACCTACAAAAATTTCCTTTGTCTTGCTCTATATAAATGCCTGCAGATTTATGGCTGGAATGTTAATAATTTGTGAAGCCATCTTCAATAGATGGCTTCACAAAGATCATTCACCATTTTGAAATCTGCAGCCATTTCTGTAGACTTTCTCTCCTGTCATCCACATCTAAACATTTTCAATGTGGTTATAGTTGGCAAAGAGACGATAATCTAAAAAAAATAAAGTTATTTTTTCTGTGTCTGTTGTCCCATGGGCATTATAGATTATTAAACTGCTGAAAGATACAGTAATTTACACACAATCAAGTGTCTTCAGTCAATGAGTTTACTCTCTTCAAAATGCCAAAAAAGAAAATTAATCAATTTCACATGAGTTTGAAAGTAAAATGAATTCATATTATTAAAACAAACTAAAAAGAACATATTTTTAATTTGTATTTAAACTCACCGTCAATGGTACAATAGATATGGATTTAGCATGACATCAGATCTGATGTCACTCAAACAACCCGATTTACCAAATGTAAACAAAACATATTTTCTAATTGACTTGATTTTAGAATATTTTTCTCTAAAATATTTTTTTACTTTTTACAAAATAATATAGACATTTACAATATAGACATTTATAATCGCCTCTATCCAACATATCAGGCCAACACATTTATCCAAATCCAGAACATCAACTAACAACAAAGATCCTTGCATTTTTGCAAATTGCCCTGTCAGGTTTGCGCAACTGTACATATGTGGTATACCATATACAATGTGACAAAATGCAACAATTCTACATTGGTAATACAGTGAGGCCATTACACATATACATTAAAGAAGACTTATCAACTCGAGCATCACATCATTTTGCAAACACATCACATCAAACCACAATCCCAGGAAAGACATCATAATCATGATCATGATACTTGCCACTGAAAAATGTAAAATCAAAGAATCACTCTTTATTAGCAGATTTAACCCCACCATGAATAGCAGATCAAAGCTTTATTCTATTTTTTAATATAAGCACACATGACAGACACTACTACCGACCTGTGGAGAGACAAGTATTTCGGATCCCAATAAAACTGCATTACACGTAGCAAACAACAAAGAACATTATAACCAATTTATCAGAACCTATCTAGATTTTATCCACATTCAAAATCGACTTTGTGCCTAACTCTGCTATCGTAGGGATGCAAATAAATAGGGACCCAATACAACTGTGAGGCCTGTCTAAAAAGTATCCGACCTTAGGTCAGAAAAAATATTTCAAATACCTGACGGGGTTGGGACCCTAATCCTCTTCAAAGTAGGCCCCACCGATCCATCCACTAACGGAAACACCTCTGGAAGTCTTCTTTGGGAATTGTGTTCATCTCCGCCGTCGCGTTCCGCATTATTTCTTCTCTAATCTCAACATGGGAACTTTTCAGTGGCGTCTTCAATTTTCGATACTACCAGAAGTCGCAAGGAGGCATATCTGAAGAGTAGGGAGGTTGGTGAATGACTGGAATTCCATGTTTGGCCAAGAAATGTTGGATCAATCGAGATGAATGTGTTGGGGCGTTGTCGTGATGCAATTGCCAATTTTTCGCCGTCCACATGTTTGGTCTTTTGCGCCAAACTGCATCACGGAGAACATCTTGATAGTACTCCTTTGTCACTGTTTGTCCTTCCAGTGCGTATTCATGATGCACAATTCCACGAATATCAAAAAAGACAGTCAGTATCACCTTGATTTTGCTTCACACCTGTCGCGCTTTTTGGGGCCTTGTACACCCATGACTTAGCAGAGAGTGTTAAGACCAACTCCTTATTATTATTTGTAAGTAACGAAAACGTCACACGAAAGCAAAAACAAAACTTTTTTTTATAACAACAAAAGGGCTTATTCAGTTACCTATACCGTTTGGTATAGGTTAGGGTTAGAAAGTTGGACAATGTTTGAGTGAGGAAAGGAGCAAAAAGTAACTTTTCTCTGAGTAGTAATTCATCCAGTGGAAAATAGCTGGTGCTCAGGAATCCAGTTGATAAAAAACAGGAGAGAGAAAAGGTGCGTCTTTTCGAGTTGCTTCCAGGAAACTCTGATCATCTACCGTGATTCCTATAGGAGCTGAAGTAGTCCTTCTTGGGACTGATGAAATAAATACGCCCTGCAAGCTGATTGGTCAGTGTGTAACCAAATCGTCTAAAAGGGACAGTTCTCCGAGAGAAAAATAAGTCATTATTTATGACTGCTACAAATACATACAAAAGGGAGTCAGGTATGAGTATGTCATGTCGACTCTGTTTATGACTCGAAACTACTTCTAAAACCGGATGTTGTTCTTGAACATCTTAGTTCATGTGATAGAAACCAACACAGTTTCTTTTTTCTGCACATATCGTCATTCAAGCCAACCAATCAGATCTCATCATAGCGTTGTATCAGCAGCCAGCAATACAGCATATAAATGGGTGCATTCCTTCACTCAGCGGATCATTCAGGGCCTTGCCCCTAGCGTCAACGCCGTCTCCGCTGACCGTACCTTCTCCACAATTCTTTACTAGACATGTCGGTGCCCTTTCACTTTTGTGACAACATCCAGCAGCAGCCTTCCCCTCTCAAATATGTGCTGGGCGGAACAGCCATTTCACCATCTCGACGAACGCAGTCAGCAACAACAACTTTTCTCCCTCCTTCTACAGCACACCAACAATGACCGCCATCATCATCACTATCGACATATCAACTACAGCGACCATCAACATCTGCAGCTTGTCCGTCTGCATCTGCTCATGTCCTTCTGCTCTTTTTGACATCCTTCAGTGCCTGCACCTGGCAACACTCTGCTTTTTCCATTTCCTGTCGACGTCCTGCCTTTTTCCTGCACCCGACAACATCTTCCTTCCGATCCAGTTCTTGGACCGGACCTACCTGAGGCACCTCATTATACCACAGAGGTGTCCACATCAATTTCCGTGTGACATCATCCGACCAGCCAAAGTTTTACAGCAACTACGTCAAAAGCAACAGCTCCCACTGAAAAGACCAAGGGACACCACTCCAGCCATGATTCATCATCACAGCAGCCATCAATCCTTTCCTGTTGACTCAGTGAATCATGAACTCTTCTTAACGGTCCCATAATTATTTCTTTGAAATGAAATAAATGCCACTTTTATATTTCGTTGCACACACGAGTTTTTTGGTTTTTTTCTTCTTTGCCATTTACGTATTTTTGTCTGTCTCCTTTCTTATCTGCCCCCACAACAAGTATGTGTTCCCTACCTGAGCATGTCGCATGCAGTTATGGATCCTTTTGGAATCCACCCCGATTAAGGTAGCCTCTTAGCTAGTCGTGTGAGTTGTGTCCCCTTTAATTTCTTTTTGGTAATAGAGATCCTCCACGGTGCTCACTCCCCACTTTTATTTTGCCCTTGGCCTCCCCAAATTGTATTTATCTTGGAAGGACACTATCCACTCCAAAATGCTACCTCTATTTCATACACTCCCACTTAGAGATTGACCTGTTTGTTTTCGATTCTAAACAAACTAGAACACAGTGGGTGGTTTACTCTTAACAAATAAATACCAAAACGCCTTTACTTTTTTAATGCCCGACCTCTGTTAACAAAAGTAATTTCACAGTCTTTAAACTGAGGAATAGTAAGTGGTTTCCAGATTTTATTAACGTTCAAAGACAAAAGTCAAATACGGCTCACTTTGTGCTTTTCAAAAATCAAAGAAATTTTTTTTCCCATGAGAAAACAAAAGAATACAGTAATAATAGATTTTTTGGCGATTGGTAAGAAAAAAGGGGTGAAAAAAACAAAAAAATAGACAACAAATAACTTTTATCAAACGCAAAAAATGTTACCTTTCTTTCTACCTATATAAGTTTCACGTGTGTTTACTGATTGTAAAAAAAAAACCTTACCCTAATCCGACTGGCGACCACCCCCGACTTAGGCTTACGATTGCACAAACCCATTTTTTTTTAAAACTATCTTTTAAAACTGAAATTAGCAATCAGCTTCCAGCAAATCGACACCAACTTGGAATATGACTCGAACGATAGATTAAAAGTAACGATAACAAATTCATAGATAACAAAGATTCAATCAGTAAACACATGTGAAACTTATATAGGTAGATAGAAAAGTTACTTTATATCTACCTAATATTTACTTTTCAAAAGTAAATATTCTTACGTTTGGTAAAAGTTATGTGTTGTTTATTTGTGTTTTGTTTTTTTTACCCCTTTTTCTCGTTAATTATACTGCACAATAACCAATTTTTTTTTAAATTTTAGATATAAATTTACATGCCGGTGTGATTGTTCCAATTAATTGTTATCCATTTTTCTTTTTTACAAATTCCAACTTCGAAACGTCGTAATGACACAAACTTGGACAATTCAACATAAGGAAAACATAACCGCGTTGTCTCTTTGTATATTCGAGTTGTTTCCCCTTCACCGACATAATTCATTTTCGAACACAAAACTGTCTCAGATTCCACTTTTTGGTGGTGCTTACATGTAAATAGCCTGAAAAATATCTGCAAAGGGATTAATTTTTTTTTTAATATTTTAGATTTTAGAGTAGGGAATAACTTTCCTATATAAATTTGACGCAAAATGAGTACCTACTTTCTGTCCAGTAAATGGAGACATTTTTTCTTCAATTTTTTGGAGGGAAATTAGAATTTGTGTGAGATGGGGGGATGTTATATTGAAGAAGGGGGGGGGGGGCATTTGTTTTTACAATGAAATAAAGTGCTGAAACAACATTTAATGTTTTAGCGTACAATGAAAAAAATAGTGTAGAAACTAGAGGGGGGCATAAATTTTTTACTGATCCAATTTTTTTTTTTCTGCTTTAAAAATAAATTAAAGAATGTAAATAAATAAAACTGGGGGGAGGTGTTCTTTTTTTAAAGCTGTGAAAAAACTTTAAATATTTAGATTTGAGGGGGGGGCGTCAAGCAAAGATATGTGATGAACTGGACAAACTCCAAAAAGCAAATGGCTTGAATTGTTACCCTCTTTCTTCTTTCTCTAGTTCGTTGGGATACACTTTCCTTTTCACTCACAAAAAAAAAATTGGTTCTTAACAGGGACGTGTTAACTGAAGATTTCCAACTAATCAAAAACGGTTCAAAGTAAAAAAAACTAACAAGTCAGTGGCAAAGTGATAAGCCAACACGAACTTCAATCCCTATAAGAACAAGGAAATAAGCAGAGTTGTCCAGACAGACCACAGTGACAAACCTCAAAAGAACACACAAAGAGTACGCTCCCCCTCTACCCCCAGCCTTTTGGCCGGGGCCACAAGAACAAAAGGACCCTTTAAAATTCATGTACAAGCTTTCAACACCTTGCACACATATACACACACACTAAATAAGCAGAAAGAGTGGGAGCATTGATTGAGGTGAGTGTTTCAAATGACAGTGGCTTGAACAGAGCAGAAAGGGAGAAGGTGACAAAATACCAAGGCCTAATGTATGATATGAAGAGAAACTGGAACCTCAAAAACATCAACATTATCCCAGTTATAATAGGAGCTAAAGGCCTCATGAAGAAAAATTTCAAAAAGTATCTAGAAAGTATTCCCGGAAAACCAAGTGCGAAAGAAATCCAAATAATTGCATATAAGGGAACGTCCAAAATCGTTAAAAGAGCACTCGGTTGGAGCCTCTAAATAGCAGATGATTGCCTGGCATTTGGAAGAATGCCGCGTCCCTATGCTAACGAAAACAAAAATAAGAAAGATAAAAGAATAAAAAACAAGAAGTCAGGCGAACAGAAGCAAACCGCTATGACTCACTCGCACAGTAACAGAGCAAGGTAATCTACCTACACATACAGTATCACACTTACACACACTAACAAATACAGATATACACATCTTACACCCTCATGTCTGCTTATTATAAATTAACCTTTTCTAACAAAGAACATGAGTTGTATAAACTGTACCAATGAACATTTCTTCACGAAAACTAACTTTTATATTCATATAAAATTGTGGTTTTATAAATGTTTTGATTAATAATGTTTTACTTGATTTTTCATTCACAAAACTCCATTCATGTTGAGTTAGAATTTGCTAGCTGGTGAACCTAATATTCCCCTCTAATATATCTTTCCTCCTCAAATCTTCTTTTCAGTTTCATTTATATTTAATATGCATGTTAAGTTAACCTAGGGGGGGCAGAGATATACTATAGGTATATCTAATCTATACCTAAACTAACTCGGTACAATTTAGAAATTTGCTTAAAAATATTTCCAAAAGAAAAATTGAGAATAAAACCAGACAATCGATTACACATCTCCATGTACCACTAACTGGCCAGGAAGTGGGTGTTCATTTTATGTTATATTTATACAGGAAAGTGATCCCCCAGTCTAAAATATTTAATTTTATTTAAATTCCTTTTTTGCTGATATTCTTTCAGGCTGTTTACATGTAATCGCCCGATGAAAGTAGAACCTAATTTTTTGCGTGAGGTAAACTACGATAGGGGAGGATAGTAAAAAACTACCGAAATAAAAATAAAACGTTGTTAAATATGATAGACAAGAAGACTTAGAAAATCCATTTGTCTTTTATAGACAGGCGGACTACAGCCGCCATCATCTTTAGACAAAAGGATTATAATGTGGATCCTGGCTTCAATGAGATGTCGATGATAATCGCGTCTTTACGATGTAGAATGTTCAGAGGCCACTGAATTAGTCTGTTTAAGAAGTATGTATATATATGATTTTTATTTTTTATTTATTTTTGTTTTACTTTGGTTACAAGGCGTAATGTCACTGAAGAATAAGAAGCTTTTGTGAGAAGGGTCAGATTTATAGGGAGGGGAGCAACTTGGGTGGGGAGTTGGGCAGCAATGTGTTTGTTTACATAACATTCAGATTTCTGCATGTTGGTACGTTTGGGGAAACAGAGGGCAGGGAGGGAATTTCAAAGGCAAGCAGTCTGAAGGAGCTATTAGAGTAGGAAATCTTCCGGTATCTAGGGACATCTATAGTGAAGGGGTGGGTCGGGGGTATTTATGTTGAGGGGGTACAAGAGACAGTAAGTTCATTGAAACACATTCTGTAGAAGTACTTATAAAACAAGTGCAGAGATGTGACAAGGCAGACAGTGTTAGGAACTATTAGGTTATAAATTCTTTTTTACACCTTGTCCAAGCTTGTGGTTGGTGCACCAGCCCAGATGTGGCAACAATATCCTTATAGAGATATTTTTGTTTTCTATTAATGTGAATATGCGTCTGACAGTGTAAGTTCAGTAAGTATTGTACACAGTGTGTGTATATGCTTGCCTTTGTTTTGTCAGCGTAAAAGTATGTGTGTGAACTTGTGTGTGAATGAGTTCATTAGGGAAGCAGAGTGTAATGGTGCGTTGGCTTTTTGTCTTGTCTCTCGCTTACTGTATCTTCTCTTCTGTCTGTATCTGGTTTATATATCCTGGCGTCGGGTCCACGGAAAGAATTTTGATTTTAAGTGTGAAGGATGATTCGGGCATGCAGACGTATTTGTAGACACATTAGAGGGGTCAATGCACCAACTGATATAAAAAAAATTAAAACATTTTGTTTTTTTATGGTTTTATGTCTGTACCCTACTCCTCCAGCTCCTGTGACATGACCAGTTCGTCCGTTCCTGGGTTCGGTGGTCACCGGTACTGCTCGAGAAAAGTTGCCGCCCTGATGAAGGTCGCAGATGCTGAAACGCATGGTCCAGCGATCACTCACTCCCACGTTGTATTTGTTTAGATCAGTGAGCGATCACCCGGGTTTGATCCACAACTTGGTATCGCTGTGAAGTGAAGGGTCATTTCATGCAGAACAGTTGAATAAAAGAAATAAAATCTGTAACGACGTGGTCTTTTGTGGTTTTCTTAGAAGAAGAATAATTATTTAAAAAATAAAGAAAAATAATTTACACTTGTTTGTTACAAAGCAAGGCAGTTCGATGATATTAAGTTCAACTCTGTGTTTTTTTTGTTGGACCGACAGACTCTAGTAATTTGGGCAACTTGTTCGTTTGTCAGCGAAAATTCTGTTCTAAGTTCTGGCAAGAAAAGAATGTGACTGATGTGATGTTTTCGTTGGGGGGGGGGGAGAACAGAAGCGTTCCCTTTCGTCCAGTTCTCTCGCGAACTGTCTCACTGACTGACTAAAACTATTCTGCCTTCTCTTTTTATTGGGACCCACTAACCGAATTCTTTTTGTCTCTGAAAAACAAACATGACCTTATCTCACACAGAGAAGTAATTTATTTCTCTCCGGGGGGGGGGGGGGTCTATAAAAGCAACCCTATCCCGGCAGCTGATCCAGTCCATAAAAGCACTTCCATCAAACAGCTGATGTGTGACTCCTTTGTCTCTGAAAAACAAATTCGGCCCCGGTTTTTATCTACTTCAGAAAGTAATTTATTTTTCTCTATGGGGGGTTCATAAAAGCCCTCCCGGCTAGCAACTGACCGATAACTTTGTCTCTGACAACCAAATCAAGCTTCATCTACATTTGAGAAGTGCCAATAATAAAAATATATATCTCAATTACCTATGCTACTTGACAAGTAATTCTATTTCCCCTATGGTCTGGATGACTTGAGATTTTATTACCCAGCTGTTCACATGTCAGAGTGATTTTAAGGTTTCCCCTCTCTCCATTCATACTAGCGCTGTACCTTAGGCTCCAACGATACTGTCACATGTCAGGTTGGTTCTACTCTACATAATACTAAAAGTTGGACAAGATTTGAGTATGGGAAAGTTTCGAATTTCGAAGTTGAACATTGTCAACTTACAAGTCATTTTCTATTACGTTGTAAAACACTAACTCGATCAATTTTCATGATAAACCAATAAATCTTGCATTTTTACCCATGTTTTCAGGATCAATCTTTCACACAAAATGGTTGCCAGTGATGTTGAATCACCCCTTATACTATATCTATGGTTACCTCTATCCCACCCCCGATTCACATAAGTCATAATGTTTCTTCAAAGTTGTTCACACTTCTTCCTCATCATCATCATCATCATCTATGACTGGAGCATTTTTCATATTGTCACAGTTGCCATTTTGGCAATGTCCACATGCACTGGTACATTCTAGTCCATGCTTTCTACGGGTACATCTTAGGGTATTGCATCCTTCCAAACAGTTGCAGTGAATCATCTGAATCAGTTCATCTGGAGCAGGACTTTTGTCATTCTGGAACAAGTTTGTCCACTTCTACCTTCCATCCCTACTCAGATGGTGCCATTTCATCACTGCATCCCATCCACTCCATAACCTGGTAGTAAGTCCGCAGAGAATTAAATCTACAGGCAGAGGCGGTTAGAGGGAGTCGTTCTGGTGTGGCGAACATCTTTGCCCTTGCAACTTTCTTGCAGAGCATATTGTATCTAATCAACACCAGTGAGTCCTTCTGATTTCCATTGAACAGTGCTATCTTGCCTTAGAACCATTGGTTTCCACAACATCCTGCATTTGCTTTGGTCGAGAGAATGCTTTTGAACAGTCTTTCATTGTCTTTTCTCTTTTGATGATTCGCTGGAACCCCAGCTTCTTTCCAATTTTGAACACCCTGGACACCGAATCACATCCTGTAAAGGCATGCAGAAACAATAGGAAATTGCAAACTGCTTCACCAAACACCTGTTTGAGAACCTTGATATTATGGACGTAGGATTTCACCTTGTCAGAGCGGAAATAGTGCAGTACATTTGGAAACATCTGTATGAAACAGCAACAGAACAAGAAGATATGTGTCTTCTCCAATAAGGCTTGTCGGTCTGAAAGCAGACATACTGACAAACTTTATTTCTGGATATGATGAAGCAAATCCCATGGTTAAAAGACTATCAATCAAGAATCGTGATCTATACAAGTGGTGCATTTGCACCGAGACACCAAGCTGTAGAGGCGCAATAACAGCTCTTGGGCGCACTGCTTGAACGACTGCTTGTCCGATGCCATCAACCTTTCTGGACGTGTCCTTCCCAACAAACAGATGTTGCAACAAGAACCGCAAACTTGCTGGGATAAAATCTAATGCGGCTGATAGTTTCAGTTCGGCGGTTGTTGGATACGTAACCTCCATTGGCGCAACTGTTATCTTGATATCAGTTTTGATGAGTTTTGCTGCGGTTTGGAGAATTGCTCATTTCTGTGCTTCCTCATCGTCCTCCCGAGGTGAATTGTAGTATTCACGAAGAATGTCACAGGTTTGTTCCCTAAATTGCACAATGTTTTTGACGCCACTACGGCCTTCAATCATGAATATATAGGTCCCATATCGACTTAGCAGCTTTTCTTTGAGGTATTGATTTCCGTACGCCGTGGATTTACTACTACGCAAGTATTCTCCCATTTTATTGACAAGGTCCAATATCGTTATCTGTTCGTCATCGTTTTCCTCTAGGAACTCACAAACACTCTCGAATGTTTCATCCTGATCGCTGCCTTTGGTCTTCCACTTTTTCGTCGTTTGGTGGATTGAGTTGACGTGAATTGTCTTGGAATATTCCGCATTGTACGGAAGTTGATGCTACATGACTGGTGGTAAACACAGTTTGCTGCGTGAAGATCACCACCAATATCTTCACGTTTTGTGAATACGAGTTCCTGCTTCAACCTGAACTTTCACACCTCTTTCGATATTTGCACGGTTGATGCCTTACGCCCCTTTTTCTCGAACCACCACGGTCTCTTTACCGTCCAAAGCTCGTTCACATAAAGGACAGGTTTCTGTGTTGGCTGAATTCATGTTTTACCCTGAAAATATATGTATACAGTGTATTAGTATATGCCTGTATGTGAATCGGGTTGAGTGCAACACTACAGGGTGGGCCAAAAAAGCAGTACATCCTCCTCTTATCTCCAAGGGGGTCAGGTTTTAATAGCAAATGCACATCATATAACCTGGGATCTATACCGAAATTGCTGCATTTTTTTGCCCACTCTGAAGGGGTAGAGGTAACCTTAGATATAGTATAAGGGGTGATTCAACATCACTGGCAACCCTTTCATGTGAAAGATTGATCCTGAAAACATGGGTAAAAATGCAAGATTTATTGGTTTATCATGAAAACTGACCGAGTTACTGTTTTATAACATAATATAAAATGACTTGTAAGTCGAAAATGTTCAACTTCAAAATTTGAAACTTTCCCATGCTCAAATCTTGTCCAACTTTTAGTATAATGTAGAGTAGACCCAACCTGACATAAAACCATAAAAAAAAAATGTTGCAATTTTTTTGTGATATGGGTAATTTGGCAATATATTGACTTTCCTACATCACATGATCGCTATTTTATGAAACCTTATTTTGCATAAAAAATGTGATCAGATTTTTAGAATTTGTTTTTGGAGCGTGGCTTGTGTTTTTACTCAACATGAATATATTGGAAGCCATGTTAATCCTATAAGGCTTCTTTCTTTGAGATTGTTTAAAGACTTTTAACATTCCAACACTATTTATGTAACTTAATATGTTGTCCATTTCTACTTTTCTTTTCCCTCTTCGTTTTCATAACATTTTATCAACAGCTTCTCTTTATACATTAATGTCAAACTTTGCTTTTTTTCTTTCTTGGTGACTTGTTCAAAATAAATACATTTTTTTAAATCATATTTTTTAATTGTATTAATCATTTTTAATTGTATTAATCATTTTTAGTTGTATTAATAATTTTTAATTGTATTAATCATTTTTAATTGTATTAATCATTTTTAATTGTATTAATCATTTTTAGTTGTATTAATAATTTTTAATTGTATTAATCATTTTTAATTGTATTAATCATTTTTAATTGTATTAATCATTTTTAGTTGTATTAATCATTTTTAATTGTATTAATCATTTTTAGTTGTATTAATCATTTTTAATTGTATTAATCATTTTTAGTTGTATTAATCATTTTTAGTTGTATTAATCATTTTTAATTGTATTAATCATTTTTAATTGTATTAATCATTTTTAATTGTATTAATCATTTTTGCCAGCTTTATTTTTCTTTACAACAAATTTTAAATTTCATTTTAATGTATTATTAACCATCAAACAGTATTTTTACCATGTCACGATTGCTGTAAAGCAATGAACCATACTTTCATTTTAAAATTATCTCTTTTATTGTATAATTTTAAGTAGAATTCAGTTGACGGGGAGCATTTTCCAGAAGCTTCTCACCATACCTAGGATTTCATAGATCTTGATTATTATGAACTTCATAGATCATATGATTACATTATTGGGTCACCCGAGTTTTAGGTGGAAAAGCAAACTACCAAGTGTCATGACCCACAAGTGCAACACAAAATATAAGCAGTATAAAGAGGTTTTTTTCGAAGCAAAACACAACAATATTTAAATCTATACAAGTTTACATATATATATATATATATATATATATCAGGACAACCGGACATGAGGATACTTCACCCTACAAGCAAACCCTGACCAAAAATTCAAAATAACATAGTATTCACAGCACAAATAACATCCCCTCAGCACGACTATACACTTGTACAGAGACCGAAGACACTCGAGGATAGTGTCTAGTAGGTAATTCAAACTCACCAGTATGTAATTCAAACTCCCCGCGTCGGTAATTAAAACTCCTCGCACAAGCCACTATATGTGTGTGTGTGTGTGCTGTGAATTTATGTGTACCAGCTAGTATTTTTAACTACTGATGAGACTGACAAAGTTTTCCAAGGGGATGGGAAACATGTCTCCTTCAAGTATCGATTGAACAGTTTTGTGAGGAAGGATAGGAGCACAATCATAATCATCATATTCGGTTTAACATTTATTTTATATGCTGCCATGTGTTGGACAGCTTTTAGAAATTGACTTCCAAGCTAACCTATCTCTGCCCATGTGTTTATTTATCCCTCTTTTTCTCAACTCCATCTTTATCGCTTCCTTCCATGTTTTCCTTGGCCTTCCCTTATGAACCTCTGCTTGGTAGTAATGGCAAAAGTTCATTGAACTTACTCCATCCACTCCTAATTCTAGCTTTCACATTAGCACCCACTCCACCCTGTACTCCAATGGAAACAAAACTTCTGAACAACCTCAATAACTTCCCCATCCACACATATTTTCTCCGTATTTGAGTTCACATTCATCTCTGTTGTCTTACACGCAAATTCCACTTCTTGTGTATCCATTGGATAACAAGTAGCACAGAAAATTGCGTTGCACTTGATTGCCTCAAACTGAGCATGAGACTAAAAAAATAAATAAAAAAATAAAAATTCCTATTTCACAAAATAATTTGATTATGAAATTAAAGTTACTAAACTGAATTTCTGTTTCTTCGGAAACAAGTCAGTTATTTCTTCTTTTACTCCCGGGCAATGCGGGGTAGGTACGGTACAATCTATTATATTATTAATTCTCCCCATAAGGGGAGGGGCACATATTCTAAAAATGGAAATATGGCATGATTATCGATAGTATAGGAATCCACAAATATCTTATATAAATAAAGATTTTGTCCGGCAGTAACAATTTTTTAAAACGTAATAAATCCATTGCAAAATTTTTCTCATTTCGAAATATCAGAGACCATAATTACTTTTAGAAATGGAAAATATTACATTAATAGTAAATAATAAATTCCCAACAAAATAATTAAAGGTTTGGCATGACGTCATAGATTTGATTTACATCATGTTTCAAAACATGAATTTAAACATAAGCGATAATAAAAATAAATAAACGAATGGGTAAACATTATTAATAGTGTTGGAAATTATTTTAATAGCACAAAACAATTTATTTTGCTTTAACTACATATTGCCATTAAAAACAATTTAATATATACTAGAATTTGGGCCCATAATTCTAGTTTTAATGAAAAGGAGAAATTCAAGCTTTCTTTACAGACTTACAAGTGATGTCAAGGAAACAAGATAGTTTACAGTCAGCTATATATATATATATATATATATATATATATATATATATATATATATAAAGTGGAACCGGTCCTGAGAAAAATTGAGGAACCCAGAAACTCCTACTCCCAACTCTGAACCCCATGTTACTGTTTTATTTTTTAATCTCTGTAAATATGAACTTTAAATGTATAAATAAAATAAAACTTTGCATCTGCTGTTTATGGACATTAGGCGTGAATGCAGACCTCCACAGTAGTCACCTGGGCTCCTAATGTTTTAAAACTACATGGATTATCGGTTAAAGATGAAGTGTGTGTATTGTAATCGAATGCACTAAGTATTCTTCTGTAGTTTTATTTTAATTTGGATTATTCGGACTACTTGGATGGTATTCTCAGATTTTGGCCAATGTAATCTCTGACCTTCTTCAGGTATGTCTTGTCTAACACAGGAATCTGTACGGAATTTTGAATGGAACCCTTCATTTAATCCACAGCTTGCTCTAATTCTGTCAGTCATCACCGGATAGAAGTCTTAAGTAATTTGTAATTGTATTCTTAGGATTGAACCTTCAATCTCCAGAAGACTGTCGTCACTCAAAACTGATTATCACATAGCATTTTTATCCGTTGCACCACGGAGGTTACATTAACCGAAACAGGAGAATAATATCCAAAGTAAGAAAAACAGTCTGAATAATCCAAATTATCAATCTTCATTTTTAAAATTCTGGAACATATATCTTAATATCTGTAAATATTAACTTTAAATTTTTAAAGAAAATAAACTAAAACATTGTATTTGTTGTATACAGATGTCGGGTGCAAAGCCCACACTAATCGCTCGGATTCCTAATGTCCTAAAATTATGTGGACTATTGTAATAATAGGTAATCTGGGGTGTGTGTATATTATAAGTTAATGAACTAATTATTCTTTCATATAATTATCCATAATTATTAATGTGAAAAAAAAACCTGTCACATCTTATATTTTGTTAAATAAGCAAAATAAAGTTAAATCTCAAAATACTGGCATCGAATTGAAATCATGACTGTGTAAACGGAAGAAGAGATTACTATACGAGTTCGGATTTGTTGAAACCAGTCGAAATTGAGTCATGCTAGCGGAAAGATATTTCATCAAAGATCAGGCATGTTGCAAATGTATATGGTTGAGTGAAAATTATTCAGTTTATACTGATAAGAGTCCTCAACCAGTGAAAATGAATTCCTGCTCTCTCCACCATGGATAGGTAAATCGACAGACACAAAAATATATTAGACTTCTGAGTGGGAGTTCATTTTACTATATAAATATCATGTATGATAATCTTATGTCAACCTGTATTTTTTGTTTTTAACTAATCAACCTTGATTTGTTTGTAACATGTGTATGATACAACTGTAACATGTGTATGATACAACTGTAACATGGTTTATGTTTCATGCCAATGCAACAAGTTCTTGGAAATGCAGTTGCCAATATGTTTGAGTACTATATTTTGTCAAAGGAAAAAAAAAACATCACAAAAGCGTGAACAAAAAATAACTCCACGAGCAGCAGCTGATTCGTGTCCTACGTCTAATGTTAGAAAATGTAAACGTGCAACCGATCTTTTTCTGTTCCGAGGAATGTTTATGTGCCTTGTGATTATAATGATGTATCCCCACGTCCACCTAGGCAGAGGGTACTATGATAATGCATTATAAAAAGTTGGGGGCTACTATGATAATTTTTGTTGCTTCTACAGTTTCACAATGGCATTAAAATATTTAAAGAAATGTATAAACTTTGTTATATACTTAAAAAAAAAAAAAGATTGTACAGAAAAAAATAAGATTGTACAGAAAAAATTACGCAAATTCATTCAGTATTTATTAAATTATAAGAAAAAGAAAAAAAACAACCTTACGTATAGGTAGACATTTCAGCTTATTAAGTAGGTAAGGGAGATAACTTTCGGAAACACTTAAAATATAAGAAAAATGTTGACATAGATAAAATCGTTTTTTATTTTTTATTTAATAAATACTGGATGAATTTGCATAATTTTTGGTGTACAGTCTTTTTTCATCTACCACGTAAGTACATAACAGAGTTTATACATTTCTTTAGCTATTTTATTTTTAACATGTCATTGTGAAACTGCAGAAGCACCTAATTTTTTGACAAAAAATGTATAAAAGCCTAAATAAATTTTTTTTTTTCACTTTGAGAAAATCTAAACCTAAGTGTTATTCATTCAAGTGAATAGGCTTTTTGGCACTTCTGCAGATAAAGGACAAGCCGAAATTTATTTGTTTTCATTTAAGAAGAGCTCCAATAGAATAAGTACCGGTTAGTGGAAAAAAAAAAAAAAAAAAAAGAAGAGTTTTTTCCACTAACCTGTATTTAACAGAAAGTGATGGACTATTTACAAACGGATAAACTACTTTCTTTCATTGAGATATGCACTTGCAAATGACACCCGTTTAAAAAAAACAATTAATTTTTATAAACTGTAAAAAAAAAAAATGAAAAATGTGTTCAACCAAGCAAGATGACTGTTCGTTTTGAAATGAAAAAATATACTGTTGATTTTCCCAAATTTTATTTCTTCAATAAATGTTCTATTAATACACTATAAGTGAAAGATAGGTACGTGCAAAATCAATGGCCGATCCCCAAAATGTAAAAACACTTTGACCCTCCCTTCACTTAAAAATTCAGGAAATCAACCAATTTTAATGAAATTTTCAACATTTATTAATCAACAATCACGGAATATAATGAAAGCATTATGTTTTAAAAAATCTTAGTGAAAATGTATTATTTTTTAAAACAAAATACACATTTACTAAAGTTATATTTTTATATATTAATAAAAAAATGCATGAATTTTTTTGTTTTTTATGAAAATAAAGCATTGTAGATGTTAATTAAATTAAAAAAAATATTTCGTATGTATTACGAAAAAGGACCCTAAATATCGTGTTAATAAAATCACTATAACTCGAAGAAAAATTAATTTTTTGAATTAGAGATATTATTATTGAATAAAGCATTGTTTAATCAATATTTTCACCAAAAAAAATAATATAATTGCAAATAATATTTCATGTGATTTTAATGATTAGAGTTTCTGGGGAAATAAAAAAAATGCGACATAATTATATTTCCCTTTCATACATGAACGTGTCATCAACAGTGCAAGAAATTTTTTTTATAATTTTGAAAATAAACCAAAAATTGAGACCCAGGAACATAACGAAAAAAAGAATTTTAAAAATTGAATAATTTCTACTAACGATTCACTTGGAGCGCTATGGAAGCCACGTTGTGTAATAAACAAGCGCGATTAGACCTCCCACCACTCACTCACACTACTCCCCATAAAATTTTATTTTCAGAGATTCATCGATTTCGTTAATTTCACAATTCATTGTCAATTACTTGGAAAGATAAAACGTAAATTTGTCTTTGTTTTTGTCACTAATAAATATTTAAAAAGTTTTAAATTATTTATTAATAAATAAATAGTTCAAATATGACATTTTCTTTAAAAATTGAATTCTATTTATTTAATTATAAATAATTGTTAATGTTTTAACTTTTTCAATGAATAAATTGTCAGTGTAGTCCATTGACTTTAATCTACTTTTTCACTTAAAATAAAAAATGCACTTTATTTTAAAAAGAATTAATGTAATTTATCGTTACAACGGGTTAAGAATAAATCGAATAACTAAAGTTTTTAATCATCATGTAAAAATAATCGATAAAATTGACGTAGTTCGTAACATAAAAATAATTTTTAACATTTAAAATTTTTTTATTTCAAATTCTAAGGAAAAAGATTGGTAAACAGACATCATTAATAATTTCAGAGTATTACTGAATTAAAAACTAATACCAAGTTAAATATGAATCTTTTTAGTTGAAAATAAATAAAATCTTAATTGCGTACATTCAAATATTTTAATTAAATAAGCATTTCCTTTTTTCATTACAACAAAATAAGGGTACTTAAATTAATTAAATTTCTTTATAATCTTAAAAAGAATAAAGAAATTAATGGATAATAATTTTTCAACTTCTATAAACTATTACAAAACCATTTTTATATATAGTTAAAAATGATAAATTATGAAATTTTTGTCCTCCATATATTTTGCATAGCGAGAGTCAATCGGTAAACAAAGTTGTTTACCGATTAACTAATGCCGGATTTTACTAATCTATGACTTTTGGGAGGAAATTTTTGCTAATTTTTAGTAAAACGTAGGATTTTTTTTTTTTTTTTTTTAATTCGGTATCTTATGACTTTAATTTAATAATTATCTTTGAAATAGTTCCCAAAAAATTATATTTATCTTTCAAGGGATTCTTACAAGTAATTTCTTCAAAGTTCAAAATTAACTGAATTTTTGGGGTTTTCAGCCGTAGTGATAACATATTTCGTTATAATTTATTTTTCACACGTAAATATACATTTTTTTCCTTTTAGAGATTAAGTTTAGGCTTTTATCTTTCAAACACAATCAAAGTTTACACGGAAACTAATTAAATAATTAATGATAAGCGCTTTTTAATAAGCATAGTCCGTATAAGAGACGGACATTTTTGCACGTACCTAGTGAAAGAAAAGGAGAGTTGTCGGCCCCTTACACTATTGAAGCTTTTCTAAAATGAAAAGAAATACATTTCAGCTCGTCCCTAATCTGCGGAAGTGCCGGCTTTTTTTTGCACAAGAGCAATAGAGTAGGAACAAATGTCCCAAAATCTCTAAGTAATCTTGGTTGACGGTATAGCGTAGGACAGAACGAGTACCCATTTATTTGTATTGCAAAAATGGCTTTCATTTTGGAAATACAAACAAAAATGGTTCCTTATGCTGTCCTACGCTATGGTCAATAACTGGGTGATCAATAAAACGAAGTGAGGAATCATTTTACATCATGAAGTGAACACCAACGTTAAAGTCTAAAATATTTTTCCATGGTGTTAACGTGTAATCACAATAATAAAAAAGAAAAAGAATCATCTTTATTTTACCTTTGACAGCAAAAATCACATTTTACTAAATGGCGTCGTAATTTGTTCACTCTGTAATGATTCTCAGTACAAAAACGAAAGTGGATAGTTGGGAGAAACACTAACGAAAGTGCAAATGAATTTATTAGTAAAATCAACAATGAAACACATCACATGAAAAATAAAAATCTAACATTGCTTATTTAGATTTCCTTAGTTTTATTAAAAAAAAAACAGAGTTTGTAGACAACAAGCAATTCGTACATTTATATTTCAGCAGACATTTTATTTGGATGTTTATGAAAATGGACAAGGGGGGATAACTCAATAATCCGGAAAGTTGGAGGGGAAAAAGTATTTTCTCAGATTTTCATTATTTTACGAGTAATAAATGAACTGATTTACTTAAAATGGTTTTGTAAAATAAATGCCCAAGAGAATTTAAAAAACAACACTGACGTGAAAGATGAAAACGAATCTGATCAATGATAAGATAACACAAAACATTCGACCACAATCATGTCTATAAATGAATTAAAACATTTGAAATTTTTAAATTTAATAAACGTAATTACGAACAAAAAGTTTTGAAGAGAAGGAAGATGAATTAAAAAATTTTTTTAGTAATTAAAACTGTTCAAGTTTGGTTTAAAATTGAACTGTAAAAACGAAAGGGACTCATTCACTCAATTTATGCAACAGGAAAATGAACTTTAATGAAAAGAAAACTTGTTCAATATCTATTCTTGTCAGACTTAACACAAAAAATAAACTGGCTTTATTTTTAGTAATTCTCCTTTTCGCATAAATTGATTTCTTTTTTTTGCTTAGAAGACATTACCAAAAAAACACGTGGTCTTCATCACTTCAAAGAGAAATTGATAAACATTATTTACATGTTCAAACTCTTATGCTCATCGCCTGTGCACGCGTTTTCAGTGTCCGACATTCTCTTTTCAAGCGACGTCATTCATTATTCGATTTGTAGTCGTAAAATTACATGGAAATTTAAGATGTAACACACTAAAAAAATCTATACATTAATATTATTTCTTGTTTTAAGAGAACATGTTTTTGTGCTTATTTACATTAGGACCCACGCGAGTTAAGAGTTTAGGGTCATGTGCAAAGTTAGCGTGGGTCCTAATCTAACAAAGCACCATGTGTTTTTGATATATTTTTAACAAAGTTTTAAAATCGGATTTGTATCTCAGTTATTTTTTCTTCGCATTGCGTTTTTTGTTTTGTTAATATACATATAATATTTAAGTTAAAAAAACAAAATATTAAGTTATTTTAAAAACAAGAATCAATATTAAATCAAATCTTGATGATCCTCCAGATTAGGACCCGAGCTAAAATCTATTTGGCGTCGTTAGGGTTAGCTTGGGTCCTAATCTGGAGAAGTACCTAAATATTTATTACTTTGTTGCAACATTTTAAATTAGTAATTTAAAATTACAATGTATTTTTAAAAATACATATCGAATAATCGGTGCATCTACAGAATTCGAACCAATCGGATATTTACCGAATTAAATCTAAAACTTGGGTTAGGGTAAAAAAAACCTGTTCGGTTCAAATTCTGTAGAAGTACCAAATAATCATATAGAATGAAAAGAGAATTTTGGACGCTGAAAACATACACAAACATCTTCATCGTAGTCGTAAACATGTAAATAATAACAATTCGCCTCAGAAATAAGTTGTTCTGTTTATATAATCATTTAATATTAATACTTGGTAAAACTGAAGCAATGCACTTGATGGAGGCTATTCTGAATTCATAATCGAAAGCCGCCATCTACCAAACGGTCATAACTAAAAAAAAAAAAGGAAAGAAAAAGTCGCATAAAATCTTTTTGCGGGTGAAATTTTATAATTAAAATTTTCGGGTTACATTTTTTAATCTAAATATCAAGTAAAAACGGAACTTTTACTGAAAACCTTAAATAACTCGAATTTTAAAAAAAATCATTTTTTTTTAATTTAATTTTTTTTAGTGTGTAATCATTTAGGTGCTTATGCAGTTTATGAACCGGACTATTTTTTATAGATAGGATTTTTAAGTTAAATTTAATTTTTACGTTAAGAATAGCTTTCTAAATAACATTATTATTTCAGCCCGGTCCGTAAACTGCATAGGTACCATCATTTATATCGGTTTGAAACCGTTTAAATTAAAACGTTGTTTATGACAGTTTGGTACAAGAGAAACAGTTTACTTGTTGGCGGCTTCCGGTTAATTTAACATTATTTTCTATTTTGATTTTTTTTTTTCTTTTTAAAAGGTCGATTATCGCCAGTTGAACCATTAGTCACACCATATTGTCAGAATTAACAGTCATTTCCTTGCTGCCCAGTTTAGAGCAATAGTTGTAAATCTTGGTTCTAGTTTTATTACGATTTGGTTCTTGTTCAGATGTGCGTTTTGTTTTTTAAACTTGGAGGGGGGGGGGGCTTCGGAATAGAGTCCGCTCCTTGAAGAGGGGGCCAATTTAAAAGAAAATGTTCTTTACAAGAAAAAAAAATGCAAATTGTTGTCGATTATTACCACGTTTAGAGGACGATTATCGAAAAAGAAAAAAGTCCATTAACGAAGCGAAACTCCCCGATTAAACATGGGAATCGACAATACCCCCCCCCCCCCCCCAATCACTAAGGAGGCTCCCTCTATTCCGAAATTTCAGATTTTAACTTTTCTTTTTAACTCAGATTAAAAAAAAACTATTGTCAATTGTTTTTAAAAGGCGTTTTTTTTCGTAAAGACGAAAATAATTGACTTTTTATTTTATAGTGTTCTTCCATGTTTACATATGATTTGTTTATGTTGTTACGAGAAGGAAGAATAGTTTTTCGAAGTGGAACTCGGTTTTCTACGCGACCTTTTCTGGGAAGTTTTTTGTCCAGAACTTGTAGAAGGAATTTCATCTTCGTTCGTCAAGTAGTTTTCCGATGTTTGATTCGGTATCCGAGTGGGAATGGTCGGTTGGTCAACTCCAAACGATCGGACAATCTCTCTCCATTCTGCCGGCGACAAGGGAATCACACATTGTTGAGTACGGACATTCGCTTTCTTTAAACTTTGACTCTCTTCTAAGCTGACTGGTTCGATAACTGGTAGCTTATCGTCGTCCAGGTAGATTTTGGCCAGTCCATCCCGGACCAGGAAGGACAAATGGAAAATATTTTCCACGGCTTGACCGTAAGACTCCGGGTTAAGCGACAATCGGAAATAACAGATCGGGTTTCGACCTTCGGCCTTGTATAATTCTCTCAAACAACCTAAAACCCTTTCGACCTCTTCAGTGGTCGCTTCATTTTTTTCGGTGTCACCGAATTTAGAGATTTGTTTAGGGACAGTAGCTTGATCTGTAGACGTATTCTCTTTATCCCGGGTTTTCCTAATGTTTTTGTGTAACTGTACAACCCCAGAGTCAAAAGATCCGTAGAGCAAATGCAAGGGGGTAAACCTGGCAAAATAACGGGCACATTCTTGGCCAAGGGCTGACCATCCAGACTTGGAAATAATTAACTGTTCATCGTCCACTGTCTCAAGGTGTTGCGGCCCCAGACGCGCCTTGAGTTTATCGGCATATTCCAACGGTTGGAACCGGACAAATTCTGTATTCAAAGCTTGAGCCTTTTGTTTTCCAAGTTTCGAAATAAGATTTAATGCGTGTGAATCGAGAGCTGCCTCTCGGGTTCTGGCATGGTTGGATTCGAACACGGGTTCATAATATTTCTCAGCTTTACTAAGGTGTTCGTCTAGGGCCTCCGACGATGGGTTGATCAGTGCCTCTTTGTTACGATTCAGTTCATCAATGAGAGATCGATAGTTCTGTCTGATCTGTCGTTTCTCTATATCACTTTGTTCGTCCTCGTTAAGGTTGAAGCCAGTAAAACCTGGCAACTCCGCCATCGCAAGTCAAACAACAAGAAAAAGGAAAAGTTGCCGCGAACTATAGCTTTATGATTTTCAATCAATAGAGAAGATGAACAAAGGGAGATAATAAAAAATCTCCACTGTGAAAGAGAATGATTTAATAATTACTTTCGTTTTTTTTAAATAAAAATAAGAAATAAAAGTCTACATCAATAAACTATGCCGACAACTTCACGTGTGTGTACGTTTATTTTTTCTCGCGACTACGAGAATTGAATCAATATTTTATTTATTTACTATTAATCGAATATTTATTGAAATCAAAAATATAAATAGCATAAAATAAAACGAAATTCTTCTTTTAAATTATTTTAGTACGAAATTAAATCTACCGCAATACATTTTCATTTCTTCGTGAACAAGTCAGCCATTTTAATCTTTTGTTAACGCCAAGAAATACGGTAATTCGGAAGTTGAGTCCGGTCATTAAAGCAGAGCATTTGTACGTTTAGCTTTTGTAAGTATGGATGTTTGAAAAGACATAAGTACGTGCAAGAATGGCCGTGTCTTGCACGGACTACGATTATCAAAAAGCGCTCATCATTATTTTTTAATAAGTTTTCGTGTAAACTGTGATTGTGTTTGAAAAATAAAAGCCTAAACTTAATCTCTAAAAGGAAAAAAATGTATATTTACGTGTGAAAAAAAAATTATAATTAAAAATATTATCACGACGGCTAAAAAAAAAAATCAGTGAATTTTGAACTTTGAAGAAATTACTTGTAAAAATCCCTTGAAAGATAAATATAAGTTTTCAAAGATAATTATTAAATTAAAGTCATAAAATACTGAATTAAAACAAAAATTTCCCTACGTTTTACTAAAAATTAGCAAAATTATTCCCCAAAAAGTCATAGTTTAGTAAAAATCCGGCATTCAGTCACTCGGTAAACGACTTTGTTCGCTCTGCAGAATATATGGAAGACAAAAATGTAATAATTTATTATTTTTAACTTTATATATAAAAATGGGTTTGTGATAGTTTATAGAAATTGAAAAATTATTATCCATTAATTTCTTTATTCTTTTTAAGGTTATAAAGAAATTTTATTAATTTAAGTACCCTTATTTTGTTGTAATAAAAAAGGAAATTGCGTATTAAAAAAAGAGTTGTCTTCCCCTTCTTACACCTAAATAAATTTCATTTTTTTACATACATTTTTTTTTATTAATAAAAATTAAATAAAGTTTTGGTGCTTCTTTACTTTCGCTCCGATATGTTAGGCCTCTTTTTACAAAAAAAAAAAAAAATTTATAAACTTTGTTATGTACTTAGGTGCTAGCAGAAAATGAAACTGTATACAAAAAATTACGCAAATTTATCCAGTATTTATTAAATTAAAATAAAAAAACACGATTTTATCTATCGGTCGCCATATTTTATCTATCGGTCAATTTTTTTGGTTTTCAAAATTTTGGTTTTCCGGAAAATGGCATAACTCAAAATTTTCTTTAGTTTAATAAAATGTTATGTTTTTTTAATTTTTTTAAAATTTTTTATTTTTTATCTTATATCGGTTTTCAGGAGAGGACATTTTGAACCATAGTGAATCATATTCCATAAAAAAAAAATTTTTCAACGAAAAAATGATGATTTTGGAAAAAAAAATTTTGATCAATTTTTAACGTTTTTTCTAAGATTATATGCACAAGTAAACTATACATTTAATAACATATTACAGTTTTTAGATTCGGTAAACGAAAATTGAGACGACACTGCGGAACGAGTTCCACAGTTCCACACCTATCTATACGAGCATGCCTGGTGATCGAGTATGCGTGGTACGGACACATTTGCGGCATTGATAGTAACTATCTGGGGAGAATATTCAATGTAAAAACTGTAATATGTTATTAAATGTATTTTTGACTTGTGCTAATCTTAGAAAAAAATTTTAAAACTTGTTCAAAAACTTTTTTCCCAAATTATTATTTTTTTTGTTAAAATTTTTTTTTTTTTTATAGAATATGATTCACTCTGGTTCAAAATGGAGCATTTATCACTTTAGCTGTCGTTATAAATGCCCTGAAAATGTTCTCTCCTGAAGAATTAAATTTAAGAAGAAAAAAATTTACACTTAATTTTTTTACAATTATCAATAACTCATAATTTTTCCGTAATTAAAATTTTTTTGCCTTCACAAAAAAATTTTAATTTAATTTTTAAACATTTTTCCAGTACTTTGAAAACTCATGACTGCTAAACTATCCCTTAAATCGCTATTTTCAGTGAATCTTGTTTCAATGGAACAAGTTGATAAATTAGGAGAAAATGGGACAAGATAAAAATATAGGTGAAAATCTCACAATGAGTTTATCTTGGATACTATACGCAAAGGGAAAACATAAAAGTACCGCCCCCCCTCCCAACGAGATTCTAAATTTTTAGGCGATTACGTGTGAACACACTGAAAAAAGCACAATTATTCTTTTAATTTAGAGTAGGGGATTAGTTGCGGATATAAATTTAACATAAAATGACTCCCCCTTTCTGAACCATTCTAACTTTTTTGAGCAGTTAACAAAATCTTTTTACCACTAACATTAAGTCTGACCGGCAAAGTCGTAAAACCATACTTAATCGCTTTAAAAAATAGAACCCACAATGCATAGTAACGGACCTAAAAAGTTAGAATGGCCCGGAAATGGGTTGATCATTTTATGTTAAAATTATATGCAAAACTGATCCCCCAATCTGCATTCTAAATTAATTGTTGTTTTTTCTTTCCGCGAAAGATGAGTAAAAAATACATACATTTTTAAAAATGTATTTTTCTTTTTACCACCCGGACTTAGGGGTAGGGTTAGTAGTAAAAAGGTGTGTGTTTTTTTATGATGCAATCTTTAAAAGAATGCAGTATTAACAAAGTACCGAAAAAATGTTTTAAAATTAAATTAAAAAATTTTTGTCAAGGAAAAATATTTACAGACAAAGAGTTTCCTCCGTCTCAACAACCATTGATTCATGTTCTTCATCGATATGCATGTTGTCAATTATGACCTTCCGGGTGAGTGCGACTTGATCAAAGAAAAACTGTTTCTCATTTGCATCAAACGTCTCCACGTCAACACTCTTTTCCAGAATATTGAAAAGAATGTGATATTTTGTCTTCCATTGAATCAAGTTTGACCTCTTTGATCCATGGCCCTTCTGAAATTTGCTATTGTACTCTCTCAAGTATCGATCAAGTTTATCTTTCACTCCTTTTATTGTCTCTTCCAAATGCTCTTTGCCAGTGAGCCAGCAGACACAGAGAAAATTGATGGAGATGCTCTTTCTGTTTTGTAGATCCATAAGTTGGAGCATGATGAACTATGGCCAAAACGCACTCATGTACAGTTGGGAGGTTTTCAAGCAAAGTGAAATCCCAATCATCGTACTGGTACTTTGTTCCACTCATCCTATCTTCTCAACTAAACTGAACTGAACTGAAAACAAAAGAAAATAATTGTTATTAAACTACTTGAATATAATACAATGCAATGGTTTCAACACTACAATGGTTTCAACTATCTACACCCATTCATAACCATTGTAGAGGCTTGGGAATCAATTAGGTTGCTTAACGAAGGATTTGGGCTATTTTTTACTAGTTTTTGACTATTTTACATTCATGAAAACCCTTTCACAGCCTGAAAATGGTCCTAAATTAAAGTACTATATCAGATTTAACCATCTATATCCATTCATAGCTTTTGAGGATGTTTTAGGAACTACAATGTCGCATGAAACCACTTTTTCACCGAAAAATGATGGATTTTGAGTCCCGTGGAGCCCTAACGGCTATTTTTGGCCTGCACCTTCTGAATTTTGCAAAATTTTCAAAATGTTTGATTGTTTTGTGTTATTTATGTATAAATGAACACAAAAAAATACTACTCACATGAATCTGAAATTTTCACCCATTACGTCCCACCCCTATTATTAATAATTGGAAAAAAATTAAACATAAAAATATTTAAAAAAAATAAATTTTTAATTAATTTATTTGAATTATTTTGGTGGGTTTTTGTCCGGTGGGCTTATGTCCTTCCACCCAATCCTTTCATTTCATCAATCCAATCGACAATTTCATTAACCCTTATCCTTGAGTGACCTTTGGACCTTGGTAAATGGTGACTCAGTAATTGGAAAAAAAAGAATTAATTACTTTGTGACCTTTCGAAATTTGAAAGAAATTTGCAAGCATGTAATTTTTTAATAGAAAGTCCATTTCAAATTTTGATCAAATCCTCATTTATTGAATCAGGTTATAGAGATTAAAAACAAACGACAAAGTACAAAAAAAAATCAAAACAAAAATGAAAGTAAAAAGACTCCTAGGCAACAATCAGCTTTAAATACTGTTGACATATATTGACAGTGTGTGTTTGTCAAATTGCTGCTGTTGACTGCTGATTATTGAATTTGGACACTATCAAGAGAAGCTATTTCCACCCACTGTATATTTTGATATTCCCGCCAATATTTTGTTATTTATATTCAGTTCCAATAATAAATTTGATCATCGCACACGTGTATATTATTTTTATGTCCTCCATTTGTATAATTTCTCGTTTCATTTCTCGCTTTCCAATCATTCAAAAATGAATGAATCAGCGGGTTATTTAACTAACCTCAACTCAACAGGTTATGGGCCCAGTAGAAACAGACTTTATTTCAATGGAGATGAAGAGAATTTCCAACTTTGGGAAATTAAATTTTTATTGTACCTACGTCTCATCATCATCAACCGGTTTATTTGTTGAATCAGGCCACAATTAATCCTCTGATGAGGGTGGGGCCTGATTGTCTAGTCTCTAAATCTAAGTCTTCCTCTCCACTCCTGTCTTTGGCAAGGCTTGATGGAATCCATACCCATGGCCTTCCTATCACGTTTGACTACGTCCTCCCAAGTCAACTTGGGTCTGCCAGTCGTGATGTTCTCTGCTGGCACATTCAACTGTCGGAGTTTAGCAATCCAGCCATCGCTACGCTCAATGTGACCCAACCAACGCAGTCTGTTCTTTCGCATGATGTCCGCAAGGCTTTTTAAGTCAACCTGTGAGAGCAGGGATTCAAAAGAAATGTACTGTTCAGGCCTCACCAAACAGATCCATCTGACCATTGCCCTGTCATTACGGTGCAGCTTCCTTAGTATGCCAGCAGACACAGCCCAAGTTTCTGAGCCATACAACAGCACACTTCTGACACATGAGGAGTATACACACCCTCTCGTAGTTGTTGGCAGGTGTTTGTTTGTCAGGATTGGTAGCAGCTCTCTAAACTTTTTCCAGGCACACTTGCAACGTGTAGCTGCCGCGAGTTCACAGCCTCCACCTGATGACAGCACATCTCCAAGATAACAAAAGTCTGTCACTACTTTCAGCTTGTTGTCACCAGTATCCATCTCCGTCAGTGGTCTGCCATCTATTGGTCTTGCCGTGCCGGTGCAACGAAAACACTTAAAGTGAGGATCTGCTTTGAGAGAGCCCTTTATGCCACTGCACCTTTTGTGGACCCAACCTGAACAGTGAGTGCAGATGATTGAGTTGCTGCCAGTTCCTTTCAGACATACAGCACACGGGTATCTTCCTATTTTCTGTAGTAAGCTGAGGTTTGGACCTGCGATCATGACCTTAGTTTTACCCATGTTGACTCTGAGACCTTTCTCCTCCATGCTACTCTTTCATCTATCCAGACGTTCCTTGAGTGACTGAAGTGAAGTATCAATGATCGCTAGGTCATCGGCATATAGCAGCTCCCACGGGCAGCCAGTATGGAATTCCAGTGATAGAGCCTCGAGTACAATGATGAATAGAAGGGGATTTAAGACAGATCCCTGATGGACGCCTACTCTAACCTCAAATTCGTCGCTGTAGCTGTTACCGACTCGTACCCGACTACGTACATTGGTGTACATAGACGTTATCACCTGAACCAACCACTCAGTAACACCCAGCTTTCGCAGGGCCCACCAGATGACCCTTCTGGGGACACGGTCAAAAGCTTTCTCCAAATCTACAAATGCCATGTACAGTGGTTTGTTTGCTGCTAGATGTTTCTCCATGACTTGGCGTATGATGAAAATTGCATCTGTGGTGCTCCTACCGGGCATGAAGCCAAATTGCATATCAGCAATCTGTATTTGTTGTCTGATCAGCTGTTCAACAACTCTTTCCAGGACTTTCATGACCTGATCAATGAGCTTGAGTACACGGTAGTTATCTCTGTTTAATGCATCGCCTTTACCTTTGTACAGACTTACTATAATGCTGTCTTCCCATTCCTTAGGTATGCATCCTTCTCTGATGATGGCTTCAATCAGTTCATGCACCAAACTGGCCCCTAGTTCACCGGTTGGTTTTAGCATCTCAGCAACTATACCAGATGGCTCAGCTGCTTTATCAGCTCTCATTTTACGGATTGCTTCAGTGATCATCTCCTGGGTAATGGGGGTACTAGGACCTTCTATAGGAGGTTCATAAGTCAGCTCATCGGAGTTCCATGGAAATTCAACGTTCAGCAAGCGTTCGTAGTGCTGTTTCCATGACTGTTTTTTCGCTTCACCAGAGTCGTTCCTTATAGGTTTTTTACCCAAGACATCTTGATTGTCACGGCGCATCTGTTTTGCGAGCTTGTAAATTTCACTTGACTTGGGATTTATTTTGAGAAAAATCTCTTTATCGGCCTCTGACTTAGCGTGGTGTACAGCAGCTTTAGCAGCACGCTTGGCTCCATTGTATACTTCCCTACTACCTCCTGTTTTCCATGCTCTGTAGCATCGCCTCTTCTCTCTAACAGCTTGATCAACAATCTCATTCCACCACCAGGTTTATTTCCTCCAATTGTGCTTGGATGACACTCCACACACCTCCGTCGCTGCATCATTCAATCCATCCTTGAGCCTCTTCCAGTGCTCTTCAACACTCACTGCCCGTGTATCTCGATGTGAAGAAAAAAATCTCTTAGCAAATTTAGCCTGAATGATTGGATCTTTCAGCTTCCACAGTTTTATGCGTGGTGTAAACTTGTGTTTGCATTTGCGGGAAGCTTCTGCCTTGAGATCACATAATAGCAGATTGTGTTGAGATACACATTCTTCACCCAGGCTGACTCTGACATTTGTGACACGTCTCCTGAAGCTGTGCCGGAATAGTATGTAGTCTATCTGGGTCATGATTCCTCCAGATTGGTATGTAACTAGGTGTTTAGGCCTCTTTTCGAACACCGAGTTGCCAATCACTAGATTATTAGCAACAGCAAACTCGAGTAGTCTTTCTCTTCCAGCATTGCTCATACCAATAGCATGTCCACCATGTACTTCTTCATAACCGTCTGCAGAAGCTATCATACATCACAGAGTCAGACATAGATGTTGACGAAGACACTTCGTACCAAGAGAAGAACGCCAATGTATTTGCGTTATTAGTGCAGTTTTTAGACGACAAAAGCTTGTCATTGATAATCCGAGATGCAAGAAATGATGGCAAACAAGCGATGGGAATATTAAGAGACTGTTACGTTGGAAATAGTAAACCCAGAATTATCACGTTATATACAGAGCTGAAAACATTACAAATGAAGTCACATGAAACCGTCATGGATGACATAATAAGGGATCAAAATGTGACATCATCTTTCAAAACAGCCGGATAAATAATATCAGACAGCTTACTGATCGCAATGATTTTAAAGGGATTACTGGAAGACTTTAAAGCCTTTTCTATGGTAATTACCCAACGAAGAGTAGAGTTGAAATTCAGCGATTTCAAATCTTCACTTAGAAGCTACGAGGAGACAGAAAAATGTTAAGAAAACAAACATGTGATGATATCTGTACAATCGAAAAACGAAAGAGTTGTACGATGTTCAAACTGTTGGAAAGCAGGGCATGAAAGCTTTGAATGCCGAAATAAACGTCTACATTTAAAAGACGATGATGTGAAAAGTGTAAAATTGGCACTCACAACACGGATTATTGCAGAAAAAAAGAATAACTCAGCTAAATTGCTGAAAGACACAAGTGAGATCAACTCATTTTCATTTGCAATAAGTACGACTGAAAACCTTTATAAAATGAACATTTTTGATTTGCTTGTAGACTGTGGGGCTTCCACCCAAATAATTAAGGATAAATCTAAATTTATTCGAACAGATAAAAATGTTGATAAATCAAAACATTCTATTGAATTAGCTGATGGAAGTCGTAGTACTGGCATGGTCCACACAAAAGGTGACACTGAAATTTACCTCAGAGATGACACTAATAATACACGTAAATTAATTTTATGAAATGCATTATATGTTCCATCTTACAGGCAAAATATTTACTCGGTTCAATCAGCAACAGAAGATGGCGCTTCGATCTATGTTTCAAAGAATCACACCAAATTGAAGACCCAGGATGGAAGCACGTGTAACATTAATAAGCGAGGGAAACTGTATTTTCTCAATAGTATCAAAACTGAACGAACGTATTCACTGAAAGGATGGCATGATATTTTAGGACATTGCAATAAAGAGGACATTTTGAATTTGGCATGAAAATAAGGAATAAAATAAATGTTAATTGTGATGTATGTGCAAAAGGAAAAATGTGCCAATATAAAAATAGAAAAGCAAATAAAAAGGCAAACAAAAAACTTGATTTAATCCATCGTGATTTAGCAGGTTCAATTGAACCAACTTCAATAAACGAATTGAAATATTTAATAACATTTGTCGATAATTACTCAGGATTTATTAATATTTATTTTCTTAAAAATAAATCGCAAGCAGCAGATACCACACAAAGATTTTTGGCTGATATAGCAGCATCGTACGGATCAGTCAAAAGACTACGAACAGATAATGGAACGGAATTTACTTGCTCGTAGTTTAAAAACTTTCTTACAAAAAATAAAACAAGACAAGAATTTTCGGCGCCTTATTCGTCACATCAAAACGGTACTGGAGATCACTTTTCGAAATGGCGAGATGTTTGTTAATACAAGCAAAGTTACAAAAAGATTTATGGAACTATGCGATTAGAGCATCAGCTTACATAAGGAATAGATGTTTTAACAGAAGAACTGGAAAAAACTTCTTTCGAAATGTTCACAAACCAACAACCTGATATAAGTAATATGCCTACTTTTAGCATTACATGCTTTGCTTAGATTCTAAATAAAACAAAATTAGATCCAAGAAGTGAACACAGAATTTTCGTTTGATACCATGTTGGAAGTCCAGCCTATCTCATTTACTTTCCAGATAAATGAAGGATCAAGAGAATAAGATGTGTACTCTTTCATGAATGTCAACAACCATATATAGAGGTAGACGAGAATAATTCCGTTGATTATTCCAAAGAACAAATAACTCGACCAAAAGAATATAAAACACAAAATGCAGATGAAAAATATGAAGCATCAAATACAGATGAAAAATATGAAGCATCAAATACAGATGAAAAATATGAAGCATCAAATACAGATGAAAAATATGAAGCATCAAATACAGATGAAAAATATGAAGCATCAAATACAGATGAAAAATATGAAACATCAAATACAGATGAAAAATATGAAACATCAAATGCAGATGAAAAATATGAAACATGAAATACAGATGAAAAATATGAAGCATCAAATACAGATGAAAAATATGAAACATCAAATACAGATGAAAAATATGAAGCATAAAATACAGATGAAAAATATGAAACATGAAATACAGATGAAAAATATGAAGCATCAAATACAGATGAAAAATATGAAACATCAAATGCAGATGAAAAATATGAAACATGAAATACAGATGAAAAATATGAAGCATCAAATACAGATGAAAAATATGAAACATGAAATACAGATTAAAAATATGAAACATGAAATACAGATGAAAAATATGAAGCATCAAATACAGATGAAAAATATGAAGCATCAAATACAGATGAAAAATATGAAGCATCAAATACAGATGAAAAATATGAAGCATCAAATACAGATGAAAAATATGAAACACCAAATACAGATGAAAAATATGAAGCATCAAATACAGATGAAAAATATGAAGCATCAAATACAGATGAAAAATATGAAACATCAAATACAGATGAAAAATATGAAGCATCAAATACAGATGAAAAATATGAAACATGAAATACAGATGAAAAATATGAAGCATCAAATACAGATGAAAAATATGAAACATTAAATGCAGATGAAAAATATGAAACATGAAATACAGATGAAAAATATGAAGCATCAAATACAGATGAAAAATATGAAGCATCAAATACAGATGAAAAATATGAAACATGAAATACAGATGAAAAATATGAAACATCAAATACAGATGAAAAATATGAAGCATCAAATACAGATGAAAAATATGAAGCATCAAATACAGATAAAAATATGAAACATGAAATACAGGTGAAAAATATGAAGCATCAAATACAGATGAAAAATATGAAACATCAAATACAGATGAAAAATATGAAGCATCAAATACAGATGAAAAATATGAAACATGAAATACAGATGAAAAATATGAAGCATCAAATGCAAATGAAAAATATTAAACATCAAATGCAGATGAAAAATATGAAACATCAAATACAGATGAAAAATATGAAGCATCAAATACAGATGAAAAATATGAAACATGAAATACAGATGAAAAATATCAAGCATCAAATGCAGATGAAAAATATGAAGCATCAAATACAGATGAAAAATATGAAGCATGAAATACAGATGAAAAATATGAAACATGAAATACAGATGAAAAATATGAAGCATCAAATACAGATGAAAAATATGAAACATGAAATACAGATGAAAAATATGAAACATCAAATACAGATGAAAAATATGAAGCATCAAATACATATGAAAAATATGAAACATCAAATACAGATGAAAATGAAACTGAGAAAAGATGCTCTCAACGAAAAATCAATAAACCTTAATATCTAAATAATTACGAGTTACATCCTGACAATTCGGACATAGCAAATTGTTCTATCGACTATTGTTATAGAATAAAAGACATTCCTGAAACTTATGATGAAGCAGTGACATCGACCGAAAAGTTTAAATGGGAAAGAGCCATACGTGAGGAAATAGATGCTCTTAAAGAAAACAATACTTACGAACTTATCCCTGTTCCTAAAGACAAGAAAATTATTGGAGGCAGATGGGTCCATACAGTGAAGTTAGGACCGAACAATAAGGAACAGTTTAAAGCTAGATATGTAGCTAAAGGATTTTCCCAGATAGAAAATATAGATTATCAAGAAACATTTTCTCCTACAGCGAAGATCACATCTATCAGAATGTTGATGCAAAAAGCAGTACAAAATGATTTAATTGTACACGAGATAGACTTTAAAACGTCATACCTAATACAGCATAGCTAATATTGACTGTGAAGTATATACTGAACAGTCAAAAGGTTTTGTACAAACAAACAAAAATGGTGAGAAGCGTTTTTGTAAATTTAAAAAATCCGACTGCAAAAAAGTGGAAGAAATTGGAACAATTTGTTGCATAAATTTTTAACAGACCAAATTTTCAAACAGTCATTAAATAATTATTGTGTGTATAGAAAAATTATAATGATTCAAAAATAATTATAATAACTTTGGTGGATGATCTAATCATTGCAGCTCCAGATTTAGAAAGTATGAAAGATATAAAAAGTAACCGATCCCCAAATTTAAAAAGGAAAGACCTTGGTCAATTATCTTATTTCTTGGGAATAGAATTTGAGTTTAATAATGGTATTATTAAAATGAGTCAAACAAAATACTTACAAAGAGTTTTAAACCGATTTGGAATGAACGATTGTAACCCAAAAGCTATACCATGTGACCTAAATGCTAATAAGAGTAGTACAGATTCAAAAGAATTACCAAATAACAGATTATTCAGAGAAATAATTGGCGTTTTAATTTGTGCAATGACTTGCACGAGACCTGATTTATGTTTTGTAGTTCCATGTTGTCTCAGTATTTGTCAAAACCCACAAATGCACATTTGAATTTAAGGAACTCTTAATTATGGTCTAACCTTTAAGAAATCTGAAAATAATTTGACTTTAATTGGTTTTTACGATTCTGATTGGGAAAATTCAGAAGATAGAAGCATTTCTGGATATTGCTAATAATTAAATAATGATGGTCCATTGATATCATGAGAATCTAGAAAGCAAAAGACTGTCGCTTTGTTGACATGTGAAGCTGAATATATGGCTGTGTGTAGTATAATGTAGGAAGCAAATTTTCTAAAGCAATTGTATCAAGATACAAGTGGTATTAAAATTGAAGTAAATATATATGTAGATAATCAAGGCGCTATAGCGCCTTGATTATCTACATATATATTTATTTGCATTAGCAACAAATCCTGTTCATCATCAAAGATCTAAGCATATATCAATATAGTGCCTTGATTATCTGCATATATATTTATTTCAATTTCAACATAAAATATCATTATATAAGGTCTCAGATTCAAAATAATAATGTATATCTACATTATATACATTATATACTCTCAAATGACAATATTGCTGACATATTCACAAAACCAGTAAACAAAATCAAACTTAAGTTTTGTATCATAAGAATTTTAAAAAAGAGAAAAAGAAAGAAAAAAAAGAAAGGGATCAAAAAGAGTTATCTACCTGTAATAAAAACTGGAAGACGGAATAACTTACTGATGAGCTTTATTTTACTTTTCGTTGCTTAATGTTACAAATAGGATAAAATATCCACTCCTAATATAGGACACGATGTAGCATATTCCATTATTAACAAAAGGGGTGAGATGGGTATCAATTACCTTTTATACTACATTCTCCTCCACCTACCTACTTATTCATAGGGAACAAAGTCATCCCATCGACCTGGCCTCCTGTGGGTTCTTTGGGGGCGTCTTGGTGGTCCATGTGCAGCATCCATCTCTAACCTAGGCTCCTGACGACGTTTCGGGACTGTCTTAGGACTAAAAGATCTTGCTCTAAAATGTTCTTGTTTTCTTTGGCGCTTCGATCGCTTGGTGTCTGAAGATTGAGTATCTGTCTCAGATATTGAGTGAAGCCGCTTTATGGTATCCATTGGTTGTCAGAACTAGAGTCAGATTGGACTCTGTTAGAATATTCAGATTCGTTTTGTAGGGACTCTGAACGACATATATGGCACAAGATCACCTAGCTGGGTCGGTCTTGTTCTGTGAATCGGAGCTGTATATCCCTCTGAAGCAGTTCTACATTCAGATACATTCCCTGCCAGGGCTAGATCCCTTAAGGAGACAGTAGATTGCCTTCCTTCCAAATTTCTGACCAGTGCATACTGGGGGTTCACTTCGATTAATTCTACCTCGCTCACCAATGGGTCATGTTTACTGTGATGAACATGGCGTTTTAGTAAAACTGTTCCAGGTTGGGTGAGCCACGAGGGGAGTGAGGTACCTGCTGAGCTTCGCTGTTGGAATGAGAAGAACCTCTCATGTGGAGTAGCGTTTATCGCTGCACATAATAGAGTATTAATAGCGTATCAGGTCATGATGATGAGACTTTCCCAGTAAGATATCGGACTCTTGCGATTTGCAGCCACCAACTGTACTGTCTTCCATATTATGCCATTGTATCTTTCGCACTGTCCATTTCCTTGAAGATTGTGAAGAGTTGTTAGACTTACAGTTACTCTTCGTTCATGCAGAAATTATTTGAGTTTGTCCAACATAAAAGCAGATCCACGATCTGAGTGGATATATGCGGGCACTCTAAAAACGACAAAAAGGGAACAGAGGCCTTGAACTACTGCTGCAGCAGTTACGTCTGGGCAGGAGATGATAAACAGAAATTTTGAGTACTCGTCTATTATTGTGAGCATGTATTTATTTTTCATTTTAGAGGGTAGAAGGGCCCTTAAAATCTAGGTTAAGCCTTTCAAAAAATTGTGTGGCCTTAATGAGTGTTGCTGGAGAGGGTTTGTAGAACCGTGGCTTATCCGACAAGAGTTTGTAATTCTTTTTACGTCTTCGACAGAATATGGCAAGTTTCTGCTCCTGACTACGTGTGTCATTCTTGGGATACCTGGGTGACACAATTCCCTGTGTATATTCTTAAGATCATCTGAGCCGGTTACCAGGCCACATACCCTTGAAAGTGCGTCGACCGTGGCATTCTCCTTACCAGGGCGGTAAGTGACGTCTAATGAGTAGCAAGAAAGCTCCATCCTCCATCTCGCTATCTTCTCGTTTTTTATTTTGCTCGTTGTTTTTGGGTTAAACATAAACGAGACCGACTTTTGCTCAGTGATTAATTCAAAATGTCGGCCGATTAGGTAATGCCTCCATTTTCGTAATGCCTCAACTATGGCATACGCCTCTTTATCTATCTCTGAGTGCTGTCGCTTGAATCGTGAAAGTGTTCTTGATAAAAAGCTACAGGACGACCGAATTGTCTCAGCGAGGCAGCTATCGCACAGTCGGAGGCATCCGTCTCAACTAATAGAGGGATAAAAGGATCCACAGCAAAAATGGCAGACTGAGCAATGTTCCTTTTCATGTTTTGAAATGCTTTGATAGCGGAACAGGACAAAGGAAAAGTAGATACTTGTGTCAATGGGTGTATTTTTTCTGAAAAAGATGCAACCCATTGGGAATAGTGGGCAAACATACCAAGGGCTCGTCATAAGGCTGGCATGTTTTCAGGGATTGGTAATTCCATTAGGCATTTCAGTCGCTTGTGATCCTGCGTCATGCTGCCATTTTTGACAATGTATCCCAGTACCTTAATGCTTTTCAAGTTGTAGGAACATTTTTCACTGTTCAAAGTCAGATTATATTTCTTGACGGCAGCCATGAATCGTTTAAGGTTGTGGTCATGTTCAGCTTGGTTATGGCCGCATACTGTGACATTGTCTATATATGCAACAGTACCCTTCAATTTTTTATTGGAGATTATTTAATCTATAACCCTCTGGAAGCTAGTCACACCGTTTGTTACCCCAAAAGGAATTCGGCAGAACTGGTATAGGCGACCGCAGGCCTTGGATGTCGTACAGAGCTTATCCTCTGGCTTTATAGGTACCTGATGGTAGGCACTTCTGAGGTCTGAAGTACTGAAAATGTGGTATTTAGCAATATTAGAAATCATTTCATCAATACGAGGCAGTGGATAGGCATCAATTAAAGTATATCTGTTGACGGTCTGGGAATAGTCAATGATCATCCTTTTCTTGTGATTTTCTCTATGGAGATTTACTTGGCTCTATAATTCCTTCCTTAAGCAGTTTTGTTACTTCTGCTGCTATGAATAGCATCTTGATTTTACTGCAATTGGTTTGCAGTCAGGAGTCAAGTTTGTAAAAAGTGACGGGTGCCGCACTTTGACAGCTGTTAGTCCCCATATTCTTAGGATCGGCTTGGGGCCACCAAAGAGGATTTCAACACATGAATGTTGTTTTACGAAATTGTGACCCCAAATCACCTCATAGCAGAGGTTTTTCATTACGGATAATTTGATCCCTTGAGAGGAGTTTCCTTTTAGTTTCAGATTAACCATGCAGTATCCAATTACACGGGACGATAAAGATGAGTTTATCATTGATATTTGGTTGGAACTAGGAAAGATTTCCTATTTATTCGCTTTTACGATACTGGCATTAATAAAACTTTCAGAACTGCTTGTATCAATAAGGGCATTTATTTTAACCCTCACAATTGTCTTTGAGAAGCAGCCTGGGAACACAGCTGATACTGTAATTGGTGATATAGTAGCAAGAGTCGCTGAACGTTTTTTGTGAAGAAGCTGACCGGCAAACTTTCGAAAAATACTTACTACATTTGTGGCATCTAACGTCTTGAGCCAGGCAGGATGAATTGTATACGGAGGCCACAAAAGTAGCATATGGATCCAACTGAGGCGGCGGTGATAAGTTGTTCGTGATTGTTAGAAGAGGTGTGGGAGTATCTTGAAAAATGGAAGAATTTTGAACCTACATAGCAGCTCCCAAAACCTCAGGTTGTAAATAGAATACAGACTGCTTCTGTGCTATGTCCAACATTAGGGCTTGTTCATAAGCTGTTAGCAAGTCTAGGTCTTTATTCTCTAGTAGTCTTTGTAGCATATTCCATTATTAACAAAGAGGTGAGATGGGTATCAATTACCTTTGATACTACACTACCCTTTGACCCTATTTTGAAATGATGCAACTGTGACGGTGAACTGCAGCTTGAGAGGGGGAGTTGACATATTGACAGTGGGCTTGTATTAATGTGTGTGTGTCTATCAAGCTGCTGCTTTTGACTGCTGATTATTGAATTTGAACAGTATCAAGAGAAGCTATTTCCACCCACTGTATATTTTGTTATTCTCACCAATATTGTTTTTTTTTTGTATTCAGTTCCAAGAATAAAGTGGATCATCGCGCATGTGTATGCCCTTCATTTGTATGATTTCTCCTTTGATTTTTCGCTTTCCAATCATTCGAAAATGAATGAAGCAGCGGATTATTCAACTAACCTCAACTTAACAAATACAATGATGTTGCATTCTATTTTTTTTTTAAAAGTGAAAATATGAATACTTTGTTGTTAATTTATATCTTTTTGCCAGTCTAACTCCTCCTGGAGCCAAATTACCTCACAGAGATTTCTCTCCGAAAGAGGGAATAAATGTCAGTATTCATGACTACTACAAGAGGGAAATTACCAAAGAAATGGACCGACCAGATAACGATTAAGACTGGTATGCCGCTCCTAACAACTGAAATTTAACCTTCTGTATTTTGCAACACGCGTAAAACGCAAAAGTTTTCTAAGCAGACAAAGTTTTGTTCATCCCTATTCATTGTCCTTATTTTGAAAATAAAATTTTAAAAAAAGGTATTATTTTGGAATGTTTCTTAGTGGAACATTTGCTACCAATGTTTTTTGTTTGCTTATTTATTTAGCATAACCTTTCACCCCTGCCGCTAACCAGGAATGAATGAGGATTCCTGTGTACTCCTGCTCCCAGACCTGAACCCTATATCCCCATTTTTATTCTAACTTTTTAATTTCTATAATTTTCAATTTTCAAGTTATAAATAAATTAAAAACGTTGTCTTTGCTGTTTATGTGTGTCTGGCGCAAACACAGCTGCAGACCCCACGATAATATTGTAAACTAACACTAATACAAAGTTAATACCATGTTATGGTATCTCAATACATATTAAAGACATATTAAGGACAAGTCGAACACACAACATGAAATTTCAATATGCCTCAATGGGTGCGCTTTATTAAACTGCTAGAAGGGGGGGGGGAGAAACACTTTCTTAGTTCTCCTTAATTGAAGAGTTCTAGTAGGGGATGTTACTTGGGTTATAACATCACAGACAACTGTTCGATTTCTTAGTAAATTTCACTCTAGAAATGTTGTTTGAATGTTGTTTGTCTTCAATTGCATCCCCGGACCCCCACATAGATAGACAGACCATACAAACACAACACAAATATAGATTATTATAAAAACTGCCATAAATTGCTGAAGAATATTTTTGCATGATTGGTTAATTACCTGGGAGACTGACTCTTCATGAATTTTATCCATATTAAAATAATAATGTTATTGTATAATCATGAATATATTTTTTAAAGCCAAACAAAAACATCATGCTTATTTTATAAATTTGTATTTTTAAAATGTTTGTACATACAAAAGGCTTATGGAAGCCGATTCGAAATATTGTAGATGTGTCAGTTTGCTTCAAATAAAATATTTATGCTATTTTAATTTTGGAAGATTAAAAACATCAGAGATTCATTTTTTTTCATCCGCTCATCCACCACAACTAAATTATTGTGAGAAATTTAATAATTTCAATATTAGGCGAAATAAATTGGCTTCAGCAAAACTGCAAACTTTAACTTATTTTTTTGCTTTTAAACTTTATGCTATCTTTTACACTTCATGCTATCTTTTACACTTCATGCTATCTTTTACACTTCATGCCATCTTTTACACTTCATGCCATCTTTTACACTTAATGCCATCTTTTACACTTAATGCCATCTTTTACACTTCATGCTATCTTTTACACTTCATGCTATCTTTTACACTTTATGCTATCTTTTACACTTTATGCTATTTTTTACACTTCATGTTATATTTTACACTTTATGCTATCTTTTACACTTCATGATATATTTTACATATTATACTATCTTTTACACTTTATGCTATCTTTTACACTTTACGCTATCTTTTACACTTTACGCTATCTTTTACACTTCACGCTATATTTTACACTTCATGCTATCTTTTACACATCATACAATCTTTAACATTTCATGCTATCTTTTACACATCATACAATCTTTAACATTTCATGCTATCTTTTACACTTCATGCTATCTTTTACACTTCATGCTATCTTTTACACTTCATGCTATCTTCTACACTTAATGCTATATTTTACATATTATACTATCTTTTACACATACTATCTTTTACACTACATGCTATCTTTTACATATTATACTATCTTTTACACTTCATGCTATATTTTACACATCATACTATCTTTTACATTTCATGCTATATTTTACACATCATACTATCTTTTACATTTCATGCTATATTTTACACTTCATGCTATCTTCAACACTTCATGCTATTTTTTACACTTCATGCTATCTTTTACACATCATACTATCTTTTACACTTGATGCTATATTTTACACATCATACTCTCTTTTACACTTCATGCTATCTTCAACACTTGTAGTATCAAAGGTAATTGATGCCCATCTGACCCCTTTGATTAATGATGGAATGTTCTACATTCGTGTATATATTAAGAGTGAATATTGAATACTATTTGTCGCAGTAAGCAACGAATAGTTAAATAAAACTCATCCTTAAGTTATGTTCGGCTTCCTGTTTTATTACAATTTATTTAACTCTGTTATGGAACGTTACTTGAAACTCGAGTCTGCTATTTCTGCTGTGGATCCTTTTATCCCTCTATTAGTTGAGACGGATGCCTCCGACTGTACGGTAGCTGCCTCACTGAGACAATCTGGTCGTCCTGTAGCTTTTTATCAAGAACACTTTCGCGATGTGAGCGATGACACTCGGGAATAGAAAAAGAAGTGTATGCCATAGTTGAGGCATTATGAAAATGGAGGCATTACCTAATCGGCCGACATTTTGAATTAATCACTGACCAAAAGTCGGTCTCGTTTAGGTTTAACCCAAAAACAACGAGCAAAATAAAAAACGAGAAGATAGCGAGATGGAGAATGGAGCTTTCTTGCTACTCATTAGACGTCACTTACCGCCCTGGTAAGGAGAATGCCGCGGTCGACGCACTTTCAAGGGTATGTGGCCTGGTAACCGGCTCAGATGATCTTAAGAATATACACAGGGAATTGTGTCACCCAAGTATTACAAGAATGATTCATGTAGTCAGGAGCAGAAATATGCAATATTCTGTCAAAGACATAAAAAGAATTACGAACTCTTGTTGTATATGCGCAGAAAATAAGACCAGGTTTTACAAACCCTCTCCAGCAACACTCATTAAAGCCACGCAGCCTTTTGAAAGGCTTAACATGGATTTTAAGGGCCCTTTACCTTCTAAAATGAAAAATAAATACATGCTCACGATAATAGACGAGTACTCAAGATTTCCGTTCGTCATCCCCTGCCCAGACGTAACGGCTGCAACAGTAATTCAAGGCCTCTGCTCCATTTTTGCCGTTTTTGGAGTACCTGCATATATAAACTCAGATCTGGATCTGCTTTTATGTCAGACGAACTCAAGCAGTTTCTGCATGAATGAAGAGTAGCTGTAAGTAGAACAACTCCTCACAATCCTCAAGGAAACGGACAGTGCGAAAGATACAATGGCATAATATGGAAGACAGTACAGTTGGTGGCTGCAAATCGCAAGAGTCCGATATCTTACTGGGAAAGTCTCATCATCATGACCTGATACGCTATTAATACTCTATTATGTGCAGCGATAAACGCTACTCCACATGAGAGGTTCTTCTCATTCCAACAGCGAAGCTCAGCAGGTACCTCACTCCCCTCATGGCTCACACAACCTGGAACAGTTTTACTAAAACGCCATGTTCGTCACAGTAAACATGACCCATTGGTGAGCGAGGTAGAATTAATCGAAGCGAACCCCCAGTATGCACTGGTCAGAAATTCGAAAGGAAGGCAATCTACTTTCTCCTTAATGGATCTAGCCCCAGCAGGGAATGTATTTGAACGTAACACGTCTTCAGAATGTATATACAGCTCTGGTTCGTCGAACAAGTCCGACCCACTGAGGTGATCGTGCACAATATACGTCAAGTTCGGAGTCCTAACAAAACGAATCTGAATATTCTAACAGAGTACAATCTGACTCTAGTTCTGACAACAGATGGGTACCATAAAGTGGTTTCACCCAATATCTGAGACAGATACTCAATCTTCAGACACCAAGCGACCGCAGCGCCGAAGAAAATGAGAGCGTTTCGGAGCAAGATATTTTAGCCCTAAGCCAGCAACACAAGACAGTCCTGCAACGTCGTCAGGTCCCGAGGAGCCTAGGTTAGAGATTGATGCCGGGCGCAAACAACCAAGATGCCCTCAACGCACCCACAGCAGGCCAAATCGATGGGATGATTTTGTTCCCTACGAATAAGAAGGTAGATGGGGGAGAATGTAGTATCAAAGGTAATTGATGCCCGTCTCACCCCTTTGATTAATGATGGAATGTTCTACATTCGTGTATATATTAAGAGTGAATATTGAATACTATTTGTCGCAGTAAGCAACGAATAGTTAAATAAAACTCATCCTTAAGTTTTGTTCGGCTTCCAGTTTTTATTGCAAAACTTTATGCTATCTTTAACACTTTATGCTATCTTTTACACTTCATACGATCTTTTACACTTCATGCTATCCTTTACACTTCATGCTATCTTTTACAATTCATACGATCTTTTACAATTCATACGATCTTTTACAATTCATACGATCTTTTACAATTCATACGATCTTTTACACTTCATGCTATCTTTTACACTTTATGCTATCTTTTACAGTTTATGCTAACTTTTACACTTCATACTATCTTTAACACTTCATGCTATCTTTTACACTTCATGCTATCTTTTACACTTTATGCTATCTTTTACACTTCATGCTATCTTTTACACTTCATGCTATCTTTTACACTTTATGCTATCTTTTACACTTTATGCTATCTTTTACACTTCATGCTATCTTTTACACTTCCTGCTATCTTTTACACTTCATGCTATCTTTTAAACTTTATTCTATAATTTACACTTTAAGCTTTCTTTTACACTTCATGCTATCTCCTAATTGAAACTAAACTGAAATTAACACTTCAGTTTTAAAATGAATTACTGCATGATTGTAATTTTCTTTAGAAGATTGAAATACCTTTTAATTATAATTTCTTAAAATAATGTAATCCAAATTTAAATCTTCTTCAACTTACACAGAAAGAAAAAGACATTAAAAAATTTCACATTGCTTAAAAATATAGTTCTATAAATAAAACTAAAATCCTTGTAAAAATGGCCATCAGCACAAAAAGAAATAAAAGTTTCATTCTTTGCAATAAGATGCATCTCTATAGTAGCTTTGCTCGTCGGTTGGTCCGATTTAAGATTGAAAGTTGATTTGTAAATATGTATTTCATATATATTTATATAAATAAAACACCAATAATTTAAAAAAAAAACAGAAGTATATTTTGTGTCGGTGAGTCGTTGTCGGTGCTTTAATGTCCATTTTACACGCTGTCATGTGTTGAACAGCTTTTAGAAATTGACTTCTAAACTAACCTATCTCTGGCCAGGTCTTTGTTTATCCATCTTGTCTCAAGTCGATCCTTATCACTTCCTCCCATGTTCTCCTTGGCCTTCCCCTGCCAACTGACTCTGTTACTTCAACTGTTCTACTTCTACTAACCTAGGAACTCTCATAGATTCTTTCAACATGACCATACCAACACAAAGTCTGTTTTTCTGCACACATCTCCCCATACTGCCCAGATTTAACATTCCTCTGAGGTTATCAGATCTAAGCCTGTCTTTAAAACTCACATTACACATTCTATCATTCTCATATAGTTTATGTTTATACATGCACGTCCTCAACCCTGTTTGGCCAGGTTTCACTTCCATACATCATCACACTGCATGCACATGCCCGATAAACTCTTACATTGGTCGATAATGGTAATACTGCTGGTTAGTAATGGCTGAAGTTCCCTAAACTTACCCCTTTATACTGTAATTATTAATTAAACAAATAAAACTAATATAATAACTTTAAAAAATCCTATTCATTACAAATTTTCCTAGCGACAAATTATTTAGACGGTTAATCTTCTTATAAGATTATGGTGGCACCTTATAATACAAACTACAGACTATGACTAGAGTTTATGAAACTTAAAGGAGTAGCAAGAACGTGTGTCTGACCTCTTAATGATTAAAGTTGTTAAATTAGCATTGGAAATATGACTTACTGATTAAAGTTGTTGAATTAGCATTGGAAATATGACTTACTGATTAAAGTTGTTGAATTAGCATTGGAAATATGACTTACTGATTAAAGTTGTTGAATTAGCATTGGAAATATGACTTACTGATTAAAGTTGTTGAATTAGCATTGGAAATATGACTTACTGATTAAAGTTGTTGAATTAGCATTGGAAATATGACTTACTGATTAAAGTTGTTGAATTAGCATTGGAAATATGACTTACTGATTAAAGTTGTTGAATTAGCATTGGAAATATGACTTACTGATTAAAGTTGTTGAATTAGCATTGGAAATATGACTTACTGATTAAAGTTGTTGAATTAGCATTGGAAATATGACTTACTGATTAAAGTTGTTGAATTAGCATTGGAAATATGACTTACTGATTAAAGTTGTTAAATTAGCATTGGAAATATGACTTACTGATTAAAGTTGTTGAATTAGCATTGGAAATATGACTTACTGATTAAAGTTGTTGAATTAGCATTGGAAATATGACTTACTGATTAAAGTTGTTGAATTAGCATTGGAAATATGACTTACTGATTAAAGTTGTTGAATTAGCATTGGAAATATGACTTACTGATTAAAGTTGTTAAATTAGCATTGGAAATATGACTTACTGATTAAAGTTGTTAAATTAGCATTGGAAATATGACTTACTGATTAAAGTTGTTTAATATTAAAAGAAGGTTCTTAAATTTCTTCCTTTTTTCAGAGGAATTACAGGTACAGATGATAGCCAGTTTTTGTGCAGACAATGGATACGTAATAGTGTTGGAAAACCTCCAGAAAGAAGAAAGTTCCCCTGCTCAGTTTGTGGAAAGAGAGTCGGGTGCAACTCATTTTTTTTAATACTTGGGTACACAAGAAGTGCAGTGAAATTACTAGTAGATTGAGAGAGGATAAGCAGTTTGTGTGCGAGAAGTGTAAGACAATGGAGACAGATGAGAACTCAGATATGGAGAAAGTATATTTGGATGGTGAGGCTATTAAGATTGCTCAGAAGTTTTGTTAGCTTGGTGATACCATTGGAGCACAGGGAGGAGTAGGTGTTAGAAGTGGATGGAATAAGTTCCGGGAACTTTTGCCAGTACTAACCAGCAGAGCGTTAACACTATCAAGCATGTGTATGCAGTGTGATAATGTATGAAAGTGAACCCTGGTCAGTGAGGGTTGAGGCCATGCGTTGCATGCAGAGAAATGATATGAGAATGATACAATGGACGTTTAGTGTGAGTCTTAAAGACAGGCTCAGATCTGATGACCTCAGAGGATAAAATCTAAACAGTATAAGGAGAGGTGTGCAGAACAGGAGATTTCGTTTGACCACATTGAAAAAATGGATGCTAGTTCTCAGGTCAATAAATGTAGAACATGTGAGGTAGCAGGGTCAGTTGACAGGGAAAACCCAAGGAAGACATGAGAGGAAATGATAAGGATGGACTGGAGAGAAAGAGGGATAAATAAAGACCTGGCCAGAGATATGTTAGTTTGGAAGTCAATTTCTAAAAGCACATGCCAGCATATAAAACGGATGTTTAACTGAAGATGATGATGATGATGATGACGCCGTCACCGACCAATAAATAATGTATGTAATAATCAAATAAAAAGTATGTAAGGCGTTTGTGTGTTTAATCATCTAAGTGAAGCATTTCTGTATGTGTACGTGTGTGTGTGGGTGTGATGCTATTGAATGTTTGATGAGCTGCTTGTCTGTTTACAACAGTAGTAGTAATACCAGCATTGTGAACAACAGCAAATAATTAAACGTTTGTAGAGAGATGAGTTGGTGAAGATGAGAGATACTTGCTGAAGCCATTTTGTCAAGTCGGCTGTATCTGTATTTGTCTGACTGAGATGGCTTGAAATGATGAACAAGAAAATAGGGTTACCAGGTTTCAGATAAAATACCAACATCTCTACAGTTAAGTCAAATTTTATTCAACAGTGTTGTCAAACAGAAGAAGAATACAAGAATATCAGACAACAAGGTAAGTTGGTTTGGCAGGCATGCATTAGAGTAAAAATGTAATTAACTCCAGGTCTCTTAACTCACCTTTGGCGCTTGCCTCTCATTTAAGCAACGACGAGAGACGAGCCAGGAATTTAACGTCTTGTGATGTCTAAATCTTGACACAAACTGAATTGTATTTGAGTGCCAACAAAGCTGCGCGGAAATTAGGAACAGGCAGGGAAGTGCGCATCTGCAGAAATGTTCGAATCGCCGATGCCATTATGTAAGTCTGCGCATAACAGCGCATGCGCAAGAGATTACGTGTATTTAGAACAAAGCAATAGATTTAAATCATGTGATTGCTACAAGTTAATTATTTCGAGCAACAAAAATTATACAAAGAAAACCACTTAAAAGTTATACAAAAAGTGAGACTCCATTTGTTAAATATGGTTTGTTGAAGTGTGTAAAATACCTTAGCAAACCTTTTTCAGAAAGTGATTAAACTAAGATTAGTTATCTGTTTATAATAGGCTCTAAACAAAATAGATTCCTTAAATTATTAAATTAAAGCTTATCATTGGTTCTAAAATGCATATTCTGTTTTTATTCAACTAATTTGAGAGGGAAAAGATTATTTGAGTTAGAGCCCCAAGGGGAAAACTATAATTGAATTACAGACAGTGTTTTTTTAAAAGAAGGAATCTGATTGGCTCAAAAATATAAAGATATGTATGCATGTTTGGTACAAAAATGATAACATTTTAGTTAAAAATCTATTGATTATTTATACAGGAACAACATTTACCAAATTGATGGTCATTATAATATTTAAGCTTTATGAATGCATATAAAACATTATGTTTATTTATTTTTTACAGACAAAATGGAAAATTAGTTTATGAAAATGTATATAAGCAAGGCACCATGCTAGTAGAAATAAGGGCACAAACATATCATTAAAGCTGGACCAAGATATTTCGGTTGATTCGTTCGACCATATTCATTTGGCAAAATGAACTTTATTAAACAGAACTTGACATTTTATACAGTGGAGCTTGGAAGAAAACCCGAGGGGAGGAAAGCGGTAGTAAGAAGAGGGGGGGGAATAGATACTGTATGTAGTAGGTTGGGTACGTGAGGAGAGAAGGTGGATATGTAAGGCAGGGAAAGAATAGGAGACTAGTAGTGTGGAAGATACATGAGGGAGAAGTGGGTGGAGGGGTAAGCAAGGAGGGGGGGGTGATTAGAAGTGTTAGGAAAAAATAAACACTTGGTGGGCAGAAAAATAAAAATAAATAAAAGCATGTGGAGAAATAAAAATTAAAATTAAAAATCACCGTATAAAATGTAAAGGTCTGTTTAATAAAGCTCATTTTACCAAATTTACTCCATTATTCTTGACATTGAATCATGCCATTATTCTAAAAGTAGATTTGATCTCAAAAAATTAAATGGTATTAATAACCCCTATTGGATTCTGCATAAAATCTACCCTAGAAACATTGTTTAATCTAATACAGGATTTTAGAATTTGTTGATGTAAGTTGCTATGTAAGTTATATGTAAAGTGATTCCCCTGCTCGAAATTCTCAAAAGACATGTTATTCTTGCCAACTGATATTTTAAACAAAAGATTTTATTGTCTGAAATTTTGTAGCTAATCAATAACACAGGGCTGCTTTTCAAAACTTTTTAAAAAAGGTCAAGGGTTTTCCAACTGATTTAGGACCATATTTGCATGCTGAATTCAAAAATACAGTTTATTTTTATGGGGCAGGTCTCGTTTCTAAGATATAGTTTATTTCTTTTCCAGCATATTTTTCTAAAATATCACAATTTTGACTTTTGTAAAACTTGGTTGTAGTTAAGCTTTAATACATATTTCTATTTCTCTTTTCAGGTCTAGAAAAATGAATCTGAAGTGTAAAAACCCTAACCCTAATAAGCTTGGTTATATCTACGGACATGTGGTTCTTCCAGACCGGTAAGCAAAAATCACAGATTTTGTGAAAAGGCATATCACGCTTATTTTAGAGTCAAACTAGGGGACCAGGATAAGCTATTCGATCCCCAGATCTGCTGCTAAACATACGTAGAGACCTTACAAGAAAATAAAGAGTATGCCATTTGGTGTCCCAATGGTGTGGAGGGAATCACGTTACTGACTGCTACTTTTGCATGACAAATCAATCGCAAGAACAAGCACCCTTATGTTTCTTCTTGTATAAAGTCAGTCGCCTATGGCCCCGATCATCCTGTTCCTATGCCAAATGTCACCATAGAATCTAGTTCTGATTCTGAATCTAGTGACATGATTGATACAGCTAAGTGTGATGAATACAGGTCAGAAGAGAACGACCAACCGGTGCCTTTGACCCAAACCGAACTCAATGACCTGACATGAGACCTGAACCTATCAAAGGAGTCTATCCAGCTACTGGGTTCTCGTCTCCGAGAGAAATGTTTACTGGCACCAGGAAAAACATTCTATTGGTAGTGGGACCGCGGGAGAGAATTTAGAAAATTATTCATGTTTGACAAAGCATCTTCACTGGTCTACTGTAGCAATATTGCTGACCTGATTGAATTACTTGGTCTGAAGTATGATGCTATGAATGGAGACTTTTCATTGTCTCATCTAACAGAAGTCTTAAAGCAGTTCTGAATATAGGAAACAAGTTTTCATCGATGTCTGTTGGGCACTCATTTGAAATGTCTGTTGTCTGCTCTAGGACTACCAGAAACATAAATGGTTGACCTATGGAAATCTTAAAGTTGTTGTACTCATCCTAGGACTTCAAGGTGGTTATAAAAAATATCCATGCTTTCTGTGTTTATGGGATAGCCGTGCTGATCACCAACATTATGTCAGACAAGAGTGGCCATCAAGACAAAGATTAAAAGCTTGATCACACAACGTTTTGCCCCACGCTCTGGTTGAACCGACACGATAAAGAACTTTGTAAAGGCATTAGACAGGAAAGGTGGAGGATTTGCTTTCCTCCATCAGAAGTTTCAACGAAAAAACATGGAGAAAATTATGGCAGGAATATTTGATGGTCCTCAAAAAAGTGAACTCATCAAGGATACTAGTTTTTGTGATGCACTGAATCTTGCTGAACTCTTTTCCTGGTTATCCCTTAAGTCATTGCAACTTTCCTTGGTAACCACAGAAGTTCTCAGTATCAGAAGGTGGTTGATAAGTTAATGGAGAATTTCTGCCAACTTGGTGCGTGCATGTCAATAAAAATGCACTTCCTTCGGTCTCATCTGGACTACTTTCCAGAGAAGTGTGCAGACTTCAGTGAAGAACTAGGTTAGCGCCTTCACCAAGATATCAGTGTTACAGAGGAATGCTATCTAGGCTGATGGGATGTCAACTTTATGGCCGACTACTACGGGTGCCTAAAGAGGGATGCACAGTCTACTCAGCACAAACGGAAGTTCCTGAAGAAACCGTTCATTCATGAGTAGCTTCCTTAGTTCATTATACTCATCTTGCAATCTATCAAAAATAATATTTTGTAAACCTTCTGTGAATAAATCAGTCTAATATTTTCTATATTGCATTTTATTCACCTACAAATGTATCGAAATTTAGGATAGTTTTAATGTGTTTATATTTCATTAATCTGATCTGATTGAGTAAAATGAACATGAATTTTGGATTCAATGCAAAAAACTCGCCTAAAATCATGTAATATATGTTAGACTTTGAAAACATTGCAGACCAGTGTAATTATTAAAGTAAGATTTCATTATAAAAAAAATCACCTCATTCAGTTTTCCATCTTACAACAACCCAGTATATTTCCGCATTGTTATTAACATTCTATAAATCTTTATATATATATATATTATACACAATGCTTGAAAAAAACTACAGCACTTTCTTAATCAAAGAAATATTTCTAAAAAAAAAAATGAATAACAAAAACTTTAGGAGGAGAGAGTGGGGCGTATCAGATAGATACGTCAGTCATTTAATTAAATGTAAATTTTTAAAAATATGTTTTTTTTCACAGTAAGTCCGGTCTTCAATAATTTAGTGGTGTAAGGATGCTGACACAGACTATGGAATAATATTACCCCCCCCCCTCGAGCAACTTGTGTTCAATTACTTGTACAATGAATCAACTCCAATAGGTACTGCATTTTGACGATGCCCCCCCCCCCCAAACGGGTTGACATGCCAAATCAAACCAATCAAATATTATCGAAACATCTCACTACATAACACAATTATACCAGATGAGCTGACATTTGATTAGTAGTTATTTTGTAAAAATCGTTCAAAAAAATGACCCTGTCTTAAACTGACCTTGCACAATACGTGAGACAAATTCTTTGATGTTGTTTAGCAAATAAAAGAGACAAACTAAAACAAACAATGATTTTAATTCATGAAAAAAATCCATAAAATTTTAAAATGGAGGATGGAAAAAACTTTTTTTACTATAAGAGGAGTCAAATAGTAGCTCAAAGAAGAAGAAGAAGAAGAAGAAGAAGAAGAAGAAGAAGAAGAAAGATGATGTCAGGCAAATGAATCTTTCACCTCTCCCCCAAAATCTTGTTTGGCAGGTGTGATCCAGAAAAAGCACTTTTAACAATGGTTAAGTGTTTTGAAATATGTCAACCAATTTCAACAGCAGTTTCACACATTATTCTTAAGTGGGTGAAAAAAAGTCTTCTTTTACAGCCACTTTATTTAAAAGAAGCCGAAAAAGTTTGACGTTCAGTTGGGTTTTTATTTAGAGAATTTATGCTTTAAACTATTAGTCCAGTCAATCTAGCTGATTTTTTGGCTGAACCTCAAACAAATTGCTAACAAAGGATTTTAACTTGGATATTGGGCATGAATAACCTCTCTTTCAGATAAAAATAAGTTTACCAAAATTAGCCTTGCGGAAAGGGGTCAACAGGCGCCATCTTTAAAGATTGCTGCCGATTCTAGCCTTCCCTCTCTCAACTCAATTTCTGTAAATTCATCTTCAAAAATACCAAATGTAGCAATGTGAAATTGGATAAAACCAACAGTTTTCATAAAGTTAAATATAATTATAACTTCCTATGCCTTATTTTTGTCTCTTTTGATGTATTACTGCAGAAGCTTAATATTCTGTCATATTCTAATTTCAGGTTGGCCAAAGTGAAGTACCGATAATTATGGATGCTGACAAGTGTGCTATTTGCAACAATGAACTGTCTAGTAATGAAGAAACATTCATCGTCAGCCAGAAGGGCGTCGATTCCATTAACAGAGCTTCTAAACAACGTGGAGAGAAGATCATAATTCAGATTGGCCAACGTCTTCACAAGAAATGCAGACAGCGTTGGATCAACCCAAAATACATAGAAATTGACCGTAAAAACAGGTTCACCTATGATGAAATGCTATCCCGTGCAAGCCGCTCTTTGTGTGTGTTTAACTTTAAGGAATATTGTCTTTTTTATGGTTCTGGAGCAAAATCTGATAGAAAAAAAAAGAGGTGTTTATGTTTCCCATGTAGAAACTATTGAGTTTAAGGACAGAGTGTTAAAAGTTTGTGAGAAAGTCCGAAAATTTGGTCGGAAATACTGAAAGCGATTCTGGTCGCAGCTGGTCTGTGGACCCGTACAAATCTTTCGTTAAAGGGGAGAGCGGAAGCAGGGCTTTACAAAGCCCTCCAAAAAAGAGCGCGCTCCAGGAGCATGCTCCTTTTTGCTGGAGTGAAGGAGAGGAGGGCTCATTTTATATTCAGCGGGAGTGGAGCAGGAGCAACTCCATTTGTAACTAAAGAGCGGTGGTTTTATCACTCGCGGTCCTCGCTCCAAAATTATTTGATTTTTTTTTAAACATTAGTTTTTTTATTCAGCAATAAAAAGGAAAAAAAATTTTTTTTAATTATATCTCTGGTAAATGTATATGAGATAGGGAGAGAGAGAGAGAGGAAGAAAGGAAGAGGGAGAGAACGAACGAGAGAGTTACACATGAAAACAGACGATTTGAATGAAGTTCTCAGATTTTTACATCGACATGCTAAATTTTTGATGGGATAGTTTTCTTAGACAAGTTGGCAACAAATGTCTGTAACTGCGCCAGTGAGTCTATAGATGTCTTAGAAGTTATTTTCTTATAGATTTGAACTGTTTTGTATTTATGACAAGGATGTTTATTGCTGATTGAATAAATAAGCCAATTTTTCTTTTAATTCGTGTTTTTAAATAAAGAATTTTAGGTTCAATTATACTATAGGGGCCGTTGGATTTTCTCGCCCATTTCGCTTGGTATTGACCCAAATGTTCGATAAAATCAATTTTTGGGGTGAAATGGTACATTTTGTCCTGACAAAAAATTCAAATTTATTTTTAGCATATATCAAATTGAACTTTTATGCCACATTTTTACCCGTCGTCTTTTCAGCGACATTTTGTTATTCTTAAATTCACGACTAGTATGTTTTAACCTTTTCATGTTTGCTTTTAAATTCGTTAAATTCCGTTAAAACTTGCTTTTGTAAATAGAATGTTCAAAGTTGTTTTTTTTTGTGTGTAATAAAATGTTAAAACAGTAAAAATATCTTTAGTCCAAGGAAAAAATATATTTAGTCCAAGGAAAAAAACAATAAAAACCTACATGGCCGCCAGCGATTAAAACCTGGAATTAAAGTTAGATTCTCAACACTTTAAAAAATAAATGAGAATTTTATTTCAGGACCAAAAATACAATTAAGACCAACAATCAGTGTTATCCAAAATTTGGGCGAATACCAAGCGAAATGAGCGAAAAAAACAGCGGTCAATATTCTACAATTAAACCGATGTTTAAACTTAATTAAATTAAAGAAAATATCTTAAATTTTAATTTAAAAAAGCAAATGATTAGACTTTCTGACTAATTTGTTGTTTTTTTAGAACCGAAAGTAGATTAGATATCTTTCTTTATCTTGAAAAATCTATTATCGAATATTAAAATTGTAAATAGTTTGTTTTTGTGAGAGATTTCTAAATATAGACGTTTTCACCTTTTTTATTCAAATTTTTAATTTTAATAAATGTTTTTGCCCGACCTAGGAAAATTTGCTCCAGTTAATTTTTCGGGGGAGGAAAATTAGACCCGATATTTTTTCAACTCCCAAGGTCTAGGCCAGATATTTTGTATGAAATTTTAAGACATTAAATGGATCTCTGAATTGTTTATTGACAATTTATTGATATTTTTTGCCCAACTTATGAAAAATATTTTTTATTCAATCTTTAAAAAATTAAACTTCATTGGGTTTTTTCCCCCAAATTGTACTATTTAAAAAAAAATGAATAAATCGATTTGTTTGAAAGTACTTGCACGTTTCTCTGTGGTAAATAATAATATGCATTATACAATATAGTTACGTTCTTAAAACAATCAAATATTAAACAACAGCACGACGATTAATGTAGCCCTTACTGTCTCTCCTCTCACAGAGAAATGTTTTCTTTAAAAAGAAAATAATCACTAAAAATGTTTAAAAGTAAAACTTTATTTACTTAAAACGAATCTAAATTCCCTTCCAAAATAAATAGAAAAGATATCGGGTCAAATTTTCCTTCCCTGAAAAAATGTAATGAAAATTAAAATTGTTTTAAAATACTTCATGGATTTTTCTATTTCTATTTTATACCTCAGGAAACGATAATTTACGTATAATCCTATACTTCGTCCGACATGTTCTCCTATAACTCTCAAAATATTAGTCAGATTTTGTCAAATATTATCTTACGGTCTTACACTTAAAGTGACATCCCAACCCATATTGTAAGATAGTAAGAATGCCCCATTAACAAACCAAATGGAACTGATTGAGGCGAATCCGCATTATGCATTAGTACAACATTTTGATGGAAAAGAATCCACTGTTTCCCTTACAGACCTTGCACCTGCAGGGGATATACCTACACTCAATATAACCCCCGAGGAGACGCCTACATCTCAAGACCCTTCCACCTCGACTGAAGGTCAAGCTGCACCATATGATTCATCTACGGACTCAGTACAACCATAAAATACGTAGTCATAACATCTCTAAAAACCTAAGGTGCTCAGAACGAGCCAGAGGTGAACGATCACCCACTTGCTCCGAAACGAGCTCATCCCCGAACCGATTCAGAACCCCTGTCTTCAGAATCACAACCACCTGCACACAGAAGGAGACGGATTTATACTCACTCAGGACGGAGAGAGAAAATCGACCCCTGCGTATCGTCGGACTTGGAAACCCAGAGTCCTGATTCTACTCCCGATACCAGACTACTGAAGCATTCCAATAGAACCAGCAAAAAGCCCGGTCGTTGGAACGACTTCGTCCCCTTATGATTGAAATAAAATGGGGGTGAATGTAATGAACAATTACAAATAACTTTCCCTATTTTGAATTATCTCCCCTTTGGAGAACTCTCCTGTTTTTACTAAACAATATAAATAGCAGCACTAATATTGTACCGACATTGTATGTCGAATAAAGCTTTCTCAAGTTACGTCTGTTGTCGTTTGTCATTACACACATGAAGGTTGCCAATAAGTGGTTCTATGTAACGAACTGGATTCGAACTTGACATACCCAGGTTGTCAGTTTATGTCGTTAACCACTAAGCCACCATCACCTCCTGATAGTATATAATGAATTGTTTGCAATTGGCATTGTTTTTATATTGGAATTTTATATTGGAAAACATTATCAAAGAACCCATAAAAGGATTGCTATGTCTTATGCAAGTATTGATTGTTTTTGTTAACAGATGACTGATTGATTTTGACTCCTTTTTAGTTTCATGGGGGCCATGATCGGCCTAATGGATACCGTTAATGGTTATAGAATTTGCTCTGCCGACTTCACGTTTAATCGGATCTATTGTGGCCATTTAAGTACTAATACTAAAATGGGTAAAATAGCAACTTGTGTTCAATTAATTGTAGACAATGAATTGTTTCAATATTAAATAACCCTACAAAATGGTTGATATACCATAAAACAGACAAACCAAACCAAACCAAACTTTTCCATTTCAAATTCTCTAAACAGTTAAATAAAAGCCAAAAGGATTTTTGTCTTGAAGTAAAAAATAAATTGTTTTGGAATAGTTTGCATATCTTTAATGGATATCTTCAGTTTAAGGTTGGGTGAAAAGGAAGTTAGTGTCAAAGGGACGGCAAACCTGATTTGTACTATTGCTTTTCATGTTCTGATGTTGTCCTCTTCTGTGAGTACTTATTTTTCATTCTTATTTTTATAAGCATGGCACATACATGCCTAGAGTGATTCAGGATGACTTCTGGTGTGTTACTCATCTGAATTGGTTAAGGATATCTTGTCTCTTGATGTATTACTTATCCTTAGAACAAGCTATTTGTTCTTAAACTCACTTGACTTTTTCTAAAATATCTGACATCCGGATCAGCAGCTTATTCTATGGCCCAGTCAGTGACCCAAACCGAAAAAGAAGCCTTCCAACGATTCATCCAAAATCTTTGCCAAACACTTTGAAGCAAGCCAAAAGACGAGCCAAAAAGATGAGCAATGTTCATAAGGTCAACAAATGTCAGTAAATTATCAACCCGAAGTATGAAGTAAGGTCAGTTCCCGCCTCCAAAACCAGCATTGACTATCATATCCTTAAACATTCAAGGACTATCCCCAACTAAAGAAGAACTTATTGCAAAACTCTGCAGGGAGAATCAGTGTGATATTCTTTGCCTACAAGAAACCTACCGTGGAGCTAAATATCCCGCCCTCATGTGGATGGAATGACCATCAGCACAGAAATACCACATGAGAAACATGGAAGAATCATACTAGCCAAAAATTGGACAACCATCGAATCAACAGCTCACATTAGAGGAATCACCATCACCTCAATATATAAACCACTTCCTACACCACTTGTTATGCCATCACCATCTGGGAAACCAAAAATTGTGATTGGTGACTTCAACAGCCTAGCACCCAATGGGGATACGCAAAAAATAATGCGGATGGGGATGCAGTGAAAACATGGGGCGAAACTAATCAGCTTAATCTGATCCACGATGCAAAGCAAACAAAGTTATTCAACAGTGGACGATGGAAAGCAGGGTATAATCCCGATATTGCGTTTGTCAGCCAGAATATCACCGGATTGAGCAAAAAGCTGGTCCTGGAGCCACCACCCAAAACACAACACCGTTTCATTGGCATCACAATCAATGTTAAAATTACCCCAACCACAATTCTATTTCAAAGAAGATTCAATTTCAGAAAGCGAACTGGCCTGGCTTCCAAGAGGATCTTGAAAGGAAAATTGCCCATCTCCCAACAGACCCAAAAAACTATGTCAGCTTTACCAAGTTTGTGCGGCAAGCAGCCCGGAAGAACATCCCATGAGGCTACCACACTCAATACATACCTGGACTCGATGCCCAAAGCAGAAAATTATATGAGCAATACCAACAGCTCTATGAATCTGACCCCTTTTCTGAAAGTACCATCAAAGTAGGCGAGAGACTCATGGCCTCTCTATCAGAAAGCTGACAACAGAAATGGCAAAACCTGTTGGAGAAAACTGATGACGAAGAACAGTAAAAAGGCATGGAGTCTAATCTGGAAAATCATCAAAGATCCGTCAACTTCAATGCAACAGCAGTACACCATCACTGCCAACCAAGTTGCACATCAGTTGTTACTCAACGGGAAGTGCACTACCAAACCACAAAGACCAAACATAGATCGACTTCAATATTCCCAGAGCACCGGAATGACTGAACCGTTCTTACTTAAAGACCTCGTTATCAGCCTTAAGGTTGGCAAAGCCACCGGCCATCAGTCTAGATTATATTTTCACATAGGAGATCAAGCATTTTGGACCTTTGACACGAAAATGGATCCTTGAGTTGATGAACAACTGCATGTTAACAAGAAGGATCTCAAAGATTTGGAGAAAAACTAAAATCATCGTTCTTCTCAAATCTGGCAAAGATCCAGCATATGCAAAGAGTTTCTGCCGGATCTCCCTGCTATGTCACTTGTTTAAGCTGTTCGAGCACCTAATCCTCAACAGATTGGCCTCTGTTGCTGAACCAGCCATCATCGGCCAATAATCAGGATTCCGGCCTGAAAAATCCACAACTAGCCAACTCCTGAACTTCCCTCATCACATCGAAGATGGGTTTCAGAAAGAAATAGTAACAGGAGCCGTCTTTGTTGATCTGTCTGTGTAAACCACTGCCTCCTCCTGAAAAAGATCTTGGAGCTGCAAAAGACCTGGCATTCACAGACCTAATCGAAGCCATCTTAAAAGACAGGCGCTTTTATGTTACCCTAAACAAAAAACAAAGTCGCTGGCGCCGACAAAAGAATGGCTTATCTCAAGGTAGTGTGCTGGCTCCATTGCTGTACAACATCTACACTAATGAGCCAGAACACTGAGCGGTTCATCTATACTGACAACCTTTGCATAACATCCTAAGAGAGTACGTTTGAGTCAGTAGAAACAAACCTCAACTCAGCCTTAGATGAGTTACTGCTCTACTACGAGATTAACCACCTGCATGCAAACACTGCAAAAGCTCAAGTGTGCTCGTTTCACCCCCGGAACCGAGAGGCCAATCGACCCCTTAACATCACGTGGTCTGGAATACAACTTGAGAATCGCACTAACCCTGTCTACCTTGGCATAACTCTGGACAGCACCCTCTCATTCAGGAAACACGTAAAGAAGGCAAAAATAAAAGTCAGCTCCCAGAACAACATACTACAGAAACTGATCAACTCCAAGTGGGAAGCCATAGCACACACACTAAGATGTACTGTCTTAGCCTTGTACTATTCCTCTGCGGAGTATGCTTGTCCTGTTTGGGAGAGATCAACACATGCCAAAAACCTAGACTCTGCATTGAACAACACCTGTCGCTTCATCACTGGCTGCTTGAAGCCCACCAACCTGAACAACCTGCATCTTCTAACTGGCATTGCCCCTTCAGATGTGAGATGGGAAGTTGCCAGCCGAGTAGAGATCACAAAGGCTATCAGTGATGAACGCCATCTCCTTCATGGGCGTGAACCAACAGTCCAATGACTGAAGTCAAGGAAAAGCTGCCTCAGCCATGTCGAACCCCTAACAACATCTCAGGAAGAGACCAGACTACAGCTGTGGACCAGACGGCTAGAAGATGGCTCCCCTCATAACAACATGGGAATCCCTGCTCCTGAGGAACTCCCTCCCGGTTCAGAGGCACCCTGGCTCCAGTGGAAAACACTAAACCGCCTAAGAACGGGAATGGGGCAATCAAAAATTGCTATGAGTAGATGGGGCTACAAAACTGACCCAACCATCTGTGAATGGGGAGAGGAGGACCATAGGATACAACACTGCCTGGTGTAGCTTGAAAGGTCTTACAGAGTACAACACTATTGCAAAGGACTGCATGAAAATGTGGGAAACTGTCATATGACCCCATGCTTTAAAGACACGCAAAGAAGAAGAAGCCGAAATCATCTTAGGTGTGCAGCTTCTCTAAGTTTCCACAAAGTCCTGTCTGTGTGCAGCTGGTATGAAGAAGAGGTCGCGCGGCACATTGTAGTTGCCACACAAGATATTAAAGGTGAGGATAAGGGCGCCGCAAATCTGCTCACGCACCAGCGAGTACAGGTTGAGGACCTCAAGTAGTTGTTCATAGGACTTTGTGTGGTGCTCGTCGACATCCATGTAGCCAGCCTCTGAACTCGTTTCAGGTGCTTGATATCCTGAACGAGATAGGGAGATGCAACCTGGATACTATATTCCAGAATGGGTCACACTAGAGACACATACAGCAAGAGGAAGAGGTTGACTGTCTCTGTGGCAAAAGAGCGGTAGATGAGAAAGAGAACACTGCAGGCCTTAGTTGGTGCATGAATGCATTGGGCAGTGAGAGTAAAGGAGAAATCGACCACAACACCCAAGTCCTTGGGTTGCATCATCTTGCCCAGAATCAATCAACAAGGTTCAAAATCAAGTGGCGTGTTGGGTGAACAACCGTCTGGAAGGTGGTTAAATTTGTTGAAATTGAGAGACAAATCCTATAGGTTTAACTATCTCCAAACTTGTTTGAAGCATCGACAAAGATCTTCAAAGTTACTTCTGGAAGCAATAATCTTGACATCGTTGGCAAAAAAAAAGAATCTTCTGGAAAATGCTCTCTGGCAGGTCATTGACTACACCAAGAACAGCAAGGGATTCAACCTTTGGGGATGGCAGTAACCGCATTAGAAACGCTAGACAGAGACCTGTTGGATTGCACTCAAAAGGTATGGCCAGTAAGGAAGGCTCTGATCCATCTCATCACTGGTGGTTGAAAGCCATAGGCCTGGAGCTTGTAGAGCAGAAGTCTACGATTCACTGAGTCAAAGGCGTTGGCAAAGTTAAGAAAGAAAATGTCAGCTGTATCACCATCATCCATGATTTTAGTGACTCATAATCAGATGATTTGTCAAGCATGATCTCTTTGCTGCAAAGCCGTGTTTGACTTGAGAGATTGATTCTGTGGTTAGATGTCCCGTCATGGCTGACTTGAGAAGAGTCTCAAAAACTTTGCAGACAACAGAGATGAGTAAGACCACTCTGTATTTGATTGGGTCTTCTCTGTTATCCTTCTTGAAGATGGTATAAATAGACACTGCTTGCCAGCCTTTAAAAATGTCATTAGTTTGGAGGGATAGGTTAAAGAACCGATTGTGGACTAACAGTGGATAGAGCAAGTACCTGTAGTAATTTCGGATGGAGCAGGGCTCTTATTTGCATTTAGCGGCTGAAACACTTGCTGAACTTCGTCCTGTGAGATAGCAAAGTTATGCATTGGTTGAGTTTCTCTAAAGAACGTCATTTCTGTAGATTTTTGGAAAAGACTGCATTGTTGACTGGCTTCGTCTACACAGGCGCCCCTTTTTTCTTTAGTTTGACAATTTGATTATTCAATCGACTGTTGACTTGAATGTGAGCGAAGAAACACTTTGGATTGTAGTACAACGGTTCTGCACTCCTCTCATAGTATTGCCTTTTGTCTTTATGTTGATAAATTGCCTTGCTCCTTTAAAACCTATAGACTTCCAATGCTTCCAGAGAACCACTGTTTTGAAATCCTTTCCAGACGATGTCACACAGCATTCTTCTGGGGAGCCAAGGCTTTTGCTTCTGCCAGGTCAGTAATTTTAACAATGGTATGTTTAAAGGTGCACCAGAGATCGTTTACTGAACCCATCAACATGAGCGATGCCCAGTCACAGGATTTTGCAGCATCGAATAGGGCTTGAAAGTTGGTAGCCAAGTAGACTTCATTGCTGAATTTGGGGCAGTGAATCAGAGAAAGATGTATGCAGCTGAAACTGCAAAACCGCATGGTTACTCTCACCCAGAGCGCCATGATACAAAGTACAGATACTGATATGGTGTAGCAGGTGACCACCAGATCAAGGGTAGGTTAGGGTTGCTGACCGCTTCGAACTGTAGACTTGGTGGTAGAAAACAACACTCCACTGCTTCCAGAAGAGTTAGGTCAAATCGGTCCACTGAACAACAGATTGAAGATGCCCAGTCGAATGAGAGAATTCTGGTGTATAGCAGTTACTGCTCTTATAGCGTTGAGCAAGTTGGTATCATCAGAAATAACTTCTTGAGGAGAATGATAAATTACCATGATGGGAAGACAAACATAGCAACACACAGTTGGCAAAGGATGGCCTCATAATTCTCAGTTGATTGAGCGAAGACGGCTTGAGAGATGATTTGGATTAAACAGCAACAACTCCACTGCTTCTGTCCAATCTATCACCTCGGAAGACGGATAGTCATCAAGATAGATTTGTTGAATAAGAACTACTGGACTCAACTATGTTTGTGATCACAATAGCATCAGGAGTGTTGTGTGTGATATCTGGCTGCAACTCACAAAACTTTGGTAGCAGAGAACAATCATTTGTGTAGAAAAGAGTCAGAGTGATGAGCTGGAGCAAAGGTTACTTGACCAACGCTTAATTAATATAATCATTGGGTAAAAATCTTAAAATATTATATTGTAAAAATCGATTTGTATTTTAACAAGAACATTAGTCCAATTCTTAATAACCAGAGTTGACAGGCTGAAGTCTATGATCTGTGTATATGAGTTGGTTGGTGTAGTCAGAGACATTTGTAATTATAAAAGTCTGATTGTCAGAAATAATTTTTTGTAGAATTTATGAATCCTTTGTTCAGTCACAATAGTATTTAAAAATATCAGTTGGTGCCCTTTAGGGGAGGAATAAGGTAGTTTCACATCCATTATCCCAAGCTTTACTCAATTTTGTTTGAGGCACTTTTTCAGGGGATTGGAAGAGGCCTCACAGATGGAATAGCCTATGGCCTAACTTCATGTAAATCTAGAGAAAATATAGGGTGGCATTTACTGGGTATGCTTTCATGAACGGTGCAAGGAAGATTCGTCAGCAGAAAAAGAGGTGGAATGGACGGTGGTCATTTGAAGCCTGCATAAGAGGAGCTGAAAAATGAGAGGGGTGATGGAGGAGATTGTTGTGTTCGGTAGCCGTGCCTCTATGGTCAAGCGGGAATACAGACAGCGAGTGAGAGAGTTTCATGTCTTTCTTGCGTTGGGTTAATGATTCCGTCTCTCTGGATCGTTGGTTGTTTCTCTCTGGAATTTTTTTCTTCCAACATATCTTATTTATGTTTGTTGAATAAAATATATAATTTCATGTCTTTGAGGTTTAAAGTTTGGTTATTTTCTAGAATAGTGGCTCTTTTGATAAATACTATATTTTTGTTGTTTTTTTTCGGTTTAGGAACTCAAATGAGCTGTAATACTCAACTTTGGCCCCTACACTTTAATTCTAGCCGGAACTTACTTTTTATCTGCCAATTTTTTTAATGTTAAAGTCTACAACATAAACATCGTGTCAGACATTTTGTTTTCATTATTTTCATTTCTTCTTTTATTCTATTTTTCTTTTTCATTTTCTCCTACAAAATCAATATTTTATTCTGAATAGCCATTTTCTTTAACGTTGGTCTATAGGATGTAATTCGATTTCTGTTCTTTGCAAATATACTTTATCCTGCTTGGAATATTTTTAAGAAGGAAGCCATCTTTGTTATCAACAGAAAACCAACCTACTAATAGTAAACACTAATAATAATACTTTATTGTATGTATCATTACTAAATAATAGTTAAATAATATAATAATATTATTGATATAGAAACATACGTGTAAAAACTTACTAAATCTCTGAAAAAAAAAACAAACGGCATAGTTTTAAAATGCTGAACAAAAATTCAAGCAAGGTAGTTACAGCTAGTTATATATAAAAATATAGTCATACAGTGATAAACTTTGTAAACGCAGAAAGTGATTTTAAAGCCTTTAAACTGTCAATTTGAAAGTAATTTCTGGCAATAATTAACGTTTATACACAAGCAACGTGTTATGGTTGTTTTTGGTTCCTACTCTATAAAAGAATCAACATTTGATTAAAATTCAAGGTGAAAATATTTTCAGCAATGTTTTATGATCCTTAAGGGATCCTTTTCATATATAAAAAAGATAAATACATACAACCTATACTACTCCTAACTCTAAGCTTAACCTTATATTACTCTTCCAGATGCAAAAGTATCTCTCTTTTTTAAATTCCGTAATTGTTTTGGTAAAAATCAATGTTTTTTTTTAATATTAGGGATCAGCTCAAAGTGGGGCGTGTCCTTGGTCAATGAGTGAGAAATCCTTCTAGATTGAGGCAATTTTTTTATTTTTGTCTCAACTCAGAGTGCCCCTTTTTGAGGAACTGGATTTTCCCCTCATTAAAAACCGACCCTGTGTCTAAATCTTCCGTTGTGGGGAGGCAAGTAAATAGGGACCCAAAGTAGGGTTCCACTTGCTTTGGTTTTCTTTTGTCTGTCTTTTGATACTTCAACGCTTTTCAGATTATTTAATGCCAACTCCAGTGATTTTGTTAAAAGATGTGTGTTTTAACATTTAAATGCCTTCAAATACTTATTCATACTGTGAATTTTATGTTTTGTATACAAATCATTGCTCGATTACTTGGTTTTGTAAACAAGGTCTGTAAATTAGAGATTCTATTTGACTGATAGATGGGAGCCTCACAGGTACTATCACCCTGGGTGCGACTAGGCTGGAAAGAAATGGCAACTAGTGCCCCCCCCCCCCCCAAAAAAAACTTTCAAATTAAGGCCTCATCACCAGATGGAAATTTGTGTCATACCCAGGCTGGTTGGAAGAGAGAAAGAGAGAGACAGAGAGGGGGGGGGGGAATAGTTGATAGGGTTGATAAATAGGGTAGGCAGAGAAAAAAAGTAGAAATTTCTAGGAAAGATGGTATTTGGGTGAGTTAGGGTGAAAACTTTGCTCAAGTGTGTCCGAGACAGTTTCGTGTTATAACCATTAGAGATTCTATTTAAGCTGTAGATGGAACCATGGCAGATACTACCACTCTTCCAGATCAGAGTGGACTTGGGAGTAATAGCAATTAACTGGTGACTCCATACTACCCAAAGCTCCCAAATTGAGGTCTCACCACTGGATGTACTTTATGGTCATACCCAGAACCAATACATATTGTATACGATTCACTGAACACAAGTTGCTATTTTACCCATGGCTGAGCAGACATTGTGGCTTCATACATTTCTCAACGATGTTTGTGCATAACTAAACACAAGAGCCATCCCTGGATTCAAAGCCAGCACAGCTGATTCCATAGTTTGTGGCGGTATCCATTATAATAATTACTCACCTTGAAGTCCTTATTTACTTGCCTCCCCACGAAGGCAGAGTTAGACACAAGGTCGGTTTTTAATGTAGGGAAAATCCAGCTCCCCTGTATAACATCTATTAGTGTTGGATAATGGCCCTATGGGAATGGACGTATCTGTTGGAAATCGTTGGTTTGACTTGCGCAAATTAACGTGGCCTGTTCTCACAGGCAGAAATCACAGACGTGACAGGGTCGCCGTGTGACGAGACCCCGGATCAAGGGTCGGTGTGCACCTGCGAGAGGCTCTGTGACGACACAGGCCTTGCGTGGGAAACAGAGGGATCCGTGACGTCACTCGTTCTTCGTGAGAAGCGAGTTTCGTCAGTCTGGGTTTTGGAAGCAAACCAATGAGACGCGATTGTGAAAATGTAATTTACAACAGATAGGGGAAATATTTCCCTAAGAAAATACAAGCGAGAGATATCTTTCCCCCCCTCTACGAGTGATTGGAAAATAATTGTTGACTAACTGCGATAAAGTAGTGATTGCTCTCTTTCGACGTGGTGAGGTTCTCCTATTTGATTTGATAGCTGACGCTTGAAATAAAAACTGAGGTTGAAGGTTGGAGGGATTGTTTGTCTTCGGAGTCTGGCCCGATCATGGAGTTTTGTTGTAGCGGCGAGGAACCACGGCAGTGCGGAAGAGAGGAGGGAGTTCAACCACTAGACGACACAACCCTTTGTTGTAGAGGCAAGGGAGAAAACTGGAGGTATGCAAACAATATATGAACTATGTGATTTGTGATGTTTTAAAGATGACGCGTATTAAATGTGAACTGCCACGGCCCTTTCAGGGACGAGTGTAGCAAACGAGTAAAGCCACATCCCGTGGCGGGTGTGAGTGTACAGGACGCATACTGCCATGGTCTGGGAGGCCATGCAACATTAGCTCGAGGAACGTTTTCCCATGCATATCCTAAGATTGCAAATGGCTGCCACCATGTTCTATATATAGTTATCTGCCCCGGCAGATAACTCTGTCTTGCCTAACCCAAGAGCAGATCACTCTACTTATCATATACATGCCCCTACCCTCCTGTGACCACGGGATGAAGAGACGTGGTCATCTCTTCATTTATGTGCCAGAGAACTCATGCGTTTTTCCATGCATTTGTGGGGATAAACTTCTTAACGCTTGTACCCTTCAACATGAGAGTAGTCTTAACGGTAGCGGCTCGATCAGGCGTGTGTATCCTGTGTTTCTTCCCACTACCTCTGTGGTGTCGTCCACCTCCATCTGTTCTTCTACGGGTTCATTGGGCATCGTGATATTGACATTTTAAAGCCTCATCAGAGGCTTGTTGCCGCGGGGATTTTGAATTTATTGAATGGTCTTATGGTTTTGGTGTGGAGCAATGTGGGACATCAACAACTGGGTAGATCTTCCGGAAGAAACGACGGTTCCGTAGCGTTACTTGATTGCTCACATCCACTTCCACCTGGTACTGTCGGTTGCCACCTGTTTCCATGACCCTTCTTGTCTTTCTCTATTGCCGAGAGTTGGTAAGTGGACGGCAATGCTGGTTGTAGAACTGTTTGTTCCGCATGTGCCTTTTAACTAGAGTTGGGCGGTTTTGAAATTTTGGTTTCGGTATCGGTTTCGTTTTTTTCCCTTAAAACCACGGTTTACGGTTCGGTTTTTCGTTTTTTTGGAAAAAAATTTTTTTACTATGGAAGCTATTCATTCTCTTGTGTGATGATTAGTTATTATTCAACGTTTAGTTGAATTATGCCACTGTTTCGATAATTTTGTGACTGAATCATTCTCCATGATATGAATCATAACGATTCCTGCGTTATTTTGCCGGTTCATGTATATTTAACTAAATTGTTAAACATACAGAGACGCCCGGCACAATAATTATTTACTAATGTAAAGGGATCGTTATTATGCCGGTTCATTTTTTTTAAAACCTAATTGTTATGGCCTTGCGAAAGAAAAGGTAATGAAATAAATAAGGGCAAATATTTAAAAACAATTTGTTTTCAACATCAGTTGTGTCGGTTAAAGAAATAAAATAAAATCGACCTGCCCTATTGTGTCGGTTAAAGAAATATCTGCTTTTAATACAAAAAAACATTAAAAGTAAAATAATTAAATGAACGGAAATATTAGAGACAATTAGATTATTTAGTCGGATTTCATTTGCTGTAAAGCGTATCTGATGTAATTTCTTTACGAATTGCTGTTTGCAGACGAAAATATTGGGACCCCATTCGTACACAAGCCTCTGAAATCCGGCTAAAGAATCTAATTGTCTCTAATATTTTCGTTCATTCAATTAATTTTTATTTTCAACTGCTACACATTTTTATCCAAGGTTGAATTGTTTTACAAACAAACATTGTGAAGCGGCAGCACTTTTTATACCTGCCACGAGAGCCGGAGATACCACGGGCACCAGTAGGCGTGGCTCAAATGAACCAAACAATCGCAATCATTTTAAAATAGATATTTTACCTTTATTATTAAAAAAAATACTATTTTTCTTTTCGGTTTATTTTTATTTAGTTACTTTTCATAATATAATTAATGTTGATGAATTTTCCCAACATTACTAAGTCTGCTCTCGATTTAAGTAATTGAAATTAAGGAAAGTCATATATAAAGAAAAAAATAAGCAACAAATAAATGTTACCAAAGGCAACATAAATTATTCTTCTACCTACCTGTATAAGTTTATTTGTTTATTTTATTATTTATTTTGATAAATGATTTTTTTAAATAAAAATAAATAATAAAATAAACAAATAAACTTATACAGGTAGGTAGAAGAATAATTTATGTTTCCTTTGGTAACATTTACTTGTTGAATTAACTTGTTAAAAATGTGCTTTAATAGGTGTTGCTTCGTAATCCTTGAACCAAAGCCAAACTTTTAAAAATAATGAAGTTATTAAGTTGTTGAATTAACTTGTTAAAAATGTGCTTTACAAAGGAAAGATTTTAATGTAAAATTCTGATTTTCTTTATGAAGAAAAACTTCGATAATGTTAAAATATACAGAAAATCACTGGATTTAAACAGTTTCTATTTTAAAATGTTCTTTCAATGAAATCATAAAATAAGTCGTAATTTTGAAGAGTTCACTCCTAATCGAATCAACCGGAAGTAAAAATTAATTTTATCGTTATTTTAAAATATATTGTCGCTTAAAATCAATCAGGCAAAGTTTAATTAAAAACAAACAAAAAAAATCAATCAGGCAAAGTTTTAAATAAAAAAACAAAAAAAACAATCAGGCAAAGTTTTAAATTATAAATAAAATTTCGTTTGATAAAGTTTTAAATAATACAAAAAAAATAATTTAAATAATAAAAAAAAAAGTAATTTATAGTTAAATAAACACGAGCTGGCAAAATAACGTAAGACTCATTATTGTGCCGGGCGTCACTGTATGTTTAACAATTTAGTTAAATATACATGAACCGGCAAAATAACGCAGGAATCGTTATTTTGCCGGGACCGGCAATATAGCCTATTCGTAAGTTTTAAGGTGTTGACTGTTGTAATCAAAGTTCTGATACCTTTTCAACAGTTAACTCGTTAAAACAGTGACCAAAGATTCATGAAAGATTTCTGAAGAATAAAACTGAGTTTGAATATACATTCTATCTAATTCTTTAACCCATCAGAAGCTAAAATATAACTCAGAAATGCAAGAAATTAAAAAACGAAAATTTATTTAAACAAACAAAATAATTTTACAAATAAAATTAAGCAAAAATGATGAGGAAAATGAAATATTGTGAATCAAATAGATTTTCGACATCATACGGAACGCGTTTGATTTTTTCTTTTTCATTTGAAAATGCTAAAAATACGATGTCATGTTGTCTGTCGTATTTCTCTTTTTTTCATTTGAAAATTCAAAATGTTAATGATAAACAAACTGTAAACAAAGATTTCTTCCTACAAGTCAATTAAATGTTTTTATCATATATTTGTTCAATCTGTCCTCTTACTAATATAACATTTTTTGGTAATATTCCATTTTATTCAAATCGGAAAATCTTTTCAACCGTGTTTCCTTGTATATGGTGGCTTACTGTAGTAAAAACACAATACCGAACGGTTACGGTTTAAAAAAAAAAACGTTTCGGTATTCGGTATGGAGACGAAACCGAAAAACCGCGGTTTTTCGGTAAAACCGCGGTTTTTCAGTAAAACCGCCCATCTCTACTTTTAACCATTACAACCTTCCTTAGTTCACCTATCTCTTTCCACTCCTTCCGTGTTTGGTACTTGTAGGACTGGGAGGTAATCCTTACTAACTTGACCATACAGCATTATAGCTGGGGATATGTCAAAGTCCTGAACAGGGGTGTTGTGATGGGTCAGCAGTGCCTGAGCAGCATGATCATGGCACAGACGTCTGCAGTTATCTGTACTGCCGGGTAGTAAACACTTATCTGTCTTTATCGCTATCTCTGCACATCCATTGCTTTGAGAGTAATACACTGATGACATTTGTTTTTGTATCCTCCAGTTCTCCAGGAAAGAGTTGTACTCCTGGATTCAAATGGCGGTCCTTTGTCCGATGAGATTTCTTCCAGTGCACGATATGTAAAACCATGTTCTCATCATGTCACACATGATTTTGGCCTTCCCTGATCGCATTAGGGCTACCTCCATCCATCCAGTATGTCGATCAGTGTATACCAAGTACTTTTTGCTCTGTATGTCAACAAAGTCTACTACAACTTGTTGGAATGGAATGGTCTGCTGGTGATATCAAGGATTCCTTCGGCTGAGATGGCACAATCGTGTTGCAAGTGCGGCATTGGGATCTGGTCTGCCTGACGCTAACACCCAGCCCGGGCCAGAACAACCATTATCTTGCATTTGCCAGCATGCCGTTTACGCCTTTATGTACAGAATGAAGTGACTCAAGTACCTCTGCTCAAAGTTGTCGAGGTATAAAAATGTTGTCCTCTTTGATTATCACTCCTTCCAGGCAGTATAATCCCACACGCATGGGCCAGAAAACCCGAACTATGAATGGGAGGTCGTTGCGTGACTTAGGGAAACTTTTTTGCACCAGGTCTGCTAAGGTCCGGCATTTGTTATCTTTGGCCACGGCCGTTCCCATGTTATCGCCTTCAGCTAAGGGTCGCTGTCATACATTGACGTGAAGGCCGCTTTAACCCGGGTGTCTATCATTTGGGATGGGCTCTTTGACATACCTACTGGGTATCGGGAAGCACAATCAGGTGCTGCATTGTGTTTTCCGGAGTGGTGTCTAATCCGGAATTTGTATATCAGGCTTCATTCTTTGAAGTTTTGAATGTTTTCTAGAGCCTGATGCAAAAATATTTTTGTCAGTGGTCGCTGGTCCACTGTCACCAGCAAATCTGGGTATCCGAGTATGAACATACGACAGGACTCTAACCCATAGATAAGGGCCAATGCTTATTCTTCCACTGGTGCATAACACGACTCTGTATCATTGGTAAATCAGGATCCAGCCAGAATGAGCTTCCAGTAATCCTTCCCGTAACTCATGTCTGCTTCACCAGGGCATTTGCAATGCTTCTGAAACAAGAAGTATGCAATCTCTGTTTTACTATAATCGGTTGCTAGGTCGTAGTTCTGTTGATTTCGAATGCTTTAACCCCATTCTCAATTTTCTTTACGATCACCTTTTTTGTCTCTTGAAATAAGCATTCCAGTGTCTCATCCCAATAGAACTTTCGATTCTTTGTCTGTAATAGTTCCCGGAAGGGGGCCATCACTTCAGCTTGTGAAAAGACATATGGCACCTGATTCACAAGTCGAAACCAGGACCTGACGCTGGTGATATTTGTAGATGTAGAGAAGTGAAGGATAATTTCCGTCATCTTTTTTGTGGATTTAACACCGTCAGCAGTGACATAAAACCCAGTAAATTCCACTTCCGTTTCAGTGAAATGGAACTTGTCAGGGTTAAACACAATACCCTTATTCGCACAGTGGCTGATGTTGTCGACTGTGTACCTGAACGAAGACTATCGAATGGTCCCATAGGAGGCTGTCATCTATGCACCGAGTTTTCCGTATCATATCTACTGTAATGTCGTCAAACCGATCGGTATATCCATCCCCTGATCAGTGGAATCCTTGAGGGACCCGGCAATACCTGTATCTGCCCCACTCAGTAATGAATGTGGTAGCGTCCCGTGCCGCTGGAGAGAGCGGTAGGCTGTGGTATCCATTCTGCTGTTTTTCTGGTGTAGGCAGGTATCCCAGAGACCTGGTTGAATGGGGACGGAGTGTGGTGCATTTTTCTCATGGTGGCGTCATTCAATTTTGTAGGTCCACCGTGCGTCTTGGAGACCCTTCTTTTCTTGGTGCGACCACAATCCTAGAACACCATGTAGTTGGTGTGCCTACCGGTACCGTTTCTATTATGCCCAGTGCAACGTCCCGGTCAAGGTCTTCTTTCACCTTCTTCCAATGATGGGGGACCGGTATTGGTGTGTGAACTGCTGTCGGTGTTGCGCCGGGGACGAATGTGATATCCAATGGTTTTCCTGCCATAGTTTGTAATTGTTGGTGTGGGTATCTATTGAATGCACTCGACTTGAAGTGTTCTACTATGAATCGTTCTAGTTGGTGTCTGTTGCCTTCTGTTGGTTGAAATGAGATAGTATCCGGTTTTGATGAAACAGGTGTCCTACATGGACATCCACATGGGGCCGTTTCATTTGCGTTTCTTGATGAGCTGCTCTATGATCCGTGTCTGTCTTTATCCAACTTTTATCTGTAGAAATAAGACACCTTTTACATGCAACCGGTTGTCCATTATTCCCTGTATTCGATGGATAGTTGGCATGAGGTATCCGTTGGGTATCCAAGGATTTTTTGAATCTCGGGTCCACTCGAGCAAGTCTGGGCTCTTGATCCAACTTTTATGTGCAGGAATGTGCAACCGGTTGTCTGTTATTCCTCGTATTCGGTGGGTAGTTAGCACGAGGTACCCTTCCAGGTATGCAATGGTTTTTTTGAATCTCGCGTCGACTCAAGCAAGTCAGGGCTCCAGTGTCTGCAAAGGCGAAGATGTGACGGCTATGATGGTTTATTGGACCCGTTCGAATGTAGCATGTGTTCTGGGAATCATGGTTACTTCCACTGTCACCGACGGAGGTGGTTCTGGGGGTTTTAGCTGACACTGCCCCCATCCCACTCGAGATGGGGTACCGTGTTTGGCTGCATCCTGTCACGTCTGTTGGTTTTGCAAGCTGGACCATGAAATTCCATTAGTAAACATGACCGACTCACTTCTTGATGCTTTGTCGCGAGCTTCCAGCATACTTTCTTTAAGTGCCTCGTCAATCTACAATGATGACATATCAACTTAACCGCTGGACAATCTCTCTGATTCATTGATCCATTAAGGTGTGAAGTCCTTCCACACCCTTTACAGGGCCCAGCATATTGTGGAGTCGTAGGGGTCTTGATTTCCCTGGTCCGTTGTTCCTAGCCCGACCGTTGCATGTTCGGTGATGCAAGGTGATGCACAGTGTTATGTAAGTGATGGGTCTACTTGTCTGTTGTCTCTAGGCAAACCAATCTGTTGAATTTCTGCTCTAGAGTGGTGAGTGTAGCGGCCTCGGCTAATACTTTACTCTAGTGCTCCAGGTTAGCGAGCCTGGCTACCATCTGCCCAGCAACCATTTCGACCGAATAATACACCTGCTGCCCACAATTCCGTTCGTTTGGGCAGTTAACCCTGAATTCACAGAACTTGGCTTGATCACGTAAACAAGCTAAAAACTGTGTTACGTATTCACACGCCTTCTACTTCATGGAGTGAAACTTCTGCTGGTGCACCTCCTTATGTAATCTGTTGACTGCAATGAGTCATATTTGGTCTAATAAGTGTTCCTCCGTGGCAGAATTCAGCATCTCAGGTCTTATTAATTCAAATAGTAGTCTTTTTGATTCAGGCGTACACGTGGTTCTCAGCTTGTTTCAGATTACAGCTGGATCTCTCAGTTCGAATGTCTTCATATCGGGCCCATGTATCCAGAAACAACGCCAATTCACCGTCTGTTGTATCAAGGCCTATTGACGGTCGCTCCGGCCTTTTAACATGGGACGTGTCTGGCTGACCGTGGATTCTTTCTTTTCTGATCTCAATGTTTTCTTTTTGCAACTCCACAAGTTGTTTCATCAGCTCCAAATATTATTGGTCCATTACGCCTGGTGGTAAATGACTCCAAAGTATACAATCTCAAATTGGTAACTTTTCAAAGTTAATCTTGTTCGTAGTGTCATATATAACATCTATTAACTCGGGGAACATTTTACCATGCGTATCCTAGGATTGCAAATGGCTGCTGCCATGTTCTATATATAGTAATGTGCCAGGGGCAGATAACTCTGTCCGTCCTGACCCAAAGGCAGATCACTCTACATTACTTATACATCCCCCAAAAAGGGCCATTGGATTGGGACAAAAATTTAAATTGCCTCAGTCTAGACACTACTCAGATACTACACTTTGATCCTAACCTGGAAGTAAGAGATTGGTCCCTATTTATTTGCCTCCCCACGAGGGCAGAGTTAGACACAGGGCCGATTTGTTTAAATTCAGTGTGTCCTAAAAACAGGTACTCTGGATTGGGACAAAAATTTCAATTGCCTCAGTCTAGAAGGATTTCTTCTTCACTGTCCAAGGACAGAAAAGATGAAGTTTAGCATCAGAATAGATACTACACTATGAATCGATCTTAGCCAAAAGCAGTCACTTATGAAAAACACATTTAAATTTGTGTTATTTTATTCTGATCTCAGAAATAAAATTCGGAATAGGGATTCATTAATTTGAGTTCATAGAGGAATTGAGATGTTATAGTTTTGGGAGATATATTAGGAGCTTTTCAATAAAAATGCTGTATTTGGGTGAAAGTGACAAATGCAGGACAATTTGGGTCAGTAAATGTGACTAGACTGAATTCATGAGATGAAAGTCTGGTCCAACCCTTCCTAAGGCTCCCTTTTTTTTTCTTTCAGTTTTGTGTCACATATCTTTACTACATTCAGTATCATAAATTATCCTTTTCATAACACTTCTTTCTCTCTCTCTCTCTCTCTCTCTCTCTCTCTCTCTTTGTATATGAAAATGAAGTTTTCATTTCCCACTCTTTCTATAAGCTTAGTATGCCACTTTCTATTTTCCCAGTCACCTATGTGTGCCCCCCCCCCCTCATGAGTGGCACTTGAAGGCTCTTATCACAGGTCTTTTGCTTTATTTCATTACAATTGTTCCCCCCCACCTCTACCCCTAATGCCTTAAAAAATGACAACATACTTTTTCATTACTTCCCGACTTACAACTTTCATAATTAAATTAACATGAAAAAAACAAACAGTTGTCTTTACATTAAAAACAATACTAATACTTCAGTCAGCTGCTGCTGATTTTGTTATTGTTGAGAAAATTAGGCTCAGAGCCCACGAAGATTGTGCCTCAGGATTATCTGGTCTGCATGAAGTCTTCCTCATTTCGTTAGATCTGTAAGATTGCAGGTTCACTCGATACCGAGACCAATAAGGTCCAGTGGTTGCATACAATGTTTGGGAAGCTGCTGCTGATACTAACATTCGCTTGAATATATACTGAACCAGAAGAATACCTGTCCGACGACGAATAAATAACTACCTGAACAGTTTTGCACCACTTTTATGCCCCCTTATGAAGATTAAAATGTATAGAACTTATTCCAATTTTGATAAAAATCCGTTACATGATTTTTATTCTAAAAGAAATTAAAATTCAGGAAATCTTGCTTAGTTGGTGTCTAATGACTATGAATCAAATTCACAGCAAATCTGAAATATTTTAATTTTCAAATGGGAGGTTGTGCTCATATTATACCCTCTAAAAACCCTTTAAAATACCCCCCAAAAATTGAAATTTGGGGAATATTTATTAATTGGTGTCTAATACCTATTGTTAAAATTTAACAAAAATTTGAGATATTCGAATTTTATCTTCTTTGCATAAAACTAAATTAAACTAAATATAGCCCACCTGAAGGCCACATCATGTCATTTCACATCTTCAAAAAATGACTCAGACTCACTTCAGATGACTATATTGAATTTTTATCTACTGTTATCAAGCACTGGGTGGAGAGGGTGGTTGTGGGAAGGCAACAGGACTCAGATCCATGTCACACCTCTGGGAAAACTCAAAAGTGGCTGTCTGTGAACTTACATGACTTCACCAGTCCCAACATCTGCCCCCCCCACCCAAACTCGCTTGATTGCAACCTCATGAATTATTGTGAGGTGCGCAGTTGAAAAAGACACCAACTGTATCTCTGCAACACCAAGGACAAGCTGATTGCTAGGATCAAACTCTCTCGAAGGACACCGTGAGGGCCATATGCTTCAGGTTCAGCTTGGATACCGTGGTGGAGGTAGCTTCTTCAAGTAGCTCCTTCGAGTGAGATGTATTCTGTAAAAGATCCTCTAATAGATGCACTTTAAATTGTGAAAATACACCAATTATTGGCTAAGATATGGCATTGTTTTTCTTTTCAAAAAAAAAAACAAGATAAATAAAATAAAACAGGAAAACAGTAAATGCAAACTTTGTGGACAAAGAGACAAAACAGTGAATCACATAATAAATGAATGCAGAAAATGAGCTCAAAAGGAATACAAAAATGGACACAACTGCAGGGGGAGACAGTCCACTGGTAACTATATAAATATTTGCCCTTTGAACATGCAGACAAACGGTACAAACAATGACCAGTAGTGAAAAATGAAAATCATAAAATTCTTTGAGACATGAAAGTACAAATGAACTGTAGAATCAAGATGACACTTTTTTTTTAATGGAAATCGCTCCAGACAAGGCATTAAGCCACTTGATGTAATTAGCTAACAAGAACAAAATATGACTATCACAAAGACAGGAGATGCCTATTGGCCTTAGTCTTGAAAAGACCAAGGTTATAGGTAGGAGGAAAACAGTCAGCAGGAAGAGAGTTCCACAAGCCTGTGATTCTTGGAAAAAAGCTACTACAATGAGGTATCAAAACAACAAATTGATGGAGACCACTAGACGAACGAATCAAACGAGCTGGAACAAAAGAAGAACATATGCCATAATAGTATGTGAAAGAGAGGGTGCAGAGAAGAAGAAAGAGTAGGGCCAATCAAATTACAGGTACGTTTCTGCACCTTATCAAGAACTCTCAAATGGGACAGAGATTCACTAGCCCAAATATGACAACAGTACTCCATACATGGTCTGATTGTAGATTTGTAGAGATAAAGAATAGCCTCAGGTGTGAGAAAGTGTTTGGAGCGATAGAGAGAACCGACTTCACGAGAAACAGAAAGAGCAATGGATCTAATGTATGAACTCCAAGAAAGATTTGATGAGAGAGAAAGACCAAGAAGTTTCAGAGTCGATTTCCCCTCAAGAGCAGAGCCATCCATGAGAATCTTAGGAAGAAAAGGGACTGACGTAAGGGCTCCAACTGGTGTTCAGTTGGCAGAAAACCTCTAGCTTGAATAAAGCAATATTTACTCATAAACTAGCAACCAATCAGAACCTAGAAAATGTACTTGCTCATCTAAGCACAATAGAACATCCCGACCTGCTTATATACCAACTATCTAGCCTCTGATCTCTATCTTTTTAGTTTTAGCTCAGCTGGTCAGAAAGCTGAGCACTGGCTACTAAATTCAATATGACACTACAGACAGGATTCATGGATCCTGAAGATTTGGAGTATTACCTCATCAGAGCCAAAACCTATACTGCTACATTTGCAAACGAGGGAGAATCTACAAATGATTGATCGAGCCATGTTAAAAGAGCTAGAGGTCACATCAATGGGAGAAGTCATGTCTATCCTTAAATAACCCAAGGAGCTCTCCATCCAGGTAACCTATGCTAAGGCAAACTCCCCAGTTCCATCTAGAAATGAACCCCCAACAATGAAACAAATCTGACACCAAAATGACAAAAATTCCGACGTCTTTGGCCAACATTCGGTGATACAACTATACTGACAGATTGAGATTAATGAGGTTCCCATGTGCTTTTATATCGCCCACATTACATTTAACCAAATAAGGGGCACATACACGACCATATGCGAAAACTAGATAATAGAAGTAGATGCATATGTAGTTCCATTCTTACCAAATCCAGGTCTCAGACAGGCTAATAACATTCTAGGTGACTACAGAACCAAGCTGAAGATCTCCGACAGTGGAGCCACTATATTTTCAGGAAACCAAGGCATTTGTTGATCATGGGGCTCACAATGAATAACTTTATCCCATTCAGAAAAAATCATTTGAGCTGTAGGAGACTTCACACTCATGTGTTCAAGTGTTGGCTGCTTGTGTTCAAGGAAAACCAATCAAACAAGCCCTTTACATATGCAAAACGATCGGATTTATTTCAACAAATCACCCGTCATTGACATTGGAATACTGCCTGAAAATTTTCTAAATCCTGTGATAACCTTGTCAACCCAGGCAATTATCATAATGCGCTACATTTCCTTGACAGAGAGCAACATACAAGAAGAATTATGTGCCAACCGCAAACCTGATAAGAGTGGGCATCAATTGCCAAGTCACCCCAAAAACCCTCCTTTTCTTCAAACAAAATAAAAAATTGACAGGCTTAAGGATTAGCTCCTATAGCTTTTTTCCAAAACAGTTTAAAAACGATGGGATATTCCCATCTATGTTAAGCCCCACCATCCATATTCACCTTACAGAGGAAACAGTCCTTAAAGCTAGACACGGCCCAATTTCTGTGCTTATTATTTCAAGAAGCTAGTACGACATTTCCTTTGGGATGCTATCAAAAGAGATATCCTTATCCCAGTGCCTGTTGGTACCCTAACCAATCGGTATAGCACTATCATAATCACAGCAAAATAGATCCAAAACTGAAAAGAACATTTAAACTCCTAATGCAAACAATACAGCACACTAGCTTGCCATTCTAAATTGTGCATTACAGATACATCACAACACAAAGGCCGTCTTGGATGCAACGGATGATAACCACTCAATTTCTCTAGAGGAGGAATCTCATCCACCTTCATCATGGAGTGGGGCCGTTTCATGTATATCTAGATGCCCAAAAGATACTTAGCCTTTGCCAATGCTTACACATGAAGGTACGATGAGATAATTAATAACATTTCCTGCAAAATGGAGCTTATTGATTATACTACTTATTGATTATACTACTTATTGATTATACTACTTATTGATTATATTACTTATTGATTATACTACTTATTGATTATATTACTTATTGATTATACTACTTATTGATTATATTACTTATTGATTATACTACTTATTGATTATACTACTTATTGATTATACTACTTATTGATTATATTACTTATTGATTATATTACTTATTGATTATACTACTTATTGATTATATAACTTATTGATTATACTACTTATTGATTATACTACTTATTGATTATATTACTTATTGATTATACTACTTATTGATTATATTACTTATTGATTATACTACTTATTGATTATATTACTTATTGATTATACTACTTATTGATTATACTACTTATTGATTATACTACTTATTGATTATACTACTTATTGATTATATTACTTATTGATTATACTACTTATTGATTATATTACTTATTGATTATACTACTTATTGATTATACTACTTATTGATTATACTACTTATTGATTATATTACTTATTGATTATACTACTGATTGATTATACTACTTATTGATTATATTACTTATTGATTATACTACTTATTGATTATACTACTTATTGATTATATTACTTATTGATTATACTACTTATTGATTATATTACTTATTGATTATACTACTTATTGATTATATTACTTATTGATTATACTACTTATTGATTATACTACTTATTGATTATACTACTTATTGATTATACTACTTATTGATTATATTACTTGTTGATTATACTACTTATTGATTATATTACTTATTGATTATATTACTTATTGATTATACTACTTATTGATTATATTACTTATTGATTATACTACTTATTGATTATACTACTTATTGATTATATTACTTATTGATTATACTACTTATTGATTATATTACTTATTGATTATATTACTTATTGATTATATTACTTATTGATTATATTACTTATTGATTATACTACTTATTGATTATATTACTTATTGATTATACTACTTATTGATTATATTACTTATTGATTATACTACTTATTGATTATACTACTTATTGATTATACTAACTAATGTATTATATTACTTATTGATTATACTACTTATTGATTATATTACTTGTTGATTATACTACTTGTTGATTATACTACTTATTGATTATATTACTTATTGATTATACTACTTATTGGTTTTATTACTTGTTGATTATACTACTTATTGATTATACTACTTATTGATTATACTACTTATTGATTATACTACTTATTGATTATATTACTTATTGATTATACTACTTATTGATTATATTACTTATTGATTATACTACTTATTGATTATACTACTTATTGATTATATTACTTATTGATTATACTACTTATTGATTATATTACTTATTGATTATACTACTTATTGATTATACTACTTATTGATTATACTAACTAATGTATTATATTACTTATTGATTATACTACTTATTGATTATATTACTTGTTGATTATACTACTTGTTGATTATACTACTTATTGATTATACTACTTATTGATTATACTACTTATTGATTATACTACTTATTGATTATACTACTTATTGATTATATTACTTGTTGATTATACTACTTATTGATTATATTACTTGTTGATTATACTACTTATTGGTTTTATTACTTGTTGATTATACTACTTATTGATTATACTACTTATTGATTATATTACTTATTGATTATACTACTTATTGATTATACTACTTATTGATTATATTACTTATTGATTATACTACTGATTGATTATACTACTTATTGATTATATTACTTATTGATTATACTACTTATTGATTATACTACTTATTGATTATACTACTTATTGATTATATTACTTATTGATTATACTACTTATTGATTATACTACTTATTTATTATATTACTTATTGATTATATGCTACTCTTTGATGACAGTGCTTTCTACCATACATTTAAGTACCTTTCACTCTGTGCAGAAAACAAAATTGTCCATAAAACAAAATTACAATTTTCCTAGGACATGGTTCACTTTGGAGAGCTTAAAATAATATCAAGAGTAGCCCCTTCTGATAATTTGCCCAATGCAATTACCAACTTCCCTGTCCAAAGAATATAACTGATGCAAGGTATTGGTTTGGATTACTTAACCAAGTAGCATGGGTAAATTCACTAAGCTGCATAATGTCTCTTATTAAGACCTTGCCAAACAAAGTTCACATTTCATTTGGAATCAAGATCTCAAGAAAGCAATTCGCCACTCCAAACAAATTATTGTGGACTTGATAAAGAAGAACGTCACAACCTTCGACAGAGTAACTTGGCTTGCACAAGACTGGAGTAAAGAAACCATGAGTTTTCTGCTATTACAGAAGCACTGTACATGCCCCACCAAGAACGCATTGGTATATGTCTCTGAAGGGAGGTGCATTTGCAGACAGCAGATATGCCACTGATGCAGAGCACATATACACATCCACTAATGGCCAAGCAGTAGTGATCACTTGGGAATTAGATAAATGCTGCATATTCATTACGGGCTGCCCTAACATAATAGTAGTGATAGACCACCATCCCTTAACAGGAGTATTTTCAACAAGGACCTTAGCAAAATACACAACCCATTCCTCTTTAAGCTAAAAGAAAAATCATTTAGGTATTTCGTTACCATCCAGCACTGCCTGGGAAAGTGGTTTTATGCCATCTTCCTTCATCCATACCTCTACAATGGAAACCCTTAATTCCATATTTTCCATGCACACTACCCCCCCAAGACATCCACCTCATGGACAAAATAGATGCCATGATGAAATCAGCAACCCATCAAGCCATGACAGATTATGGGGACACTTATCGTTACCTTGTCTGTGCAGATAAACTCACTTGCTGGATTATTTTGTACCATGTCATGCCACTCTCAAAATTAATATCCATTTGTCCGAAGCTATTACACACAGATGGTACCCCAGAAAGAACTGAGAAGCAATGGTGGCCCATCTTTTAATTCCAACATGGTGTGTAAAGCACAGGCAGCCCTCAGTGGCATACGCCCACTCTAATGACCGAGCAGAGCTCTGTAAAAATAGCAAAGACAATTCATGGCAATACAGGTCCTCAGGGCTTGTTGGATAATGACAGTGTCACCCAGGCCATCCTGCAATTTTGCAACACCTCTATCCATGGCATTGGTCTATCCATGACACAACACTTGCTCCACTACCGACTTTGTGACTTCATACCATCGTAACCCACACTATATAAACCACACACAAAATGGATAGCTGCAGCTCAGAACTTGTTTAAGCCTGTCTTGACATAACACTTGCCTAATAGAGCGGTACAATTGCATAGCACATACTCTATGCCCACTCAGAGAAGGAGAAATAGTTGTAATACAGTGCCCAAACAATCGTTGATGGGACACAACAGGCCGAGTTGTGGAAACTCTCCTTAACCATCAATATCGGATCAGGATTGATGGGCCAGGCAGACTCACCCTGCAAAATCATAGATTTCTAAACGCTTGGAGCACCTGTAATGCCCCCACCTCCATTACACGTGCATAATGGTCTTTAAGGAAAAATGTAGATCACAAGGTGAAGATCAAGGAGGCCGAAAAGCTAAGCAAATACAACTGAACTTGCCAGAGAGCTGAACATAATGAATGTAATATGGAACATAAAGGAAATTACTGTAATACCAATGATTGTATGAAGGAGTGGGTTAGGGACAGTTCCGAAAAACGTGGAAAAAAGACAAGAAGAAATTGGAATGAAAGAGAGCATTGACATCATACAACCCTCGGCACTGATGAAAACAGGTGCAATATTAAGGAAAATTCTTGAGTGCAGAAACCAACCCACATAACCAGGTAACACCAACGAACCATAGGTATGTTGAAACAGAAACAGAACAAAACATATAGAATAGATATTACACAAATACAAGGCAACTGAAACTACCAGAAATCCCATAATCCCCCCCCCCCTCCAAGTGGTGGCACCAGCCTCGACTAGTATCACACAAAATGATCATGAAAGGTCAAGGAGGATGAAAAGACTGAGAAGAACACTGGAATCTTAGGGAGGTTTATAGACATTCAAATTTTTATAGACATTCAAATTTTTATAGACACTCAAATTTTTATAGACACTCAAATTTTTATAGACATTCAAATTTTTATAGACATTCAAATTTTTATAGACATTCAAATTTTTATAGACACTCAAATTTCAGAGAAAACCAACAGTCATTATCGGCGAGAAATCAATGCTGAACGACTGCTGTGATAAAGCAAAGTAATTTGCAACAATTATTCAATGAGGCAGAGAGTCCTGGAAATCTAGGGAGACTTGTTGTCACTTAGACTTCAGAGAAAACCACTTGTTATTACCAGTGAGCAATCATTGATAATAACTCATAGTGAGTAAATAATAAGATGCACCAGAGAAAGTGTTCATGAGAAAACATGGGGATGGCTATGGAAAGGACACTTGAAAAGAGAAATGAAAACGTTACTGACAGCTGCACATGGTACAAACACAGACCAGAGTCAATATCGGAAAATGTAATTCTCTGGTACATTGAAATACAAGATGAAAAATTAATTCAAGCAAGAAGACCAGACACGATACTAGACAACAAGGAGGGAAAACAATCTGACAAATCGTAGATTTCATCGTCCCAGCTGATCACAAAGTTGAAACTTGCCAGAGAGCTGAAAGGAATGTAGCGACTATTAAATTGGGTGTTGAATATTTAAAAACAAGAGAAAAACTTGTGAATGTTTAATGGAAGAAAAAACATTAGACCACGTAAGTGTATGAATGTATGTGTCGCCTTTTGTCAGGGTGCCTAGTTGTATGATCTTTTCGGCCAGGATTTCATTAGATGTTTTGCTCCACTTTTCAAACTTTGAGTAATGGTAGCAAAACAATAGCATCTTCTTTTGTGCAACAGTCTATGGTTGGGCTTTTAAGCTTCTTATGTTTCTTGTTTTGTTGCTGCATATGATGGAAATAGGGGGCCAGGACCTTTCGTCTCAAGGCCTGATGGCTGACCTTGGTTGACCTTTGTCATGGCTGGAGCAGCATTTCCAGAGGCAGAAAGGTTCACACCATTGCTTACATCTTTGCGATGATCGGGTTGATGGACCCTTTTTATCTTGGGTGCCGGCCTGCCAGTATTTACTTTTGCTTTTATTCATATTTTGTATCATTTCCTCATTGTCAACTTCTAATTTGTTATTCGAAGCTGCCCTTTATTAATAGAGCAGGTGCCCCCCCCCCCCCCCCCCGTCCGCAATTCTGTGGATGTGCTGGATGGCTTGAGCACACCATTTGTTTTTTTGAATATTTGGTCAGGGTTTACTTCAAATAAGAAGTATCCTTATGTCATGATCTCTGACAAATCCCTGTACGGAGAGACTGAAGACACCCGAGGGTGGTGTCTAGTAGGCATTCAAGTCCTCTCCAAAGCATTCCAGTCCTGACTGTGTGTGCGTGTGAGTTAAAAATTGATAGGGCATCCCTTGACCACTTTGGGACAGTGTAGGCATTTGTGTGCATGTGCCACTTTTTTGTCATTAGGATGCGTAAGCATGTGTATATGAGTTGAACAGTGGCAGCCTCCCAAGCCCCACGAGGGCGAGGGAGGTGGAAACGTTGTCTTTTGGTGCCGTGTGCTGATTTTTTCAACTTATTTTTTCGACGAAAATCTCAGCCTAAATTATGTTTCAATCCACTCCAGAAAACATCTTTTGAGTTTGGGGGCATAAAAAGGATTTTAATCGCAGACGTGCGGCGGACGTAGCTGAAAACATATCACATGACAGCCATTTTTGCTTTTTCGCTAAATATGACGCCGAGAGCCGGTTTTGAAAGAAAAATCTTATTTCGTTTTTAGATGAAATTTTGGGGAGTGACCAGTTGATATTGGGATACATGTCAATCCTATAGGAATATAGAACATGAAAATTACCGTAATAACAATAACTGTAAGAGCACTAGGAATAGTCTTGAAAAAAAGACTAAAATAAGTTTAAATCAAAGCAAGGATTCACACAGCAGCAGCAGCAGCGAATGTTGTTTTTACGTATAGATTCTTGATTAGACAACATCTCCAATCAGCAGTTTCTTTCAGCCAACCGCTGGAGTGAGGATATTCCTTGCCGAAAATTTGCGCGTACTATAAAACCCCAAATGCACAGCTTTCTGCCTCCTTTTCACTTATTGATTGGAAGAATATTATTAACACGTGGGGGTGGGGGTAATTAACCCTAATTTTAAGTCAGGGAAAAAATTAAAAAGTTTAATTTAATGTCGATACTAATTGACATCTGGACCATTTCCGGTCTGTTCCGTAAATGGCAATCGGAAACATTCGAGTCGATATTAACCCCTTCCTATAGAAGTACCTTTTATTTTATTTCATACATCAGCTGATGTACGAAGTATGTAATAAAATGTGTGACCGGTAAGAAAGTCATCAGAAAAATGTCACAATTTAGGATATGAAAAATTGTCACAAGGAAAACATCACAATTAATTTATAGTTGCCGGTAATGAAGTCACTTAGGGTTAGGGTTAAGGTTTTTGTTCAGACCGAAATTAACCTTTTTTTTTAAGTGAGAATTCAACAGTTAACATTTAACAAGACGCAGAAACACTAAACAGTAACTGCTAACATTCAACTGTTTCTTTTTTTTCTGTAACCTTTTTTTACCTGATTAAAAACAAATGATTACCTATATATATGTATTTGATCTTTTAACCCCATTGATCTATCTTCCTCTTTTTGTTAACAATCGTTTTTAAATTGTCTTCTTCGCTTTATTGATCACCGTTATTCGGCGGCGCCATCCCTTCTCTCATTTTTATTCATATCTTTCACCCAACTCAGTAGCGCCTCACTCTATTCTCGGTCTCTCACTCTCTCCCAACACTTCAGTTCAACTCCTCCTCCTCCAACCACCAGACAAGGTGCTTCCTTCTCTCCGTCATCAGTTAGAGATACTCACAAGTGGCCGTCAGTGGCTTGTTGTTGTTGTTGTTGTTAAACATTAAAAAAAAAGAAGAAAATCATGTGGTACAGTTGATCTTTCGTCGGATGGCAGATAAAACAACAACAACCTATATTGCCACACATTGAATCATAAAGAGAAAAGAATATTCTTGCATGCATATGCGTAAAGAAAGGACAATAATGTTGAAGCTTCGAGGAACGTCATTTACATTCTTTATTCTTAAGGATTTCTTATATTATAAAGCATGGCATCTATAACACGCGTTTGAACGGATGCGGACAGTAGGCATTCTAACACTTGACAACATGCAGTTTATACAAAACCCATAGACTTTCACTGTATAAAATCTGTACGTAAAAAATCTGTATTCCCCGAAAAGGGCGTTAACACCACCATCACGGCCACTCCGTTGAACCGATTTTTATTGTTGGCACTGCTACACGACTAAACCTTAATAGTCAGCAAGTTACCAACAGCGACGTCTTCCAGATTTACCACCGACCAACAACTACTCCCCTCGACGAGAAAAGATGAACATACGGTTTTTATTATTGTTAGATTTGGCCGCAACCAGATTGAAAAGGATTGTTGGTATTCTATCGTTTTCAAAAGGGGCCTCGAAGAAACGCTATTATTACGATTCCCACCATGGCATGATTGTTCGATGCAGATGACAACACACTTATTGGTAGTACTAATGTTCTACTGACTGTCGTAATAGACTCGATTCTCTTCGACTCGAGTGAAAACAATAACACACACAAAACAAAAAAAAACAAACAGAAACTGATTTGTTGTTGTTTTTAGTCGGGTTTTAGTATTACATGTTTCAAGATAAACATATTTTATGTTGGCAAAAAATAATTAATCTCTTGCGTTTAGGGAAAATGGTAAAAAGAACACCTTTTTGTTAGCACGCATTTTAACTTGGTGTCATTCACAAACTTAAAGTAAAAAATATGTCGTTATTCTCTTTGAAGTAATTTATTTGTTATGAAGCACCAACACTTGTGCATGGTGTCTGCGATTAATTAAATGCTAAATTATTCCATTTTTAATTGATTTTAGTCCGGTGATTAATTTTTGAAGTGGCACAGGCAATCGATTAAGTTTTGTCAACTAATTATCCCTATTTGATTTATTTGTTAAGAACCTTGTAAAAAGAAAAGAAAAAGAAAAAAAAAAGAAAGGTTGACCAATATTAGAACCACACTGCTAAATTAATTCAAAATATTGTCACAAAATATTTATTCTATTCAATAGTTTTGCATTGAAGTGGATTAAAATATTTCACTTGGATTTTTTAAATATATTAATTTCTTACAACGACTACACAAACTTCAACCACTGAAAACACGGATATTTTTGAGAAGTTTACAAACAAAATAATTTATACAGAGTTTAAGATTAAAAAAAAAAACTAATTTATTTCAAGATAAAAGTTTGAAAAAAGTTAATTAATAAACAAGTGTGTCTATTATAAAAGCAACCAAACAAAATAGATCGTTCGGACTCTAGACCAGGACGGAGATATTTAACATCGGCTCGGCCCAATCGTTTTCGCTACTTGCTTAATTGTTCAGCCAAGAAAAAGACGACCTGGGTTAAAAAGAAAACAAGTGCCCGTCCACGGATCTCGCTACCTGGATTTAAACACCTTCTCTCTTTATCTACCCTTACCTTACCCCTTTGTCTTTTTTGTTACCTACCTGGACCCCCCCCCCCCTTCCCGCCCAATATACTAGTGTCTAATTATCAACAAGTCAGTAAGAAAAAGTTTTCCGGCCAGTCGTGCAGGTGTCTCATCAAACCTTATCCTCTGACAGGCTGAATCAAGTCAAGGAGCTTCTTTGGTTCGGGGTTCCGAACTCGCAACCCCACCGTATTCACATAGGAATAATTTATCTTTAGAAACTCTGAGCCCATTTTTTTTTTTACTATGGGCCGAAAAAATTTATTAAATTGCATTCGATTTGATGAATGGGATTCCGAAAAGGTTGCCTCTTGGCTCAGAGGTCAGTAACATTTCTTTATTTTTAACACTGTCATATTTTTTATTCATTTTGTTTTGTTTTTACTTCATAAAAATTGTTTTCTTGTACAATATTCAACTTCTTCCCTATCCTCCCCCCCCCACGAGGACAATGAGATACAAGGTCGGTTTTTAATGTGGAGAAAAACTAGCTCCCCCAAAAGGGACACTCTGGATTAGGACAAAACTTAAAATTGCCTCAGTCTAAAAGGATGTCCGAGGACAGAAGAATTAAGTGTAGTATTAGAACAGATACTACACTTTGTTGTTCAACTTAGTTTTTCAGATTTATTTTAAAAGATTTATTTGAATTTTATTTACTTTTCAAAGAACACTTATTTACATTTATATAAAGTTAAGAAACGTATTAAAAACAATTTATTTTGTAACTTTTAAGATATATAAAAAAAAAAATCTAAGTGTTTCATTTGTCGAATTAGGAAGTAAAACTCTCGGCTGTTACGCATGGTTAATGATGTGGAAAATAACAATAACATTCTTGAATTTTGTTGACTCAAAAAATAACCCATTCTCATAACATTTCATCGTTTTTTTTTAAAATATATATTTAATTTAAAAAACTATTTCATGAATATTATTTCTGAAATGTGATTGATCTACTATTCTTATATATATATATATATATATATATATATATATATATATATAAGAATTGTGGCGAACCTTTACTTTAGGTTAAAAACTCATAGCACTTTCAAAATTTAATATTTTTGGAAAAAAATTTTCAGTCGAAGACTTTTGGAACCGTAATGAATCATATTCCATAAAATATTAGATTTTAGAGGGGGGATCACTTTCTTATATAACTCTAACGTAAATTGACCACCCACTTCTTGGCCAAGTTGAGGGTGAAAAAGCTCATAGCACTGTCTAAAATTTATATTTTTGGAAAAAATGTTTACATTTGTTTTTAGTCGGACTACTATTCTCATCTTGATTGTTATATTTACAACGTTTCGACATATGTAATCTTCTTCAGGTACATCTTTTATAACTTGGGGACCTGTACGGAATCTCTAACCGAACAGTGAACACTTTATTTAATCAACGGGAGTGGATTGTTCTCGTTCCGTCCGCATGACCCCATGGCATAACGGTTAAGAACGTCGGTTAATCAGTAGGTCTAAGTAACCATCTTTTGATTGGGTTGAAGGTGCAATCTTTACTACAGGCGATAATAACCAAGAATAACAAATTAGCACTTCTACCCGATCATGGCTGGCGGAATGAGAACAATCTACCTCTATGGATTAAATAAAGGGTTGTTGGAAATTCTGTTTGTGTTACCAAGTTCGACTAGAAGGTTGCAAAGTTCCTGAAGAAGATCGGGGTTTACATCGGCCGAAGCGTTGTAAAAAATGTTTGTTTTTTTTATGTCGAAAAAATAAATTTAGGAAATAAACAAACAAATGTTACATTTTGAGGAAAAAAATAAAAAAATATGATTCACTATAGTTCCAAAAGTCTTTTCCTGCTATGAGCTTTTTTATCCTGAATTTGGCCAAGAAGTGGGTGATCGATTTACGTTAAATTTATATAGGAAAGTGATCCCCCCTCTAAAATCTAAAAGGATAATTAAAAAAAAATTTTTTTTTATGGAATATGATTCACTATGGTTCCAAGAGTCCTCGGCTCAAAATTCTTTGCAAAAATATTAAATTTTGAAAATGCTATGAGTTTTTAACCGTAAAGTAAAGGTTCGTCAGAATTGTAATTACACGCCTGTTTCCATAACAAAAAATGTGAATGTAATATTTTTAAACATAGTTTACGTTTTTTTTATAGATTTAAAAGAAAAAAAATTGTAATACTGAATTAATTTATCCTGTTTTTAAATTTTGTAAAAAAAGAAAAAAAATATATCAGTTTTCGCGGCATAATTTTACAAGTTTGTTCCATTTAATCCCATTTCAATAAAACAAACAATTGTTTACAGTGTTTTTTTTTTTAATTGTTTTTCTCTTTATTAGCCAAGTTAATTTATTTAATATTTGGTTCATTTGTTTTTGTTTTGCTGTTAAATTTCGGGGAGCAGACATACATCACATGTTTTACTTTAAACTCTGACTCGTGCTGTTTTAAACGTAAAACCCGATTTGTCCCCCCCCCCCCCCCCGCAAAAAAAAAAATCTCTTTGCTTATTCAGCTTCATTTTTATTTTTATTTTTTTGAAACAGAAAGGCAATCACTTGTTGGATTTGTAGGAATGCCAAGGCTGAAGAGAACATTCTTTTTCCCAACCCGACTTTCTCCTATGATTAAGACGGGCATTTAGAAGTAAAAGTAGAAGCATATAACTTACCTGCCCTACCCCTAATTCAATAAGTTATTGTTTTTTTTCTTGTTTTTTTTTTTGGGGGGGGGGGGGGTAATATTATGGGAATAATTTACTGAAGTCAACAAAAACGGGTAAAAAACAAACAAATATGCAACAAATAAATGTTACCTAAGACAAGATAAATTACCCTTCTACGTACCTGTATAAGAGTATTGATTTACTCCTCTCCAAGAGTTAGGCACAAGGCCAGTTTTTATCTTACTCCCACAAGTAAGATGTGACCCAAGGTCGGGTCGGGAAAGTGGGGTTTAAAAATTGCCTGGGCAGCCCCGTCGGCATTCCCCGGTAGGGGCACCTCAGGCAGTAAGCAATAAACTTACTCCTCCTCAAAGAGGGGAGGCAAAGCCTGGGAGAGTGGACCTCCTAGAACTGCACAGGACAGACCCATAGACCGGCGTAAATCAAGCCCCGAAGGCCAAGACAATACCAGTCTATGGGATGCAGGTATCCATCGGAACAGATACTACACTTTGATCTTAGCCAAAAGGCCAAGAGAGTGCCACGCCCTAAGAGTAACTGATCTTGCCTTTGGTAACATTAAATTGTTGCATAGTTGTTTTTTTGTTGTTTACCCCTTTTTGTTCTGTTGACTTCAGTAAATAATCCCCAATGTTATTATTGGCAATTCCTGTTTAAAGTTATTTTTTCTCTTTGTAGATTATTTTAATTTTTTGAGGCAGCACTTTTTGTATACGCTACTACCCGCCGGGATTTCTCACGTGACTCAAATGAACCAATCAATCGCAATCATTTAACAATCGAGAATAGTCTTCATTATTAAAAATTAGCATCGAATTGTCATTCTATTTTTTAATAATGAAGACGATTCTCTATTTTTAAATGATTGCGATTGATTGGTTCAGTTGAGTGACTGCCTGCTGCCAGTTTTGCCTCAGAGTAGTGCATTTTTGACTGATTGTTATTTTTAGTTATTTTTTTATTATTTGTTTCGTTTGACAATTTGATTTTTATGTTATTGATTAGCCTGTCTTGTCTGGCACTTCCCAATTGAGGGTAATTTATTTACCAGCGGTAAAGTTAGACACAAGGTCAGTTTATTGTGGGAATCCAGCTCACCCCAAAAGAGGGACATACGGGACGGATACAAAAAAAGCCTGATCTGTCCCGTCGGCATTCCCTTGCGATGGCGCCTCAGGCGTTTTGCCTTCGATATCCTCGTGTGTCGTTAGGTGCGAGCGATTGATAAAACCAACTGAACTGAGTCATGGTAAAAACGCAAAACTAAAAATGAAAGTAAAAAAGTTTTGTGGTGATCCGATTAGCCTCTTCTTTTCAGAATGGAAAACATCAAATATAACCTCATTTTTTATTTTTTGTAAAACGGACCCTTTTGACAATGAGCAAAGTATAGTATCTGTTCTGATACTATAGTTCATCTTTTCTGTCCTCGATCAGTGAAGAAGTCCTTTTAGACTGAGGCATTTTTATTTTATTTTTGCCCCAAATTCAGAGTGCCTCTTTTAAGGGGGGGGGGGTCCCCACGTTCATCCTTACAACTCTGCCCTCGTGGGAAGGCAAAGCAAGTTTGACACAAAGACGCTTTACATGTGTGTCCTTTCAACGACTACGCCAGTTACATAATAATAATAACAACACAAAGTCACTCTGCTCTGTATTGTCCCACTTGAGAGGGTACCATATGCACTCTGACCCCGCTTATCTTTGGCTTTAACCATCAAATTGCGTGCCTGTGCTAATAAGCATAATTTTAAAATTAAAAATATCAAAATCAATTAATAATGTATTTTAGTTAATTAAATGAGCACATTTTAGTTTCAAAATCCTATTTAAAAAAACTGACATGCATTTAGCACTAAAGCTCTTAGCTTAATTTATAAATTTAAGATTAAAAAAATGAAAGTATTCATGGGATTTAAATTTAAACATATTATTTGGATTATTCAGACTAGTTGGGTGGTATATCCAGGTGTCGGACGATCTAAACTGCGACCTTTTTCGGGTGCATCTTTTCCTACTTGGGAACCTAAGAGTCAAACTCGGGAACAATACAGAAATTTTAATTCACGGGGTAGATTGTTCTCATTCCGTCAGGTACGACCGGGCTGAAGTGTTAATTTTACGTTATTAGTTAGTATCGTCTGTAGTAAAGATAAAAGCTTCAACTTCAAGAAGATTGTCACTTAGAACTGATTGTTAACCGACTCTACCCAACTACTGTCCACGTGAACAATTCCAGTATGAATTTTGTGAATAACAGGTAAAAGCGTCCTTTTTTGTTGTTTTTTTTTTAATTAAATATATTCCGTCATTGAATTATCTTTTCAAAAATAACAAGCCGCGCGTGCGTGGTCCCCCTCAGTATGTGACTCGATGTGGCGAGTGTAAAATGCAATAAATTTGGGCAATTTGGGGCATTTTTGACCACCTTTTGACCCCCTGGGGGCGTGAACCAGAATTTTTCTGAGGTCAAGGATGCTCATTTTATATCCAGAACAATTGCCTCTACATTTGGCCAAGTTTCAGAAAAATTGAATGGATTGATCAAACGTTATGGGAGAAAAGGGTCATTTTTCGCCATTTTGGGGGCTTTTGACCCCCTGGGGGCGCGAACCAGATTTTTTCCAAGGTCAGCGATACGTATTTTCTATTAGGAATAATTGCCTCCACATTTTGGCCAAGTTTCAGAGAAATTGAATAGATGGATGAAAAGTTATGGGGCAAAAAATGTCATTTTTTGCCATTTCGGGGCCCTTTTGACCCCTCGGGGGGGGGGGGGGGGGGACCAGATTTTTTTTAAAAAATCGGAGAATGTCACTTTCTTACCTGACCAAAGTTACAACTTCATGCAAAATTTCAGAGAAATTCAATGGATGGTTGCGGAGAAAAATCCGGACGGACGGAAATGCCTCAAAACATAGGTCTCCCGATTTTATAAATCGGGGGACCAAAAATATTTTCTTACAAAATGTATTTTATTTACTTTAGTTCGTCTCAAAACAAGGCAGATTGCCACTGAAACGTACTGTGATATGGGCTAGATTTATAGGGGATGGTTAACTTTAGTGGAGAGTTTGGCAACATGGTGTTAATTTACATTTTTGCATATTGGTGCGGTCTGAGGAAAGAAGCTATTGGAGTAAGAAGTCTTAGGGCATTTATGGACCTTTGCAGTGAAGGGGTTGGATTTACGTTGGGGGGGGGGGATAAGTGCAGTCGTTGGATGGATGGGGAGGGGGTAAATGAGCGAAACAAAAATGAAAGTAAAAAAAAAACTCCCGGGCAACGCCGAGTAGATGCAACAAATAATGTAATGGGGGGAAAGGTTTGCTGCTTGGAAGGATCAGTCTGATTGTTAACATTTTAATTTTGGATTAATTCAAGCAACCCAATAATATACCACGAATGCCGAAATAAAGGAACTGTTTTGCAATGAGTTGGTTGATAGCTATTTAAAACAAAAAGTGAAAATAAAATGATAAATATAATTTTCTTGAAGTCGACTGATATGAAAAAAAAAAAAAAAAATTATTTATGATGTACATACCCGTGACGGAAAGCATATATCGAAAAAAAAAAATCACGTAAATTGATCAAGCAGTTTTTTGTTTTTATTTTTTTTTTACAAAAGAAAATCATTTTTAAGCGATTATTGGGAAATTGTAGGGATTACGACTATATACAAGGCGGATTCTAAACTCTATTTTTGAAGAGTTGGACTTTTTTGAGTTATCTCCCTTAGTTTTCAAACATGGCGATGAGAGATCGACGCTCGTCATTTAGCAATAAAATTTGATTTTCTTTTCTAAAGAAAAAAAACAAAAAAACTGCTTGATCAATATACGTGATATTCTTTTCGCTATATGCTTTCTGTCATTATATTTCTTAATTTTTATAGTTGACACGCAAATAAAATCTATTAAGGCCTTCCATAGTTTTACAATGAGGAATTCAACGAAACGCGTGCTTATATCGAGCAAGTTAATATTCTATTAAAAAAAAAAGTATAAATTATTCGGTCAAAGCCGATGTAGGTCTTTTACGATTAATAACAGTTAGGTTTATATTATATTATCAAATATTTTGAAAAATTGGGAAGCCAAACTATTCAAAATAGATGTTTAATAACTTTAAAATGTCTGAATGATGAAGTCATTTAAATGAATTAAAATGTCTGAAAAATTAATTATTGTTTAGAACATTTTTTTCTTTGCAATTAAACTGATCATAGGTCATATTAACGATAAAATGAAGTTAAAAAAAAAATTCAAAACATAATATCGTATTTATTTCCACCTTTTAGTGATGAATTCACGCATACTTTACCCAAAAGTGGGAACCAATAATAAAAAAAAAATGTTAAATCTGATTTGTTTTTTTAAAGACTTTATTTTTTTTTTTTTAAATTTCGATCGATCAGAATATATTTTGTTCAGATTTCATAAAATTTCGATCGATCAGAATATATTTTGTTCAGATTTCATAAAATTAAATAAGGGAAGGGGATCACGTAAAAAAATATTTCCCCAATATATTTTACGAAAACAAAAAAACATTTTAAATATAAATTAGTCCAATAATGGATAAGTATCGAAAATTACTTGATTTTGGTTAGACTTATCAAACACACACAATAAAAATTAGTCACTACATAGGAATGTTGTTTTAAGGCGAAATAAAGTACACACGCTTTTAGTTTCTCATTTTCATTATTTTCGTACGCTGAAAAATCAAAATAAAATCAGCGAATTTAGGAAGATTCAGCAGCGGAAAACTCGGCAATTTTGGCAAAGTCGGAAAATTCGACAATTATGGAATAAATATCGATTGAAAATAGATTTTAGAACCGTTCTTGCGGAGGATATAGTTGTAAATACCTTGTATTATCTTTTTGGTATTTGTGCAGTTTACAGACCGGGCTACTTTTTTACATAAGATTTTCAAGTTAAATTCAATTTTTACGATATCTTTTGTTTATTAAATTGTTAGGTGAAAGTACAGAATAGTTACCCCCCTCTCTTCATGTTAAGAATGGCTAAATAATAATAATAATGTTATTATTTCAACCCGGTTTGTAATTAAGTTACGAGATTTAAATCTATCATAATGCATTTAGGTTTCTTCGTAAACAAGTCAGTCATTTTTATATTTTGTTAATTGAAAAAGATATCAATTACTTCGTGTCTGTTCGAAATTTGAAAGGAATTTGGAAGTATTTAAACTATCGAATAGAAACTGGCTTTAAAATTCTTAGAAAATCATGTATTTATAAAAGCAAAATTAATTTTTTTGTCATGAAATAAATTTCTAAGTTATTTTTTTGTAACTGTAATTCAGTGTTTTAACTCTGGTGGCTATCTTGCCTAAAACTAGTTTTAACTTTATTTACTACTTTTTGATTTTTTTTCCTTTCAAATAAATCGTTGAAAGGTCGGGGAAAAAAAAGAAGAAAAACACAGCCGATTAATTGTCCGCCATTTTGGCTGTGAAACGACGAATTAACCACTTTATCTTAGTGATTTACCAATTTTTAAGTACAAAAAAAAAAATGACTCGACGAGCGGCCGATTTTCAACACATCCTCTCTGCCGCCGAGGCACATGTTCGTCTTTTACCACAGTCCGTTTTTCACAACTTTTTACTGGCCATTTTTTTTTCTTTTTTCAGTGTACGCTTACCTATCAGGCTGCTAGAGAATTCTGGGATTTTTGGAAAAAAATTTCAAATATTTCACATTTTAGGAGGGGGATCAGTTTCCAATGTTAATTCAACGTAGACTGATCCCCCTCGTTTTGACCATCTCAATTAAAAAAAAAATTTTTTTTTCAGTATACAATTACCTATCATGTCAGTAGAGAATTCCGGGGTTTTTGGAAAGAAATTTCAAAAATTTTAGATTTTAAGACGGGGGATTAGTTTTCAATGTAAATTGAACGTAGACTGATCCCCCTCTTTTTGACCACCTCAAATTTTTTAAATTCTTCTGCTTACAATTACCTATCATGTCGCGAGAGAATTCCGGGGTTTTTGGGGAAAAATATTACATTTTAAGACGGGGGATCAGTCTTGTTCATCTTTTACCATAGTTCGTTTTTCACAACTTTTTACTGACCATTTTTTTTCTTCTTATCAGGCTGCTAGAGAATTCCGGGGGTTTATGAATTTTTTTTCAAATATTTTACATTTTAGGAGGGGGGGGGGATCAGTTCCCAATGTTAATTACAAGTGCCTGTTCATGTTACATGCTCGCTAATTTTACACCGAAAAAAAAAAGTTGGTCCATAAGAACAACACATGCAACATGGTCAAAACTGATCCCCCCTCCTGAAATGTAAAATATTTAAGTTTTTTTCCAAAAACCCCGGAATTCTCTAGCAGCCTGATAGGTAAGTGTACACCGAAAAAAGAAAAAAAATGGTCAGTAAAAAGTACCAAAAAGATAATACAAGAAGTGTTCTTTATTGGGGGGGGGGGGGGTGGGTAGCTCTGTATTTACAACTATATACCCCGCAAGAACGGGTCTAAAATCTTTTTTTCAATCGATATTTATTCCATAATTGCCGAATTTTCCGGGCACCAAATCATCTTTCTTCTTTTGAATGGTAAAAAAGTTATGATGATAATATAAACCTATATTAAAGTTACATCGTGTTACATATGGGGAGGGGAGTAAATTCTATGGTTAGCATATGAGGTCCCTATGGTACAAGAGAAACAGTCCACTGATGGCGGCCCACGGCCACGAATTCGGAATAGGAGCATGTAAGCAAGAAAATTCGATATCTCCAGTTTTTAATGTTGTGAATACTCAGTGCCCCCCCCCCCCCAGGTCACCCTGGATTGGGACAAAAGTAAAAAAAAAATTGCCTCGGTCTAGAAAGGTTTCTCATTCTCCTGACAGAGGGCGGGACACTTTGAATTATTTATTTGTGTGGGGTTGCGGTCGGTGGTTATCCTCTGTCCCTATTTTCTTACCTCATAAGTTTTTAATGTGATAAAAATCCAGCTTCCAAAAAGGAACATTCTGAATTGGGACGAAAATAAAAATTATGTCAGTCTAGAAGGATTTCTCTTTCACTCATCAAGGACAGAGATGAAATCTGGTATCAGACTTTGCTCCTAGCCAAAAGCCCAACACACGATTTAATCATAAATATAAACTCCCTTAGTGTCCAAATTCTTAGAATAAGTTTGGATAAAGAAAATGTTATTGTTCCTATTTACTTGCCTCCCCAGGAGGGATGAGTTAGACATGGTCGGTTTTTAATGTGGGGAAACTTCAGCTTCCCCAAAAGTGGCATTCCAGATGGAACAAAAATAAAATTGCTTCAGTCTAGAAAGATTTCTCTTTAATTGATCGAGGACAGAAAAGATGAAGTGTATTATCAGAACACTACCAAAAGAAAAAGTTTTTTTTTCCTTTTCACAAGTAAAACAAATGTTTTTCTTAATCAAGAAGAAACAACCTGCTACAAAAATGAAAGGTCCCGTATTTTTACGATTGTTCGTTGACAATTATTCTATCAAGATTTGAGCTTTTATTTATTTACGCAGAACAAAGTCGGATGATGTCGACATTGGACAAAATAAAAATGAATTTGAATTACGATTCGGGTCACACGGATTCAAATTCCCCAGCCTTCTCGTTACTAGTAACGTAATAGATACCAATGTTTAAAACAAAATGATATTTACCTTTTATTCTCAGAAGAATGATATATATTTTTATGTATGTTCTTGTGGTAAACACTTGTAACACCATTTAAACAGTTCGATTGTTTATGATGAGTGTTGAACTACTCATGATGATGACGATGACATAAACAAAAATTCCCGGTACTATCTCTTTTCATCTCAAATTCAGTTCATTTTGGATTTTATTTGTAAATTAAAATTTTTTTACTCCTTGCTAATATATGATTGACGTTGTGTTCGGTCTCCTCTCAGCCATTATCCCTTCTTTTAAGAAGGAGGGTTGGTTTATTTATTGCCGGTCATCTGAGGCGCCTATACCGGGGAATGCCGACGAATCCGATCACTGCAAATTTTGCACTCATCCAGAGCCCCCCTCTCCCCTTTTGTAGGAGGAGCTTGGTTCCCCACTATAGACCTATGTGATATCTAACTTTGCTGTTGTGGGAGGCAGGTAAATATTATAGCAAAGATGCAGGTTTAGGGAAGTGCTGAATTGATTTGAAATTAATCGCATTTTTTAGTTAAACAAAATTGACTTTCATTTCTGAAAAAGTCTTTTGAATAAAGACGAAATATTAACACATCACCATATGAGTTAGTTTGATTGTATTGTTTTGGTATCCACTTTTTCATTCATCTTACGAAAAAACGATTTGCATGCCCGATGTAGCAAGTTATTCAAAGTACCCCCCCCCTCCTTCCTCTCATATCGGTATTTAATTGTCTCTGCGAGATCAAAGTGTCGTTTTTCGTTACGGGATCAGTTGCAAACAACCTGGAAGATGTAATGACTGCCAGTTTATTACTCATTATAAGTGAACTTCAAACAACGGACATATAAAAGTTTTTCATTTTTTTTCTTTTCTTTTTTTTTAATGTATTTTACTCTTATCTTTTTCGGGGGGGGGGGTATAACAATGGTTGTTATCTGTCGTGTTTTACAACGTACGACTGTTTTGCTTCACATCTTGAAGAAAACAATGCGCAGGATTGTCAATGACATCATGGCATCTTATCTCGGTGATAAGAGGAGAAAACGAAACAAAAAAGCTCATTTCTAGAAAGTAATAGTAGTGATTCGGGCAAATGTACAGCATAGTTAACAGGAAAAAAGAGGGTGAAAAAATAAATGTACAACAAATAACTTCTACCAATCGGTCGAAAATTTAATTTTTGTTGACAGTTATTACTTGTATTTTCTGTTTAATTTTCGATTTTTCAATTATTAAACAGACGACATCGAATATTCACATCAACTAAAGAAAGTCGGCCATTTTGAATTTTTTTAGGAGCCAAGGATACAAAATCTACAAAAACAAACACTTAAAAAAAGTTGCAAAACTCAAAAACTATTGAATTGACTCTCGTCAGGCGGGAGGGGAGCAATATACTTACCATGTGTTGTTGAATTCTTAACCAAAGTTGTTTTTTACTAACACTGACAGTTACTGGAGTCATGTGACCTGTACCACATGATCACTTACTGTGGTTATAAGAGGGGGGTAACGCTTCTCTCTTGCTCTTTCTTTTTCTACGGTTTCTTTTACTGGTCGTGTGCTGTTAACTCGAATAATCTTAGTCAACCCCACCATAATTTTACGGGCACTGGTAACTGTTACCAGTGCCCGTAAAATTATGGTGGGGTTGACTAAGTCACACGTTAAGCCACATTGTAAAAGTTTTCAGACAGTCAAACTATGTTGCAGAAGGGCAATTTATTTCGCAACTTCAAAAGGTAAGTTCTGTTGCTTCTCTCCTCGACCTGACCAGTCTTTATTTTCTTTTAGGACTCGAGAATTTCTTGACATTTTGCAAAATAAAACCCTCGCACATAACTAATATGGACAGTAGCTGGGAGGGATAACTGAGAAGTATTTCTCTCTTAGGTCAAAAATTGAGTAGTGGAGTCATTCGATGGGCTGCTCTGGAGTTACCATGTCTCAATGAGCACAGTCAGCGGATAGCTCATTTTTCAGTAAATGATGTAGTTATCCAGAAAGAGGAATTCCCAACGGTCTTGCTCCTAGAGAGGTTTTCTTTTTTTCAAAGCTCTTGAGGGTGACTTAATTGGTCTTCAATTTCATTAATAGGTTGCAGTGGTTGGAGGTGGACAATAAGAGACTGGCGGGCATTCTTCTCATGAAGACAATGCAACAGCACATGCATATCCTGAAGAATTGGCATTTTTGCCAGATACTTCGGGCAAGACGGCTCGTTGGTGTGAGATCTAGATTTGTTCATTGACGATGAGAATCTAATCAGGTCAGGTGGCCGAATCGGTAATTCGCTCCATTTCCGTGTGGGAGTTAAGCATCACTCGATAACTCGGCTTCTGATAATGGATTCTCACATCAGCACTTGGGGGTTGGGTCCACATTGGCTGAGTTGAGACGACGAGGCTACTTGTGCTTTGTGCAGGAGGTACAATGCCAGGCATGACCTGCCTCATGATGTGGCCAGTTTACTCATTTCCCGTATGGAGCTGAAGTGTGGTTGGGAAAATTGAATTCCCTTTTTCTCTCTCTTTCTCTCAGCACTTGACGTGGTCCCAGCGTCAACTTTTCTCTTTACTCTTCTCCGGAGCAAAGTTTCTACTCTTTTTATGACAACGAGAATTTGCCCATGCAAAACAATGCTCATTTGCATACGTGAATTCTCATTGCGTCACAAAAGTTACAAGTTTGCATTTTTCAATCGGAACACTCTGGGTTCAATCCCTGATGGACAATACATGACGCAACCCTCATTCGTTTTCCCTGTGGACCTGCATGGTGGCTGCTACACTCCCTCCTCCCTGATCTCTTGATCACACATGATACAGGGCGGTGGTGGTCTTTTAATTTGTGTGCTTCTTCGTAGTACGACATGCACCCCAGTTTCTGCTTTTGATGCGTTCGAAGTTTCTACTTCCGAACTCGCGGCTTCATTCTCGTGAGGATCACTGGCACTGCCCATTAATAGTTCAGTGCCAGATGACTCCTTACTTTCCCCAGTGGTTGAATGGTCTGCCCCGAAAGCAGAGCAGAGATCACATATATGACATTGAATTCCATCAACCAGGACAGATTGCTGACTGACCATGCCAGTCACTCGTCCCCGTTTGAATTTGGTAGTACATCGACAGCCTGGCGGTTTCACCCAGACATGATCTCCCGCATCATATGGCCCATCCATCTTCTCGTCATCAAGTGACTGCACAATGTCGATCTATTTTACCCGAGTCCAGTACGTGTAGATAGCATTCGGGGTAACATTGTACAAGTATGTTGCTTCCCCAACAGAGTATTCCTTTTGGCCGCAATCCTCTTTATGCTGTGGTGGCTTCTTTCCGCGATTCCATTGCTTGATGGTACGTAAGCGCATCGCAATCACAATTGAACTCCCCATGCACATAAAAACTGTCTTACTTGACTGCAAAATGCTGGGTCGTTATCGGCCAAAGTCTCATGCGGTGCTCCCCTTTCGTAAAAGGACAATAGTTGTCGAATAACGCTTACCGAATCTTCGCATGCAATTGGTCGCCAAGCGACAAAACCGGTTGGTCAACAGTCGACGAGAGTATAAAGTGGTTGCCATTATAATGTGTGATACCCATTCCCACCCTTTGCCATGCATCGCTTGCTTCCAGTCGTTCTTTTTGCCACCGTCAGCGTGTCGGACATCCAGTGATAGATGCAAAGGGAGTCAGTATGTAAGTGCAACCTCTTTGCCTGCAACTGTAGTGCTAGGTTAAAGCCCTTCATCACAGCATCTAACTCAGCCAGGTTCATGTCCTGGATGGTGTTCGCAGGCCGCAACCAACAGGCATCCTCCAACATGGCTCCCAATGCTAGTGAACTAGCGTCAACCCATACATTCATTTCTTCTCCATTGGGCCGGGTCTTTGTGCGTTGCTCTCTCGACACTTTCTGCAATCATTCGGGCTAGAAGAGCATCACTTGTTTGATTGTCTCACCCTTTGGTTACCGCATTCGTCCTGCGTTTTGTTACATCTACTGCCACACGAAGCCAACCACACACTGGCAGGTGTCCTACGAGTTTTCCACACAAGGAAAAAATTGTTCTTATGAGAACTTCAGAGATGCCGGAAATTACATTTCCCTGTCTCCATTGTAGGGTGTCATCCTCTCCTCTGACTTCTAGGCCCAGTATACGTGCTCCGTCTCCAAGTTGCTCTGGGTCTTTGCACGTTAGGCTAAGCTCTGCCAATTTTGCTTGGATGTGTGTCGCCAACTTCACATCTTCATTGATGTAAATGTCATCATGGTATGCCGATATTGCCTTTTCGACGGTCTCCTCATGGAATAACACAGCACTAACGATTGTCTTCATGATCTGCAGTGCCACATTCAACCCAAAACCAAGTCTGGTTACGCAGTATCTCTTGCTGCAAAATACCACCATCTGGAATGGCCATAAAGTTTTGTTGCAATGATACATTCGATCCTTTCTGGCGCCACTCCCTTAACTTGTTTGCACATACATCAGCATCAGCTGTGTAACCCTCTATATATTGATTGCGCTCACGGTTGCACCTTTGACTGGTCGCACCTTTGATTTGTTATGTTGTACCACTGCCATTAAAGGGATAAAACCTTTTGGCGGTCAGAGCTCTTGGTTGGGGTACGGGATCAACCAGCCATCTTTGGTCCAGGCGTCAAGCTTTTGTTCATATGCGGCTCTAATGTTTGTTGCTATTGTTGTATTCTGTGATGCCATTCCGTAGCTTGATTGGTACTTTATCATCCGTCCATTTCCATGACGCAGTCCAGATCTTTTGGCGTTGATCAAACTCTACCTTGAAGTCTGGCCAATCAATGCAAAGTGCGGCAAGCGCTAGTGCCTTAGGGAATTTCACATTCCCAGCTGGTGTAATGAGAACACCACCCAGTGTCTTGATAGCGTTATATCCGAGCAGTCTGTGAAAATCTTTACTAATGCTACTCCACAGCACGCTTGTGTCTCACCATTTACCGTTGTTATTGTAATGCTCCTCTTGCTCCAGTTGCGGCATAACCTTGCACTCACAATGGTACAGGAGCAGCCTGCATCAAGAAGCGCTGAGCAAGATGTTTGGTTGACATGCACTCTGATGATTGGTTGCACCTCGTTTACATCTTGTCTGGGGAGCAGAGTGGCGCTGACATCTTGTCTCCTAACTTATTTCCTGGACAGCTTGAGGCCATGTGTCCGATCCCGCCACACTGGAAGCACCGTATGTGTCCCCGTCTTCTGTCCATGCAAACCTTTGCAATGTGACCACTCCGCTCCCAGCAGAAACAATTTACTTTGGCATGAGGGATCTTCCCTTGCAGATTTTTAAGCACACTCTGAGCCGACTGTGCAGTCATTACGACATACTCCTCAAGTTCTGCTTCATCCTTGATGATAGCTTGGGCGCGTTCAAGTAACTGTTCTATCAGTGTCGCCTCTATGCTTATGGATACCCTCAGGAGTTGCTTCACTCGAACGGGGAGTCCGCCCACAAATGCGTACACGAAAGTCTGTTCAGGAAACTCTCCAAACAGAACGGTCAGCTTCTTCAATGTAGCAAAGAAGACATCCATTGTCTTGTCTGCCAATAGTTTCCGGGTAGTAAAATGTTTGTATGCTGTGCAGGGGTCCATCGTAAAAGTTTTGTAGAGCGCTGCCTTCGTCTGCTAGTAAACATCCAGAGCGCCCCCCGTTAGTCGAAGGGAAATGACCAACTCGACCTGCTTGACCCCACATAAACGACAGGTTAGCTCTACTCTCTCAAACCAGTCCACAACAGACATAGATCCGTCAAACTCAGGGATGAATTTTAGTTCGAACTTTGCGCCCGCTATTATGTCACAAATAAACAGCACAGAATAGCTTGTAGTCGTGAAAATCGAATTCCTTTCTTTTTCTCTCTCTCAACACTCGACGTGATCCCAACGTCAACGTTTCTCTTCTCTGGAACAAAGTCTCTTTTTATGACAACGAGAATTCGCTCATGCAAAACAATGCTCATTTGCAGACGTGAACTCTTGTTGCATCACAAAAGTTAAGTTTCTATTTTGCAACCGGAACACTCTGCGTTCAATCTTTGATGGACAATACACGGTGCAACCCTCATTCGTTTTCCCTGTGGACCTGCATGATGGCTGCTATATGGAGGTACCCTTCAAACACATGGGAGTCGATTTCACTGGGCATTAGGGAGAGCAATGGGGATGTGGAGATGTATTTGCTCATCTTAACTTGTCTTAGTGTAAGAGTCGTGCACATCAAGGTGGTGCCAGACATGGGTGTGTTGTCTTTCCTTCAGGCACTGGTACGTTTCACCAACATGTATGGCATTTCAATTGCCATTTGCAGTGACAACGCAAAAACCTTTTCTGTGTGTTGGTAGGTTGTTTAAGTGACTAGTATTTCCAACAAAAGTTTGGTTCTCATCAAATCAAATTATGTTCCATTCCACTATTCTCCCGCCAGGTTGGAGGTGTCTGAGAAAGAAGTATCCGGACAATCAAAAACCTATCTCCACAACATGATTTGTTAGGGTGAAGTAAACTATTTTTCCCTACTGACCTTTCTATCCAACATTGAGCGAGCTGACAACAACCGCCCTCTCACTTATCGGGAATCGTCAGAGAGAGAGATCTGTAAGCATGTTTTTATGGGCTAATGTAAATCCGGAGCTGCTGTTGAACTTAAACAAGAAGGATTTTGCTTCCTCCATCCCCACCCCCCCCCCCCCCATTGGGAGAGACTCATAAGAACCATGCAGATTTAGAGCCCAGTGGTATGATGAATACCTGTTAAGCCTCGGGGAGAGGCCCCAAGTCTGGGGTGCCATTCCAAAACTGACTAAGCATTGGTGATGTGGTCTTAGTATAGAGTTCAAATGAGCCCAGACCCTTTTGGGTTCTTGGAGTTTCTTAGTGGAAGGGATGGTGTTGTCAGGTCAGCTAAAGTCAAACAAAGTGGTGAAGTACATGTCCACTTCTTTAAGCACCTGTTTCAACTTGATCTGTCCATATCTTCGGAAGATCAAACCCCTGACTTATCTACGTCACCCGGTGCTACTGCAGACGATCTTTCTCCTCCTCTGACCTCGCCTTCTGCCGAAGTATGAGTGAGTTTGTTCTGTTCGATATGTAAGGCCCCAGAGGTGATCAAGCAATGATTTGTTGTGACAGATGTGAGGACTGGTGTCATTTCGGGTGTGTGGTAGTTGAGTCTCCCTCTCTTTCAAGACAGAAGTGGTACTGTCCAGATTGTGTACCTTTGAAGTGGCGTTGAGGCAGATTAGTCTCTTTCCTGAATAAGTTAGCTAGGCCCATTGCAAAATCAAAATTTAAGTTATAATAATTCTTGTTAATATTGTTAAGTTGACTTGGTAAGGTACTGTACATAAATTCCTATATTAGTTTTTTCTTCTTTGTTTCTTGAATTTGTGGAGAATTGACTCGTCAGGTGGAAGGGGAGCAATGTACTTACCTTGTGTTGTTGAATTCTTAATTAACCAAAGTTGTTTTTTTTACTAAGTTACTGTAGTCATATGACCTGTACCACATGGTCACTTACTGTGGTTATAAGAGGGGGGTAACACTTCTCTCTTGCTCTTTCTTTTTCTACGGTTTCTTTTACTGGTCGTGTGCTGTTAACTCGAATAATCTACGAGCCGTTTTTGTTATCGGTGCCCGTAAGATAATGGTGGGGTTGAAGAAGTCACACGTTAAGCCACATTGTAAAACTGTGATCGTCTGAAAACTTTTACAATGTCATGGAAAGGCAATTTATTTCGCAACTTCAAAAGTTGCTTCTCTCCTCGACCTGACCCGTCTTTATTTTCTTTTAGAACTGGAATTTCTTGACATGTACAAGAAATATTTTACCAAACGCAAGAAAATGTAATCTATCGACTCACCTATGCGAGTCGATAGATTACATTTTCTTGCGTTTGGTAAAATATTTCTTGTACATTCGTTTTTCTTCTGTTTTTTTTTTCACCCCTTTTTTTCCTGTTAACTATACTGCACAATCGCCGCGATTCGTCTTTATGGAATTTGCTTAGTGTCATGAAATGTTGATTTAAGGTTTTTGTTTTTGTAAAAATGACTTGGATTCTCGAATTTTGAGGTTAGTAACAGAAGGTCCGTTGCAGACTCCTGAAATTTAAACCAGTTCCTACCTAAGAAATCTTTTTTTCACACTAGTGATCTGTCAAAACATTAATGTATAGTATATATACCAGTGTACACACCGTCTGTCATAAATTACAGGTGAAAAAAATGATGCTTTGCTAGTGTTTGCACTCGCTTTTTTCAAGATATATTACTAAAATATTCATATAAAATCATAGAATTACGCAAGTAATTTAATTTTTCATATATGAATTATCATTTCTGATGACCTAAAGAAAAAACATCCACTGTTTACTTTTATAGAGTGGAAAATTTCTTTCCAAATTTATTACAAGTGGTAAGATGAGTCTAAGGTGATTGACTGACTTGCTATTTGCTTTCTCGCTTTCTCTCACCACTGGAAATGGTTTCGTCTAAGATCTAGAAAAAGGCATATGTTTTACTTGCTAACTTTTGTCTGACCAGATGGAAATGCGTATATCTGTTTTCTATCTTTATGAAGTTAGGTATATTTATATGCTTATATAGTTGTACGTACAGGATTCACTCCTAAAATAATTAACCGATCATTATGAATTTTAGAACATAGCTGCTAGGCATAAGGGGTCATAATGTGGGCTGTATTTAATTTAATTTTATGCAAAAGGGAAAGTGGAAAATCTTTTGTGAAAATTCAGAGACCTGATTTTTGTCAAATTTTAACAATAGATATTAAGCATCAATTAATTCATATTCCCCAACTTTCAGTTTTTTTGGATGATTTTAAAGGCTTTTAGGGGCCTAATATGGTCACAAGCTCCCATTTAAAAATTCAAATATATCAGATTTGCATTTAATTTTATCCAGTTATTAGATGCCAATTAAGCAAGACAAAACTCCTTTCCTTTAACAATTATAAGAAACCTTTTCAACTACTGAACGATATGGCTAATAGCACCCTGCCCAAGAGTCAAACAATCAAACTCCTTGGTCTAACATTCACAGGTAACATGAATTGGAACAAATACGTTGAAGATACTGCCAAGGCTGCTGCAAGGAAAGTGGGATCCCTCTACTGTGCTAGAAAACTTCTCACACCTGACAGTATCCTATATCTCTGCCCATTCATGGAGTATTGTTGTCACATATGGGCTGGTGCACCAACCACTAGTCTTTCCCTCTTAGAAAGGGTCCACAAAAGAGTCTCTAATCTAATAGGCCCCACACTTTCCACCAAGCTCCAGCTCCTGTCCCATCACTGCAATGTTGCATACCTGTACTTGTTTTACAAGTACTTCAGTGGAATGTGGTCAGACGAACTTGCTGCTCTGGTGCCCCCTCGACATAAATACACGTGACCAACCCGACAATCAGCTAAATCCCATCCCTTCACTGTGGAGGTCCCAAGATGCCATTGGAGTTTCTACTCTAATATCTTCTCTCCTTGCACTGCTAGCTTTTAGAATTCCCTCCCTTTTTCCCTGACTGTACAAACATGCAGAAATTTAAATGTAATGTGAACAAACATCTTGCTGCACCAATCCCCACTTAGGACGCCTCTTTCCTATAAATCTGGCCCTTGATTCTCAGTAGCCCTTATGTGCCTGGTTTTAGGTGAATCAAAGTAAAAAAAGAAAAAGAAAAAAAGTTTCTCTGAATTTCAATTTCTTCTGAAGATCCCTTAAGCTTAAATTTTAAACATTTTCTAGAATCAAAATCATTTAATGGAATTTGATTAAAATTAGAATAAGGATTCTAGACATAAATTTAAGTATCATTATATCTTGATTTTAATCTTCGTAAGAGGACATAAAAGTGGTGCAAAACTGTTCTGTTCAGGGAATTAATTTCCCCGTCCTGAGATGGGTATTCTTTTAGTTCTATATATAAATATTCCAATAAATACAGTGGAGGATTACTAATGTTTTGATTCTGAAGAGCCTAAAAACAATGATACAAGTGTTGGTCTTTTTAATAATGACGGATATTTTGATATTGTTTGCTTTGAGGCGTTTGTCATTATGTATCGCTTTTAAAAGTTAGTCTATTTGACAGACTTCAACTCCTAAATCAATGTATTTTTTCTGGCTCTGAATCCTTGGAACACTAGATTCTGACCTTTGCAATGGCGGAGCTACTATACCTGTGGGGATTAGGCTCCTGAAGTTGGGTCTGATTTTGATTTTAAAAGACCATGCCACTCTAGGCAAAAGCCAAAGACTAAAAAAAGACACAAAACAGACAAATCACACCCAAAAGAACACCATCAATGACTAAAATAATAAAAGCTTTCTGATATTGCAGGGAATTATTTCTTATGCCTCTTTGTCCGTCTCCGCTCTTTTATCCCCCCCCCCCCAAAAAAAAAAAAACGACTTGACAGAACATTTACACTACTAATACAATAGTCAGCTACAGATCAAATTCTGGTAAATGTTTCATAAAATAGTTCCCAAAAATTATCTGTTAATTCATTTTTTTAGCCATTGTTTCTGAACTCCTAATTCCATTTCAAAATCTTTTATGGTTTGCTTGTTCTTAATCTGAATCGGCAATTTGTTCAAAAAAATATTTTACTCCATTAGTCAAAAAAATCGATTGGTAAATAAATCTATTTTTTTAAAAATTTGTCATGGCAATAACTTTTGTATCTATATTTAAAAAAAGAAAGAAAAGAATTGGAGGCACAAGTGTTGGTGTATTGATACAGGTGTGTTTACATGCTTAGGGAAATGACAAAAAATATTTGAACTTTTTAGCATCGCTACAGGCATGAAGCTTTAATCTTGAGTCCCCACTCCCCACCACCACCACATCAGATATGTCTGAAGGGTTAGGCTCTTGGATTTAGGACTTATTTTATTTGCGCTTTTAAAACTTTGTATGGACCATCGTCGAAAAAAAAAAACCCAACCAAGTATTTATTGTATTTCTCTCTACAATATAAAGATTTTTAGTAGTTTTTATTTGGGACAAGGGTTTTAAAACCGACTTTGTTCTGTTTAAACTTTTTTTTTGTTTTTAGATGTATTCTAGTATATCTATAAGAGGCTTCGTCTGTCTGTCACGCTTAATTTGAAATAGCATTTTAAATCCGTCCATAGATTAGGGGCTTTGTCGGTTGGACCATTAGTCTGTCATGCTTAAGTTTGAAAAAGCATTTTCATCTCTAAATGCATCGATTGAATTGACTATTTAAAGAATATTTGTTCTTCTCACTGTCTTTGTTTAAAGCAGTGTTTCTTGGCCGAGGAGACACCCTAACCCTCTTTTGTGGGTGGGAGCATTGGCAATTTCCATAGAAGATGAAAAAGTCGAAAGGATGAAAAAGTAATTTTTCTGATATTTTAATTCACTTAATAAGTCTTTATATTTATCAAAATATTAATGAAGACAATTTTTTTATTGAATAGTTCCTCAAAGAAAGAATCTCCTGCCAGCCACATTACCCCACACCATCATCAGTGAGACATGGGTTTTGTGAGGCTCATCCGTGAATCGTGATACAATCCCACCAATCTTCCAAAGGAACAAAATTGTATGAGGACTAACAAATCTAGAAGTTGCAACTGAGGTAGAAATATATCTGTTTGCAAGAGAAAAAATATTCGCTCGGAGGAGCACCCTTTCCTACCACATCTGGGGAGGTGCCGTTCAAGGCACCCTTTCCTGCCTTGTTAGAGTATAACACCGACTTCGAAATCTAGTGGCCGATATCTTCACTCTTCAACTTCTTTCTTACAGAATAGATGTTGTTAGTCTCTTTCTGCTCTATCGTTATTTTCATGGCAGGTGCTCGACTGAGCTTCAATCTATAAAACATTCATAACAAAAACTCGTCTAGCTACAACCACTGTCAATAAATTCCCTTTCTCTCTCTTTGTACCACAGGGCTGCTTCCCGGCTGACTATAACATTGCCATTTTCAAGTCCAATGTAAACAAATTCTTGTTGAATCGTTCTCTTAAATAGTCACTTTCAGACCAGTTTCAACCCCATCGTTACTAATCCCCTCAGTGTTTCACCGCCTACCTGTCAAACTCACTGACCCTTATCCTCGAGTGGCCTGTGGACCTTGATAAGTGGTGACTCGATTGTAAAAACAACAAAAAAATCTTTGTTTTGAGCAACAGAATCTTGTTCAATTGCGGATCTAACCTAATTGCTAGTTGAAAATGTGTCGCCACAGTCTCTAAGATCAAGAAATTTTTCTCTTTTTAAAAAGGAAACTGCTACTCATATCTGATTGCTTTCGAGCACCACGGTCGACACCTACCAGTTCAATTTTAGGAACTTAACTGTATTCAGGCCTCTTCTTCTGATGTTGTTTATTGTTGCATGTGTTAAAAACAACCGGCACCATGATGAGAGGAGAGTGGATGAAGACCAAATGTGTCAATGGAAATTCTACATCTGCATCTGTGACACGCACATCATTTAAGACTGACTCTAAATCGAGTGTGCAGATTAGGTAAATTAGCCTTGCATTTTTGTTTTAAAAGTTTTTTTTATTCTTATATGAAGTAAGCTCAGACTTTTCCTCCTATTTCTCAGATGTGGAGAAAATTATGTAGATGGTAAAGTTATTGAGGTTGTTAAGAAATTTTGTTACCTTGGTGATGCCATTGGAGCACAGGGTGGAGCAGGTGCTAGTGTGATAGGTAGAATTAGGAGTGGATGCCATTACTAACCAACAGAGCATTACCACTGTCGACCAAGGGAAGAATCTATCAGGCATGCACATGCAGTGTGATGTATGGAAGTGAAACCTGGCCAGTGGGGGTTGAGGACATGCATGGCATGGAGAGAAATGATATGAAAATGGTGCAATGGATGTGTGATGCAAGTTATAAAGAAAGGCTCAGATCTGATGAGCTTGGAGAAATGATATGAGAATGATACAATGTAATGTGAATCTTAAAGGTAGGCTTAGGTCTGATGATCTCAGGAAGATTAAATCTGGACAGTATAGGGTGGCTTCGATTTGAGAGAAGGAAGGATAAAGACCTGGCCAGTTTGGAAGTGAAATTCTTAAAAGTTGTCCAACATATGCCAGCATGTAAAATAGACTTTAAACCGAATATCTTCTTACATCAAGTGGCTTCATGTCTTGTCTGGAGCGATTTCCATAAAAAAAAAACATATGATGATGATCTTTAACCAGAATAGCCTTTTCTTAACAAAGGATAGAAGGATCTGTTTTGTCAGAATTATATGCCAAATATTGGTCTGTGGTCTTAAAAACCAAAAAATTTATTTTTAATCGATTTTATCAATTTATATATTTAATCCTGATCAATATTTTTTCATATTCAGAGGAAGTGGGTGGAGTTTTTACCTCCTTAGTCACATCTACTTCTACTCTCCCAATGTATACCGAGGATGAGGGGGGGGGGTATTTAACAGAGTACAATTTTCAATATTCACCGTTTCAACAAGATTCTCTTGACTTTAGTACACTTTTTTACTTTAATTGCTCAACAAAAGTATTCAATTTTATTTATTAGATCCACATTTCAATATTCACTTGGTTTATCGACAGTTTAAAGGCTGCAAAATTACTTTCGAATTTTTAAGGGTTACCATATCAGAACGAAGTTAACCATTTTGTGTTATTTTTCCCTTATTTCATTTTTGATTTCAATATATATTCAATTAATAGTAAATAAGCAAAACATTATTCGATGTGTACTTAGCAAAGTTATGTATAGACGAGAAAGAGACGCACACTTGCGAATTGTCTCATGGTTTTCTTACGACAGACATGCGGAAGGTGGGAAGCCAAAAGTGGACATCAAGAGATATAATCATGGTGAAAACATGTGGCCTCGAAGAAGAAATATCCACTTTGAAATAAACATTCGTGTTTTCAATTTTAATGAACTCTTTGAAGATTTTTTTTTATTATTGGTAATTAATTGTTATTTCTAAAATTTCTGTCAAATATTTTGGACCCTCCTCAAACCAACCTTTCCTTTGTTTTTGTATATGAATTTTGACATGAAGTAATATTTTTCTTGTATTATATCCTATTTTAGGTACAAAAATTATTTACAACAGTTTTTAGTACTTTTTGGTATAAATCACCCCAAATGGCTGTTTTTTTTTATGACAACAGCCGCAAGGCGAACATACAAAATTAAACTCTTGTTTCTGAAACAAAAAATGAATAAATGCTAAAAGAAAAAAAGAAGATATGAAAGTTAAATAAATCCTCGGCAATGCCGTGTAGGAACAGCTAGTATTAAATGAAATAAAGAAATAAAATGTAAGCAAGTAAAGTATGCATGAGAAAAAACTAACTAGATATGTGTGGCTGGGAGAGGGAATCAGTTTTCTTAGGTTTACCAGTACATGATTTGTATAAAAAAATTATTAATTCAAACTTTTTGTTGGAATTTGGAAAGAAAAAATAACCAAAACAAAAATTGTCATTTTTTGCCAATTAGGAATTGGGGAGAGGAGGAGTAAACCAGGGATTTCTTATGATAATCAGTAATTGTATCTGTCTGAAGGCGAAACTACTATTACTTCTATTAATTGTATTCTTGTACTGTCTTTTAATGCTCAATTCAGGTGGTAGGTAGTTCTGTCTTATGTTAGCGAAGGAGAAATTCTGAGGCAATTTTTATTTTTGTCCAGATTCAGAGTGCCCTCTTTTGGGGAGCTAGATTTTCCCCACATAAGAAAAAACAACCTTGTGTCTAACTCTTCCCTCGTAGGAGAGGCAAGTAAATAGGAACTCCTTGCATGGAGGTAGGAGGGGATTCCCCTGCATGACATGGTTTCAAATGAGTATCTCAGATCACATCTTTTAAGAGTGCCTTAGATATCAGGGATTATTTATGATTCCATTTTTCTTGGGAGCAATGCAGGCGACTCATCTCCTTAAGCTGAGATGTGTAACTCTTTAAAGGTCTGTCATATGACAAGGAAAAGGAACCCTTCAGATACTTACTGGTATTTGAATAGGGTTGTCGACAGAAGTGGGCTTAACTGACATCCAAGGGCTACAGTGCATCTCTGATCACTGCGCTCCATTGTTCCTGGCTCACTGAAGCATCAGTGATAATTTGAAGCCAGTCCCTGGTCCAACATCGGAGACGTGATACAACAGCCAGACAATTTCTGCGTTTGCTTTGACCGTTGCGAGACAGGTTTTCAACTGACTGTGCCGATGCTTTTGCCATCCTGGCGGCATGGGTTCGAATATCAAATGTTATATACTTAAGCATACTAAGTCTGATGCTTAAAAAATAAAGCTCAAACAGCCCTCTCTACAGATTTGGCATGAAGATGTTATGGGATGTCTGATGTTATGAAATTAAGAATATTAATTCTTCTGCTTACATGAAGGTGAAGTGTTAAACTATGGTTTCATTCACATTTGTAACTCTGCCTTTTTTCGTACTGCCTTCCAAAATGAGCAGAGTTAAAAAAATGGGAGAATTCTTTTTGATAAGTAATTTCCACTCTTTGATGTCATTTTAATTAAATCTTTAGGTTAATACAATTAGACAAGAGTTTATCTCTAAAATATTTTTTAGTTTTCAACATTTAAAAAATCTACCCAAAAAGCTGGCCACGGCTAATCTAGCTATTGCTGTTGGGGCTTTATTTGAGCATATTGGTTTTCTTAATTTTATTACATCCAACATCCCAATGGCTCTTTATGCCAAGTTTGATGCAATTTTATCCAATATTTTTTAAACCTATAAGTGTTTATAATACTAGTGTACACTTTCCGTCAAAAATGACGCCGGGAAAAAATTATGCCAACGTTTGCACTCGCTATTTATCTAAATATATTAAAATATTCATATAAAATAATAGAATTATGTCAGTAATTTAATGTTTTATATATAAATTATTATTTCTCAAAAAAAAACACAGCCACCATTGACTTTTTATTTCAGAGTGGAGGATTTCTTTCTGGGTAAGTGTGAGGTGGTTGTCTGACTTGCCATTTGCTTTCTCGCTTCCTCTCACCACTTAAAATTGTTTCGTCCGCAGGGCTAGAAAAGGGCTCCTGTTTTACTCGCTAATTTTTGCGTGATACGATGTGTGTGTGTGTGTGTGTGTGTGTGTGTGTGTGTGTGTGTGTGTGTGTGTGTGTGTGTGTGTGTGTGTGTGTGTGTGTGTGTGTATATATATATATATAAAAATAAAATATACAAATAAATACACATTGCTCTTTATTATAGACTGAAGGATTATTGTTCATATTTTAATTCTGACTTCCCTATTATACACCTTGCATCCCAATACTAAATGTAGTTCAATTCTATTGAATACTTGTGTAGATTCTAAATTCTTATTATTATTACTAGCAAAAATATGCTCACTCCGGTCGCATATTTTTGCTAGTTGTTTTAATTGCTTAATAAAATGTTGTTTTTTTCCTTTTTTAACAACAAAAAAAAAAAGAAAGAAAATCACTCCATCCTTTATTTTAATAAATAAAACACAGAATAATAAAATTTACCCTTTACGGCATAAAATGTAAAACAAAAAATCCTAAACTCACTTAAGGTCGTAAAAAGATAATAGTTTTTCAAATCGAAAAAAAAGGTGTACCTAAAATAAAATCAACAATTAAAAAAAAAAAAAAAAAAAAAAATACTGTGAACACACTTCTAAATTCAGTAATTTAATTGCTCAGTAAAATGTGTTTTTTTTTTTTTTTAATCAATTATTTTTTTTAATCAAATAATTTGATTCAATAAATTTGTGCTTTAAAACAAAGCGTTTTAATAAAAAAAATCAATGTAAATATATCATTTTTGAGCGACTTGTACAATAAATCTCAGAGAATGTGTTGTTTACATGTTATTAATCAAATAACGCGCCCTGTCTTGTGTCTCTCTCGCTCTCTTTCTCTTTTCTCTTTCTTTCTCGCTCTCTCTCTTTCTCTGTTCTCTTTCTTTCTTGCTCTCTCTCCTCTTTTCTCTTTCTTTCTCTCTCTTTCTTGAAATAAAACTTTCTGTGTGTTTGAAATAGAACGTTATACTTAATAATCAGAGGACGGGTAACCAAATGTTGGCCGGCTGTTCCATCATATTCCATTACAATCTAATTTGATTACGTAACTCAATTATATAGATTAAAAAACAATATCTTTAATTAATTCTATTTATAATTTTTATTAAGATTATTATTATCGAGGAGAATTTTTAATACATCTGAAAATCTGAAAAAACAATCATGAGTGTATATTTGCGAATATTAATTAGAAGCTTTAAAACAAATTAATTATGTAAATTTGAAAGATGCGTGATGTTTATGGAAGTTTTTGAATGGGTATATATAGGAGCTGATAAGTAGATATAAAAAGCGATCAAAACTAATAATATAGTTACGTCTTCAGACAGATACATAATCTCCATTATTAATAGATTAGTAGTAGTAGTATTTTGACGTGTGACATGGTGCCATTCTTCCCAATAATTTTAGAGACTAAGTATTATCAATATTTACACATCCAGATGTTTCTTGTCAAATTTAGTGCAATTCTGTTGAGTAGTTTTAGAGCCGATAAGTCATCGATAATATAAATTAGACTTGAAGAAGGCATAAAAAATATTTTTGTTTTTGTGTGTGTGTGTGGTAAAAGGCGTGGTCTGTGGGATTACGAAAGTGTTCTCACTATAATCCAATCCATAATAAGATAATACTTTGTATGAGGTACACCCCCTCCACACCAACAAGACAAAGGATCTCATTGTCTCTACTTTCCTTGTACTTTCCTGAACAGATTCAGTATACAAATTCCCTGCTGACCCATGATAAAAAAATAACACATTTTTAGTTTGAATTTTCGGGGGGGGGGGGGGGGGGGGGGTTGTTTTTTGTAAGTGACATTTTATGTATTAAACGATTTTGAAATAATTTTGCTTTTAAACAATACTTTAAATGAGTTATTTTCAAATATTATCTGAACTGACAAATTTTAGGCAAGTTGATTTTATTTTTAATTTTCAAGTGGGATTGCATTTCGTTTTTTTTTTTCTTTGTATAGTGTTTTGTGTTTGATGCCCACGGAAGCTAGAGGTAGGGTGTCAGCTGGAAAAAAAAATCTGATTCGAGAATCAGTTTAGAAAAACTTCGACTCTGTCTCCCTCTCCCCCACCTTGGAAATCTATAATATAAGTGTTGTCTTTCTATCTGTCTGTCCAGGGATGCAATTGAAAACAAACCCTATACCAAGATTAAACAACTTTTCTCAAATAAAAATTGTCTTTATATTATTATTTTATATTATTATTTTAATTTTTATTTTTTTTTTACAATACTATTGTGGGGTGTGCATTTGCGGCAGACACCCTTAAACAGCAAATATTTTATTTATAATTTGAAAATTTTAAATTATAGAAATTACAATAAAAATAAGAATGGGCTTGAAGCAGGAGTACATAATGGTCCTAATTTATTCCTGAGTGATAACATTCAAAAATAAAATGTTATTTCCAGAAAATTTATGAAAATACATCCCAGAAATTTTAACACTATTCTTAAATACCACTACCAGTGAATATACAACATTTGTTGGGACAATGTCACCAATGTTGACAGTATCCATGTCAGCTGTGTCTGTTAGGTTTGTAATTTAAACATAAAAAATACAGCTGGAGTCTGAGATGTAGCAGGAATCTGAAATAAATTCTGAGGTTTCACACACACACACACACACACACACACACATATTTAGGCAGAATTTGTTTGTCTACATATTTTGGTTGTTCAAGTTCCCCAATGAAAGTCTTTCTTTTGGGTGTGAACTGGTTATAATTCCATGTGCTTTCAGTCTGATCACAGACCTTCCTCAAAAGTAACACATCATTCAATAAGTCACAGGCCTGACATGTATATGGCACCACTAATAAAAAATTCATGATTTTTTAAAAATATTAACCTTCAAATGGCATGTGTCAAAATTGAATGGACAACAGCAGGTGAGAGCCGTCCAAACCAAAGATGCGAACATCAGCAGGTAAAGTTTTGGCCTCTGTATTTTGGGATATACAGGGTATTTTGTTCATTGATTACTTTGAGAAAAGAAGCAACATCAATAGCGATAATTATATATCATTATCGATGCGTTTCAAGGAAGAAATCCCCAAAATATGGCCACAAATGAAGAAAGAAAAAGTATTCTTTCACTAAGGCAATGCACCGTGTCACAAGTCGATTGCGAAACTACTTTGAATTGCTTCCGCACCCACCCTGTTCTTCAAAACTGGCCCCCAGAGACTTCTGGCTGTTTGTAGACCTCAAAAGAATGCTCCAGGGAAAGAAATTTGACTCCAATAAATGTTTGAAACTGAGGTGTATTTTGATGTCAAAGACAAATCGTTCTACCAAAAAAGACATCTAATTGTTAGAGAAATGTGGAGTCAGTGTATTACCCTTGAAGGAGACTGTTGATGACTCAAGTCGAATTTTGTCTAAAAGTTGTAGTTTTATTAGTTAGGACCGGGACTTATTGAGTGATGTATTATTTGGAGTTGTAACCATCGCAAATTTGTCATTAAGTTCCCACCTAAAAGAAAAACTCTCATCAGGAAATTTGAATTGATCTCTACCAAAATATGTAGACAAAATTGTCTATATTATTTAACGAAAGGTGTGTGCGTGTACATGTGCATATATATGTCACCTAGACATTCATTCTATCACAGTTCTTCAATGTGACTAGACGAGTAAGTGCTTCAAGCTGAGATTCGGAAACCCAATCACTTTATCAGTCTTTTATTCTTATGTGATAGACGCTCCTTATGAAAGAAGGGATATTTTCATGCCTATATATGTTTACATGCACATTATCAACTGCCTAGAGTTCTCTATTCTTTTACAAAGAGTTATGCATTATCGCAAGGTAGCAACCAGTAATTTACCAGTATTTATATATATTTTTATTTTCTAACTTATATATTGTTTTCTAACTTTTTTGTTTACTTACATAATTTCGTTTTTTTTTTTTAAATTTATCATTCAAAACTGTCATATGGCCTAAGTAGTCTTCCACATGAGCAAGCTTTAAAATTTGCTAGGAATGCACATTTTCATATTTGTTATTGCTTATTATCACTGTACGTATACGTTTCGTCCTTTTTAATAATCGGGACTCATCAGCATAGAGATATGACTATTCACTACCGGTCATGTGATTCAAAACCCCGGACTACAAGTATATATATATATATATATATATATATATATATATATATATATATATATATATATATATATATAATGCTACTTAAAAACAAAATCGATTTTTAACATGTTCACTATTTTCCCCTTCCTGTGAGAATTATTGTTGTTCAGGTGTGTAATTTTGGATTATTATAAGTTTATTTAATCTCCCACTTAGTCTCATTATTTTTGTAAATAAATTCATGGAATTGTTATGTAGGGCAGATTTCCCTCTTAACTTGGTTCGTTGGTAAGTTAGTGTTGCATGTGTGTAATTATATCGGTGAGGTTTGAGACTTGTGATTCATACCTTTTGGATTTTTTTATTGGATCTGTGAAGCCGATCTCTGACATATCGTATTCCTGGGTTTTCGATTTGTACTTCCTTTCAGTATGTATCACAAACCAGCCTAGTTTAGAGTGTGAAAACTGGTAAATATAGTGAAATTGGCTTCAATTTATACTTGCGATATCTCGTTTATGTTTTGTTATTTTGATAAAATTTAGACATAGACAGAATTTAATCTTTTCTCTTTCTAAATGTACAACTCTTTCTCTTGTGTCATTAATAGTTTCTTTTCCAGGCAACTTCAAATTAGGTTACTATTTTTGGTGATGGGCGATTTACTTTTTAATGTTGTTGTTCAAATTTGGTATGCACGAAATTGTACATCTCTATGCATATACGGATAGTCCCATTTTAAAGTAAAAGGGCCACCCATGGTTGGCTTAATATAGGGTTTCAAACTGTCTTTCACAAAGAAATCCAAGTTGAAAACTTTAGTGAATGAAATTTTTGCCTTTTCAAATTGTTTGTCTTTTTTTATATGGTCCAAATCTGAATTTTTTTTATTGATTTACTATTAAAAAAACAGAACTTGGTTGACTTCTGATGTGCTATGAATCATATTTAGAAGGTTCAATGTATTAGCTGTTGAAATGATTTTATATGGAAAAAGTTACACTTTTGTGTCGTTTCTGCATGTTTTTTTTCAAGGAGTAATTGGATTTTGCCCAATATTTAGGCTGGTTTAATCTAATAATAATTTCTTCCATTATGATTAATTTTCATTTAACACAAGATGACATTGTATTTTTAAGGTTTATCCACTTGTTTGAAGCTTGCATTTTTAGTTATACGCTGTGAAAATTGGCTTCTAAGCACAACTCATCATGTATTAAACATATATTCCAAACGTAATCATCACTAGAACGAAAAGTATGGTTAACACATTTATTACAATTGACAATTATGAAAGACAAGCAACATACATTATACAAAACACATTTGTTACAATTGACAATTATATAATATATATATAAACCAGCATATCTCATCCAAAGTTAGACCTGGTTCCTTGTGCCACACCTCTACTTCGGCTTTGGAATCGTCTATTGGTCAGCATTTAGTTGACAATGCATGCTGTGCAAATAAGTTGACAATGCATGCTGTGCAAATAAGTATGAAATAGAGTGGTTCAAGATCTTACACTGGGCGGATTTCACCTCTCATTGGAAAATATTGGAATCCGTCTCGATCGCTTTATGAAAGCCTTCTCTTTGCAAGTCGTTAATTTTATTTGGGAAAAGTTTGTTGGCCAATTTTTATATTTTTTTTACCCTCTAAAACTCTGCCTTTTAAACGTTTTTATTAGACCCATTCAATTAAATCTTTTATGCTTATTTTCATCGGCAGTTAATTTCCTCAAATCTTTGCCTTGTTTTTTCATTTTTTTATTTTTAAATTTATTTATTTATTTTTTGCAACGTCCGGGTCTCTTGTGCAATTATCAATTTGCACCTTCAAGTGGGGTAAGTGAAATGCAGTCAAGTAAGTCATCGTTTCCCCTGACAAATTTGCTACATGCCAAAGAAACCCAAATTCATTGAGAAATCTGGAAATGTATTGAGTGCATACAGACATTTTCAGAATTATATATATGTATATATATTTCTTTGTTTCATTTTACTTAGTTGAAGTTCTCAGAAATCAAGGGGCCTCTTTCCTGGGGCTAACACTTCATCTCTATATGAGATACATAGATATTCGAATATTCCATTAAAATTCCTCTTTACCTGTCAAACGTTAAGTAAGTAAAGAAGTTAGAACATTATTTTCCTCTTCCCAATTGACCAATTAACTATGTTATAGTATATATTTCTTGTGCTCTGTTGGTCTTACCGGATTCCAGTGTATAGCTGTGTAGAGGGGATCTTATTTGGGCTTCGAATTCTATGTTATTTTGAATATTTGGTCAGTTTACTTGTAGGGTAAAATATCCTCATGTCAGGTTGTCCTGACAAACCCTTGTACAGAGAGACCGAAGACACTCGAGGATGGTGTCTAGTAGGTAATTCAAAACTCCCTTTTATATATATATATATATGTTTTTTAATTTGTCAGTGCATAAACATATAATTTGCTATTTTTTTCTGTATGATAAATTAAGACATTAATCCACTCCCCTAAAAAACGTCAGTGTAAATTAAGGAATTCGTTCTTCCAAAAGTTTCTTATACTGTTTGAAAAAAAAAGTTCTCAATATAATCGTTTTTTTTTTTGAAATTATAATGGCCAAATAAAAGATGAATGGTAGATTATGACGTTGTAATAAGGCAAAGGAACATAATAATGTCAAGAATAACCAAATCATTTGTTTGATGTCCTTATTTACTTGCCTCTCTAGAAAGTTAGACACAAGATAAGTTTTTAATGTGGAGGAAAATCTAGCTCCCTAAAAAAAGCACTGTGGCTGAGACAAAAATAAAATTGCTTCAGTCTAGAAGGATTTCTCTTTCACTGATCGAACACAGAAAAGATATGAACAGATACTACACTTTGCTTCTAGCCAAAAGGCAAAATGTTGTGACATACAGAACGGAGATACACTATTGTATGTTTCACCAGTACTCCTAAATCCTAGTCCAGTCTAATAATACTTAATCACAAGTTGTATGTTTACTCTCATCATCATATCCCAGGCGTTTTCACTCATTCCTTTCCAAACTGGTTTTCTAATTGTTCATTCTTCTGCTATTGGAGTTTTGCAATACTCGTTTTTTCCTGTTTATTTTATTTTCATTTTGTATCGAATGCATTTATGAAAGTCTTTACATAACTCAATAAAATCTATATTTAATTTCTCTACATTTATATCCTCATTGTCACTACTGGTTTAGAATCATTAAACTGGGTGTATGTTCAGTAGAGATGGAGAAAAATAATAAATTATTTGAGCCATCCGTAACTAGAAAAAAAAATTTCATTTTCATAAACACTAGTGGGATACGTTTGTCAAAGCTACTAGATGAATTCACACCATACCGAAGGTTCCTATCTACTTGCCTCCCCATGAATGCGAAGTTAGACACAAGGTCGGTTTTTAATGTGGAGAAAATCCAGCCCCTCCCCCAAATGAACAAAAATAAAAATTGCCTCAGTTTAGAAGGATTTCTTGTTCACTGAGAAGACAAAAAAAGATTAAGTATCAGAACAGGTACGGCACTTTGCTCCTCGCAAAAAAGTTTATAATGCAGATTAACTCCCAGCAGTAACCATTTTGACACTTGCATCTTCCTGTCCCACTCTTTGCTTAGGCATCAAATAGCAGTCTGTTAGTGGATTTATTTACAAAAGAAAACGTAAGTCACTGTTATGCAGTGACAGTGTTTTAATTTCACAGTAGGAGTTGTCATTTCCTGCTATGACAACATCAGAAATCAATATTTGAAATCTAAAACAAAGTTATTGAGGAGGAGCACACATGATGCATTCTATGTGAAAGTGTTACTCATCATATGAAGTGCTAGAAAGCTAATGATGAGTTATAGACTCAACGAATTTGGTTTTATGGCGTCTAGTGTATTTTCAGTGCCCCAATTAATGGTGACGTCACTTGAAAGCCACACCTTATAGAATGTAAACAAAAACATAAAAATGAAGTGATACATTTTTTATATAATGTTAGCAGACAAAAGAAATCATTTTATTTTGAATTAGATTAATAAAATACAAATCTGATTTATTCGAAATGTAAGTATTTGGTTTAATCTATGACTAATGGAGATTTGTTATCTGTCTGTCTGAAGCCGAATCTATACTATTACTATCTTTTCAGTTTACTATGCTATTTCAGACTAATGTACTATCTTTCAATGCTTAATTCATGGGATGGTGGTAGTGTAGTATTCGTTCTTTTGTCGTGAGATCATTCTCCATGGCATTACTTCCTCCTTTGGGGAGTGGTAAAAACAAGAAATTTTCACAATCGACTGTTGATTACTAAACTAAACATTTAAATCATATATATTAGCAATAATATGCTCCCTCCGGAGGTGAGGGGCGGGCATATTATTGCTAGTATTGGTAATGAAATGAATGATTTTTTAATTTTTGTTCAAGATATTTTTTAAACCCACTGATACTTTTTTAAAAAAATTCTTATCTTTATCTTTTTGCTGGAGATGGGGCATCCTACTGGATGCCAGGCATTTACCCGCTATTTCAGATACTTAACCTTTAAGCACAATTGTTTGGATCTCTCTTGCACTTGGTTCACCGGGTATATTCGCCAGGTAGTTTTTAAAATTCTTTTTCAGGAGTCCTATGATTATTGGAATGATGGAGATCTTCCTAAGAGCTAGTTTCTTTTCATGTCATACATAAGACCTTGATATTTAGTTATCTTCTCCCTCTCAGCTCTGTTTTTAGCCAGCATTATTAGGGGCACTGACTTCAACTAGGGTTGCTACTCTCTCCTTCTTGTTCCATATCACTGTCAGGTTTAACAGCTCCGTTTTTTTTTTTAGCTATGTAGCTGTAGAGATTGCATAGTCATAGTATATGGTGTATGATTTATTTCAAACAGTTTTTTTCTGGTATATGTTCCCAGGACTTGCTGCTACACTGGATATTCAACTTTTTACAGATGGTCAAGTCGAGATATTTACACACTCCATTGTGTCGCATTGTATAGTAGACGTTCCACAGCAGAACCTTACAACTCAATGTCAGGTGGCTTACACTCACTACTTCTGTGTGGCAGAACCTGTTGTTGCTGAAACCACTCGTCATCGTAAAAGTATTGGTTATCAAGCCGTGATCTTAGGCAGTAATATCATCCTCTCCTTATCATAGTGGGGCGATCCGCTTTTGCGGCAGTGGCACGTTGTTAGTTGGCCCATTCTTTTAGTTTTCTACTATGTATTTTTCGCGGCTCTTTGGGGCTATTTCCGTGGCATGCTTATTTGGTGTTTCAGTCTTGTCCAAAATGTTTGGCCAGTTTTATGATGGACGTTGTTTTACTGGCTCTTGTTTCTTGATGTTGATGTACGATCCTAATTTTCTGGTTCTGGAAGTTCATCAGATATTGGCCAGTAGTGGCTCGAATAGTGGTTTCATTAATAAAATCCAGAATGCAGTCATAATTCGTTTTTTTTTTTACCCTAACCCGTCTCCGTAATAATAAAACTTTGTGGACACTTTTTGTGTCTGTATGCGTTTCTAACTTCTACATCACTTACACATTATTATTTAATTTTTATTCAGTTATTCTATTATTAAAAAATGTAAGAAAAGAATGAGATTATAAAGAGGAGATAATGCAAGGGGGATGATCTCATAACAAAAGAACAAATACTACACTATCCCCCATCCTGTGCTCGTTTTACAAGTACTTTCACAGTATGTGCTTCGAAGAACTTACTTCACTTGTGAACCCAATGTAAATACCCCCAACAAGTAGTAAAATCCCACCCTTTAACTCTAGAAGTCTCCAGATGCCGGACAACTTTCTACTCTAATTACTTCTTTCCTCAAACCGCTTGCCTTTGGAATTCCTACCCTGCTCTTTGTTTCCCCAACTGTACCAACATGCAGAAATTTAAATGTAATGTAAGCAAATATCTTGCTGCACCAATCCCCACTTATGACCCCCCCCCCCCCCCCCCCCAATCTGGCCTCTAATTCACAGTAGCCCCTTACGTCTCGGTGCCAATATGCTGGCTTGTTTGGGGTGAACCAAAGTAAACACAAAGAAAAAAATGGAATTATTGAAAATAATACAAATGAAATTAATGACTCCCGTGCAACGACAGGTCGGTACACTTAATTAATAATAATAATGTTACTATAATTAAAGAGTTAGTTAAATAACTTTATTTGTAAAACGGCCAGTGGAGATTAGTATTATTGGTGGTAGTAGTATCATAACCGATCTTTGAAAGTGGTTTAAATAAATGTTGTAGAAAAGTACATTATTAGTAGTAGTAGTAGTATGTCTAGTAGTAGCAGCAGAAGTAGTATCATAAATACTTGAAATGAAGTTTGTTTTGGCAATATGTGGTAACAATTTATTTGCAATGAAATCATGTGTTTTGTCATTACTCCAAAAGAACATAGTATAATTATTAGTAATTAATAGTAGCAGTATCATAGCAGATTTTTAAAGGTAAGTGGTTTTCGAAAGTAACTTGAAACAATTTATTCGTTAATAAATCATGCTTTTCGGCATTTCTCCAAAACATTTTATCAATGAAACCACGTATTATAAAAAAATAGAAAAATGCAAGTACTAACAGCATCACCAGCTTCGTAATTAACGTGTGCCTATTTTAGTAAAAATCTTTAAAAAATGAAAATAAAGAAAAAATGTTTGGTCAATACTACAAAGTAACTTTTTGCAATTAAAGCATGTTTAAATGCAAGCATTAACAGCATCATCATCAACAGTATCATAATCAGCATGTGTCGTGTTAAAGTCTTTGTTAAAAGAAATATGAAATAGAATCTTATTAATTTTTAATCTAGCAGACGTCTTTTAAAGTTTTCTGTATTTAATTTTATATATTGTAACTACCTGCATTACTTAAATTTTTGTTCCACATTTTTTTATGAATTATTTTTTATGAATATTTAAATTTAATCAATAAGGTGTAGCTTGGTAAGTTATGTATACATTAATATCCAAGTTCAATATATCTTTAATTTATTATAAGGTAGTGTTGTAATCTATATGAAGGTATTGATATAAATTTCGAATCGACATCAAAAGCATTTTTGCATTTCACTTGGTCATAAAGAAATGATTACTATTTAATGCATATCATTCTGAAAGTTTTTGTTGTTTTTATGCTTTTGCATGTGAATGATAGTAAAATGATATCCAAATGACAGTTTGAAGCTTTTAAAATTACTTCAGAATTGTGAGTGGTCAAAAATTAAGAAAACAAAATGTAGAAATTTTTTTTATAAACGTAAGTATAACATATGTGACTATTCTCTGCTGGAAACCGTTAAAATCATGTGGTGAATGTTAGCAGTCATAATAATTAAATTAAAATGATTGTTCGCAATCCACCAGCATTATTTATGTGTGTACGTTTCTAGCAGAAAATAGTTAGGAATTGTGAATAAGTAAGTTTATACATAAGTGTTTGAATTTGATTCTTAAAAACGAGTCGTAATAAAGTAAAACATCTGAACAGATATGTACCCAGCGATTCTAAACGCAATTTTGAATTTTTGATTTGTAACAAATGCAATGTTTTCATTGGATATTAATTAACAGTGAATCTCTGTAAGTGTCTATTACTTGAAGAATTATCAGTTCGGATATAATATGTAATTGATGAAATCGATTAGAATTTCTTATGTAAAGAACACAGACTGAAAATTTCTCTAATTCACTGACTAAGCAGAACAAAATATCGACTTCTCAAATGCAATGCTAGAGCGGTAAAACTTTGGAAATCCAATTGGCTTTTCTTTATTAGTCTGCAAAGTACATTTTTTTTGATTATATAAAAAAAATCCTTTATTGATAGAATTTTAATATGACTATATTTGTTAACGAAAAAAAATGTTTATGATCATTTTTTTTTTATAATCTTTTACTAAAATCACTGTTTTTTTTTCATTAACAAAATTCGAAACAATTAATATATTACTAAAAATATTTATTTTAAAAGATAAACATGCCATTTTAATTTGATGGATTAATTTATTCAAAAAATGTAACTATTTTTTATGCAAAATTATTTAAGTGAAAAATGCAGAGAAGATGCAAGTGTCAAACTCTTTTTCATTTTAAGATTTTTTTACTAAGACAATAAAAGTATTTTTAATATAACCTAATGAGTACTTTTAGCACGTTACCACTAGAAATAAATTTATCAACCAAATGACTTGTTAAGATTTCGAAACGAGTGTGATATCAGATAGAGTATCATGCTAAACGTGCCCTTTTCATCTGCAACCATAATTGTGGTGCTGACAATACACTTAGTCCGTTTCATAATTTTTATTTGCTGTTTTGAATGCGTATAACAACTTGTTTATGGTTTACTTTCTGTTTTATAGCAGATAAGCAGTTTTAGGGTTATTTTAATGCTGAAATTCGATTGAAACAATTGAAACGATTCAGTAAACACAAGTTATTTTACACATGGCTGATTGTTAATATAGTCTTAAAAATGCAATGCTAATTCAGTTTCTATCAATCCTCCACTCTATAATAAAAAGAAGTGCGTATTCATTTGTGTATATATATATATATATATATATATATTAGTAAGTTATGAAAATATATTTATGGCAATTAAGCTACACTGGGTGTTTTTATATATACACGTGGTGGTTAGTCTAGCTAGTTAGCCAATCAGATTCTTTGTTATTCCCTTCCCCAACGGGTTAATGTTTCCATTAGCCAATCGTAGGACTTTTCACAAACAAAAGTTCGGTTGATTTTACTTCCTATTCTTTTGTTATGTTTTGTATAGGAGTGACTCATCCTTGTTTCTTTGTTGTGTCGAATTAATAGGTGACCTTATTTTAACACATGCATGCTTGTATTTCTACTTTTAGGTGTTAGCTTATTTTTTTTTATTTATTTGTTTTTTTATTTATTTATTATGTATTGTTATACTAAAGTAAATTTTATTCTGTGTAAGCAGTTGTTTGCTATTTCACTTCTACATTTTAATAGGTTTTGGGGATCTTTAAAGTTTAGGATTTCAAATTTCTCATTCAGACATAATCTACACGGGTCGTCTAAATTTCTACATGTACTGGCCTGTCATACTATTTTCCATTCGATTATTGGTGAGCGCCCGCTTTCTTTGAGCTTCCAGTAATGATTCGCTAGTGCTTTTTTTATTCAGCATTTTTGGTTTTTAAATGTGCTGTTGTGGTCGTAATATTTGGTTTATTATATAATATTTATATATTGTAACTACTCGTGTTACTTGAATATGTCATCTTCAATAAAACAATTTCAATCAGTATTGTTTCAGCATAGAACACCCCAAATGGGTTGATATACTGTAAAACAGACAACCACCTAATTTTTTAATTTCTATAAAAGCTGAAGAACATTCAGAACCCTTTTTTAAATGTTAAGGACTGTATTAAGCCAAATCAATTTTGCCCCATTCCAATTTTGTGTAATATTAGTTTAAGTTAAGGATGTAACAGTCCTATAAAATGTCTTGTATGTCTGATGGGGCATTTTCACGTTTAAGTTGAATACATTTTTTTGTTAATATATTTTAATGAAATTTCCTATACACACTATATAATATTAGACAAAACTAGAATACCCGTCCCAGGATGGGTAAAATTAATTCATCAGAACAGTTTTGCATCACTTTTATGTCACCTTACGAAAATGAAAATCAAAATATAATACTATTAAACCTATGTCTAGAATCCTTATTCCAATTTTGATCAAAATCCATTACATGATTTTGATTCTAGAAAATGTTTAAAACTTAAGGGGTCTTAAGAAGAAATTAAAATTCAAGGAATCTTGCTTAATTGGTGGTCTAATCACTATAGATCAAATTTAATGCAATCTGATACATTTGAATTTTTAAATGGGAGGTTATGCCCATATTATGCTCCCTAAAATCCCTTTAAATACTCTGAAGAAACTGGGTAATATTTATTAATTGATGTCTAATACCTATCGTTAAAATTTGACAAAAATAGAAGGTATCTGAATTTTCACAAAGGGGTTGCATCCCCTTTTTGCCATCTTTGCATAAAACTTAATTAAACTAACATTATCTACCCTTACATCTAGCAGCTATGTTCTAAAATTCATAACGATCAGTTAATTAGTTTAGAAGTGAAGCGTATACAAAGAAATGTATAAACATGTACACATACCTAACTGTATATAGAGATAAGCTTTATATGAAAGAATTTTTTTAAACATATTTTTTAAATTTATTTTTTAACTTTTTTTCTGAGTATAACTAAGAAAGATTTTGTTCTATATTGCGATCAGCTTTCAAAGAGTTTACTTGTTCTATATAAAAGCCCATCAGTTATAAATACAGCTTCAGTCAGAACTTTTATGTAAACCACAAAGGCGAAATGTAGTGAGATGATAAAGTTTGGTGTTCGTGTGAATATAACACATATTTTTAAAGATTTATAATTCCAAAGTTGAAAACTATGGAAAGCCTACAGGTATCATGACGAACTAATTTTAGAAAGTTGCAAGATTTTACAGGACATTTTATAGCAGGTCTGCTCAAGGTGTAAGCAGTGTTGTTGCATGGGTGTTTTACTAGGTCTGCTCAAGGTGTAAGCAGTGTTGTTGCACGGGTGTTTTACTAGGTCTGCTCAAGGTGTAAGCAGTGTTGTTGCACGGGTGTTTTACTAGGTCTGCTCAAGGTGTAAGCTGTGTTGTTGCACGGGTGTTTTACTAGGTCTGCTCAAGGTGTAAGCTGTGTTGTTGCACGGGTGTTTTACTAGGTCTGCTCAAGGTGTAAGCAGTGTTGTTGCACGGGTGTTTTACTCGGTGTAGCAGACTCTGACGTAACATCGGGTTAGGGGTACATTTTTAAAGAAAAACTGATTAACCTCATCGCATTACTGGTTGTCATGGTACTACATATGAATGGGTACATTGTCATCTCATCAGATGAGGTCAGGCCTGTGAGTGTCTTTGTTGTCTGTATCCTGTCCCAGATCAATACATGTTCGATTACCATACTGGCCGTGGTGATGCTGGAACAAAAAGGCTTATCTAAAGGAAGTGACAACACTGTTGTTAACAATTAATAACTTTTATTTGAGTTGACATCACCTGTGCATAATCAATAGAGTTTATACTTAAGGGTTTATTTGTCTAATCTGAGGATAGTAGTACCATCAGGTTAAGGTTAGCGAATATTTTAGTGGATCTCAACGAAATGATCAGATCAGTATTAAAAATACTCAGCTGATATTGCTGGTTGAAATCTAATGACCTTTACTCCATGGTGGCTAGCCTGACACTGTCCAACCAGCAGCCGGGACCCCTGGTAGATAGCTAGATTCTCGCCCTTCTCTAAGGTCTGGTGACTTATATAATATAGACATTATCATTTGTGTTCAATTATCTCTTAACCCTCCAAATGTCCAGTAACTCTTGAAATTCCAGTTGGTATCAAAGGAAAGAAACAAAGGTTAGCGTATCCGGAGTTAGATTGTATTTTGGGCTTTAAAATATATTGTAGTGAAGAGTGTTCATCTGAAATGAGCATTATCCTCTCTGGAAAAAATCCTGTCTCCTCTCCTAGGTGATCATTTCTGGATGCTATTTTCCAAATGCTCTCAAAGGCCGGGTGGGGGCAGCGTATATTCTTGCATACAAACCCAGCCCCAAAATATGCACCACATGAACACAACCTCGAGTGCACTATTCTACATTGAAAAATTTTCTACCATACAGAAAGTAAAACAAATTGCTGTGGTTCTTGAACTTTTCATAATTGCTAAGATTATTTTGAATATGGGAATGAAGATTCTACATGTTTTCATTCATTCCTGGAATATGCCTTGTGCAGTTGTGTGCATGATGTCCAGAAAATAAACGATACATGCTAACTTAGAAACATTGTTGAAAAACATTTAGAAAAAGTTTCTCTCCCCTTGTTGTTTCCCCACCTAACTTTTGAACATGACCAAATAAATGGAGAAAAATTCTTGGTTTCCAATTCCTATATTCTCTGGACACTTTTTTTCTTTTTATTGTCATTGCATACTTGTTAACCTGGTTAACATCATGCTCTTAACATGTCATTTCTGTCGGAGCACCTAATTCCAAAGATACTGATGTTTTCGTTCATGCCGTTTTCAAGGTGGAAGTCTGATAGTGATTTGATGTCTTTTATCACTTGGTCGAACCATGTCATCTTTGATCTTTCGGAGGGTCTTTTGGTAGGTTTTATGAGGCTTAAAGTGCTTAACGTGCAGGTGTTTCTTGTAGCAGTCTCATTAAATGGCCAACCCGTGATTCTTCTTTGAGTATAAGGCACTCCATGGTTTTGCTTCAGTGTGATTGTAGATGTCTTTGTTCGAGACTATCCTTGGCCAACTGAGTTGGATGACTCTTCTCAGTAGTTTCCTTTGAAAAGCATCAATGTTGTATTCTGATGTTTTGGTCAGTGTCCACAGCTCCGAATTGTACAGGAAAATGCGTTGGATGTATGTTGTAAATACTCTCCGTTTCACTTCTTCATTGACATGCTTGCTGTTGAAGACAGATTTATAGGTCTTGTATCCATCTACAGCAAGCCGTTTTCGTCTTTTAAACACTTTTCTATGGAAAGCAGAATGAACTCTGAAAGTTGACAAAATATTTCTATTGTCTTTTAACCAAACATGTTTAAATTGAATGATTGTTTATATACATATGATACAACATTATACGCCTGACTTTACACTTTTCACACCTTTCCCATGTAAACCTTAAACCCACACAAATATACTGTACCCTGAGGATTGAGGGATTTGCTAATATATTTTAGAGAAAATACTAAAATTAGGTTGAATCATGTATTGAACCTGAAGCTTCATGTATTTCCTAATAAATCAACCACTGATTCCACTTATGTATGTTTGGTTGTAATTGTTTCACATAGCCTTTTAAACGTTGTTTTTTTTTTGTATGATAGGCGTGTGATGGTGATGTCATGTCTGTGTTCAGCAAAAAAGAAAAATAGGTAATAAATGTCAATATTGTGAAATCGTCCATTTTGTAATATACTTTCTATAATTTTATTTTTGTTAATATGCAAATGACATAATTTTCATCTATCAGAAAAATTAGGGTGGATGAGTATTGTTTAAAAAAATAGATTTTCAAGGTTAGATATTTAACAATTGTTTTTTTGTTTTTGTTTTTAGAATAGGGTTTTGTTTGTATATTATAAAAGCTTCAAGTTCTTTGAAGTCAGGTTTTGTTTATAAAAATCGTTACTCACAAAAAGAGGATATTGGATTTCTATTTATACCCATCATATATTCATGGATAAAAAATACTACCATTGCATAAATATAATATTTTTCCTTCGTTTTAGGTTAATTTTAATAAAATTCAAAAAAGAATTAAATCTACAAAGTTTTTTTCTGTTTTCTTTGTTTTATAATTTGTTGTCATATTTATTTTATTGAAAATCTTTGTCCGTGTGATTGGCCTAAAGGAGTTCAAATCCTATCAAATCTGTTGTCATTTATACACTAATACTTTTGTTTGTACCAATCGAAGATACGTCCTCAACAATCAGTCTGAGTGAAAGTGGCTTCGTTGCTGTCGAGCTGAAGTATGATTCTGTTCAGTCCTATGAGATCCACTCTCTCAGGTTTTACCTTCTGTTTGAGAAGGGGTTACTTTATTGTTAATCGCCCTGGACGCTGCCCTTACCGGGGAATGCCGACGAGGTTGCTCAGGCATTTTTTGTGAGCCAGAGTGCACTTCACCTAGTGCGCTGGCTTTTCAAAACCTTACCTGACCTTGTGTCTAACCTTCTGCAGAGGAGCTAAATAAACATTCACTAATACTTTTGGGAAACGTATAAACCTACAATTTTCCACCAGCTTGTGGTAAAAATAGCAGCTTTTGTTCAATTAAGCGTATACAACAAAGTTTGTTTTGATCTTAAATGATTGAAAAGGCCCGATTTTTTTTTTTTTTATTAAAAACATTTTTTCTTACTAATGAGTCACAACTTATCAAGGCCAAAAGCCGCTTAGGATCAGGGTTAATGAGATGGATAGATTATCAGTTGAATGATAAATATTACAAGACAAGTTTTTATTCATATTGGATTTGAAGACGACCAGTTTGTAGTCTGCAGGAAAGCAGTCTCATGGTAATGTGTTTCACAGATGGGAAGTTCTTGGAAAGAAATTCCGTTCATGGAAATTCTGTTTGATGTTTGGCACATGAAGGAAGAAAGGAAAGTCCTTTGCAGTTGTGGTAGAGAGATGAGTTCTTGCTGTGAATGTCTTGCAAGGAGATACTAGAGATTGGAGCTCAGTTGAACACATTTCATGGAAATAACGATCGAGTAGAGAAAGACTAGCACTGTCTCTTCTGTGAGAAAGAAGCTGTAAAGGACAGAATAAATCACCCCCTACTACTAGATTGCCAAGTGTTACTTAATTTTATTAATTAATCTTCAGATTATTGAAGCATTTTCAGAAAGAAAGAAATTTCGACTGAGTCACTTATTTATTTATTTTTCCTGAAGGTAACCCCCCCCCCCCATCTCCCGCAAAAAGATATATTTGAAATCCCAAGTATAAAACAGTAAAACAATTGTTGAAAGAATAAGTCTTTAAAACTATGAACCACTGAGGTTTCTTGTTGTTTTGATTTAATATGAACGACGTATATACGATAACCTCACCCACAGA
>OY744538.1:60601168-60691168 GCA_963556195.1 Sepiola atlantica
TAACGGCATATCGACTGATCACTAAAATCTAACGGCATATCGACTGATCACTAAAATCTAACGGCATATCGACTGATCACTAAAATCTAACGGCATATCGACTGATCACTAAAATCTAACGGCATATCGACTGATCACTAAAATCTAACGGCATATCGACTGATCACTAAAATCTAACGGCATATCGACTGATCACTAAAATCTAACGGCATATCGACTGATCACTAAAATCTAACGGCATATCGACTGATCACTAAAATCTAACGGCATATCGACTGATCACTAAAATCTAACGGCATATCGACTGATCACTAAAATCTAACGGCATATCGACTGATCACTAAAATCTAACGGCATATCGACTGATCACTAAAATCTAACGGCATATCGACTGATCACTAAAATCTAACGGCATATCGACTGATCACTAAAATCTAACGGCATATCGACTGATCACTAAAATCTAACGGCATATCGACTGATCACTAAAATCTAACGGCATATCGACTGATCACTAAAATCTAACGGCATATCGACTGATCACTAAAATCTAACGGCATATCGACTGATCACTAAAATCTAACGGCATATCGACTGATCACTAAAATCTAACGGCATATCGACTGATCACTAAAATCTAACGGCATATCGACTGATCACTAAAATCTAACGGCATATCGACTGATCACTAAAATCTAACGGCATATCGACTGATCACTAAAATCTAACGGCATATCGACTGATCACTAAAATCTAACGGCATATCGACTGATCACTAAAATCTAACGGCATATCGACTGATCACTAAAATCTAACGGCATATCGACTGATCACTAAAATCTAACGGCATATCGACTGATCACTAAAATCTAACGGCATATCGACTGATCACTAAAATCTAACGGCATATCGACTGATCACTAAAATCTAACGGCATATCGACTGATCACTAAAATCTAACGGCATATCGACTGATCACTAAAATCTAACGGCATATCGACTGATCACTAAAATCTAACGGCATATCGACTGATCACTAAAATCTAACGGCATATCGACTGATCACTAAAATCTAACGGCATATCGACTGATCACTAAAATCTAACGGCATATCGACTGATCACTAAAATCTAACGGCATATCGACTGATCACTACAATCTAACGGCATATCGACTGATCACTACAATCTAACGGCATATCGACTGATCACTACAATCTAACGGCATATCGACTGATCACTACAATCTAACGGCATATCGACTGATCACTACAATCTAACGGCATATCGACTGATCACTACAATCTAACGGCATATCGACTGATCACTACAATCTAACGGCATATCGACTGATCACTACAATCTAACGGCATATCGACTGATCACTACAATCTAACGGCATATCGACTGATCACTACAATCTAACGGCATATCGACTGATCACTACAATCTAACGGCATATCGACTGATCACTAAAATCTAACGGCATATCGACTGATCACTAAAATCTAACGGCATATCGACTGATCACTAAAATCTAACGGCATATCGACTGATCACTACAATCTAACGGCATATCGACTGATCACTACAATCTAACGGCATATCGACTGATCACTACAATCTAACGGCATATCGACTGATCACTAAAATCTAACGGCATATCGACTGATCACTAAAATCTAACGGCATATCGACTGATCACTAAAATCTAACGGCATATCGACTGATCACTAAAATCTAACGGCATATCGACTGATCACTAAAATCTAACGGCATATCGACTGATCACTAAAATCTAACGGCATATCGACTGATCACTAAAATCTAACGGCATATCGACTGATCACTAAAATCTAACGGCATATCGACTGATCACTAAAATCTAACGGCATATCGACTGATCACTAAAATCTAACGGCATATCGACTGATCACTAAAATCTAACGGCATATCGACTGATCACTAAAATCTAACGGCATATCGACTGATCACTAAAATCTAACGGCATATCTGACTCTGAAGTAGTTTGACTTGTTCAAGAAGACCTTGTTTTAGTTCAGTGTAGAAGAGCATAAAAATTGTAACTTTAAAGGCGTAAATGTTTTTCATTCTAATCAAAAAACCATGTGTGAAACCAGTTTTCTCTTTCTATTCTTCTTTCTATTGGTGTATTTATGTGAAAATTAAAGAACTTGCAAATTAGAAAGAACACAAAATGAAATGTATATCGTGTTTAACTAAGGCGATGTTTTTGTAAGGAAGTGCTATCTCTATCTAAAAATCGACAGTGTAAAGACTTAAAATTTATGGTTGAATTTCACACCGTAATGAAACATAACCATGTGTGAAACTAATTATCTGGGTCTCTCCATGCATCTCTATCTATTTATGTGAACTATTTATGAAAATCAGATTTTTTTCATTGTCATTGAAGGTCATAACCTATGATCGTGTACGCTTCTCCAGTAACCATGAATACTTGCCCAACAACGGCACATATATACACCTTCAATGTCTTAGTCTTTTCAATGCATTCATTTTCTCACTGTTTTTATTTATTTTTTCAATCTTTCTTCTGTTTTGCCATGTCGGCAAGATGAAAATAAAACTGGAAACAGGGCCACCTATAGGCCATTAGTGGCAATCTGTGATGCTGTAGGCCGGGGTCCTGGTGGCTAGGCATTCGTCCACATTGGCCCTTACTTTGACTAGACAGAAGGTCGGAGAGGCCTAATCTGATCAATCGACTGGTTAGGTCATGCTCTAGTATCTATAAGTTCATCCCCAACCTTATTTTTCCATTTTATTTTTCTCCCCAAATAGATACTAGAAGGCAGTGGCTGAGGGTCAATAATGTTGAACAAAGAAGATTACCAATGCCAAAGAGTAATGCTTTGCTTGAAGTGGTGTTTTCTGAGAGTTATGCCTCCCTCTTTCAGAATTCCCTTCTAGAAGTAATGTTCCCACTTTCACTGTGAAATTTACTTCGAAGAGCAATGTATTCTGAGAGCAGTGCATTCTGGTTATCTGAGAATGTATTCTAGGAATATAAATAATTACCCTACCTATGGAATTATATTTGGCGATTGGTTTAAGGGATTGTCTTTTTCCAGCTTGGATGTGGGTATTCTCAAAGAGTACCGTTTTTAAGGAGTAATATATTCTAAGAGCAATGTATTCTAGGAATAAAAATAATAATCCTACTTATAGAACTACATTTGACAATTAAATAACCCATAGATGGTTTATATGCCGTAAAACAAACCAAACCTAGACATCTTCCTTCTGCTGCAGAACACAATTATGGAATACTATCATTTTATCATTTATTTAATATTTTATATTCTATGTCTATTTCCTCATTGTCATTGCTGATTTAATGGTATTAGTGTTTAGAAGATATGGAGAAATATTTTAAGTTATTTCGGCCATACTGCTGCCATCAATAACTATGAGTCTGATTTCCATAAGGCAATGATAGTCTTAAACCGGATTTCTTTTTTGCTTACCTGACGATGATTGGATTGATGACAGAATTGTGTGTTTACAGCTGCTGATTAGCTGAACACTTTATCCGGTTCTGAATATTTTTTTCATGAATCTAAAACCACACCTAAAGGTTGTTGTAGGATATTTGGGCTAGTCTCTTTCTAAATGTTGTAAACTATTTAAGTGCAGATTCTTTTTAGGCTTGGTTACTTTTAGGTTTTTCTAAAGATATACTTAATGAATATTTAACCTGTTTTGTCCTCACATATTTTGTACTGCAGGCTTTTAACCTGTTGACTTGGCATTTTTTACTAATTCTAATCATGTTACCAAATTTACTTGTATTTACCTTGTCCTTTAAAATAAACATTTTTTCTTTAATTTTATTTTGAATTTTGAAGTTCAATTCACTCTTCTCTGTAGCCTTTCATTTTATAAATAGTAAACTAGTCTCTCTACTGGCTGTAAAATTCGATATTCTTGTAGCTAAATGTTGAAAAAAATGGATAGCCAAACATGATAGAAAAAAAAAAGTTCCAACCACCCTTGATATACACCCCCACCTCCCACCATTATCGCCTGGCTTTCACACTCCCTCTCTGTCTATTAGCCAGGCGTAGAGGTACAAGCACTAGGACGCCTCTAAAGACGTCTAGTGCTTGGCCTTGTTTCCTGACTAGGGCAATGAATGCCATCTCTCTTTCTCTATCTGGGTAACTTGGGGAAAGTTTTTTCGTCACTATGTCCTACATGACTAGTCTGGGTCACTCTTGTTCCGACAGGTTGCGGGTACAGGTTAGCTTGTCTAACTGCTGTTTCCGACTGGTAGTTAGGAGCCCTTACTCTTAGGTAGTGCTAAGAACGGCTGCTTCATCAACAATTGCATAATATCTGGGTAATTGTACATTCCATGTCGCGCATGGAAAGGGACCCTACAGTTATCTCCGGTGGGCTTTCCCGAGGCCACAACCCCCATGGACCAAGTCACGACTAATGGACTGGTTGTGTGAGCTTATTGGCACCAAACAAGTACCCACCTTTGCCCTCCCCACTCTATCTCAAAACAAACATGAATTTACAAAATAAAAAAAAACCTAAACCAGACACCCAACAAAAAAGATATTTGCCTCCGCCCTTGAGGCTCGCATTCACAAATATCCGGGGACTTAGAACAAACATTAACGACGTAGAAACTTTTCTCCTGACAAACTCCCCGGATATCCTAGCACTAAGTGAAACAAACCTTCAATCCTCAATCTCCTCTCATCACTTTGACATTACTGATTACCTTCCACTCTACCGTAAGGACTCTGATAAACATATGCACGGGCTAGGAGTTTATGTTTGGAACACTCTCCCCTTCACTAGAGAAAATAGGTTAGAATCAGATGACCAAGCCTACATGTGCTTTAGATTGATTTTTACACCACAGCGTTAGTTACTTATATTTCTCATACCGTTCTCCTTTGACCCAGGACTGTACCCTGCTTGACTCTGTCTCTGAAATCTTAGATAGAGCACTCTCACTCGACTCGAATGCCCAAATACATGTATTTAAGGATTTTAATGCACACCACCGTGACTGGTTGGGATTCTCCAGTGTTACTCATGCAGCTGGGAACTCTGTTTAATTTCTCCTCAGCTCACGACCTCTCACAGACTGTCACTTTTCCGACCCGCCTTCCTGATCGTGCAGACCAGCAAGCCTCACTTCTCGACCTGTTCTTGACCTCACTACCCGAGGGTTGTGTGGCGAATGCCCATAGCCTGTTCGGAAACTCTGATCACATTGTGGTAATGATACTTATCACCTTAAAAACTCGTCCAAAAGCTGAAGAGCCGTTGCTCAAAACTATGAGAAACTATGAGCAGACTGATTTTGAATTCCTCAGGGATCACATCAGCGATGCTCCATGGACTGAAACCTTCTCACTCCCTGCTGATCAGTGTGCAAATGAGCTAACCGAATGGGTCAAAGCAGGCATTGATGCTTATGTGCCCACGTGAAAATTTTTCAGCAAACCCCACTCTTCTCAATGGTTCACCTCAGAATTGCTAAGAGGCAGAAGGCATTCTGAAAATTTGGCCGAATAGAAAGAAATTTAAAGAGGCAAGAAATGATAGCAAAGTAGTGATAGATGAAGCAAAGAGAAGGTATACAGAGATAACCAAAAAACGCATTCAGTCACAGAAACTAGGTACTCATGATTTCTGGAAAATCTACAATAGTGTGATGGACAATCGACAATTCCCCTGCTATCAAATCACAACGATGTTGTTCGCACAGCAACTGATAAGGCTGAACTACTTGCCCAGCATTTTGCTTTAAACTCCACTTTGGACTCAGCAAACCACGCTCTCCCTAAATTCCCATTGCGGACTGAAGCCACACTTTAGAACCTGGTCATCACCCCATCTCAAGTCAAGGACATCATAAAAAACCTTGACACCTCCAAAGCCTGTGGGCCTGATCTTATATCAGTAATAGTAATAAAGAAATGCTCTGCTGAGCTGGTCCCTGTCCTCTTCAAACTATACAACAAATGCCTTGCTGAATCTTGTTTCCCTGATAGTTGGAAAATTGCCTCTGTGGTACCAGTCTTCAAGAATTCTGGAGATAGAACTGATCCTCTAAACTACCGCCCAATCAGTCTACTCCCGATCTTTGCTAAAATCTTTGAATCATTAATCAATCTAGCGATAGTCTGGCACCTAGTTAATGGTAAACTTCTTTCTGATCATCAATACGGATTTAGACAAGCACGATCTACCACAGATATCCTAACGGTCATCTCTGAACGCATATATCATACACTGGACAAGACAGGTGAAGCTAGAGTGGTAGCGCTTGATATATCCAAGGCCTTTGACAAGGTCTGGCATAAAGGTCTTCTCCTAAAACTGCACTCATATGGTATTACCGGACAAATATTTAACATAATTAAATCCTTCCTGACAAAAAGAAAGATCCACGTTGTTTTAAGCAACATTACATAAATGCTGGTGTACCCCAGGGATCAATCCTTGGACCTGTACTGTTCCTGATTTTCATAAATGACCTCCCTGATGCCATTGAGACTGAGATAGAAATATTTGCTGACAACACCATGCTCTACTCTCGTCATGTGGGCAAAATCGACGTGCACATATCTGAGGCAATGCTGAATCCTTAGAAAATTACCTCCAGTCTGTAGTGAATTGGAGTAAAAAATGGATGATAACTTTTAATGCCGCAAAGACAAAGCTAAAATAACTACAAGAAACCTCTTCAACCACCAATTGTCATGGCACCCTACCTGAGAATTCATCATTCAAACTCCTTGGCTTAATTTTCACAGATAACATGAATTGGAATAAATACATTGAAGACATTGCCAGGGCTCCCTCTACCATGCTAGTAAACTTCTCACACCTGACATTATCCTATATCTCTACAAAGCCACCATCCGCCCATGCATGGAGTATTGTTACCACATCTGGGCTGGGGCATCATCCACTAGTCTCTCTCTCTCTTAGACAAGGTCCAAAGAAGAGTTGCCAACTTAATAGGTCCCTCACTATCCATCAAGGTCAAGCCCCTGTCCCATCGCCGCAATGTTGCTTCCTTGTGCCTGTTTTACAAGTACTTCAATAGATTGTACTCTGATTAACTTGCTGCTCTGGTGCCCCCACGACGTAAATTCACTAGACCTACCCGACAATCTGCCAAATCCCATCCATTCACTGTGGAGGTCCCCAGATATCGAAGAGCTTTCTACTCCAAAACCTTCTTTGCTCGTACTGCTGAACTCTGGATTCCCTCCCTGCTCTCTGTTTTCCTGACGGTACTGACATGCAGAAATTTAAAACTTATGTAAACTTTAAAATTTAGCAGTCATTTTTTTTTTTTTAACATAGTTCACCCCAAACAAGGCAGGCCGCTACTGAGAAAAAGGATGAAAGTTTGGAGGGGGGGGGGGGTGTCAACCTAAATTGGGAGCTATGCAGCGAGATGGCTGCACAGCTCCCAATTTAGGTTGACCCCCCCCCTCCAAACTTTCACCCTTTTTCTCAGTAGCGGCCTGCCTTGTTTGGGGTGAACTATGTTAAAAAAAAATTTTTAAAATGACTGCTAAATTTGAGGTTTTAAATTTGATAAAACTGACAAAAACTATGTAATCCTCAACCATTTGTGTTTGTGTCGTCCAACCTGTGGATGAATAGATCTGGTTGCCCTCTTTTGATGTGGATCCCTCTTAGATACGACAGGCGGCGTGGATTCATAATGTTACATTTGCAAAAATATGCAAATAAATATGTTCAGTCTTGAATAATGTATTTTTGTTTTTTCCACTCTTATATATACAAGACTGTGATCTGTTGGGTCACAAGCACTACCATACTTTGTTCCACTTTGATTTCATTCAAAATTCATAATCTGATATATCTGCTAAGAAATGCTTCTTGTATAACTAAAAAAATGAGTCTCTTTACTTCTATATTATCTTTATGAACAATATAGAAGTAATGAGTCCTATTATTTTGCTTATTTTGTTACATACGTGTTAATGGTATGCACGAACACTAGAGTTGGGCGGTTTTGAAATTTTGGTATCGGTTTCGGTTTTTTTCCCTCGGTTTACGGTTCGGTTTTTCGGTTTTTTTGAAAAAAAATTTTTTACTATGGAAGCTATTCATTCTCTTGTGTGATGATTAGTTATTATTCAACGTTTAGTTGAATTATGCCACTGTTTCGATAATTTTGTGACTGAATCATTCTCCATGATATGAATCATATAAGTTTTAAGGTGTTGACTGTTGTAATCAAAGTTCTGATACCTTTTTAACAGTTAACTCGTTAAAACAGTGACCAAAGATTCATGAAAGATTTCTGAAGAATAAAACTGAGTTTGAATATACATTCTATCTAATTCTTTAACCCATCAGAAGCTAAAATATAACTCAGAAATGCAAGAAATTAAAAAACGAAAATTTATTTAAACAAACAAAATAATTTTACAAATAAAATTAAGCAAAAATGATGATGAAAATGAAATATTGTCAAAATTATTTGACAGATAAAAATTTTAATTTTTTAATAGGTGAAAATGTTTGCAAGACGTTGTGTCTTGTCGCGTAAAATAAACACACCATATACTTCTCGAATTGCCGGTGTTGACTGTTGGGATGTCTGTCATTTTGTGTGCTCGAAGTTCTGTCAACTGGTGCGTGTTGGGGTTAATATTTGTTTTTAAGACAGGGTAATAAAACTTTATAGACATGCGTAAAAGACACCCGAAAACCGCGCCAAGGGAAACGGAAGGATGGTTAAAAAAAAGTAGAGATTATTAATTCACCTAAAGTCATTTTTTAAGCTTTAAGGTAATTTTAGTCATAGAATTCATGACTTGGATTAAAGTTTAATAATTAAACTTTCGAATAAATTGTCAACTCTAAATAAATACCATATTAACAATTTAGTAAAATATAAATCGTTGCATAGTCTACTTTTTGAATAACCCATTTTTGGGAGAGAAAACGGTATAGTTGAGAGATAGTTCTCTAGAAATTACAATTTATGTATGAAGTGGCTTTTCAAAAGTAAACAATGAAATGCCTAATGTTTAAAATAATTTAAAAAATCCGAATAAAGTGACATTAGCATTGGCAACTACTTTTTTTCTTTTTAAATGTTTATACTTACTCACTACTTTTCGTTTATTTACTTTTACAAGTATTTTTTCAAAATTTCATTTTAATAACTTATTTTTTTAGATAACTCTGAAACAAACAAATAATTATTTTACAATTTTGAGTTGAATCAAATAGATTTTCGACATTATACGGAACGTGTTTGATTTTTTCTTTTTCATTTGAAAATAGTTTATGCTAAAAATACGATGTCATGTTGTCTGTCGTATTTCTCTTTTTTTCATTTGAAAATTCAAAATGTTAATGATAAACAAACTGTAAACAAAGATTTCTTCCTACAAGTAGCAATACACATGAAAAAATTTAAATTGCTTAAAATATCTCAATAATGGCATATATAGAAAGAGCTTGATGATCTAAGAAAGAATCTTTTTAAATTTTTTAAATCTGACTAAAAATAAGGAAGTTATGACTATTTTTGTGCCTCACACAATTGGATATTTTCCCCTCTTTAATACCATATGCGTTTCGTCACATTTTTTACACTAATTTTTCAGTAAAAATGTTATATCTTTGTTAAAACACAAGATTAAGCAATGAAATTTACCATATAAGTGTATTTTTGTACAAGGAATCAGAATATGCCACTGAAAATCTCCAGAAATTAATGGTTTCCAAGTAATCTGCACTAAGTGCACATAAATATGCTGCAATACCTTAAAAATACCATGAATCCATTAAAAGAAAGAAGTTAGAAAACTCAAAGTTGAATTGTAATACATTTTATGTACAAGAAACTAAAATCTAATACTAGGACTGTTTAAAAATGAATATATTGCAAGATTTCTTTAGCATTATTGTAGATTTACACCTTCTGCTAACTCACCCCCTTACCTCCCCAAAATATGAGATTCTACTTTTTTTATTTAGGCAATTAGATGTTAACACCCTGAAAAACTTGGCAGAAAGAAAGAAACAAAAACAATTATTTTAGAATTTAAAGTGGGGATCAGTTTCACATAAAATAATCCCCCATTTCAAGGCCATTCTAGCGTTTTAGGACAGTTAATTATTTTTTCTATGGGAGATAAATCCTGTGCGTGTTTCTTGTTTTGTTTTTTTTTTCTTTTTTTTTAGACGATTATAAGGGTTTTTTGTGGAACGACGGGGGCTTACCACTTGAACTTCAGGTTAGTGGTAGGGCTAGGGGCAATTAAGTGTGAACACCCTGAAAACTAAGCAGAAAGAAAAAAAAACAATTCATTTAGAATTTCGAGGGGGGGATTAGTTTCACATATATTTAATGCAGAATAATTCACCATTTCCGGGCCATTCTAGCGTTTTAGGGCATTAATCAATTTTTTTCTATGGCAAATAAATCCTGTGCGTTTTTTTTTATGGGCGTCTGCTTTTTTTTTTTTTTTTTTTTTTAGACGATTATGTGTGGTTTTAATAGGCTTTTTTGTAGGATTAGGGCTTCCTACTCGGACTTAGGGTTAGTGATAAGGTTATGGAAGGGGTTTTGTTTTGGATGGAGGTTGCCATTCGGACTTAGTGTTAGGGTTAAGGGAGTTTTTTAGGAGTGGCTTGCCACTCATATTTAAGGTTAATGGTACGATACGTTCAAGATGGCATTTTTAGGAGGTGGGCTTGTTAGTCGTACCTAGAGTTAATGGTAGAGTAATTATTTATTTTATAAATTTCACTAAAAGGCAAGAATGGCCGGGAAATCGGAGATCATTTTACATTAAATTTATATGCGAAACTGATCCCCCACTCTAAATTCTAAACTATTTTTTGTTTTGTTTTTTCTTTTTTTCTTCAAGACTTTAAGACGTAATCGCCTAAAAAGTAGAATCTTAATTTTTTTTTTTAAATTGGCGACTAGAAATTCATTACTACTAGAAGTTCGAAAGTTGAGTGAAAACCAGTATTTTTTAAAGTTTTTTTTATAAAAGAACCAAATAGGATTAACTTTTTTAAGCACAAAAAGTATTTTTATCTTACTTTTAAAGAAGTTTATAAACGTATTTTACAAAGCTTTACAAGACGCTGCTGCTGATTGATTGTTATATCAGCAATACTAGCAGCCATTGTTGACTTTCGCTCAAAAAAAGGACAATATTTTTTAGGATAAGATAATTTAAAATTACTATTACCGAAAGACAAAACAACGTACAATTATAATTTTAATGCATAAAAAAAGATGAAAGATTAATTTATTTACTAGTTGGGTACGAAAAATGTAACAACATTTTCTATATTCATATTTTAAAATGTTTAAAATTCGTTCTAGAATGAAAATAAACAAAAATCGCCTCGTGTTTATAGCAGTAATTGCAGTAATATATTTGTTCAATCTGTCCTCTTACTAATATAACATTTTTTGGTAATATTCAATTTTATTCAAATCGGAAAATCTTTTCAACCGTGTTTCCTTGTATATGGTGGCTTACTGTAGTAAAAACACAATACCGAACGGTTACGGTTTTAAAAAAAAAACCGATTCGGTATGGAGACGAAACCGAAAAACCGCGGTTTTTCGGTAAAACCGCCCATCTCTAACGAACACACTATGTAAATTATCTGAAAATAGTTTTTCTTTCTTTAAATACTCACAGAGACAATAACACTATTAGAGTGAATGAATCAACATACAGTGAGAGACGACCGGAGAAATATATAAATAGCTGAGAGATGAGTGAATTGTGCAGTAAAATACAAATCACAGCTAATTAGAAGAATTCAAATATAATTTTTTTCCAACATAACTCAATCCCAGTTTCCGGTTTCCTTTGTGATGGGTGAATTCATTTTAACACGTGGTTCCTGGTATTTCTATTTTAGGTTTTAATTTTTAAATTGTTATGTTTTTTTAATTTTATTTTTTATCTATTTATTTATTTATCTATTTATTTATTTATTGTTAGCCTAAGGTAAATTTATTTCTGTGTAAGCAGCTGTTTGCTATTTCACTTCTAGAATTTAGTAGATTTCGGGGATCTTTAAAATTTAGGATTTCGTATTTTTCATTCAGGCAACAGGATATAGGCAAATCCATTGATAACAAACAATAGGAGACGATATAGGGAGTGACACCAACAAAGCCTTTGTTCGTGGGAAGCCCAACGATTGGCTGAGAGAACTACAAAGAATCTGATTGGTTAACTAGCAAGCCGTGTATATATAAAAACACCCGGCAAAAATAACTCCATGCATTTTAGCCTGAAGATTCCCCCCGGGGATAAAACGCGGGAGCCTCTGTGTAGCTTGATTGCCATAAATATATTTTCATAGCTTACTATATATATATATATATATATATATATATATATATAGTGTCTCAAAATTGAAATTAAAATGAATTCCTTGTCATCAAATTAAAACATATAATGGAGTTTTATCTACGAGTTAATTTCATTTTCGTTTACATAAGATGTCCAGCCTGTTAACCACTGGTGGCATGGTGATCATCATTGACAGCATCGACACCAATGTCATGTTCAAGATTCTTTTCATCCAAAATATCTTGCAAACATGCAGACAAATAAACTCATACACTTTATAGATATGTTTATACAGGGTGGGCCAAAATAAGGGTCCTATCTTTAAATTTGAATAACTTGAATTTGAATAACTTCCACAAAATAAAAGTTAAACTCACCAAACTTTATGTGTGTGTAGACTGACCCTTCCGAGATTTTTTGAAATAAACAAAACAAATTTTAGCCGAAAAACACTTCTTAAAACTTACAAAAACTAAAGTATTGTTTTTTACACTGTTTTGAGTTTTTTAAGCAAAAATAATGTTTTCTAAATGAGGGTACGTTCCTTAGGGCTAATACGGCTCATGCTTGCTTCGGAAGGGGTCCTTTACTTATTCTAAAAAAAAAAATTTTTTAAAATCAATAAATAAAAAAGTTATGAATTTTTAAAAATAGGACCCTTATTTTTGCCCACCCTGTATAAGAAACTTTAAAGAAAATTTGTTTTTTTTACTTAAAATATTACCTGGCACCTTTCAACGCAAATCTAATTTAAACTTTGGCAAAGTCTGTTTTTAAAAATAGAAGAAAAGAAACTAGCCAAAATAGAAGAAAAGAAACTAGTCTCGCTCTTTTTCATGTATTTATATTTTGTATGTAAATCAGTGTTGGCCTTGTAACTATCAATTAGTACATAACAATTCCACAAGATTTTAATTAGAAAAGGAATTCTTTTACAAACTTACTTTTTTATATAAAAAAAGATTTCAGTTGCAACAAAGAAATCGTGAAAAGAATTTCACTGTGGAATCCTATTTGCAAATAAAAAAATCAGTATTTGAGAGGACTTTAAAAATGGGAAGACATTATCTACTCGTGCGTCTGTTTCTATAGATTTTGACCTTGAAGATATTCCATTAAGACGTTTGAAACGAATGCTTTGTGTCACATTTGTTCCATTCCTTTTTATTTTATTTATTTACTTTTTTTTTACTTCAATTCACCTCAGACAAGGCACATTGTCACTGAGATGTAAGGGGCTACTGTGAATGAGGGACCAGAATTATAGGGGGCATTCTAAGTGGGGAGTTGTGCAGCAAGATGTCTGTTCACATTACATTTAAATTTATGCATGTTTTTACTGTCAAGGAAACAGGTAGCAGGGAGGGAATTTCAAAGGCAAGTAGTTCGAAGAAAGAGGCTATTAATGTAGAAACTTTTCCAGCATATGGGGGACCTCTACAATGTAAGGGGTAGGAATTTACTGATTGTCAGGTTTGTCGGGGGTATTTACGTTGAGGGGGCACAAGATCAGCAAATGATTTGCTAACAGACTTTCCCTTTTCCTTTCAGTTTGATTCTGTTTTTATTCATTTGAAAGGTGTGACGTTCTGTATCAACTCCAAATAATGTTACACCCTGTGCAAGCCCCTTAATTATGTGATAGACACTATTACCTGACACAGCACTTATTAACATTTATTATATTTTTCCGGAATTTGGCTCTGAGGGTATGTTCCTTGAATTCTGTAATGATGTCTACAGTGAAACATGTGAGCGAGAATGAAGAAGGAAAGCAAACCAGTCAAGTTGATACAATAAGCTATGATCCACACCTCCTCGCCAACCCTTCTCTCCTCTCTCTCTTTTAGCCCGGTGACGTTAAGAAAGACAGAGTGAAAGAAACCGACAGCCTAACACATTGTCATTCATCTTGCCTTCCTCTTCTCTTACCCTTATGCAAATAATGTAACATGAGTGTGCATGTTTCAGTTTATATTTGTTTTGATTTTCTCTCCTAACCCCGTTTAAAAACTCATTCGCTCAATATTCTTTTATTTTCCAAATTATTATTTACATGGCAAATTTCTAGTCGGAAAGTAATCAATCAAATTAAAACGTAATTTGCAAGGAATTTCCCGTTCATTACAGATTACATTAAAAGTAATAGTAAAAAGATGGAATTGTCCAAGAAGCATAACAAATAATTATTTTTTATCTACAAATACAGTATTCAATTTATCGTATTTTGCAATAAACAAATCGAATCGACTATTTAAATTGTTTCAATGGTAAAATGTAACTAGAATGTATTAAAATAACACATTTTTATGCAAACTTATACTTAATTGTTGATATATTAAAGCTGACTGAGTTAACGTTTGTTTCCTAAAGGCTTTTCCTATATATTTTAATGACATGGAATGTGCATACTGTTCAATGAATTCATCACATTACCCATTTCTTACTAAGTTTCTCGTCATCACTCTTACCATCCATCACTAAATGGTGTTTGACTCTCCACCTCTTGCTGTATATAACTTCCGATTCTCGCTCTTTATTAACAGTCAAAGATAATAAAACTAACTATAAATGAAATCCGGTCTTCATTCTCGGCCACCTGTTTATGAGATATGGGAGTTTAAACCCTTTTTCCCCAAATTGAAGAGGAATAATTCTGGTCAGGAAAGCTTTCTCAGGGGAGATAACTTTGGTCCTGACAAGCCTATCATAAATTGACATTGGATCAATTAGGTTTCAAGGGACCCCAGAAATAAGCAAATATGAAAGGGAAAAATTCGGGTCTACACCGGTTTCTTTGACTTCCGGTTGACCTTCACACACTCATGTGGTATCTGTAAACAACCTGTTTGGTTTTTCGTCACAAAGTCGATTTTTAATATAGGGAAAGATTTATTTTAAGAAAAAAGTGGGGGATATTAAATATTTTTTGGGTGCGTTTTTTTTTTTTTGCAGAACTTTTTAAAAAACAAACGAATCCTTGCAGAGATCGTGTCCCTATTTGTCAAAACAGAAGATTCTATTTTTCGTGTTGTCTACACTTTCAACGTCCTAAATTCGTGTTTTCCAATCACTTCATTCTCTACAATTATTTGATTTATATTTAAATTATAATTATAATAAGTATATACATTTTTTCTTTTAAAGGTCAAGTTTTGAAAAAGATATTTTCTGTGTGCCTTTTTTAATATAATCCAATATTTATTTAAATATTTTTTTGGTAAAACATTTGGCTTTTGTTCTTGATCTTTTGGTTAGGAGCAAAGTAATACTACACTTTATCTTTCTTCTCCTCGGTGAGTGTGCGAAGGTCAACTGGAAGTAAAAAAAAAACAACAAAAAAAACGGTGTAGACCCGAATTCGTCCCGTTTATATTTGCTTATTTCTGGGGTCCCTGAAACCAAATTAGTCCTTAACATTAAACATGCATATACACATGAACATCATGTTATTTAAAAAACAATACAGATTTGTATCTTTAGAGATAAGAAAATAAATTGCATAATTAAAATTTAACTTTTATTTATTTTTTACTTTTTTTACTATTATAGGCCAATTGTACCTAAGTTGTATTGGATACTTCCTATGTTGGCTGTAAACTCTCATATGATTAAGACCACTTCTTCGAACAAAACTATTTACATGCATGAATGTGAGTCTTAAGTCCACAGGAGTTTTCAAATACTGATCTAGTGATTCATTTATTAAGCCATTGGTTCAAGATTAATATGAAAGGCAACCCCTAAACTTAAATCCTGTTAAATAATGGTGTTTAGCTGCGACCCTTTCCATTACTTCTAGGGAAATACTGAACATCCCTGTAAAAATGCGTGTTTTATGCCAATCACAGGGAAAGATAAGATGATTCGAACACTGTCCCATTGATGACAAACACTGACGTTAGCAGAGACGACTTGCAATGTGTTTATTTTAACATCCGGAATAGTGAGTCTAAGGATAGTTATTAAAATCCAGTTGGTTTGAATAAGTCAGATTTAAGTCTAAAAGAAGGAAATAATTCGCATTTTGGATCGTTAGTTTATTCTGAACTTGATGTGAATAAAGATGCAAAAGAAGTCAGAGAAAGTGTTCAGTGAATTATTTTATTGAGTGTGGCTACAAGTCCATAAGTATTTTCATATATATATATATTTCAATCCTTCTTTAGGAAAGTATGTTATGACAACAAGTTAAGCATTTGTTATCTCCCTTTTCAAAGCTGGATCAATTGATTATAAAACCTGTAATATTTGCATTGAACATTTTTAGGAACACCTTTATCTTCTGGTATTTACTTTTTTAATTGTTTTTAATTAATAACTAACAAAACATTTTTTTTTCTTCACATGACATGTTTGCCATTTCTCTTCATCCAAATACACATTGTTTAATTCTGCTGTTTGAAGCAATTTATTGATCCGGTCTATTAATATTAATGGTTGCTGTGAATTTTCTCTAGGGGGGAGTTGCACAATCACATCCATAGTATACAAAACCAAAGTCATATCCGGTGTAAACTCCAAGAAAGAAGAAATTTACATTGGAATGACTCAAGGAACTTTCAAAGAGAGGCTTTACGCCCACACTAACACTTTCAAATATCCCGGAAAGAAACAACTCCTCCCTAGCAAGCACCATATGAGAGCTCAAGAAGTCAAGTAACCCCTATGAAATTAAATGGAGGATCATCAATAAACAAAAGCCTGATAGCCCTACCTCCAGGAATTGCCCACTATGCACCACTGAAAAATTCAGGATCCTACAGCCAATCAATAACCCTTCCATAATCTGTATGAACATCAAAACTGAGGTCTTCAAACAATGTCCCCACTGAAGAAAATTTCTACTAGCCAAATGGACTAACAACGAAAATACATAACTCACTGATAGGTCCTTCCATACATAAGTCTAATGTAAAATATAATGCCTTTTTTCCCACCCCATCCCAAAACCTTCCCAATTATTATCAAATTAATTCCTTTATACAATATAATATTCCCTCCCTCTGATATATTATACTATACTTATGACGTCCACATCTCCTCTACCAACCCAAATACAACCTACATTCGCACCCTCGTAATCACTACCTATCACAAATAACATAAATTATTAGATACCTCATCATATTCAAAAAGTATTTTTAAACATTTAAATATATTAAAAATATTAAGTCTTACTAGTTAAATACCTAGAAATATATTCGTTGAATACCCTTAAATAAAAAGAAAAAATATATGACCAAAATCTAAACCTTACCGATTCACACAGACCCTCCGATAAGCTCATAAACGTTATTAGAGTTAATTTAACATAAGTATAACACACGAACCAATACAAACACCACACATGAGGATAGCAAGCTTATATTGATCCATCCACTTATTTTGATATCCCTTAGGAAACTTTTTTATTGATAAAGATACACCCTCCATAAACACGACACCCCCACATAGCTAATAAACTAGAATTATAACAATAGTTTTATACTCATAGCAAAATTATAAAAAGTAATATAAATATAACACTTAAACCCTTTAATAACAGGAATACAACCCCACCCAAAATCTAACCCACACACTGACAAATAAACTACAACACACACTACCACCCCTATATATGAATGCATCATTGAAGCATAGAAACATACAACATCCATTATCAACAATTAATTTATTCTAAATAATACTTAGTTACGGTTAAGCCCCGATACTTTTCTCCAAAAGGGACGCTTGAGTGAATTCACTGGAAGACGTTACGGTGTTCTTTGAACTCTATTCTTCGATTTGTTTTTATTTTGTGACTCGCTGATTTGAATTGGGCTCTAACAAGCTTTTTAACAAAAACAGCCCATCTCGATGAAACCATGGTACGTCTCCGAAATATCTGTCGTATAGTTTTTAAATAATTTATTTATTTATATATATATATATATATATATATATATAGAGAGAGAGAGAGATAGAAGAAAAAAGAGTGATAAATATGCGACGATTGTCCAAATTTATTTCAATTGTTCAATGCAAGGTGTATTCAGTAATAAACTAGTGTTTATTATTCTTTCCTTAAGCCAAGGCTTTTCAAAGATCGAGATCTTATCAGAGGAGAAATACAGATAGATAAGTTGGCTTTCGAAAAAACCAAAGTTTAAATATTTGAAAAATATGAAAAATATTATTAAAAAATGCAGTGAAAGAAAAGAAAAATTCCGTAAAAAAGATGTGGTTTGTCCGGGTGGTAAATTTCCGTTGAGAAGAAGTCCGATGATTGTAGAACGTGAAAAAATCTTTGCGTAGGAGTAGTGTGGAGAAAGTGCTCAAAATTATAAGTAAATCCAAACGCACTTAAAAGGAATTGAAAGGAGAAAAGCTGGCCATTATTGATATACTTCCTGGACCAAAAAAGGCAAATGACATCTCGTCCAAAGAAGGTCTAAATCCAAATGAAACAAAAAAAGGTTAAATTTGGGGTTAGGGGGAGGGGTCGTAAGGTTCGGATTGGTTTAAATAGCCGCTGTAGGAGTTGGGAAAAAAGAAAAAAATAGAAAAAAGGGTTGGATAGGGGGAGGAGGTTAAAGTGAAAGGGGGGATTGAGGGTATGGGCGGGCTAAGAGATAGGTTTTTGAGGGTAGGATTAATCTGAAGCGGGAAGGAATGGTATAGAAAAGTCGTATAAAAATGAATTTAGGGATTGGCGGGATAAATTCGAAAGTATAGAGTTTGCCGATTCTAAAAATAGAATTCCAATGAGTGAACTTCTAACATTTCAAAGGTAACAAGTAAACATTAGGCGACTAAAAGGCAAAGTAATTGCAGTTGCTAGCTAGGGTTTCTAGGGATTTAAAAAGGGTTAAACAGATTAGTTAAAAGCATGGTGAAATAAGTTGAGACATGTGAGAGAGTGAATGATTTAAAAAATTAAAATTTAAAAGGAACTAGAGAATAGTTAATTAAAATTAAAAATTATTTTAAAACCAAATTAAGGGTTAGATGAATAATTAGAAGAGAAATTAAATGACAAAGGAGAAAAAGTAGAAAAGAAATTAAGGGATAAGTTTAGTAATATTGAAGATCAAGCCTGTCCCACTCAGTTATATTATAAATTTAGGAGAGGGGAACAGTTTAAGCGATAAGGATAGATTGTTTGAAACAATTTGTTTCGATTATAAGTAATAAGGGGTGGAATTGGGTTAGTTCAATTAAAACTTAAGTGCAGTGTCAGTGTTATAATCTATAGTTTAAATGGTGAGTGAGCAGTAACAGGGCAACAATTAGCAATTACAATTTTAAATTTGATTTATAAGGGAAGCTTGAAAGAGGCTTCCAAGTAGTTTAAAAATATGATTAGAGGGGATGGGGGTAAAATTGGTCAAAATAAGATAAGGTGAGTAAAAGAGAAAAGACCGATAAAAAATGGTTCGCGATTAGTTAGAGGGATTAGGATTATTCAAGGCAGGCCAAAGTATGTAGTTATGCAACTAGCCTGAATCAATCAATTAGTTAAAAAGGTTTTCGGGAGGGGGGGGGGGGAGACTATTAAGGGGATAGGATAGAAATGCTAGTAACAACTGAATTAATATAAGTGTTATGGGCCAGGGTCGGATTGAAATCAAGTAAATTTACATTTTAATGCTAGTGTGTTAGAGATCTAATAAGAATTACAGGAGGGATATATATGGACCCAATTGGAGGGGAAATCGAAGATCGTAGTTAAAAAGAGGACAAAAAGAAGTTACAGGGGAAAATGTTGCCATTAGGAGGAGGCCAATATAAGGACGATATAGTGGATGCGTGGGAGATAATAAGGAAGTGAGATTAAGAGGCCATGGAGAAGTTTGTGGGTAGGTTTACGGACAGAAGGAAAAAATAAATATAAGAAGTTAGGAGTAGAGCTGAAGTAAAAAGAATAGTAGGAGCTATATTGCAGAGGAGGTATAAATGTCTATATATTAGATATGTTAATGATCGGTGTGTAGTAGGAGGAATAATGTTAGTTCAATCAACGATAGGTGTTATGGGTAGATATAGTTATTAGGTGCAACGGGGGAGGAAAAAATTATTGGGAATGTTAATTGGTGAGATTAGGGGCGTTAAGAATAGAAGTTACAAGAATACCCAGGGATATAGTTTAGAGATTTGTCAGATGCTAAAAAAGGGGGGGAGTTATTGGCTGGGAGGAGGAGTGTCAGATGGAGTAATGAAATTAATGTATTTAAATTTTCGCTTGTGCCTGCAATTTGAAATAAGCTCATTTTTAGAGTTAATAACATTTAAGTTTTTGGGTGCAGTAGCTATCATATAAGTTTCCAAGGTACATAGTTGGCAGAAGGCAGAACCAGGAGTGTATGAGTTAGACTTTTTTTAATATAGACCAACTTAGGGAGTAGGGAATCTTTTTGATGTTAAAGCTTTTTATTAGGTTGGATAGAGAAGTGCTAGTGGTATTATTATTATTGTGTTTAAAAGAGTAGATATGGTTAGAGATTCGAGTCTTAATGGGGAAAGCACTAGCACCAATATAGGTATGTATTTTGTGGGGGGTTGTTGTTATATTATTTGTGTTGTTTATAGTATTGGGGATGCTTACGGATTGTATGCTCGGATTCTGATCCTACTATATATATATATATATATATATATATATAATAGCGCCATTTACTCGGTGTTGATATATTATTGATCTGAAGATTTCTTAGGAAAAATAATTAAAATATCGTTACAATTTGTGCCTGGAAAAAAGTTAAATGAAAAAAAATGTCAGTGCGGTTGTGTTCTTACAATAAAGATTATTGATGCTGAGTTTCTAAACATTTATGTAAAACAGCAAATGGTTTTAACGAATCTAAACAAATTCCTTTTTCCTTTGTTTTAAATCTTAAAAGTATCAATAAAAATAATTAAAATGGTTAACCTTTTTTTAATACATTCTTCACTGAAATATACTTTGTAATTTTACTTCTGTTTTATCAAATGAAGAAAATCTATTAAAAATGGTATTTCTTCAGATTAGGACCCGAGCTAATTTTGACAAAATAAATAAATTTCGTTTCTTTACATTCTAATATATTATTATAGTTATTTTGTGGATCTAACCGATAATTGACCCCAGCAGGTGACCATAGACATGGGAACTGAAATAATTTATTTTCTATTTATTTTGTTACCTGTCGCTATTTTAGATTTATTTAGTTTTTTTTTTATTTATTTGTGAATAAAGTTTATTTAAAAAATTTTTTTTTACTAGTTATCCTAAAGTATAGGTTTTTCTGTGTCTACAGTTACTTGCTATTTCGCTTCTACAATTTAGTAAGATGTATATATGTTGTCTTGCTTATCCACTATTCCATAAACGTATTTTCCATTTTGTTTGAAATTTTTATTTCATATTTACTATATATATATATATATATATATACACACACACACATTGTTAAAACAATGTGCATGCCTGTTCCATGCTAGTTATATAAGGCATGATAGCCCTGGCAAATGTATTTTCTAAATTCGTCCCATGTATAAAAGATTGTAAGTCTGCCTAAAAAATGGGTTAATCAAGAAATTTGTTGTAAGAAATTAAATGATGTCTAAAGCTTAAATGCTTCACTTTATATATATATATAACTATGATATAATGTATGTGAGCTCTGTGGGACCTAAAACGCCAATCATTGAGCTAATTACACTTGCAGTATTCACTAGTATCTTAGAGATTTGATTACTTCTTTTTATATTTGTAGAACTAGCAAAAATATGCGACCGGAAGGAGCATATTTTTGCTAGGCTAGTAGGATTCTATAATTGTGAAATAACTACATCCACTACATAGTTAAAGTAAAATAAATTGTTTTCGATTATTAAAATAATTTCCAACGCTATTCATAATGTTTACTCATTCATTTATTTTGATTATCGCTTATGTTTGAATTCATGTTTTGAAACATGACGTAAATTATAAATCTATGACGTCACACCAAAGCTATAATTATTTTATTAAGGGAATGCTTTAAGCTTTATTTATAAGAAAGTCCAAATAGGTCAGTTCGTAGAACCGTAGACTGAAAATCTCAAGGTTCTGGTTTCGATTTCTGCTCATGGCATCTGCTTTATTTGTTGGGAATTATTTACTATTAATGCAATATTCTCCATTTCTAAAAGTAGTTAAGATCTCTGATATTTTAAAATTAGATAAATCTGGCAATGTATTTATTACATATTTTTTTTTTAAATGGTGACTGACGAACAGACGGACAAAATGTGAATTTATATAAAATTGAGGTGAGATAATTTCTTGTCTCATTAAGATACAACTAAAGTTAAACATCTGACTTTCTTTAACAGTATATGTGTCTTTTTGAATAAACTCCTTTCTATTATCTCCCTTTGAATTGTATTTTTTTTAGGCCTCGATGATGTTATGCTTCCGTATGCCCATTATTTTCTTAATAATGACATTGATGGAAAGAAACTCTTCATGCTCTCACATTATGACCTGGAAAAGCTCAATGTTACTAAAATTGGGCACCAAGAACTCATCCTAGAATCGGTTGAACTACTCTTTGCATTGGTAAAAGAACCTTTTTATTTTTCAAATTCTTACAAAATACATATTTTTTATTTTTTTAAATTTTTATTTTTGTCTATTGTTGAGATGTATGATTTTCTGAGAATGAAATTTAAAAAAAGAAATCCCTGGTGTATTTTTTTTTTTTCAGTATTGAAATTTAACAAGAACTGGTCCATGATGATGTGTCCTCTCAATCTTCACATTTCAGAATGAAATTGCCATTTCAAACTTAAGCCTGACTGACAGAGCCTCTTATGCTTGGGCACATCAAAAATATTTTAATAATGCTAAGTAAAAAAAAAAAAAAAAAAAAAAAAAGCAGTGTTGTCAGCAGGTGTGAAGTACCCGATTACTCTAAGGGATACCGTCACAGCTTATGAAATCGGCTATGCCTAGTTCAAATTCTATCTGCAACCCATTATTTTCAATTAGGCATGAAACAAATACCTCCATTCAGTCCCAAGAGACAATGGGTACCTCCTAAGAGTGTCTGATTCTACCTCAAACCTATTATGTGAAATGGCGAATTAATACCATTTGTAATTGTTTGAACTTTGATTCTTCTTATAATAACCTTGTCCAGACATGCCTTCAACTAATCGTCTACAATGACTTGATAACAATCGGTGTTTCAGCATTAAATAATTCAAAAAGATATTTCCGTGGAACTGGTTACTATTTATCCCCATCCTCCTCCTCTTCCTCCTCCTCCTCCTCCTCCTCCTCCTCCCTCATTTCGAATTTACCATTTTTAGATTACTTCCTCTGTTTACCTATGTGATAATCTCTATCTTTATAAAGTTAGGGTTATATATTTCTATGTACAGGATTCACTCTGAAATTAATTAACCGATCGTTATGAATTTGGGAACACAGCTGCTTGACGTAAAGGATCATATGTTGGCTATATTTAGTTTAATTTAGTTTTATGCAAAGGCAATAAGGGTCTGGGAACCCTTTGTGAAAATTCATATATCTCTGATTTTTGTGAAATTTTAACAATAGGTATTAGACATCAATTAATAAATATTCCTTAAATTTCACTTTCTTTGAAGTATTTTAACAAGTTTTTAGAGGCATAATATGGGCATAACCTCCCATTTTAAAATTAATTTATTTTAGATTAGCAAGAACCTTATCCCAGTGTTGCCCGGGAGAAATCGAAAAGAATTAACTTTAATAAAGTAAATATTAGTATCTAGCAACCCATCTGAGTCATTTTTATGCTTGGTTAGCCTTTTTGTTAAGATCAAAGTGTGTGGGTTCCCTGCCACACACGGTCCTTGGTCCTGTCGGATCCCAGCCCTTCAGGTAAGTTTAGCCTCTTAGCTAGTCGAGTGAATGAGTTTTCTTTTTTCTCCCACTTAGATCCCACTTACATTTAGCCTGCTTGTTTTCGGTTCTGAAAAAAACCGGAAAACAGTGGTCGGTCTATTATTTAGAAAGGGTTGGCAGAGAAAGAGATAAACAAACAGAGATAGGGGGATTTGTTAATCGTAGCATAGAGACTATTATAACAAATATGGCAAGTCAGCTGCAGCTGTGCTGTACATAACGGCGACATCAGACGTTTTGTCGTAAGACAAGAAGAGGAAAAAGGTAGGATAGAGAGAGAGAGGGGGGAGAGGGAGAGAGAGACATAGAAAGGGGGATGTTTATGCTTAAAAACTTTAGCTGGAATTTGAAAAATGATGTGAAAATCGAAAGTTAATTATTTTAATCGCTGGTGGGCATCATGTTTATTTTTAAAAATAATTTTTTAATAAAAGTCGTTCAATTTTGAAATTTGTATAATGAAAAAGAAAGTAATGTTTACATGCGATTAATAATTTGTTAAATTCTAAATAAATTCAAATAAATGAAATCATGAAGAAACACAAAGCAAAAGAAACAAATATTTAATAAAAGATGTTTATTGACTTATTGGTTTCCCGAAGAAAATAATTGTATTCGTCCTAAAAAAAAAATCCCACTATTTATTTTGTTTTGAGAGCATGATTTTCCACATGGGGTAACTTCACAGCTACATGTTTGTGACCTTTTTTTTTTTTTTTCTTTAATGGAAATCACTCTAGACAAGGCATGAAGCCACTTAATGTAAGGAGCTAACAAAAACAAATGTGATTATCGCAAAGACAGGATATGCCTATTGACCTTAGTCTTTAAAAGACCAAGATTATAGGTAGGAGGAAAACAGCCAGCAGGAAGAGAGTTCCACAAGCCTGCGGTTCTTGGAAAGAAGCTATTGGAATAGGAAGTTGTATTACAATGAGGTATCAAAACAGCGAATTGATGGAGACCACTAGATCAACGACTCAAATGTGCTGGAACAAAAGAAGCGGGGAATAGATCACGCAATTCTGAAGAACACATGCCATCATAGTATTTATAGAAAAGACTGAGACTAGCAACATCACGTGTGCGAGAGAGAGAGAGAGAGAGAGAGAGAGAGAGAGTGCGTAGAGAAGAAGAAAGGACAGGGCCAATCAAATTACAGATATGTTTTTGCACCTTATCAAGAACCCTCAAATTGAACCCAAGTTAACTTCTAGATCAGCTGCATATTTCTACTGGTCCGAGGGAGATGGGCAAGAAGCAACACCAGAATAGAGAGTGGTATTGTCAGCATAGATGTTAATTTTCTGAACAATATTCTCTGGAAGATCATTTATATAGAGAAGAAACAGTGTTGGGCCTAGAATAGAGCCCTGAGGAACACCAGTATTGATAGGAAAAGAGAAAGAGACACCGTCCAAAGTTACTCACAAGCTTCGATCAGAAAGAAAAGCCCTAATAATGTCAAGAACCTTACCACCAATATCATAACCCTAAAGTTTGTGTAGAAGACCAGAATACCACACTATCGACAGCCTTCAAAATGTCAAGCGCAATGGCTCTACTCTCTCCTGAATTATCCATAAACTGACAGATCTGCTCAGTTACAACAGTTAATAGATCAGCAGTTGAACGAAAACCATACTGAACATCGCTCAATAAGCCCAAACTTTCCAAAAAATGAACAAGCTTGCCGTTGACCAACCTTTCAAAAACTTTTCTAATAACAGAGAGGAAGCTAACAGGACGATACTTAGTTGGGTCAGACTGATCACCAGCATTTTTAAAGATAGGGACAACAGAGGACTGCTGCCAACAAGAAGGGAAACAGGACTTAGACAAACAGAGATTGAATAATTTAGAGAGGATAGAAAAAAGTGCAGGAGCACAACGCTTGAGAACAACAGGTATTGAATCAGGACCGGAAACTTTAGACTGGTCAAGACCAGAAAGAACCCTAGCAACCATCTTTGGAGTGATAATGACAGAATCAAGAGACTGATCAGTTTTCAAAGGAAGATCAGGAAAAACAGCACCAGAATCATCAAGAGAAGATTTGTCAGCAAAAAGATGAGCTTTATCGTTAGAAGATGAAATAACCCGAAGACTATTAAAAAGAGGAGGAATAGCAGACTTGCCACTATTAATAATACTATTGTAGATTCTCCAAAGAATGATGAGATGAGACAGTCACAAATTCTTTGAGAGTAGCTAGACTTAGCCTCAGAGATTGCTCTCTTGCAAGCATTGCTAGCTCTTCTGTAGGATTGTTTAGAATTCTCAGAACCATCCTGATGATACCGATTAAAGTAGTGGTTACAATAGGCAATGGCAGAAGCACAAACACATGAAAACCATGAAGGAGAATGAAGTTTGGTTTGAAACTTACGATGAGGAATGAAGATGTCAATTCCAACAAGAAGCCAGTCAGTAACCTCCCTTGCAGCAGTATTTGGAGACAGATAGAACACCATGGAACGTCGCATTAGAAACTGTGATGCCCATCTTAATCAGCCCTCCTGTAGTTAAACGTCTTCCTATGGAAGGGACGATCAATAGAAGACTTAACCGAAAAATTAACCTCAACATCAACAACCGCATGATCAGAAAAACCCAGTGGAGGAGAAGAGGAAATATAACATGAATCATTATTTGTGTTATTAAAAAAGTATATACAAAATAAATCATCGAAAATAACTAATAGAAATTTAAATAAGTTTATAAAACGTATCCAAAACAAAATAATCTCATAGATATTGTATTTTTATTTGCGTAAGAAAAAATCCTTTTTGATCAAGGCATTGTTTAATTTATGTGGGTAGCAGGATTTTCCACAAGTAATATTATAAATAAAAGAAAAGCCAACAGCTATTTATAATCGAAAATGTATTTTTCTCAGACAAATAATCCAATCAATCATTTATGTTTAGTCGTAATAATTATTTTTTTATTTATTAAAATGATTGTTATATTGCCTTTTAATAACATAGGATCCGATACAAAATATTCCTGAAGAAAATAATTTTATTCGGTCTAAGAAGAAATGCCACTGTTTATCTTGTTTTGAGAGCATGAATTACCACATGTATCTTCATAGCTACGTATTTGTGAGTTGTTTGTGTTATTAAAAATAGTATATAATAAAATATATTGTCGAAAATAGCACATAAAAATTGAAATGAAAAAGAGACCAACATCAAAAATATACTTGCCTGTGATCTGAAATATGGCCGGCGATGATGTGTTCGTTAGAACTTAATCTGGTTGCCCAAAACGTATAAGTTTCAAGCAGCCAAAATGACAGAATTTTATTTGCTGAACCTGGAATGTAATGGTGCATTAGCAGAATTTCGTTTCTATAAACAAAGAAGCCGGTGAGTTGGGTGGCAGTTAGAGTAGAAAATTAGAAGTGGGCAAAAATGTAGCTATTTTTTCTTTGGAAGTTTTAGTTGTGAGAGTCAGATTTCCCGGAGAAAATATAACAAATATTGAAAGGATTAAAAACCAGTGTATCATTTATGGGAACACCCATGAGAACAGTTTAGCATATGAAGTCGTCGGTTATTTTCCTATAATGACTGAAGTTGCAGGGGAAAAATCAACATTATTTTATATAAAAAAAGGTAACGGTCGCATAGCCTGGACGCGCACGAGTGTCGTTGCCGACATCACACACTGCCCATGGTCGTAGCAGCAGTGATTTGTTAAGAATCACCGTGTCTAGGGCACAGCATATGGAAGGCGGAGCCCATCCCTCTCCTTCCGCTGCCTTGAACCTTCCCTGAGTTTTAGTCAGGTACCCATTTACTGCTGGGTGGACAGAGGGAGTTTTCAGACCCGAAAATTCGCATGCCATGAGTGGGATCGAACCCGGGTCGTCCAGCCCAAAGACAAGTGCTATAACCACTCATCCACAGGCCCTCCCTGTATATATAGATTGACATTAAATTTGATCCATAGTCATTAGACACCAATTAAATAAGATTCGTGTAACATCAATTTCTTAAGACCTTAAATTTGAGACATTTTCTAGAATCAAAATCATTTAATGGATTTTGATTATAATTTTCCTTGTAAGACATTCACAGCAAGAACTCTTCTTTTTACCACAATGGAAAAAAGCTTTCCTTTCTCCTCCGATGTGGTTGATTTCCATAGAGCTTCTTTGCAAGGACTTCCCATCTGTGGAACACATTACTGCAGGACTGCTTCTTTGCTGATTACAACTTGGGCGTCTTCAAATCCAATGTCAACAAATTCTTATGGACTGCTCGAAATGTAATCAAATGCAGTTCATACCATCGATTCATGTTAGTAGTTTTATAGTTTTCCTCATCTTTCGGCTGGCACAACAATTATCCTCCGAATGGCCCTTGGTAAGTGACTCTGAGAGTAAAAAAAAAAAAAAAAATGAACTCTATCATTAGCAAAAATTCGTTTATATCTGGATCATAGGTTTATTATTTCTCGTGACAAATTGTTTGTCTAGCATAAATAAAAACCGAATCTCAATGAGATTCAAGTAAAAAAAAAAAAAAAATTTGTTGGATTAAATTTTATTAAAAAATTACTAAATTATGGATGATAATCAGGGTTGCAGAGTTCGAAGGTATAAATTCCGACTCCAACTCCGACCATTCGGAAAAAAATTCCGACTCCTAGAATTCCTTAAAATTCCGACTCCTAGAATTCCTTAAAATTCAGACTCCTAGGATTCCAACAAATTCAGACTCCTAGGATTCCAACAAATTCAGACTCCTAGGATTCCAACAAATTCTGATTCCAACTCCCTATTTTTAAGTTTTCCAATATTCAGACTGTCTGTTAATTCTTAGGAGATTAAAACACCTCTTATTACAGAACCCTGATGGTAACTAGTCGAAATTCAACAATCAAGTTCTTTTACATATTTTATGTTTTAGAAAGATAATTTTTTTTCTCAATAGTCTATCACTGTTCATAGGATATGGATTCAGCAAGTTTATTAAATGTTTGTATTATAATATCTATCTTTTATTCTTTATTTCTTTTTTATACTTTACTATTTTGTATTCCAATTTTAGAATCCTTTCAAGACAAATTAAATCCAAATCATTAAATGCTTTTAAGAGGTTATAAATCATTCTCCATTTCTATTCGGGTTTTTTCTGCACGACAAAAACCAATGAAGCAAATCAGACTTAAAGAATTAATCTTTAAAGTTCAGTCAAATGTCTTGGATTGCTGTTGAGTGGTTCCTGCAACTGGTGTAGGGTTGTGTCGGGCTGGCCTAATTGACAAAAGATTGATTATTAACTGGAATTCTTTAATGAATGATTTTGGAGTAGCCGTTTATTAAAATTAGGAATTCTCTTTGGTACGGGTGGTAAGTTTATTAAGGAACCTCGACTTAGCACGTCACCGAGTGTACCAAGATGCCCCATTCTATTTTCTGAATTAATAATTAAGGACCAAAAAGCTTGACTGTTCAAGACCTACTTATTTGAATTGGAAAAGATTCTTTAAGTGAAGAGAATTATCAACCTTTAGTTCTGTGTTCTCTCAATGCAACCACTGTACAACCATTTAACTATATTAAATTATGAACTTGATATTTAATCAAGTGGCCTTTACTCGTGTATGACAGGAATGTAGTCATCTAACTGCATTCTTTTAGACACCATTTTTCAACTCTAGTTAAAGATAGAGCTTTTTAATTTTTATTAAAATGTTTTTGTAGTTAATAAAGAAGTTCACTTCTTCAATTTTCAAATAAATTATTACAATATACATGGATTGTTTCGAAGAGAGTATCAGCAGACCAGAACAAAGTCAATAGTCGGCCAATCACTTGAGTATCAGTGCTGATTGAAGTTTAAAACATATGTATGGGTCATTATTGAAAATTCATATCACCATTTAAATGAAATTAGCACAGTATCTATCGTACCTGGTATTAGAAATTGGCAAATAATAACTAACCTTTCCAATAAGTGATTATTGCTCGGGTGTCAAACATGTCGAAAATACATATTACTTTTATATTTAAAATGTCTTTAAAAGAAAATTGGGTTTAGAAAATGAACAATAATTTAGACAAAGTATTTTCCATTAAATCATCTTCAAAAAGTGTAAGCATCCAAATATTTCCATAAAAAGTTGAAGCAATTGTAAAAATGGCTCGACACACAACTACAAATTAAAAAATAAACGTTCCGAAATATTTTATTTAAAAACTTACTGTTCAATTTTTAGATGGCAGATCAGTTTTCTATATATTAAACTTAATATAGCGTTAATGTAAATAATTTTAAGAATAAACTGAATGAATTTAGAAATAATTGTAAACCAAATTTACAGGGAGATTTTTTGGGGGAGGGGATATCTGATTAAATATTTAAGAATTTGGTCTGTATTTTCATATTTTATATCATGTAAGATTTTTTATTTTTTTTAAGTGGACATGAGATTATTGACAAGATTATTCCCAAAAGGCATAATAAATAAAAATGATTACTTTCGTTGAAATTCTGATAAGACATTTGTAAACAATTCTTTTTTGCTTAAAGACCATTGAAAAATAAAGTAGGGGGAACATTTTACATTAAATCTACATAGAAAACTGAACTCACAGCTAAAAATTGAAACGGTTTTATTGTATTATTTTTTTTATTATTTAGAATTGTTAAATAATGTTTGTTTAATGAGTAAATTTCTAGTATTCAACCCTTTTTCACTTTTTTAGATGATTACATGTAAACACCCTGGAAAATTTTATTTTTTATTTTACTTCTATTTTATTTTCATATTTTTGTTTACTTACTTTATTTTATTTAAGTGCGCATAACATCGACCAGACATACTTATCCTAACGTCTTTTAGAACTTGATGTGCCTTTCTACTTCTATCATGATTCGACCCCTCGGGATTAATACCATCAAAATGAGGAAGAAGAAAAAAAGAAAAAAAACAAAGTTGTTCTACAACGAAAGCTTGCAAAAAAAAATTTTTTTTAAATTAAATGAATTTTTCATTTAAATTGCACGTTGTGTTGATTTTCAAAATATTTTACTATATATATAGATTATATATATGAGAGAGAGGAAATATAAAAGCCAAAATGTATGAAAAAAACACTTTAAAAAGCCTTACATTTTTTTCAATTTTTTACAAAATTTTTCAAAAATATTTGAAGCCTCCTTTTATAAAATCAAAGGATCTCTTACACCTCTGACGAGAAGAGTTATTTTTGAAAAGCATAGGTTTAAGGGAGAGCAGACTCTGAGTCGATTATAATAATTTTCCATACTAAAATTTCAGAGATTTATTATTTCCTATCATAATTAAAAGAAAAATCATTAAATGTTTATATTTTTGTTCAATCGTTCCTCTGACTAATAGTATAAATGTTTATTATATTTATTTATTTATTTTTTAATCTGAAAACTCTTTTCTACTGTGTTTCCTAGGATATGGCTGTTTCGTAATAATATCACTATATCGAATGGTTTTGTAAAAAGGAAAAAAGTGGTGCGGTTTCATGTGAAAATCAATCATAACTAATTTTATTAAGTTGCTGAAGTAACTGTCTCCACCATGATCGATTATTTTATAACTAAAATATTCTGTCTGAATAAGGCTTAGAACTTTTTGAATGACAATACTACCTACAGTAGTTCATCGGAACTTATTATTATTGCCATTTGTGACTTCTTGCATTGATTTGTTCACCATTGCTGCAATTCAATTTCATTCAACTTCATTATTTTTTATACGTTTTTAGGTTTACTTTTGCAAGTTGTATAATTCTAATATGCTATTATAGTGGTTGTAACCATGCTTGATCTTAAACTTTAACAATTGACCCAGAATTTCCATATTAGTCAGAAGTAATTTAAGGAAAAAGAAGTGCTGCCTTGTCTGCTCCATTGATCTTTAATTCTTTTAATTGCATTTATCAGTAAAAAATCTAAAACAAAATTGGAGTGAGGGGGAGGGGGTGGGGTAATACCTTTCACAAGAAGTATTAGTGCAAGTAACTTAACAAATCTGATGGAAGTTGGATATGGTATACCTTGCTCTCTATCAACCACACCATCATTATCATTACACAACATTTGTCCTGGTATGATGCAAAATTATATCCGGTGGTGAGACCCCAAATTTAGGGAATATCGAGTCACCCTCTTCATTCCCATTACTCTCAGATCTACTTCGATATGGAATGGTAGTACTTACCTATGGGTGAAATAAAATTTATTATTTACAGATTATTTGCAAAATATTTGCTGACAAAACAAATTAATCTGACTTTGGTATTTAAAAAAGTTTGAAAAGGGTTGATATGCTGTAAAATAAAACAACCAAGCAGAAATTTACACCATGAAAAAATAGTTGAAGATATTTACAACTTGAATCATAATAACGTTTACCAAAATGTCTGAATTTGGCATTAAATGATCGAAAAGTGTTACGATGCTGTAAAACAAGACACCCAAATAAAAAAAAGCTGATGCAAGTTGAACATGTCATCTTGAACTGAATCCACACCAATAACCATTACAACACGTTTCAGTTAAGGATGGCCAGCTGGAGAATATATCGGCAGAAATTGTATGATAAGAAAACTATAATGACACTTGTTTGAATGCATTGAAGTATTTATTTCTGAAATTATGTATTTTTTTCCACAGCGTTATGGGTTTGAGACTGAGAATTTACAGTCTCTCGCCTTGCAGTTGAGTGTCAAGGCTGGAAGTCTTGTATCAGAACTGAAGAAACAGAATATGGAAGAAGAATCAAATAAGAATATCGGATCAAACAAGAGGGAGTCACACAGGCCGGCCCCGTCAGTATCCGTCTTAACTGCTGTCTGTGATATTATCAGCTCTTTAAAACCAATCATTACATGGTTGGACAGGTAAGTCATCAAACAATCTATTAGTATTCAATATCGGCTCTCCATTTAGGGCAGTGGTTCCCAACCCTTTTTTCATAAGTTTTGCTATCATGCCCCCACAAAAGATTTTTAAACAGAATTTAAAAGAAGAAATATGAAAATAACAAGAAAAACTAAAATAGACTTTGTTGAAAAAAAGCTGAACAAAAACTTTCAAACTTGTCGACTTTGTCTTAATGAGTGCGTAACAGCAGTGATATTTATCTTTCCATTCTATGTTTAGTAGAATCGAACAGAAAGTAAGAAGAGAAGGAAATTTCATTTGAAGCGATTTCTTTATCCATTTCTGCTTTAGATTTATACTTTCTCAGATAATTATCGTTATGGTTTTGCGTCTGTGAAAATATTTTGCTGACCTTACTTATGGTTGCAAACCTCTGAGATACGGTGAAAGGATCATCCTAACCCTACAGGAAAATTATGAAAATAAACCGATATATTTTTATTGAGTCCTACAACATAATCATTAGATCACCAAAGTTATGCAACCTTGAGCGTGGCCAATACCAAATAGGTGACAATTTGGAAATACCAAGTGCTTTGTGTGGGAGGACGGCAAAACCTCTTTGCAAAACAAAAAAAAATACAGCTCTGAAGATTCCTTTTAGCAAATACTTGAGTATAACCTGATAATCTGAGGAGAGAAGCTATTAGAGTAGAACATCAAAAGGTGGGGAATTGCTGCTAGTCACGGGTATTTACGTTGAGGGGTACAAGTGCAATAAGTTCATCGGAACACTTTCCATGGAAGTACTTATAAAACAAGTTAAGTTTTGAATTTGAAAGATTTTTCTCACTTTTTACTACTGAGTTAAAAAATTTATGAAAAAATTTAAAGAAAATGTCTTTTAACTCCGCTGCGCTACATTAGTTATTTGTTTTTAAATTTATTTTTCAGGTCTCCATTTGAGGGAATGTATGAGCTGCGATTATTTCGCAAATCAATTGTGAAAATAGGGATTGAACTTCTCGATTATTCTTTGGCTTCTCTTTCTAACAAGACCAAAATGCAGCCGTATGAGCATGGATTGCTGAAGTCTGTAAGTAGAACAACACGTTTCCTTATTTAATCTCTCAATTCATGAGTTTTAAATTTCCAGAAGGTTATATGGTACAGTGAGCCATTCAGTGTAGGGGTCGGTGGCACCAGGGTTCCGTATTGAGACCCCTTATCTTCATCATCCCTGTCCCTCAAACTATGAACTGGATGCCCTTGGGAGCTCCTGTACGCGGATGATCTTGCAATTGTTGACACTTTACTCGAAGCTCTAGTTGAGAAAATCACCTCCTGGAAGAATAGTATGGAGGACAAGGGCCTCCAAGTCAATATGACTAAGACAAAGGTAATGATTGCTGGTCCCAATCTGAACTCCATGAGAAGATAAGGAAAGTTCTCTTGCGCGGTCTGCCTGAGTGGTATAGGGAGAAACTTCATCTTCTGCCCTGTCTGTTCCTACAAAAGATGCAGTGGAATCAGTGGCCTACTCTGACCAGATCAGCAACACAGGTGTCCTCACTATGTGGGCACAGCTAAACCAATTGATTGTGGATAACAAACTGGAAGCTATAGCTGAGTTCTGCTACCTGGGCGACTCCGTTTCAGCCAATGGTGGTTGTTAGACTGCTGCCATTACCCGATGCAAATTTGCCTGGAATGGTTTGTGATAACTCTTACCCATCTTAATAAATAAGCATTTGTTTGTCACGGCAGGTGTACACCAACTGTGAGGAGTGGCTCCGAGACATAGGCTGCATCAGCAAGCACTCTCAAAAGACTGCAGCGCAACAAAAGAGCCGTGATTAGATGGATCTGCTATATGAAACTGGAAGACAAAACTCACCCCGAGACTCTTCTCTCTAAGCTTGGCATGAAAGAAATATCTGATGTCCTTAGGCTTGGCCATGTCGAGCAAAGCTTCAGCTGGATCTTCTGTATCAGAGACATGTCCATCGCATCAAGTCGGCAGGCTGGGATGAGCTGTGTAAACGTGACCGTGCAGCGCTGGGGATTGCGAATTTTGATCCTCGCGACCGCTAAACCTGGAGAGGAGGATTTCGATCAAGACTGACAGACAGGCCCCACCCTCTTATAGAGGACTAATCAAAGGCGTGTTAAAAATAAATCGTATGATGATGATGATGGTGATGATGATGATGATGGTGATGATGATGATGATGATGATTGACTGCAACAAAAGGTGCCTGCAGATTGCCAGAGAGCACCACGGTCAAAACGTTGTGAAAATGGCACCTCTGAAAATTGTCCGAAATATGTAAATGCGGATTGATAGGTATACATTTTGAAATGAACTCGTAACCGACGTGATGAACCCGGATCGAGTGGTGGAAATAGTCTTTACTTACCTTATTGCTGCCATAAAAGAGCTCAATGTGAGAAAGAACAAATACATGTTGGAATGAGAGTATTCATACGTATCAGCCATGTGTAACTGCCATACTTTTCCATCCATAAAAGACGGGATTAATGGAAGTCAACAGAAGGCGTTTTAACACGTAAAAGGCTAAGATCATTGAGCGATAAAGATCAGTATTTAAAACAGTGTTGTTGGAGAAAAGCTCACAACACGATTAAGATCCAGTGATAGATACATTGTTACATTGAATACAGTGTTGTTTGTTGGAAAAAGTCTGTGTTAAAGATCCATAGAATTAGCTCTAAACCCTCATCTCAAGACATTCATCTATCAGAAAAAAATAGATGCCATGGTGGAATTAGCAACCCATTAAGCCATGACAGATTATAAGGACAATAATACAATTCTGCTAACAGTGCCATATTGAATTTAGTAGTCAATGCTCAGCTGTCTGACCAGTTGAGCTCAATTAAATAAACTGAGACAGAGGCCCAGAAAGCTTGTTTATAAGAAGGTTGGGATGTTCCATTATGCTTAGATGAGCAAGTCTATTCTCTGAGTTCTGATTGGCTACTAGTCCATGAGTGGATAATTTTTTATAGAGCTCTTATGCCGGTAAGTGTCAATTAAATGCTCTTATGTATATACGCCTGGGCATAAATAAAAATTGCTACTTAGTTCCAGAAAATTATCATGAATTTGTGAGACTGACACAAGACACCTGAGGAGGAGGCCAGAGAGTACAACAGCCAAAAGGTGAAAATGGCAACAACAAAGACGAGGAAAATAGTCTTGTAATGTCCAGTTATCAACTACATTTTGAAAAGGGAACAAAGTGTAGTATCTGGTCTTCAGTCGGAGGAGGAGAGATCCTTCTTGACTGAAGCAATTTTTTATTTTTGTCCTATCCAGAGTGCCCCTTTTTGGGGAGCTGTATAATACCTCTCATAAAAAAACCGACCTTGTGTCTAACTTTGCCCTTGTGGGGAGGCAAGTAAATAGAGATCCTGAAAAGGGTGAAGGGTAATCTCAAGAATTAAGCAGTTAGAATCCCCAATACCAAGTAACCTTCCTTTGTTGCAAGCTATAAAGTGTCTGAGTGTCGTCTTGCATTGTTGTATAGAAACACAGCAAGTTTAAACAAACAGCTACTACACTTTTAATCACAATCAAAAATCTATTAGTGAATAGTTTTGACAAAATAAAACTTGTAAAACCAACTCTGCTTATAAAAAAACAGGTTGAATAGATAGACATTTTTCAGTTTTTTATTGATGTAATTTATTGAAATATAAATGAGAGTGCTGCATGATTAGCTTAATAGATACAGTCATAGACTATGGAATTAGCTTGCTGTTATAAATAAACACAGGAAGCAGAGAAGGTGTATTTAGACTTTATTCAGCATATATGAAGAAATCAGTATAAACACTGTTTATAAGTATTCCTGTTTTAAACAGGACTACTTATAAGCAGAAGTCCTTAATTACACTGGAGGCAGGGGGGGGGATAGGATGTTCACCACACTTACTATGCAGGGTTCAAATTCTATTGAATCTTTGGCAATATTGAATTAGCTGACTTAAGATGGCCGCAAGATGTGACGTCATTGAGTCGTCTGCTATTTGCCACTGGTGCCCAGACAAAATGGTCCCCTGGTTTATAGAAAATAAATTGCTATCCCCCGGTTTGTTTTTTTACTAATGTGATAGGAGAGAAGTACATATATATATATGTACTAATAAATACACATTAGTCTTTATTATAGAGTAGATGATAATTTATCTATAAAGAAAGCTTTCTTCCACGTTTCTACTTTTTATTTACTCTTTCCCCTCTACTCTATACGAACTTGCACATTATATGAAAATGCAAAGAAAGAGAAAATAAAAAAAAGGAACCTACTTTCAGTGCCAATAGACATAAACCTACAAATACACCCATCATCATCATCATCATCATCATCATCTTTATATATATATATTTTTTTTTTAACAACTTTTCTCTTACAATGAACAACGTTTAAATCTGGTTGACTTTGTTTCAAGTTTCCTTTTTAGCTACTATTTCAGATAAAGATGCATGAAAAAAAATGTAAGAAAACATATGTTGTCTCTTTCTCTGTTGACTTTTGAGGTTTATCTCTCTCACACATCTCTATATTTTGTTTTCTAAGTTTATCCACTCAAACGAATTATTCTTCCCAAATCCCAACTGGAGGCTGTGAACAAATGTTCTATTGTAACCGATATATTATCTGATCCATTTGCATTTTGGTTGAGACTGAGCTGAACAAACAAAAGTGCAAATAGCTACAAACCAGTGGAGTTTCTTTTAGGATTGATATCTCAAATTACTCTCAAACCCCAAAAATCTGGTCAGCTTTTGAAATTCATTTTAATGGATTTATACAAAAATAAATTAAAATTCTGTTCATATCTAAAACTTAAAACTGCAACACTTATTTTTTGTTTTTTATTTTAAGAAGACTCGTTAGCATTTAAAGGTTACTATATTTTTATATACTAATGGGTCACTGCTGATCAAGGCCCAAAGACCACTCGAGGATAAGGGTTAATGAGATTGTCAGTTGGCGATGAACAACACCTTTAGAGGTTTCCAAACGGTTGATGAAACGCTCAGAATTTGATTATTTAGGCAGATAGCTCAACAAGAATTTGTTATTAAACTTGAAAACGACCATGTTTTAGTCAGCTGGGAAGCAGTTCCATAGTACTGTATTCAACAGAGGGGATGTTCTTGGAAACAGAGGGGATGTTCTTGGAAGTTTAGTTTAAGTACACAAAGGAAGAAAGGAACATTTTTAACAGTAATTGCAGAGAGACAAGTTTTTGCTGTGAATGCTGTACAGGAGAGAACCAGAGATTGGAGCACCTACCATGAAAATGTCGATAGAGTAGAGAAAGACTAGCAACATCTAATCTGTGAGAATGGGTCTGTAGAGAAGGAAAGTATTCCCATCTTTTGGACTATTTTCTTCATCTTGGTGTTGCCTTTTTCATAATGTTTCAACTAGTGTTGGGACGATTAATCGGGAACTTTTTTGGGAATTAGAATCAGAAAAATTGGAGCTTTATTTCCAATTCCAAAAACGATTCTTTTAATTTTTTGTTCTTGACAATAAAAAATCAAACAAACATAATGTATTCATTTATTAGATTTACAACATAAGACTAAGGGTCACAGGACTGCAGGTTAGGAATCCCATTCCCAGATTTAGCATTGATTTTCCAGTCTAATTTAATTCTTTTTATTGGTAAATTATGGTAAATAAAGTAAATATTCTTGAGTTCACTTACGTCTATTCCCTTATCAAATCTTTTGAAATTTTCAAATTTCTTTTAACACCTATTTGCTAAACGACTATATGATGCCCTGAGTATTAAAAACCAGGACAAGTTTTTTTTATTTTGCTGGCGCTGCCCTGACTTTGGTCGTTGTCTGGCCACCGGTATATATCCTCTGAAATAATTAATGTTTTATTGTACTTTTTTCGATTTGAAATTCTTTAAACCTTATTCTTATTTTCCTTTTAAATTAATGAAATCACTTTTCAATTTATGAAGAATTTGAAAACATATCTAAAATAGCTATTTTCACTAAATTTTGATAAAAATAGCATTGGTAATAATGGCACGAGTCGATAAATATGAAAAAAATGGTATAAGTGAAAAATATAGATGAAAATCTCACAATGAGTTTATCAAAATCTTGGATACAATACATAAAGGGAAACATTTAGAAGTTTGTCAAATTAAAAAAGAAATTATATCTACATTTAAAAGTACCCCCCCCCTCCAAAAAATAAGATTCTACATTTTTTAGACTATTGTGAGGGGGAGGGGTTTAGTTGCACATAGAAATTTAACGTAAAATGATCCCACATGTCCAGGCCACTTTAACTTTTTAGAACAGTAAACTAAATTTTTTACCACTGGCAAAATCATAAAACCACATTGCTTTATTTTTCGTATTACCACCCGGACTTAGGATTAGTAGTAGGAAGGATGCGTGTTTTTATGATTTTTAAAATGACATATTTTATACTAAAGTTTGATCAGGAAAATTAACATGGCCAAGATTTAAAACAAACGAAATTGGTTACATGTCTTTAAAACGCTGATTATTTTGTTGTTTTATTTATTGTTACCACAAAGTTTTTCATTCTGTTTACATGTAATCGTCTAAAAATGGAGAATCGCATTTTTCTTTTTGGGTGAATTAGCATGGAGCGCAGAGCTCTAATAATATCTTATTTTTTATTTCACAAGAAAAAGTTATAATTGCGAATTGGTGAAAAAAACAAAGGAAAACAAGCTCCAATAATTTCATAAGTACTAGAAAAATGTTTAAAAATGAAATCAAAATATTTTTGTCAAGAAAAAAAATTTACTGATAAACATTTATTGATAATTATGAAAAAATTAAATATAAAACAATTTTTAATTTTTTTATTTTTTAAAATTAATTTCTTTAGTGGGCTCTTGTTCCTGTTTGAATTATTTTTGGTGGGCTTTGGTCCGGTCACCACTAAATACCCCCCCCCCCCCCATCCAAAAAAAAAATGGGATTCTACTTTTTTTGTGAACACCCTGAAAAAAAAAATTGAGAGTTTAGAGTCGGCGATCAGTTTCACACATAAATTTAACATAAAATGTGTTCCCATTTCCGAGACATTCTAGCGTTTTAGGGCATTAACTAACCATTTTTATTTTGCTCTGGGAGATAAATTCTGTAAATTAATTTTTTTTTTAGGCTAAAAATAAAAATCGCTCAATAGTAAGGGTTCATAAGATGGATAGTCAGTTGAATGATCATGAATACTATGAGAGGATTGAAATCTCTACATGCCCACCCACTCAAAACAGCCAACCCCAAAAAACAGCAATTCTTCCCCCGCAAAGTCTACGTAATGTCTCATAGATGTCCGTGTTTTTTTTCCTTTTAGATTGAGGCAGTGATCTAATACAAGATAATAATTACATAAGCTTTCGTAAAAAGATAATAAAAACAACTAAAATGATGGAATTTTGAAGTAAATTTCAACCGACTAAATATAACTTGTATTCTTTGCAAACCTGCCAACATGAAATTGAGAAAGAACTAAATCTTTTTTCAACAAAAGATTTCAATGGCTAACTTGTTTTTAAAGAAATCAAAATGCATTCTGGTCGATTTAATTTCGTAATTAAATTTTTTGCTATTGATTTCAATACATTTCGATTAATAGTACATAAGAAAAAATATTTGATGCGTAATTATCAAACTTGATGCAAGAATTGATACACATCTGTGAAGTTGTCACAGAAAAGATAATCGTCTAAAATCAAATGTCCAGTTGACATATCCATTCAACTTACTTCCTATCCACTTTTGATTGTCATGATTTTCCACAATGTCTATTGTAGAAAACAATTGCCATTGTCAGATGAGAATGACATTGCAGATTTTGTGCCTCTTGAGATTCTGACTACAATTGAATTACTTGTTGGAAAAGATGTCAAGCTCCTCCTCTTCCTCCTCAAAAAATTATGATCTGTTCAATTGTATTTCTTTTACGAGAGGCACATCAACACATTCATAGGTAGAGAATGTGGGGAGGAAAAATTGGTAAACTTTTGATTGCGACTAAAACTCTATTAACATTATTTACAATGTGTGTCCTCATCTTGAATGATTGTGTGGGTTGTTACTCCTACTCCCATGCTGAAATTAGAAGACGTGTGGAAATTTCGGTATATTTTCTAGTAAGTCATGGGTTGCTTCCCTTTATTTGAAACCGTTTGAGGGTGAAGGCTTTCAGTTTTTGCTTACGTGCCAGGTTGAAGGTCACATGGATTATTTTGCGTAGGAGTTGGGTTAGGTTGAAGCCATTTTGTGTCACATGGTTTCTATTTTTAGAAATGATGCATTAGTTCTGTCTCGATTTGATATTGGCGCGAAGTTTAATCAGAACAGACTTGGGCGCCGGAGTCGACACCTGTTAAAACTGTTTCTCCGTCCATAGTTGGGACGTTAAATTTTGAGAAGAATTTCTACTTGAAGAAATTTAAGAAATAGAGTATCTCTTGGCAAGAATTGTCTTTTATGTATGAAATATTCTTCCTTCGGTCAACGAATATTTCCCTTTGAAGATGTTTCAGGTCAGAGACTTGGAATAAAGAATTATGGAGAATTTGAACGAGATAAAAATATCTCCGGGCACGAAATTGCCTATGTTGAAGAGCTTAGCTCCCGGGAACTGAAATACTTTGCTGTTGAGAAGATTCTAAATCAGAGATTAAGAATCGTAAAGTGTGATCGTCCTTGCAACACAGATCGATTTGAAAGAGATAACTTTGAAAATTGGATCCTCACATGATCGCGTGTGATACTATTTGGGACAAACTGTGAAAAAATCAAGTATTATGTTTATCTGAAATTTGGACTGTTCTAGTGACGTATTTCTTACGTTGGGTTTGCTATAAGAAAATTATAGAAGAAAAAGAAAGAAAAAAAAAAGGAACTTTGTGACAGACGTTTGATAAAATAAAAAAAAGGTTATTTTACCATGGAAATTATGTCGGCATTCAGCACGGTTTGTCAATTTTATTACTTTTGATTGTAACTTTGGTGTAAAGAAAAAAAAGAGACTATTTGATTTTTAAGATTGTGTATATTTTTGTTGTATCTAACTTTAATGTTAAGAAATCCTGATATTGTAATTTTTTGATTTTTATTTTTTTGTACGTTATCTAGGAATAATTTATTTATTCCAGCACTGGAAAAAAAGCAGTTCAAGCTACCTTTTTTTTGTAAATAAAACTTTACTTTAACTTTTATGAACATCTTGTACTCGTCCATTCCTTCTCTCTTGTTATAATTTTTTTTTTGTGATAATTCTCCTAGGTAACATGACTTTTGTTTAGAGCGGTTTTCGTTAACGCCCACGAAAAATCCGACAGACGTCTATCAAATTTAATATAAAAATCGATGAAAGTAAATAATTTTTTATTGTAAACATGCACCAATAATTGGCCTCAAGCGCTAATGCAGCAGATTTTTATATCTAACTTTTTGTTAGAAAATGGTACATGGGAACATTTCACTTTACTTTATATGGGGTGGATGTGATTGGCCTAATAAATATTGCCGCACATTATGGAATCTGTTATGCTGAGCTCAAATCTAATGTGATCATTGATCTAAATACTATAGGGAAAAGTATGAACCCACAAGTTTTACTCAACTCTATGTAAATTCTATTCATATTGTTTTCTTATACTGTTCTTACTTAATTAAGTATTGACCATACTTGGTCAATAATTTTAACTTGATTAACCTTGCAGCTACTCACATTGATAGTAGTAATAGTTGTTGTTGTAGTTGTAATATTATTAATAATCTGTGGAAAATTTTGATGGCACGTTTGAGTTAACAGATCTATCACTCCATTAATAATTGTGAACTACTCCGCATGGAACAAAAAGAAGAGTGGAAAGTGACACTAGGAACACTTGACCTGCTACTCGCATCCATGCAGTTGACACAACTGTCTATGGCTGCACCTCAAAGAGCATTCGTTATCAAGATCTTGCTGATTCTCTCTCGGATTTGAAACATGTGGTGTACTGTGGAAAAACGTGGTTTGTTACCTCGAAAATCAAGCTTCTCTCCTTTCACCACCAACGCTCAAATGCTTGTTTTGTCCGAGTTGAAATGAATGGCTCTCTTCTTGAAGAAGCCCCATGTTTTGATATTCTCTTAGAACTGACTTTCACTCCAGATTTAAAATGGAAGATGTATATACAATCTGTTGCTAATGTTGCTCGGAAAATGGTTGGATCATTCTATCGCTCCAGAAAGTATGTGCAATCCTATACCTGTATAAGAGTCAGTTATGTCCTAAGATGGAGTACTGCTGCCAGATCTGGGGAGTATAGAAGACTGTGTGGATGGTCCACTGAAAACTATGCAAACGAATGCACCTTGAACATCCAGAGAAGTAGTGCAAGTATAAACCGGAGCCAGTATTGAAAAAATAAAACTTAAAATCGTCCGGGACACAGAAATACAAAAAAAAACGGTCCAAGCAAGAAGACCAGATGTGATAATAGTCAAAAAGAAGGAAAAAGATGCCAAATATTAGATTTTGCTGTCTGAGCAGATCACAATGTGAAGACCAAAGAAGCAGAAAAACTAAGCAAATACATGCAACTTGCCAGAGAAGTAAAGGAAATATGGAATGTGAAAAAGACAGTTGTAATCCCACTAAGAACAGTTCTGAAACACGTGGAACAAAATTCAGAAAAATTGAAGTCAAAGGGAGGATTGACACCATACAAAGCACTGATGAAAGCATCACAAATATTAAGAAAATCCTTTGAGTATGGAAACTTGTTTAACTAGATAACGCCGAGCAATCACAGATAAACTGAAATAGAATAACACTGTGTAAGCAGAACTAGAAACACAGAAGGAATATTAGACAAAACCAAGGAAACTGAAACAACCAGGGTGGATAAGAAAAATCACTTAATCTCCCCCCTCTCCCCAGCTGTGTCATCAGCATCGATTGGTGCCACAGAAAATGGTCATGAAGGCTTGGGAAGAATAGAAAGACCGAAGAGGGAGAGCATCATCCAGACTTCCAGTGCAAGGGCACCGAGAGTACTGAAATCCTGAAGAGGAGTATTGCTGCTGAGGTTTCAGAGAAACCCAACAGCCGGTATCAGTAAGAAATCAATTGTAAACGACTGTTGCGAGAATCCAAAGTGATTTGTAATGGTTACCAAAAGAAGAAGATATTGTTGGAAATCTAGGAAAGCTTGTTGTCACTCAAACATAAGGAAACCCCACTTGTTTTTGCTAGTGAGCGATCATTAGTAATTTTCTGAAAACTCCTAGAGAGTAAAATAATAATAATAGTAGTAGTAGTAGTAGTAACAAGTGCTTATTTGCACTCACTTTTATCACCTTTACTGTAACTATGGAATAAGACAATTGGTATTGTTATTCCCACTAGTTTGGAATTTCTGCTATAACTCCTGCTGCTACGATTTGTAACTTTGTGTTGCTATGGTGACTTCTGTCTGTCGTAGAGCACACCTCACCCCCCCCCCCCCCGAGTGCATTCGTTTTTATGAATTGTGAGTGGGAGGAATCCATACACATAGTTTAGTTCTTTCAGCTGAACAACTATCTTGATTAAAAGCCACTTTTCTTTTCCTTTCCACTAAATGTCAGATTGATTCTTCCTTTCTATTTTCTTTTTCTTTTCTCTCTTTTGCCCATCTCTCTCTTTTGCCCATCTCTCTCATCTCCTCCCGCTCTAATCTCCTCCCGCTCTTACCTCCTCCCGCTCTCACCTCCTCCTCTCTCATCTCCTTCTCTTTCACATACCCCTCTCTCTCTCACATCCCCCCTCTCTCTCTCTCTCACATCCCCCCTCTCTCTCTCTCTCTCTCTCTCACATCCCCCCTCTCTCTCTCTCTCTCTCTCTCACATCCCCCCTCTCTCTCTCACATCCCCCCTCTCTCTCTCTCACATCCCCCCTCTCTCTCTCTCACATCCCCCCTCTCTCTCTCTCTCACATCCCCCCTCTCTCTCTCACATCCCCCCTCTCTCTCTCTCACATCCCCCTCTCTCTCTCACATCCCCCCTCTCTCTCTCTCACATCCCCCTCTCTCTCTCACATCCCCCCTCTCTCTCTCACATCCCCTCTCTCTCTCTCACATCCCCTCTCTCTCTCACATCCCTCTCTCTCTCTCTCTCTCACATCCCCCTCTCTCTCTCTCTCTCACATCCCCCTCTCTCTCTCTCTCACACATCCCCCTCTCTCTCTCTCTCACATCCCCCTCTCTCCCTCTCTCACATCCCCCTCTCTCTCACATCCCCCTCTCTCTCTCTCTCTCTCTCTCACACACATTCCCCCTCTCTCTCCCTCACATCCCCCTCTCTCTCTCTCACATCCCCCCTCTCTCTCTCTCACATCCCCCCTCTCTCTCACATCCCCCCCCTCTCTCTCTCTCTCACATCCCCTCTCTCTCTCTCTCTCTCTCTCTCTCTCACATTCCCCCTCTCTCTCTCACCCCATCTCCCCTCTCACCCCATCCCCTCTCTCTCACATCCCCCTCTCTCTCTCACACACACCCTTCCGTCTTTCTTTCTCTCTTTCTCTCTCTCTCAATCCTTTTCGCACCTCCTCTATCTCTCTCCTTCTTAGTCTGTCTCTCCATCACACCCCTCTCTCTCTCTGTCTCCCCCTCTCCATCGTACCCTCTCTCTCTGTCTCCCCTCTCCATCGTACCCTCTCTCTCTGTCTCCCCTCTCCATCGTACCCTCTCTCTCTCTCTCTGTCTCCCCCTCTCCATCGTACCCCTCTCTCTCTGTCTCACCCTCTCCATCGCACCTCTCTCTATCTTTCTCCTTCTATTGCACCTTCTTTCTTGCGTGCGCTTTCTATGTCTATATTGCAATCTCTCACTCATGCCCCCCCCCTTACTCATGTCTCACCCTTCTTTTATATACCTCTTTCTCTCTCATTCTTGATTGTGTCCTTTTTGGTCTTTCCTTTCTCTTTTATTCTCTCTTTCTTCTACTTTCATTGTGTCCATTCTTTTCTTTCCCTTTCTATTTTCTTTCCCTTTCTATTTTCTTTCCCTTTCTATTTTCTTTCCCTTTCTCTTTTCTTTACGTTTCTCTTTTCTTTACGTTTCTCTTTTCTTTACGTTTCTCTTTTCTTTCCCTTTCTCTTTTCTTTCCCTTTCTCTTTTCTTTACGTTTCTCTTTTCTTTACGTTTCTCTTTTCTTTACGTTTCTCTTTTCTTTACGTTTCTCTTTTCTTTACGTTTCTCTTTTCTTTACGTTTCTCTTTTCTTTACGTTTCTCTTTTCTTTCCCTTTCTCTTTTCTTTACGTTTCTCTTTTCTTTACGTTTCTCTTTTCTTTCTTTTTCCCTTTTCTTTCCCTTTCTCTTTCTTTTTCCCTTTTTCTTTCTTTTTCTCTGTAGCCATTATTTTTCATGTGAAGACAGCACTTTTTCTTCCATTTCACAGATGGTTGAACCTTCTTTCTTCCTTTCTTGTTCTTTACACCTTCTTGATTTCATTAAGAATTTCTGCAAATAGAAAAGAAAGTTTGTTTTTTTTGTTTTTGTTGCTTTCTATTCTTCCCATCACTTTCATCTTATGTTTTTTTTTTCATCTTCATTCTCTCTTTCATTCAGGTGTTGCACCATTATTATCTTCTTTGATTTTTATGCTCTCCAACTTAGAATTCTTCATATCTCTTTTCATTCACATCTTTACCAATGACATTAGGTAGAAATCCCCAAAAAAGAACAGCAGTAATTAACAAAAACACACACTATTTCCTCAATAGCAAGTTGAATTGCCGGCAGAATTCTTGAAGGTTATTCTATTTGGCCGGCAGAATTCTTGAAGGCAGAATTCTATTTGGTCGGCAGATGTTGGAAATTGCCAAGAATTTCTAGCACTTTTCTAACGAGGAAATAGTTGAAAGAATACTTGTTGAAACAGCAACTGATCTACAAGTGCTGCTTTACCGGCATGAAGATCATCTTTTCGACTCCTTTTTTTAAGTTTTTTTTTTTTTCTTAAGTGTTAACTCCTTTCCTATGCTGACACCACAACTGATTTTTTTCTTCTTTTGTGGTATCTTTCAGAAGGAGTACCTGATGGTATCTGTATGGAAATTTTGTAGAAATTAAATATCCTCTGAAATTTCATGAAACAAGTGTTACACAATCACCAACTGACCGAGTATTGCTCGTGTCCAGTGGCATGGAGATATCCAAGACAAGAAACAAAACTGTGATTAGCAGAAAAGGACGAGTGTCATTTCTTAGTTTTCCTTCTACTAAATGCGTATGTCTTATATTCCACTTATAGTTAGCAAGAAGAAAGGTAGATCCGTACCTTTTCCAAAAGTATTGAGACTTTTGCAGTCATTTTAACTTCCTAACTTATGTTACTTGAATTATTCGGACTACTGTTCTCATCTTGGATGTTATTTTCACAACATTGCGGCCGATGTAACCTCCAACCTTCTTCAGGTGCATCTTGTTGAACTCAGGAATCTGTACAGAATTTTGAACGGGGGTAGTTTGCTCTTGTTCCATCAGCCATCATCGGGTAGAAGTCTTAAGTAATTCTTTATTATATTCTTAGTATCACCTCTACTCAAGATTGAACCTCCAATGTCCAGAAGACTGCCATTTTGAACTGATTATTACTTAGCACTTATATTCGTTATGCCACAGGTTACATCGGTGGAAACATTATGAGAATAATATCCAAGATGAGAACAGTAGGCCGAATAATCCAAATTATTAATCGACATCTCAAAAATTTTGAAACATAATTCCTAACTTATGTTGAAGCTTACAAGAAGGAAATGATGTATACAACTTCAATAGATAGTGCTGTGCTTTTGTAGATATCCAACCCAATTGTTGTACATATGTATAATTTTTAAAGATGTATAATATAAACGGTTCCAAAGTTGAAAACTATGTAAAATCTTGTACATATTATGTTGTGATGTAGTAAGACTACTCCCACAAGAATGAACTAAGCCAATACCATTTAAGCAAGAAGATTTAGTTAAGAGTTGAAGGCAGTTGAGTCTGATATTTTAATCAAAAGTAACAACAAAGAAAAACATGTTACGTATTCAAAAGGATAAACGGTATGGATTAAAACTAAGTATGGACAAATGTGAAGTTTTTTCTAAGAAAAATTATATCTGGAACAATTCAATTATTGTCCTTTTACACCAAAACATCCTTTCTTTGGAGTTATTTGTAAAAAATTACATAATGTAGAACTATGTATGGAGAAATGCAAATTTGTCATATACAGATATTATCTTTCTTGCAAAAATCAGTTCTGTGGATATTTTCTCAGATTTTGAATCACTCGATACAATGACACTCAATACTCTTAGAAATTGAAGTGTATCTTCCGTGGAATAATTTCCGTTTGACTCTTTCAGTGCTTGCTCAAAAGTATCCACAAATTTCTCTGCTTCACCATAGGATCTTGGCTGATAAGGTGCAGTAGTTATATATGTACAATTGAGAATACTTTGCAGAAATTCTTAAATTCCTTTCCTGTTAGACTGCATGCCATTGTCTGATCCACTTGAAGACTTTGAATGCCAAATGCGATTTTCAAAATTGTTAAACTATTGCTACGAAACGTGTTGCATTTCATCACTCTAACACACTCCAAATCATTTTGTTAAAATAATGTGATATTTGTCTAATATTTTTGCTTTTAATTAAAATAAACTTTTACGGTCGATTTTTAGATTTAAAATATTTGTTTTTGTAAAGTCTAATTTCTCAATGGCTTGATTGCGTTTTGCATTCAAAACTTCAATTGTATTTGGGATGACAAATCTAAGAAAGAGTTTATGCAAAAGTTGTATTGTAGTACGAAACGTTGCATTTTTGCATTTTGCCACCTCGGCCATTTTGAAAAACTATCTACTACAATTCAATAGAAGTGTCCTTCAGTGTCTATGAGCAGCCTTGACAAAGGTATGTCTGCCTTCAGCCAAGAGTTAAATTTTACTAGTGGTGTCTTTGCTGCCATCGCACAACCTTTGCAAGATGTTTCATTTTTCTCTGCCGTTATCTATGTTTGGCCAATAAACTAAACTCTTCAGTAACACCTTTATTCTACATAGACCGGTTTAAACTGTATGAAAATCTTCAAGTATTCTTGCCCTCATATTGATATCATTACTATTTCATTATACAATAATATTTTGTCACAAATAGAAATTAGAAATCATTAATGCTTCTAACTTATAATAGGTTTAAAAAATCAATATGTTAATTAGTCATATCATTTCACTCTATGAACCACGATTTTTTGTATATATAAATTGAATTGGGTATTAAAATATAGTAGATATATTTACATGATTGACCTAATCCCAGACATTATTTCTTCATGAATAAATGCTTTATAATTTACAGCCATTGAGCATTGGTAATTTCATTGTATACTTCCTGTTTAGGAGTTCACAGCTGACAAGAAAACATTTGTAATAAATCAGACAAATTTTTTTTTAAAGTATTTCTTTCATAGAAAATATTTAAATGAAATTCATTTATACAATCTGGGAATTTTCAATAAAGTTTGAACCCACAAATCCCAAACAGCTACAGATGAAATAGCAGTTTGTCTTCAATTAATCTTTTAAAGTATATTTAAAGAAATTTAAAAACCAAATTATGTGTTATTTTTTGTTTAATGAATTAAATCATTTATTTTAAAAGCTGATACTTTCGACAATTTAAATGTCATCTTCAAAGCAAAACTTTCTTTTTTTCCTTTATTCTGCATTCTACAAAATATATTTCCGTTCTTGGTACAAAAAGTTTTAAAAGTTAAGTCTGGGGTTGATGTATATTTAGCGTGGTTGGCGCTTTTTTGAATTTAAAAAAATAAATGATTTTATTCATTATAAATAATAAAATAATAAAGTAACACATTATTTGGTTTTCAAATTTCTTTAAATATTTAAATCTTTAAATATTTAAATATTACTACGAAAATAATGTTTTCTAAGATGTGACAAACTCCCTTAATTCTTTTAAAGTTTCAGCATTAAATAAAACATGAAAAGGACTGATGTGCTGAAAAACAAACCAAAAACAGAAAAAACAAACCAAAACTTTTGTAAGAAACAATTTAGGATGGTAGAATTTCAGATATATATCTATATATAAAGTTAGGTATGTGAACGGATCATTATGAATTTTAGAATACATTCTCGGCAACATGCTGAGTAACATGGGCACATTATTTTGTTTGTAAATTTTAACATTTGGGGGTTGTATGTATATAAAGTTAGGTATGTGTATATGTTTATATATTTCTCTGTATAGGATTCACTCCTACACTAATCAATTGATCATTATGAATTTTAGAACATAGCTGCTAAACTGGTGAATAATATGGGCTGTATTTATCTTAATTTCGTTTCATGCAAAGGGGGCAAAGAAGAAGTGGAAGCCCTTTGTAAAAATTTCAGATACCTCTTATTTTTGTGAAATTTTTATAATAGGTATTAGACATCAATTAATAAATATTCCTCAAATTTCAGTTTCATTTAAGTATTTTAAAGGATTTTAAGGGGGAATAATATGGGTGCATGTTCTCATTTTAAAATTCAACTATTTCAGATTTACATTAAATTTTATCCATAGTCATTAGACACTAAATAAGATTCCCTGAATTTCAATTTCTTTTTTAAACTTAAATTTAGACATTTTCTAGAGTCAAAATCATGTAATGGATTTTGATCAAAATTGTAATAAAGATTCTAGATATAAAGTTTAGTATCATTATATCTTGATTTTTATCTACGTAAGGAGACATAAAAATGATACAAAACTGTTCTGTTTTGAAAATTAACTTTTACCAGTTCTGGGACAGGTATTCTTCGAGTAATATATTATATATATATATATACAGGGTGGGCAAAAATAAGGGTCCTATTTTTAAAAATTCATAACTTTTTTATTTATTGATTTTTAAAAAAATTTTTTTTTTTTTAGAATAAGTAAAGGACCCCTTCCGAAGCAAGCATGAGCCGTATTAGCCCTAAGGAACGTACCCTCATTTAGAAAACATTATTTTTGCTTAAAAAACTCAAAACAGTGTAAAAAACAATACTTTAGTTTTTGTAAGTTTTAAGAAGTGTTTTTCGGCTAAAATTTGTTTTGTTTACACATAAAGTTTGGTGAGTTTAACTTTTATTTTGTGGAAGTTATTCAAATTGAAGTTATTCAAATTTAAAGATAGGACCCTTATTTTGGCCCACCCTGTATATATATATATATAATTATACATACACAGAGGCATTTGACAATGAATCTATTCTTGTGATATTTGCTTTGTTTTTGGTAGAAATTGAACTTTTTTAAACATTGTTGTTTTCTGGGTACATACGAAAAATTTTGTTCAGAAGATAATCCGATTTTTTGCAAAAATTTCATTGTATGACTTAAAATAAACACTGCCTTGAAACAGCTGTAAACAACTATAATACCTTTGTGTCGAATATTTAAAAATGATTTAAATCGTCAAAAGAAATTATATATATACACACACTATATATCCGATTCCTTCCAATATATTCTAACTCCACCTTGTTTCCATAACATGCGACTCCACCTCATTCCCTACTATCCGACTCTGACAAACTGCCTCTGATTCCTTCCCATACAATCCGACTGACTCCTTCCTATATCAACCGACTTTGACTCATCACATGCCATCTAACTCAGACACGGGTCTCTCATTCTATACCCCTGCCCGGGCCGCATTCTATATATCTATGCCTGGGTCGCATTCTATATATCCCCCCCCCCTCCCCTTCCCCTTGGATGTATATTTCGGTCACCGTTTGAAAAAAAAATTTTTTTAATCTTCAAGTCGACTGGGATCGAACGCTAAAACTTTAGATAATGAACAAAGTGTCTATAACCAAACCAGTACAGGAGACGAGATAAAATATTACGAAAAATAAGTCACTTAAACGTAGTCTGAAGAGACACACATTTAGTGTTTTACCATCGATCATGAATCGTATAAACAATGAAAATTAACAAAACTGATATTATGAAAATGTGTATTTCTTATTAATGTAAACAAAATGATTATTTTGTTATCAGCAATTGTTTTGTTACAAAGTTTCGTTAGTAAAAGAGTTTTACCATCCATCATGATTCGTATGAACAAATCTCTCCTAATTATTAGCAAAAAAAGATATTGTGAAAGTTTATACTTTTTATCAATGTAAGCAAAGTGTTTATTTTCTTATCAACGATTCGGTTCAAATTGTGTAGAAGTACACCTAGAGCAAATGTGGTATTATGGTGATTTAGATGATTCTAGCTTAGAGTAGGGTATACAATTTTATTACTTTAGACCAAGGACACCCAACGATTCTCATTCCCCAAACTTTTGATGGCCTTGTGCTAAATTTTCTGCAAATAAAGAGATCAAAGCGTAGTATAATGAGTTTTAGCATCAATCATGAATCGTAGGAACAATAAAAAATAATCAAAGTTTATATATTTTATTAATGTAAACAAAATGAATACTTTGTCATCAACGATTGATTTTTGTTACAAAGTTTTGTTGGTAAAAGATTGTGTTTTACGATCAATCATGAATCGTATAAACAAATCTAAACTATTCGATTCAAATTCTGTAGATATATGCGTAAAGGTTATGACTAAATAAATTCTCAAACGAAATAGTTTAGTATTTTTATTTAACACAAAACGAATTAGTGTTTTTTATTAAATAATTTAAATAAGAGTTTTTTTAATTCAAATTAAGCGTAAGAAGTACTATTTTTTATGAAAAAAAATCTTGTGTACATTGTCAGCCTCACAAGTTCTCCTCACTAAGTAAGACGGTTTAAGTGTCCCAAATTCTCTCTGCAAATTTGATTTGGTAACAGTGATGTTTTTGACATGTTTTTAAATGTAATGCAGGCATTTCAGGTAAGAAACAATCCTTCTTGAATAAGACAAATGTTTTTGGGAACCCATAAAGCTAGCAGATATTTTTTACGCATTAAAAAAGAAAATGTTATTACTGAATTAAAAAAAAAATTTCTTTGGAATATTATTACGCACCAAATTTTTCATATAAAATTTATTTTTAAAAGAATTATTATTCCATTTTTAGCAGGTAAATCAGTTATGCAAATTTAACATCAGATGATACCTCTTCCCTGAATTAATAAATGTTTTATTATTCAATTTTTTTTATCAAATCTTAATATTATTAAAAGAAGCTAAAAAAATTAAACATATCCAATAAGGTTTTGGAAAATTCAGTTTGAAATTCTGTATCGATTCTCGAGTTTTACAAGATGCATTTGAAGAAGGTCAGAGGTTACATCGGCCGAAACGTTGTCATAATAACATTAAAGATGAGAACAGTAATTCAAATACAATTCATGATTGATCGTAAAAGTGAAAGAATTACTGAAATGCACAATTATGAAAAACTGACATCGTTTTAGATAAAATGATGCCAGTTTTTCATAATTGTGCATTTCAGTAATTCTTTCACTTTATGACAATTTTAGACAATTTTTGTGTGAATTTATTTGGATGCTGAGGCGAACGTTTATCAAAACGTTCATGTCACAACCCACGCCTTTGCATATGTTGTGTTTATAAATTCTTAACTTTCAAAATAACCAATTTATATGTAGGAAACATCAGCCTTGAAAATATGCAAATAATCAACAATAATAATCCGATTTAAATAGTGGAACAATATGATAGATGAACACACCTCTAGAAGGTTGGAGAGCATATCGGCTGAAACTTAGCAGACAATATTCTGATGGAAAGCAATATAATCAAGGTCAAGACTTTTCTGTAGTTTTAGTTATAAAATTATTTTTTGTTTTTGAATTTTTTAGATGAGGATTTATAATTTGTATTATTTGGTTGTTATTTTCAGAACATTTGACCGATGTAACCTTTGACCTTCTTCAGGTGCAATTTTGTAGAACTCTGAGAATCTATATGGAATTTTGAACTGAACCCTTCATTAAACCCATGTTCTCATCCCGTCAGCCAATGGCCGGGTAGAGATGTTAATTTGTTATTCCTAGTTATTATTGCTAGTAGTGAGGATTGAACCTTCAACCTTCAGAACTGATTTTTATTCACCACCATTATCCATTGCATTATGGTTCGACAAAATTCACTTGAAGAAAGTTGGAGATTACATCGGTCAAAATGTTGTGAAAATACCAACCAAGATGAGAATCCGACTCATAATCCGACTAATCCGAATAATAAAATTTTTATTTTGTTTATAATTGTTTTGTTTACTTGTTTAATTAATATTTGTTTTTCTCATATTTTAGTGCACACGACTGGGTATGCTTTGCGATGACATTGTCGTCAATTCTCGTGATCCTTTAGAATTCCAACCTGCATCACTAGAGGTGGCAACCATTACCAAAAAGCTTGGTGAAACCATTGTAAGTATTCACAAGGATTATCATAAAAATGAGTCACTTTTGATATGCTAAGATATTCCGTGTCTGATAGTATTATTTTAATTTAAAATACTACAGTGTAATCATTGGTTTCGACAACAGATGTTTTTTCTCTTTTTTGGGAAATAAGTTGTAAACTGTTAAATTGTCCTATACCGCCCAAAACTGTATTGACCAAATTTGATGTTTGTATTGCCAATCTACCCGACTATGCATGAAATGATAACACTTCATTTAAATCTATTTTTAAATACATTTTAAAGTTCCCAATGGAAGGGAAATAACTCTTACCAGTCCTTGTGAGACTTACATCCGGGCACTGATACTTATTTCAGTATCTCATCATTTTCATAACACATTTTTCCTCATGCATAATTTTGAGAAAAATGTCTTTTTTAGGATAATTCAAATAATTTGTTTAATGACAATATTATTTTTAGTGCAAATAACATCATATAAAAGAACAATATCTTTCCAGTCATACTGTCAAGTTTCATAATAATCTGTCCAAAATTGAAGACATTATAAACATTTTTAAATAAAAATAAAACTTTTTAGCTACTTTTTGGTAATTTACAGGTTTGACTTGTGTTTTTGTGCGTTCGCTGCAATCATCCGCTTGTTGTCTTTGCGCGAATTCGGTGCTTGGTTTCGACACTGACACCTGCCGTAACGAAAGGATTTTCCTTCCAAACAAATTTATAACACAGCTTCTAAACAAGCGACAATGTTTTATCTTGAGGTTACAATGACACCCGCTTTCTTCACCTAACAACAGACTTGCCAAATGAACAAAAACATCTCTTCCAACCAACCAAACAGTCCCTCTACTCAAGGCATCAGAGCCTCTCTGTGTCTCAGATCAAGCAGAGACCAACTGACTCCCTCTGCCCAGAGTGTAAAAGAAATCTAAATGACTTTGAATAAAATTTAAACATGTTTACCAATTCTTTAACTAATCCTATCAGTGAGATTTTAGAAACCGTTTGGTAAAAAAATTAGTTGAAATGCACTAAATCAAGAATCACCAAACTTTGTTTTTAAATGGCTCAATTATAAATGTTTTAAGCTTTGCTGTTCAAGAAGTAAACCATTCAAATTATCATGTAGATATCTGTTAAAAACTCTACAAATTCTTCATTAGTTTAATTCAAAATCTGTGAACATTAGCAATACTGATCTGCTAATAAAATTAAATTCTTTCAAATATTTAATTTTTTTTAAATCCACAAATCTTTGATAAATGACGTTTAAAATGCTGGAAATTTCTTGTTCTGTAATATTAGTGTGCAAAAAATTTGTTACAGGCATAGTTCTACTGTGTCTGAAAGAGAGTGCAAGGTGTAGCATATTGGATGCCTTTTTTGCGGGGATGTGTCGCCGTCCTCCCACATACAGCACCTGATGTTCCCAAATGGTCACCCATCTGGTACTGGCCAGGCTCAACATTGCTTAACTTCCGTGATCTAACGAGATCCATCGTGTCAACGTGATTATGCCGTATGATAGTTACTCTCGACTCTATCCATATTTGCATAGAAAGTGCTTGACTGAGCTACACTCTTTGGTGCCTTCTTGTAAGACATTCACATCAAGAACTCGTCTCTGTTTACCACAACAGGAAAAACATTTCCTTAGAAAACATTAATAATTTGATATCTTAAAAAAAGGCCTAGTTAACAAAAAGAAGAAAAGAACTAAGCAAAAATGAAAGTAAAACTACTCCCAAGCAACGCCGGGTAGGAACAGCTAGTTTTATATGCAGTAGATATGTTGATATTCACCTGGTACGGTATTCACCCTGGGCAGGTTGAGTCGTCTTCCTCCGTAGGAAGGAGTGTCTAGGGAATATTAAATTCATGAACGGTCCCCAGTCACATGTTGATCTCGGTGGTCAGGGCAGATGATTATGATGTTTCTTTTTGTAGGTAGGTATCAACGTTCTCTCACATACAGCACTTGGTATTGTACTGACCAGGCTCAACGTCGCTTAACTTCGCTGATCTAACAAGAACTGGCGTGCGTCAGTGTAATTGTGGCGTATATAACGAGGTAGTTTAACAGCCAGTATTGGAAATTGTGCAATGGCTGATAAACGTATGCTATAAGAACACATGATTATTATTATTGATTTTAATCAAATAAAACCATTCAGTGTTTAGCTCCGAGTATACCTAAGATGACCAGCTTTGCTTTGATCGATTTAAGCATCTGCATCCTTTCATGTTTTTCTCTGCATACTAATACTACTAATAATTGTTTTTTGAGAATTTATGAAAATGTCTTTGAGTTTATAATCCAAGTCAACGGTCAAGGTGCTTCTCGTTTGCATTCCGGCCTGGAGAAGCATTCTGAGGACAATACCTTCACTGTTACTTCTGTTAGTCATTACAAATACAAGTCAGTTTCAGAAATATTTATTATGCATAAAAGAAGAAAGTCATGTTTTGTTTACCTTTTATGTAGAATACGGCTCAGTTGGTAAAGATTATGCTATAGTTTAATTTTTTTAAATAGTTTTCTTCTACTTTTTCAGTTTTTCCACTGTTGTACTCTCCAGCCTTCTTCGGGTGTTTTTTGTTGTCATCAAACCCCGGGGATTTCGAATTGGATCTTTTATTTTATTCATTTCTATTATTCAGAATTCCACACAGTTTTAGATATTTTGTATTTTGGTCATGCAACTAACTGGTCTCTATCACAGAAGATATCTTGGCCAAACCGTTTGACATTTATTTTCATCCAATGAAAGCTAAACCCACCCTTAAATGGAATTAAATAACTTTAAATGGCAGAGAGTAGTGAGTTCTATGAGATGAGTTCCTTTTCTAATGATTACTAAAAATGCATCGCTAAAATCTTTGACATCTTTATAAAGTACCATTTGATAAAATGAATAAATGTTGTAGTTTCAAAATATCATGAATACATAATTAAAATATTCACGCGATTTACATGTTTTCTACTGTAGTCATTGTTATAATATTAATACGGGAAGTGACAGCCTTACACCGGATATCTTCGAAATTTAGCATTAAAAGATAGTAATGGTGTAGCTACGGCTTCAAACAGACAGATACTAAATCTCCATTAGATATTATTTTTGACTTTAACAAAATGAAACCGTTCAGGGCTCTATGTAGCTAAGCGTTGTTTTAATCAATTTAAGCTTCTGCATTGTTTTGAGAATGTAAAATAAAATTTGTATCCGTTAATGTTTCTTAATTTCCTTCATCAGCTATTAAATTCACAACCTCGAAGTTTAACTCACTTCTTTTTTTTCTTGTTTTTTTTTTGTACTAATATATCACCACTTATTAAGGCCAAAAGCCACTCGAGGATAAAGGTTATTGAGATGGAATGATTGCCAGTTTGTTTTGTAGGTAGGTATCAACGTTTGCTCACGTACAGCACTTGGTATTGTACTTTATGATGAAGAACTTTATGAGACGATTAAGAATAATTACTGGAATGGACCAAGTTTGAATAATTGTGGCCATGGTTCATAACAGGAATCTGTTAACATTGGATTTGAAGACGACCATGTTGTAATCTGCAGGGAAGCAGTCCCATGGTAATGTGTTCCACAGACGGGCGCCCTTGCGAAGAAGCTCTGTGGAGATTCCGCCTGACGCTAGGAATATGAAGGAAAAAAAACGAGTTTTCGCTGTGAATGTCTTACATTTACAAGAAGGAACCAGAGATTGAAGCTAAGTTGAGCATCTTCCATGGAAATAATGATAGAGTAGAGAGAGACTAGCAACATCTCCTGTGAAAAAGGGGCTGTAAGGAACAAAAAAGATCATCCCCCACTAGATTCTGGAGTCAATTTTGAACTCTGTTTAGGCAATGAATCAACGCTTGTATCCCTTAGCCCTTGAGTTCAGTATAAGCAACTGAGATAGGAATAACGAATAACGGTTCAAAACATGACATTTAGACCGAAAAATGCAGATGTAATCATTGTTTGGGGAGGGGGGGGGGCTTTTGCATGAATACATTATACCCTGCCCCTCTCCTACACATACAAACACCCTCGTTCACCCCGACAATAATAAGTGAGAAATGACACCCTTTTCCAATGGCAGAGAAATATGTGTTAAAAGTTTACAGAAAGCTTTGCATGTAAAAGTTTGCAGCACTTACTCTCGAAATTGGCATTGTTGATTGGTTGGTTATTAGGCCAGTCAAGGGAGACAACCCCAAATACTAATGTATCGAGTGTTATTCAAAACATTTCAGCTTTAGAAAGTGTTTTCATTCAATCTGTTTACAAGATATCTTCACTGTAAAAACCAAAGATAATGTTGTTATCAATATAAATATTTATACTTACAGTAAAGTTTGCTTTTTAAAGGATATTTTGCATAGAGAAATTCCATATTATATAAACGGATAATAATTATCTAATAATTATTATCCATTTATGTGATATGGAATTTGTCTCTGCAAAACTTGTGTATTCTTTTAAAAGCAAACTTTACTTTAAAAATATAGTGATGGATTCGAAATCCATTATTTAATTTTTGTGTCTCAGTTGAAATAAAATCTGACACAATTTTGCTAGAATGATCCCACTTCTCAGAATGTATTCTGAATAATATATATATATATATATATATATATATATATATATATATATATACAATGTTAGGTATTTGTATATGTTTGTATATATAAGATTAATTCCTAAACTAATTAACTGATCATTATAAAGGAAGCCCTTTGTGAAAATTCAGATACTTCAATTTTTGTGAAATTTTCACAATAGGTATTAGACAGCAATTAATAAGTATTCCTCAAATTTCAGTTTGAAGTATTTTTGAAGGTTTTTAGGGGACATAATATGGGCACAAACTCCCACTTGAAAATTCAAATATTTCAGATTTGCATTGAATTTAATCCATAGTCATGAGACATCAATTAAGTAAGATTCCATGAATTTCAATTTCTTAAGACTCCTTAAGCTTAAACCTTAAATTTTAGACATTTTGTGTGAACCCTACCTGTACCTGGTATGGCATTCACTCTAGGTGGGTAGCACCGGCTTCCTCTAAAGGAGGAAGTTTCATGGGAATATCAAATTCACAAGCGGTCCCCAGTCACATGTATATCCCTGTTAGGGGAAATGACGACGTTAGGTTTTTGCAGTTCTTGCAGGAAGGTGTTGACGTCCTCCTACATACAGCACCTGGTATTCCCAAATGGTCACCCATCTGGTACTGACCGGGTTTAACGTTGCTTAACTTCGGTGATCTAACGAGATAATGCGTATACATTTTGTGTGTAATGGATTTTAATAAGAATTCTAGATATAAGGTTTAGTAGCATTATATCTTTATTTTAATCTTCGTAAGGGGGACATAAAAGTTATGCGAAACTGTTCTGTGTGGAATTAATTTTATCCGTCCTGGAATAGGTATTCTTTTGAGATATCTATGTATATATATATATATATAATGAAGTTATCTTGTAAGATTTTAAAAGTTGTACCTAAATAGCAATTAAGCTGACATATCAAACTTTGATTCTGACTAGCCAATTTTCATTTGTTATTGTTGTACCATGTTATTGGCACTATAATAATATAAAAGGTTACAGTTTATTTAAAATTTATGTCGTCCCATCTGGACAACTGGCAACAAGGATACACATTTGAATTATGACCGAAAATCTAACTTAACAAGGGGAATAATTTATATTTTTAATTGAAGAATATAAGGAGTTGTCTCATACAATTAAAATCTTATTTGTTTTTCTGTATAAGTTTAAAAAATATGCAAATAATAAAAAAATTAAAATGACTTCACTGCATCCTGGCCAACGTCGGTTAAGTACAGCTACTATATATATATATATATATAGGCAAACATTAAATAACAGTGTTTTTGATCGATAAGACTTTTTATTTAAAAATTTTTCCAAATAGTCGATTTAGTATTTCAGCCAAATGTAAGTTCCGTGGGTTTCTTGTTTCATTTTTCTTTCCTTTTGCGTGAGTAATTTCGATCTGTTTCGTCAAATCATTGTCATCAGACGGTGTTAGTCTTGGTGTCTTTACAACTATCTTTACTCTTGATTTTTTTAAACGGCTAGTAATATACGACTTTAAAATGAACGTCTATAATATTGAGATATTGCATGAGAACGGGATTACGTTCTAAGCGTGTGCAAAATTCAAAAGTATGATTGCTTAACGGCTAAGAATTTGGTAATGTTAGTTACTATGTTAGACACTTTAAAATGTTGTGACTGGTTTTGTAATTCACATTATTGATTATGGGGTGTTTAGTTTATATACATATATATGTATGATCAAGTAGATTTAGCACTCCAATTAAAAAAGCAGCTGAATGGAACGTGTTTAGCATGACACTATATCTGATGACACTGAAAATAATTCGATTTCAGAATTAAAATGTTTTCCATCTATAATTCTGAAAAAGCTATACTTTTTACTTTCATTTTCGTTTTGCTTTTTTAAAAATAGGATTATTAAATTTAAATTTAATTTTAGTTTGTTCATTAAATTATTAATTGAACCAAATTGTTATGAAACTCTAATCTTAAAGTAATGTTGTTTTAATCTCTATTCATAAAATTATTGGATGTAAAACTTTCAATTTCTTAAATCCGTGACGATTTGCTAAGAATGATTTTCTATTCGACAGTTTAAATACTTTCAAATTTATTTTAAATTTCGAAGGGTCATGAAGTGATTCAGGAATTTTTTTTTTCAAATATTAACACAATATTAAAATGGCAGACTTGTTTACAATGAAACTTAAATGCGTTGTGGTAGATTTTATTTTGTAATTTTTTAAAAAGTTTATTTCAGTACTTTATGCTTTATCATTTTTCATTGCAATAAATTAGTCGATTAATAATATTAAAAAAATGATAAGGTGTAAGTCACGTAAAGTCGAGAAAGATACAGACGAACAAAAAGTGATCAAACAATTTTATTAATATAGATTCTTACAAAAAAATACTTATAACTTTTCTAATTTAAAAAATTAAGAGTTCAAGAAATACTTGTTTAATCCTGTCTTAATAATAATGGATAAGCAAATGAATTCAACTTTTTCTCTTTTTTGTGGATGATTGAATGTACATTGTAATAATACTTATTTTTTGTACAAATACTTATTTTTTGTACAAATACTTATTTTTATTTAATGTACATTGTATAAATAGTCATTTTCATTGAATGTATGTTTACAATACACATTTTATTGAATGTACATTGTACAAATGCTCATTTTTATTGAATGTACATTGTACAAATGCTCATTTTTATTGAATGTACATTGTACAAATTCTCATTTTTATTGAATGTACATTGTACAAATGCTCATTTTTATTGAATGTACATTGTACAAATGCTCATTTTTATTGAATGTACATTGTACAAATGCTCATTTTTATTGAATGTACATTGTACAAATGCTCATTTTTATTGAATGTACATTGTACAAATGCTCATTTTTATTGAATGTACATTGTACAAATACTCATTTTTATTGAATGTACATTGTACAAATACTCATTTTTATTGAATGTACATTGTACAAATACTCATTTTTATTGAAATAAACATGGTTATTTGTACAATGTAAAAATATTAATTATTATTCAAAATTGTCTAAACTTTTAAGGAAAAGTAACGGTCGAATTCATGGAACATATCAAAATGAATTTACAAACATTCAGTAAACAAAAAATACATTTTTACTTTGCTATTTTATTTTTGTTTATTTTTTTGATTTCGTGCTAAAATGCAAAAAATATTAATCTGATTGTATTTTTTTTTAAATTGCCTTGAAAAAAATGTTTTTGTCAATTTAAACAAAAAACTATTTCTTATAAAAAAGATAAATATGTTGTTTCAATGTGAATGTTTTAATCAAATATTTATAATTATTTTTACCCAATTTAATAAAAGTTCTTTTCAAAAATGATAGTTTTCTCAAGCCGCTCATACTATCCCCCGAGGAAGGTCTTGTCGATCGAAACCGTGGTTATATAATTCAAGATAGAAGTTTTAGCAATTTTAATATTTTGCTTTTCTATAGAATTTTTTTATTTTTTGCTCAATAAAATTGTTTAGTTTTATTATTACTATTATTTAATCTATATAAGAAAGTAATATAACAAATACTGACCCAACGGGTAACAAGTGGTCAAGTAGTAAGAATTTCTATTCTTTTTAATTTTATTTATAAAATTTTTTTTTTCTTTGCAGGGTCTTCATATTGTTTCTTACCATGGAATTCATGTGATTGGTGATATTAAAGACCTGGCAAGTATATTTAATCATTCACTAGCAAGCATACCCGGTGTTGCCAAGGTGTACAAAAATGGTGACAGCTTTTATTTAAATTCATGCAGGTCTCCTGTTTATTATTGTATGATAGCAACTACACAATAAATTGTGTTCACCAACCCTCAGAAATAATCTCTCCTGGAGCTGCCCACCAGTTTTTATATAAAGAATTGCATTCGCGCTTATCAATCAGTTCACTGCAAGAAAGCCAAGCTGTCTAACTAACCCACATCACTCAGATCAACTATCAAACTTAAACCTTGGGTTATCGGTGTCGGCACGTGGACTTCACTTACCAAGATGGCAATATGTCTGCACTTTCCTAAGACTTACTTTCAAATAATGTGAACTCTGCCATCCTTACAAACTAACTCTTATTTCTATCTACAGACTTTTAAATAACATTCTCCTCTTATGGACTCTTGAGTCCATTTTCCTTGTCCAGACTCATGGAATTATAATAACCTTTTTCTCCTCCAGATTTATGTACTTATCATAGAATTTTCTTTGTCTTGACACAAGGACTTTCACTATTAACTTTCTCCGCCAAGACGTGAGCCTTTGACATCTCTAATCACAAACACCTTCTATTACTTATCGAAAGAAAATCAGAAATAAAATTGATAAAAGGTAAAAGAAGATTTCTAAAATTCTACACTTTTGTCTTTTCCTTCCGAAAACACTTCCCATATACATTAACTCTCACATAAATATGTAATAATTTTAATGCAATAACATTTATTCATAAAACTGTTGCTCAGTCATATACATTAACTCTCACATAAATATGTAATAATTTTAATGCAATAACATTTATTCATAAAACTGTTGCTCAGTCATATTTTAACTCTCACATAAATATGTAATAATTTTAATGTAATAACATTTATTCATAAAACTGTTGCTCAGTCATATTTTAACTCTCACATAAATATGTAATAATTTTAATGTAATAACATTTATTCATAAAACTGTTGCTCAGTCATATACATTAACTCTCACATAAATATGTAATAATTTTAATGTAATAACATTTATTCAGAAAACTGTTGCTCAGTCATATACATTAACTCTCACATAAATATGTAATAATTTTAATGTAATAACATTTATTCAGAAAACTGTTGCTCAGTCATATACATTAACTCTCACATAAATATGTAATAATTTTAATGCAATAACATTTATTCATAAAACTGTTGCTCAGTCATATTTTAACTCTCACATAAATATGTAATAATTTTAATGTAATAACATTTATTCATAAAACTGTTGCTCAGTCATATTTTAACTCTCACATAAATATGTAATAATTTTAATGTAATAACATTTATTCATAAAACTGTTGCTCAGTCATATACATTAACTCTCACATAAATATGTAATAATTTTAATGTAATAACATTTATTCATAAAACTGTTGCTCAGTCATATACATTAACTCTCACATAAATATGTAATAATTTTAATGTAATAACATTTATTCATAAAACTGTTGCTCAGTCATATACATTAACTCTCACATAAATATGTAATAATTTTAATGTAATAACATTTATTCATAAAACTGTTGCTCAGTCATATTTTAACTCTCACATAAATATGTAATAATTTTAATGTAATAACATTTATTCATAAAACTGTTGCTCAGTCATATTTTAACTCTCACATAAATATGTAATAATTTTAATGTAATAACATTTATTCATAAAACTGTTGCTCAGTCATATACATTAACTCTCACATAAATATGTAATAATTTTAATGTAATAACATTTATTCAGAAAACTGTTGCTCAGTCATATACATTAACTCTCACATAAATATGTAATAATTTTAATGTAATAACATTTATTCAGAAAACTGTTGCTCAGTCATATACATTAACTCTCACATAAATATGTAATAATTTTAATGCAATAACATTTATTCATAAAACTGTTGCTCAGTCATATTTTAACTCACATAAATATGTAATAATTTTAATGCAATAAAATTTATTCATAAAACTGTTGCTCAGTCATATACATTAACTCTCACATAAATATGTAATAATTTTAATGCAATAAAATTTATTCATAAAACTGTTGCTCAGTCATATACATTAACTCTCACATAAATATGTAATAATTTTAATGCAATAAAATTTATTCATAAAACTGTTGCTCAGTCATATACATTAACTCTCACATAAATATGTAATAATTTTAATGTAATAACATTTATTCATAAAACTGTTGCTGAGTCATATTTTAACTCTCACATAAATATGTAATAATTTTAATGTAATAACATTTATTCATAAAACTGTTGCTCAGTCATATTTTAACTCTCACATAAATATGTAATAATTTTAATGTAATAACATTTATTCATAAAACTGTTGCTCAGTCATATACATTAACTCAAACATAAATATGTAATAATTTTAATGTAATAACATTTATTCAGAAAACTGTTGCTCAGTCATATACATTAACTCTCACATAAATATGTAATAATCTTAATGTAATAACATTTATTCAGAAAACTGTTGCTCAGTCATATACATTAACTCTCACATAAATATGTAATAATTTTAATGCAATAACATTTATTCATAAAACTGTTGCTCAGTTATATTTTAACTCACATAAATATGTAATAATTTTAATGTAATAACATTTATTCATAAAACTGTTGCTCAGTCATATACATTAACTCTCACATAAATATGTAATAATTTTAATGCAATAACATTTATTCATAAAACTGTTGCTCAGTCATATTTTAACTCACATAAATATGTAATAATTTTAATGTAATAACATTTATTCATAAAACTGTTGCTCAGTCATATACATTAACTCTCACATAAATATGTAATAATTTTAATGTAATAACATTTATTCATAAAACTGTTGCTCAGTCATATACATTAACTCTCACATAAATATGTAATAATTTTAATGTAATAACATTTATTCATAAAACTGTTGCTCAGTCATATACATTAACTCTCACATAAATATGTAATAATTTTAATGTAATAACATTTATTCATAAAACTGTTGCTCAGTCATATACATTAACTCTCACATAAATATGTAATAATTTTAATGTAATAACATTTATTCATAAAACTGTTGCTCAGTCATATACATTAACTCTCACATAAATATGTAATAATTTTAATGTAATAACATTTATTCATAAAACTGTTGCTCAGTCATATACATTAACTCTCACATAAATATGTAATAATTTTAATGTAATAACATTTATTCATAAAACTGTTGCTCAGTCATATACATTAACTCTCACATAAATATGTAATAATTTTAATGTAATAACATTTATTCATAAAACTGTTGCTCAGTCATATACATTAACTCTCACATAAATATGTAATAATTTTAATGTAATAACATTTATTCATAAAACTGTTGCTCAGTCATATACATTAACTCTCACATAAATATGTAATAATTTTAATGTAATAACATTTATTCATAAAACTGTTGCTCAGTCATATACATTAACTCTCACATAAATATGTAATAATTTTAATGTAATAACATTTATTCATAAAACTGTTGCTCAGTCATATACATTAACTCTCACATAAATATGTAATAATTTTAATGTAATAACATTTATTCATAAAACTGTTGCTCAGTCATATACATTAACTCTCACATAAATATGTAATAATTTTAATGTAATAACATTTATTCATAAAACTGTTGCTCAGTCATATACATTAACTCTCACATAAATATGTAATAATTTTAATGTAATAACATTTATTCAGAAAACTGTTGCTCAGTCATATACATTAACTCTCACATAAATATGTAATAATTTTAATGTAATAACATTTATTCATAAAACTGTTGCTCAGTCATATACATTAACTCTCACATAAATATGTAATAATTTTAATGTAATAACATTTATTCATAAAACTGTTGCTCAGTCATATACATTAACTCTCACATAAATATGTAATAATTTTAATGTAATAAAATTTATTCATAAAACTGTTGCTCAGTCATATACATTAACTCTCACATAAATATGTAATAATTTTAATGCAATAACATTTATTCAGAAAACTGTTGCTCAGTCATATACATTAACTCTCACATAAATATGTAATAATTTTAATGCAATAACATTTATTCATAAAACTGTTGCTCAGTCATATACATTAACTCTCACATAAATATGTAATAATTTTAATGCAATAAAATTTATTCATAAAACTGTTGCTCAGTCATATACATTAACTCTCACATAAATATGTAATAATTTTAATGCAATAACATTTATTCATAAAACTGTTGCTCAGTCATATACATTAACTCTCACATAAATATGTAATAATTTTAATGCAATAACATTTATTCATAAAACTGTTGCTCAGTCATATACATTAACTCTCACATAAATATGTAATAATTTTAATGCAATAACATTTATTCATAAAACTGTTGCTCAGTCATATACATTAACTCTCACATAAATATGTAATAATTTTAATGCAATAAAATTTATTCATAAAACTGTTGCTCAGTCATATACATTAACTCTCACATAAATATGTAATAATTTTAATGCAATAACATTTATTCATAAAACTGTTGCTCAGTCATATACATTAACTCTCACATAAATATGTAATAATTTTAATGCAATAACATTTATTCAGAAAACTGTTGCTCAGTCATATACATTAACTCTCACATAAATATGTAATAATTTTAATGCAATAAAATTTATTCATAAAACTGTTGCTCAGTCATATACATTAACTCTCACATAAATATGTAATAATTTTAATGCAATAACATTTATTCATAAAACTGTTGCTCAGTCATATACATTAACTCTCACATAAATATGTAATAATTTTAATGCAATAACATTTATTCATAAAACTGTTGCTCAGTCATATACATTAACTCTCACATAAATATGTAATAATTTTAATGCAATAACATTTATTCAGAAAACTGTTGCTCAGTCATATACATTAACTCTCACATAAATATGTAATAATTTTAATGCAATAACATTTATTCATAAAACTGTTGCTCAGTCATATACATTAACTCTCACATAAATATGTAATAATTTTAATGCAATAACATTTATTCATAAAACTGTTGCTCAGTCATATACATTAACTCTCACATAAATATGTAATAATTTTAATGCAATAACATTTATTCATAAAACTGTTGCTCAGTCATATTTTATGAAAATAAGATTAGAAATCAATAGTACAAACTTTATTTTTTTTAAATTCTGCAAATAAAACTTCCCATTTATTCTGTTAAATGGACATGTTATTTTGCGTATATAATAAACATTGTACGTAATTATAAATGATTGCGCATCTTTTAATGGAAATTAAACTTTACATAGAAAGGATAAAAGTAATAATCTCTGTTTTAATAAAACTATTAGACAAGATCTTGTGTGTCTGTTCGTATATTTTTTGTCTGTTTATACCTTTGATAAATGTTATTTTTTATTTACTATTCGACTATTTAGTGAAATCAAAAATAAAGTAAAGGAAAACTAAAATTATTTAAAAAAAAAAAAAAAAAAAAAAAAAAAAATCCTGTTCAAAATAAAATTAACATGACTATATTTTGAATTGCTTTTCTCTACGCACTACACCCGGCAATATGTCTCCACTTGGAAAATGCCGACTAAATACAGTATTATTAGAAATCAATAATTTTTTGTTAAAAAGAAAAATGATATAATAGCTTTCAGATTGTAACATAGTTTCGGTTGCAGACACACCAAATTGCCATTATAGTAAAACATCATCTGGATGAAATTGTCATGGGTCGTGCTATTTTTCTTAATTGCTTTGTTCATTTGTAACAACTTTCCTGTTGCTAATGTGTAATCGTCTATTCTTTTAACAGTCACCTGCACAGCTCAGTGGTAAAATCATGAAGGGAGATGAAGTGATTCAAGTCAACAACCAAACTGTGGTAAGAGAGAAAACTGGTTTTTCATTTGATTTCCTTTTGTTTTTCATTAAAAAAAAAACAACTAATAAATAGTTGAGTTTAATATTATTAGCTTTATTTGAACTACTATTCTCATCTTGGACGTTATTTTTCACAACGTTTCAGCCAATGTAATCTCTAATTTTCTTCAGGTGCATCTTTTCAAATTTGGGAATCTATACAGAATTTCAAACTGAACTGTTTATTTAATCTACGGGGGTAGATTGGTCTTCTTCCATCAACCATGATCAGGTAGAAGTGTTATGTAATTTTTATTTTATTCTTAGTTATTATCCCCTGTTGTGAGGATTGAACCTTCAACCTCCAGAAAATTGTTACTTAGAACTGAGTGTAACTCAACGCCTTTATCTGTTGCGCCACAGAGCCATATGGACAAGATGCACCTAAAAAAGGTTGGAGGTTACATCAGTCGAAATGCTGTGAAAATAACATCCAAGATGAGAATAGTAGTTCGAATAATCCAAATTATCAATCCTCATCTCAAAAAATTCCAAAACATACTTCACTTTGGTAAATTTGTCTCTAAAAAAGATTTTTGATCTAACATTCATCAGAGGAGTATTATTTGAGATTTAAATAACTCAAGTCATGCTCGAGCAACATTTCAGTTTTCGAGCAATTTAACAAGCTCATGTAGACAGAATTTTCACTAAAAAGGAAAATGTTATATTTTTCCTCATCAAATCTACTTTTCTAGTGAATACCTACTATTTTAATGCATATTTTAAATATAAGAATGTGCGTGCGTGCACTACACAAGCCGTGATCGTCTGCTTGTTGTGTTGGTCCAAGGTCGTGGCTCGATTCTGACACCGGTCAATGTGGTTTCAGTAGTACTGTAACAAGAATTCTCCCTCCAAATAAAACAAATAAAACTAAGATACTCGTTTTCTTCTACTGAATAACAGATTTGCGAATGAGAATTCTTAGCCCGACAAAATCAAAACACAAGTCCAACTGAACACCAACAGACCATCTGTTTCTGACGGCCATTGAAAACCAAACTGACCCAAGAGAACCAAATTGACCATGAGATACCCAGAGGGCCAACTGATCCCTCTGCCCCTCTGCTGGAATAACCCCCCCCCCCCCAAAAAAAAAGATCAATCGAGATAATGGCCATCCTTATCTATGAATATAAAAAACCTAATGCCTAGGGGGTCCCGTATCTGAAGGAACATTATTTTCTCAAGTGAACTAATCAAGTTCTGGATGGCCAAACCCCATAATCAGATATTTCCCATATCTTGGTCATTTCTCTTTTCTTAGTTAAATATTTCTCATTCACAGCAAGCCTGTTATTCGCATTCATTGCAAACATGCAACACACTAAACATGCAACCGCCTAGTGCATGTTTACAAATGTTTTATTGTTTAACAAAACCTCAACATATCCAGCAAGTTTTAATTTGTTTTAGAAACGCCTTTTCTAAACCAAAAAAACAATCACCCAATTTCCAGAACAGGCTTTTCTTTGTTGACATTATTTATTGATGTTGTTGGCGTTTTTCACATTTCGTTGTTGACGTTTTTCACAACATTTATTCCGTTCCACACTCTGACTTTCTTCATGTGCCTTTTTCATTATAATCTCTATTTTAAGAATTTTGAATAAGTTGTCCAGTTCGAGGTTCCCAGAAAATTACTGATTGTGCGAAAAGGCACCTGAAGAAGGCAGGAGAGTACAACGTCCAAAAGATGAGAAACATGTAACTAAAAAAAATCACCCTGAATTCTCCACTTCCCAGCCACAAGTAGAAAAAGATCCATTCTTAAGATCGGTCTGTTCAATTTAGCATTTAGCAGCAGAAATGCTATCTCAAACTTAAGCATAACAAATCGAGACTTTTATATAAAAGTGCTCGGACATGTCTAAAATAAGATGGATCCATTCAGTCTGATGAAAATGCTATTTTAAACTTATGCATGGCAGATCACTAAAGATGCTTTGGATTATTTGGACTACTGCTCTCATCTTCGATTTTATTCTCACAACGTTTCAGACGATGTAACCTCTGATCTTCTTCGGGTGCATCTTTTCAGACTCAGTAATATTTATGCCGAACTCGAATCTATACAGAATTTAGAAAAGAACCCGTTATTAAATCCATAAGGTTAGCTCGCTCTCATCCCGTCAGCCATGATTGGGTAGAAGTCTTAAGTAATTTGTAATTGTATTCTTAGTACCGCTCACACTTAGGATTCAAACTTCCACCTCCAGAAAACTGTCACTTATACCCCTTACGTTACACGTCCGCAAGATGAGAACTGTAGTTCGAATAATACAAATTATCAATTCTCATCTAAAAAATTCTGAAAGATAAAATGCTATTTCAAACTTGTGTGATGTACAAAAAAAAACACACTCAGATGCTTGGACGTATCTGAAAAAATGTTATTGAAGTTATCAAATCAAATTTTTCTGATAATTGAATTATTTAATTAAAAAAATTTACACAAAATTTTGCATGAAGTTATATAACCATGAATATAGAAAACGAAGTGGAATTTTGTTTAGAAAATGCCGATTTAGCCCCCAGGGAACTGAAATGCAATTTTTTAGCAAATATCTCAAATTTATTTAATAGATTTTACTTAAAATCCACCAAAAGTTGTAATTAATGGTTATGTACTTGAAACGAGGACTGCTGGTTTGCCCCCCGAAGGAGGACTGACCCCCCCACACACACACACACACTCACAAAAATTAGACCTTTTTACAAATATCTAAACATACATTCAATTAGTTTCCCTAAACCTAACAAAACTTGTTATTTGCTTAAATGATTGAAGTCGTAATTATCGCAAGGGGAGATAACTCGTGGTTTACTTTTTTATTCTTTTGAATTATTTTCAATTTTTTTAACCCCTTGAAATTTGTCAGTTGAGGTTTCTTTTAGCTTTTAGATGAGTTTAATTAAGAATTGTATGTAGGCATGACAGTGAGATAGATATCTGCGAAGGCACAATACTATCCATTTATGTTTGTATTTTTCCAAACAAATAACCCAATAAGTATTTTTTATGAAATGAGACTTTTTTATAGTAATCGTTAATTTTGTACATAAGAAATGTACAAAATTATCTAAAAAATTAGCCCAGTATAAACCAGCAATGATAATTACATATATAAGTATACTCTCAATGGACTATCATAGTTTTTTCACACGGTTATTATTGCACTGTTTTTCTCTTCATTCCTTCTACTGCAAATTTCTTATCAACTCTTACTTTTTGTTTTTCTATCTAACATTTATGGAAATCTGTCTTAGTGTAACCTATTGTCAACAGTATGTTATATTCTCTCCATATATACCCCTATTGTTACTGCTAGTTTAGTATTAGATTGGGCTAGTGTTCAAGTGAGAAAATTTTATAGTTTATTAGATTGGGCTAGTGTTCAGGTGAGAAAATTTTATAGTTTATTAGTATTAGATTGGGCTAGTGTTCAGGTGAGAAAATTTTATAGTTTATTAGTATTAGATTGGGCTAGTGTTCAGGTGAGAAAATTTTATAGTTTATTAGTATTAGATTGGGCTAGTGTTCAGGTGAGAAAATTTTATAGTTTATTAGTATTAGATTGGGCTAGTGTTCAGGTGAGAAAATTTTATAGTTTATTAGTATTAGATTGGGCTAGTGTTCAGGTGAGAAAATTTTATAGTTTATTAGTATTAGATTGGGCTAGTGTTCAGGTGAGAAAATTTTATAGTTTATTAGTATTAGATTGGGCTAGTGTTCAGGTGAGAAAATTTTATAGTTTATTAGTATTAGATTGGGCTAGTGTTCAGGTGAGAAAATTTTATAGTTTATTAGTATTAGATTGGGCTAGTGTTCAGGTGAGAAAATTTTATAGTTTATTAGTATTAGATTGGGCTAGTGTTCAGGTGAGAAAATTTTATAGTTTATTAGTATTAGATTGGGCTAGTGTTCAGGTGAGATGGAGAAATTTTATAGTTTATTAGTATTAGATTGGGCTCGTGTTCAGGTGAGATGGAGAAATTTTATAGTTTATTTTGAGCCATCAATAATTATAATAGTTTATACCCACTCTGTGAATCGTGTTGGTACAGAACCTGGGTCTGTCGCTGTCCATCTTTACCTAGCTTGTACCATTTTATGGCTGGTACGAAAAACATATGCCACTTAGTATTTTCATGGAAAAAAAAAATGCTACTTAGTATTTGTATGAGAGAGTAAGTAACTACAATGAATGTATTTACGTATTTGCTTTGAACTGATGCCGAATACTCTTTATGTCTACTTTTATGCGGATTATCAAAAAAGGTCATTTGTTTAAAAAAATATTTATGTAATGTTTTATGTTATATTATGTTAATTTCTTTAAATTTATAAAACACATATTCAGTTTTTTTTTTAAAATCCTTTCGGCTTGTGAGATTCGAACTCTGGTAATGACATTATAAAAGCTATTGCAAAAAAAGGAAAAACTAGTCTAAAAAAGGAATAGACAGAGTACTAAACTCTGCCTATTCCTTTTTTTTGTCAACCAATTGCATTTTTCCAGTTGTGTAAAAACAGACAAATTCTAAAAGCACCATAAATTTTTGCTAGTATATAGATGCTTGTAGGTGATAAAATTTTTGCGGATATTACAGTTCTACAATATTTAAATGAATATAAATTTACCATCAAGTGAATGTTGGGCATTTCTGTTAGTTTTAAGATCTAGTTTGGTAAAAAATATCAATTTGTTTTTATGGAAATTTGGTTGGATTGTTTTTTTTTTGTTCCCTTTTAATAATTGAACCAATATTTGTTCCTTCCATGAGTTTCTCAAGGAGACTGATATGAGTGTTAGCCACCCCCACTCCCCGACTATCACAACTACTATTATTTTGAAGTTTCTCTTCTAGACTCATTGCACAACCGAGATGAGTCTATTCTATCCTATTCTTTAACCCATAGCTGGAGGGAGGAGAGATGAATTCATACTTTTTCTCAAAAGCATTAATAAAAGTGATGCAATAGTCACAATGGATTCTTAAATTCTATAAATAGATTTAAATAGTCCTCTGTCAAGCAATAAGCAGATTAAATTTTATTTTTCTAATGTGTCATCATTTATCAAGGCCAAAAGCCTCTCAAGGATAAGGGTTAATTAGCCGGATGGATTATATGATGAATAATATTATGAGAGGATTGAAAATAATAGATAGAATTAATAAAATTTGATGACTTATGAGGACAATTTATGACAAGTATTTGTTGACTTTGGATTTGTAGTCTGTGAGAAAGCAGTCCGGTGGTAATGTGTAACAGTTTTTTTTTGGCCAAAAAAGCACAACAGGCATCTCTGTTATACTTTAGATGCAGATCGATCTTTTTTACTTTGTATTTCTCCGCATGAGTTTAAATCTCCTCTTTGTCATGACTGTTATAACTTTGGTTTCCCTTATTTAACATGACCTAATATTAATACTCCAATGTTAATATTGATTCAAATACTTTTTTTATTAACCAAAAATACTGACACAAAATCCATATTTATAAAGTTATACTTTTTTGTATAAAAAAAGGGGAGGAGGAGAAAAACGCTAGCTCATATTACCAACAGTTTAAAAATTAAAGAATATCTCCCTGTAAAAAAAATGCAACCTCATCTCAAGTCTTCTAAACTTTATTATAGGACATTTTTTTCAAATAATGTATAGCTGACATATATTTTATTGAAAAAGGGTTAACAGTTAAAAATAAAGTTTCAGTTATCGATATAATATGTTCAGGTATTTCATTTTTATACGAACGTTATCAACCTTTCATACATCCGATTAGCAACTTGGTGATTAATCTGATGTTGCTAAGGTAAAAAATTCTGACTTTACCCATTTAAAAAATAAGTTGTTTCAAAATCAAATTACGTCGCCTTGTCAACTAAAATAGTGCAATTTTGAATGTTTCAAAAAATGACATTTGTTTTAGTGATTTGAATAATTAGCTTGCAATTATTTTTATGGTAAGAAGACAGAATATTTGTTTTAAAAGAATTAAATTGCTACAATTTTAAATAAAGAAGAGAAATATTTGTTTTATTTTTTTAAAGAACATTTATCTGACAATGACAATTATTTTCATGGAAGACAAAAAAAGTCATTTTTTTTTCTTAATAGTATTGATCCTGAGAGACATTTATTAATTCAAAAAGAATATTATTATTAGCATTTAATTGATGTAGAAATACTGTGGAATTTCCACGGGGTCCTGTTAGTAAGAATAATTACAAAACCCACAAGGCCATTGCACACTTAAATAATTAGTAGAGTCCATTACACTTAAGTGGTGGGAGAGGGCTATACACAAAGAGTAAATTCTTTTACACATCATTTTTAACGGCCCACCTACATTTTTTGATTGTTTTTTCAAATGTTTGTAATGGGAAATAACTCTTCACACCTTATTGAATTCTGTACAATTAGGTTTCGTTATTTAGAATTTTCTTGCTATGTAAATCTACATTTTGTGTTGTCCATTTAAGTTAGCAATTATGTGGGAATTCTTTTTTTTTTTCTCTTTTAGGTTGGCTGGCAGTTGAAGAAACTTGTGTCTAACGTAAAAGAGAGACCAAAAGAAGTTGTCCTACTACTTAAAAAGCGGCCCCACCACACCAATCCGTACGGACACATCCCAAATCGGCGTAAGATCTCAAACAAACAGCAAACTTCTACTTTACCAAAATCCCTCAAGAAGCGCCGGTGCCGAGAGGAAGAGAAAACCTCACGCTCGTCTTTTCAGGAATATGTTTCGTCTAGTGTGACTACAGAGCTTTTCTCTCCCAAGTAAGTAACAGGATCACAATCGTATTTTCAAATGATTTTGGATAATATTTTAATATTTTTGTTTTCCATCAATAGTGCAATGCTTATCCACACAGATGGGCTCCACGAACCAGGTTCAAATTTTGGATGAGTCGGTTACATTCACTTAATGCTTTTGCTACCCTTCAGAAAAGCCTAAAATCCCCATTTCTTTTTTGGCTTTGTAGTCATGGATTATGTAATTGACTATACTGAGTTCAAATTCTATCAAATCTCTGGTGCTCATTTATACACCAATACTCTCGGGAACGACATGAACTCAAAATGTCGTTAAAATAGAAACTTGTGTTCAATTAATAATGAATTGTTTGGTATTATCTTTTGTTTTTGTATTAACTAACCCCAAAAAGGGTTGATATGCCATAATTAAGACAACCTAAACCAACCCACTTCCTTATTGCTATGAGTAAGATAATAGAGATTGAAAATAATGGGTCAATAGGTCAAATTTAATTCCTTGCTGTTGGTACCGGTTTTTTTTTCCAAAAGTCTTTCCATCTAATATATTAATGCTGAGTGAATTACAGTTTGTTCCCTAAAGGATTTTTTCTATATACTTTAATGACAAAAAATACATGCTAAAATATGCCTTAGTTCTGGGATTGAATTATGTTTGAAAATAATTACATTTTAATTCTTTTAATTAGTCTTAATTTGTAATTAACTTAAGTCCTTCATCTCTTACTTTGTATTCTCTCACTATATGTTGATTCAACCACTCTAATAATTTTGTTCAAAAAGGGCGATAATAATAATAATAATAATAATAATCTTCACTTAGTGTCTTCAAAAGTATTGGTTAGAATTGCACTACATATAGCATGAATAGACTTTTGTGTGTTACAGTGGATCAACATGAACACACAACTAAATAATAATAATTATAAACATTTATAATATCCAAAATTATTGGGTAGAATTGCAAAAAATCTGGCATAAAGAGTCCTTGGGATGCTCAGTCTAATAACATTAATACTAAGTGTGATACGTAAATGAAGCTCCAAACAGTCCTCAATAGGACCTAGCCTAAAACCCACCATTTTGGCTGCGATTTGGCTGGTAAAATTAAAAGAAATTAAAACCCACTTTAATCACTGTTCAAATTCGGTTTTAAGATCAAGGGTCATTTGTTTTGTTATTGTTAATGCATTTAAACTTTGGGCCAGTTTTTAGCTGCATTGGATCTTAAATAAGAACATTTCCATCTGTGTTTTTGAAGTATATTTTACGTTTGGGAATGTTTAGTTTTTTATTTCTGTTAAAAATAAAAAAATTGTTTTGATAAAAAACATTGTTATATAGCCTGCCCTCAAAGTCTTGGGGTTATTTTCAATTTCTAACAAAGAAGTGTTAACTAGATTTGCCTTTACTTAATTAAATAGGGCTTCAATTCCTTAACTAGAAGTTCTGTTTGGACTATCTTCATAAGGGCGAAGAAGACAAAGGGCGTTTGTGTCACCTCTCAAGAAAGACTGAGGATAAAATTCTAGCAACAATAGAATTTAACTTAAAATCTCTCCTACATCTCATGGTTAAGGTGACCAATCAATTGTCTATTTCGAAGAAAATATAATACAACGAAAAAGCAGGCTGGTAGGTGAATGGTTGAATTTTTTTAATAAAGCCTTAAATGACCACTTTCCCTTTAAAAGGATGTGAGGGTGTCGTTGATTTGGGATGTAGCCGGGGGTATCGTTGATTTGGGATGTGGCCTGTAGTAACATGTTTTTGATGAGCAATTTGGCCAAGTCCACAATTGAACCGAGAGTCTGTCGCTCGAGACGCAAAGATAACAAAATAAATATTCTTCTCTTGTGATATATTTTCATTCAACTGCAAATGGACATTTCTCGAGTTATTGCTCCTCCCATCCTGTTCAGTTGTGTTCCTTCAAATGATTGAGAGGTTGTTTAAATCGAGTGCCTCTTACAATGTGCTTCAGTGGTGTGAGGTATTAATTTGCCATCATTGTGGTTAAAAGAAGCTGGCCCCAAACATTGTCTTGTCATTGAATAAAATTTAACCTTGTTAATGATTGCATGTTTGCGTTTGTTTGTGGAAAAACAATTATATATATATGTGTGTGTGTGTGTGCATATATATATATATATATATATATATACTGGCCTAGCGGTTAGCGACGTTGGACTGGGGTTGGAAAATACTTGTAGTCCAGGGTTTCGAATCGTGTGACCGGTGGTGAATAGTCGTACTTCTATGCTGATGAGTCTCGATTGAAAAGAGACGAAACGTATACGTCCATAGATAAAAAATAAACAATAACAAATATTTTATATTTGAAGCTCCTCGTTAAAAAGTAGAGCACTGTAAAATGGTAGTAGTAACACAGCGTAGCGTCACTTGCTTTATATGCATCGTTCCTTCACTTATAGAAGTTTGAATGCCTGTACGCTTCGCCGCCGTTAATGTGTTAAAATTATCATTGTTTATAAGCTGTTCAGAACTGGCCTAGCGGTTAGCGACGTTGGACTGGGGTTGGAAAATACTTGTAGTCCAGGGTTTCGAATCGTGTGACCGGTGGTGAATAGTCGTACTTCTATGCTGATGAGTCTCGATTGAAAAGAGACGAAACGTATACGTCCATAGATAAAAAATAAACAATAACAAATATTTTATATATATATATATATATATATATATATTTGTTTATCCATAATCAGACACACATCGCAGTCATTAACCAAAATTAAATGCGATTAGTATTATTTATGTTCATATATATTAGAAGGTGATATAATATTATATATTGTGTATAGATTTTCAGTATTTACTTCAACAGTGCTCAATACACGAATAGAGCTTAGTAGTAATGTATGAAAATATATGCGTCCACGTTTCATCCCCACAGGGAATCATCAGGCTAAGCACTTAGCCTGACAATTCCTTGCGGAGATGAAATACAGCGCCTCTGTGTAGCTTAATTGCCATAAATATATATTTTATACTTTATTATATATATATAATCTCACACTCAATTCTACATCAACAAAAGTTTAATATTAAAATGTGAAAATCCCGTTAATAATAGAATAAAGAAAAACGTAAACAAAGATAATCGTACCATCAAAAAAATATACGAATTAAAAAAAAATATTTTGATAGTATTATTTCCCTGTTTTTTGTTTTCATTTGAGCTCGTAGAATATAGACAAGATTTTCAAAGTTCTTTGTCTGAAGAAAGTGTGTTTTTTTTTTTATCTTGGCAGAGATTTTGATAGAATATCTTCTCTACAGCAGATATTTTCTTTATTATAATAATCTCTCTCATATAAAGATGGGTTTTTTTGTTGTCTGTATACATAAATATGAATGTAGTAATAGTGTGTTTCACATGGAATCTAATGGTTAGGGTTTACCTAATGGTATGAATCCAAGTTTTAAAATTATGTATAAAGCCCCCCCCCCCCCCCCCCCAATTGAGCATGACCCACTGAATTGTGTTTAACTCTGATTTTAATGAAATGTAACTGTTATTTTCATTATGAAAATTTGAAAAAAATGTCAATCATTTGAGAGTCTCTAATGCGCCACAAAATTAACTATTCTCAGTCGTAATTATTTTAACACCACTTAAAAGCAAAAAAAAAACATTTAATTGAAGTATTTCATTACCCAAGAGTGTTCTAATATTATCATCTCGCCCTAACATTAATGACAAATGTTTCAATTTTTTAGGCATTTTTTAAGATAAAATATTTTTTAAACTTATATAAGTAGCAATAATTTAATATTTTGTATGAATTAAAAAATTGTACATAATTATTTAATGATGAACATAAGAAATACAGGCCCATCTGCTAGTATTAAATTTAAAAATTAGCAAATATTCTTGATAAAATAAATTCTGTGTTCATGTGTGAACTATTTTTGTTCACTCAAAAGTTGTGCAAAGTTTTTAGTAGCGAGTTATCTTCCCTGGACAAAACGGGTACTGCCATTTAAAAAGTATTTTTCTCAAGATGTTGAAATGAGTAGAGTGAGACAAAGAAGGAAGTCTGTCTCTCTTCCTTCCTCATTTATTTGTCTCTTTCTTGCTCCTCCATGTCTTTCTCTCCCTTGCTCCCCTCTCGTCTGTCTCAGCCTTGTTCGTCTGTATCACTCTTACTTATTTGTCTGTCTCTCTCTCTCTATTATCTTTATTCCTCCATTTCTTCTCTATCTATCTATCTATCTATCTATCTATCTATCTATCTCTCTCTCTCTCTCTCTCTCTCTCTCTTTTATATATATATATATATATATATATATATTGACCTTCCAGAAATTTTTACCTAAACCTTGTACTTAATCCACTGGAGTACATTGCTGTTTCATATCGCTAGGACTAGCTACACTGATGAGTCTTTAGATGACAAACCATGTGTTTGGGGATAACTTATAGATATATATTAGTGATGGGACAATTGCAATATTTTTCTCGATTCTGATACAATTACCGATTCTGTTCTAAATTCCCGATTCCAATAACAAAAGCACCCGAAAGAACACAGCCACAACAACATAAAAAGTAATACTCCTGCACAACTATAGATCCACGTATCGGAACAGTTCATTAAATGGCATCAATTGAAGGTCGTTTATATGAAAAAATTTCTGCTATTTGGAGCTTTTTGTATCGCTAACTTTTTTTCTGACAATACTAATCCAGATTCATGAGGTTAAAATGTAAATATACCAAAGTTATTTTTTTTTAAATCGATTAACAATTTGTTTACTTCAGTTTTTTTTTTTTTGTTTTACGCTGAAATAAAATCTTTAAAAAGCGGATATGTTAATATTTTTCTATCTTACCGATAAGTTATAAGTTTTTGTTTATGTTTTTGTTTTACGAACATAACTATATTGTACGTATTATTTAACAAAGAGTTACAGAAAAATCTTGAAAAGAAATTAAGCCAACAAAATACAATTTTACTTATCAGACAGATTTTGGGTTTAATTATAATTAAAAGAAGGAAACCTGTTCTAAGTTAAATAACAGAACCTTTTTTTTTCATTTTTGTTTTTGGCGAGAATTTTATTTGTACATAAAATTTTAACAAAAACAACATCCTTGTGCCTAATTTGTCAAAATATGTTATATTTTTTAGCAAATAAATAATTTGAAGTGTAGTATCTGTTCTGATACTACACTTTCAGTCAGTGAAGGGAAATCCTTCTAGACTGAGGCAATTTAAATTTTTGTTACAATCTAGAGTGCCCTTTTTTTGAAGAGCATATTAAAACTGACCTTATGTCTAACTCATCCCTCGTGGAGAGACAAGTAAATAGGAACACACATAATTAATAACACCTTCAACTAAATCATCATAGTTTGTCGCTTTTTTTTTTCAATTTTCTTATCTTTTGGTTTTTGCTGGAGATCATGAACTCTAACAGATCTTTTTAGGATTCTTACCGTCCCTTTAAGCGCAATTGTTTTTATATCTCGTCCACTGGATATAGGAGTGTACTTGTGCCTTGTCAAACGGTTTCAATAATATTAAAAATCAGTCAAGAATCATTTGGATCATTAGTCTTTGATTTTATTGCCTTCTATCTCCAACCCAATCAACTTTTTATAGATTTAGAAATTTTGTTTTACTACACTAAGCTTTTTAAAAACGTTAAAAGTTTTTTTTCACACTTTTTGCCCAGTGTTTGCCGATGCTGAAGGACCGGACAAAAGACAAAAACATTTTTTATATTTTACTTTTAATTTAATTATCAGTGTTGTTTGTCAGTATTTTTCTTGACAAAAATGTGTTTCATTTTTTTCTGAACCCTTTAAATCAACTGCATTCTTTTAAAGGTTACCTAGCAAAGTTTCATTGTTCATATATATATATATATATATATATATATATATATATATATATATAATGCTCCCCAATGGGGGCAGCACTCTGGTGAAGGAAATAATGATTTCCACTTAGCATTAAGGTAATGCTTTTCTGTAAAAATTAATTGAATACTTTCAGTTATCAGTATTGTAAATAAGATAAGAATATAAATAACTAAATAGCATCATTTATAATGCGATAAAAGTTCTGCTACTAGCATGTTCGTGGCTGGGTGGTAGAATGCCGGACGTTAATCACTGGGTTCTCGGTTTTGAATCTCACTAGGACTAGCCACTGATCAGTTGTAAAGATGACTAAACACATATCTGTGAATAACTATATTATTAGCTCTGAACACCAGTTCAAATGTTATTAAAATTTATGCCTCACTCAAGAAAATTTTCTCAGCAGCCACAAATTCTTTTTAAATAGGATTTTTTAAAATTAATTTTCTATTATCCTTTATTGCATTTTAGTAAATATTCAATTAATAAGAAATAATAAAAATAATTCAATGTAATTATAAAGTTCAAAGTTACATTTCAGTGAAAAAAAAAACACAGGTGTTAACTTGTTTACTAACTTTATATAAATTTTAAAGTTTTCAAAAACAATTCAGAAGCTTTTGTGCTGGAGAGGGGGTGCTGGTTGGCCTAATAAATAACGACACAAATTATGAAATTATTTGTGTTGAGTTTAAATCCAATCTGCTGTACTGTTGGAAAAGTTATAAACCCACTAGTTCTCTCCAGCTATGGGTAAAATAGCAACTTGTGTTCAATTAATCATATGCAATGAATTGTTTTGAATAGCAATTAATGTTTTGCCATTAAATCATCCAAAAAGGGTTGATTTGCCATCCCACACACAAGCCCAACCAAACCCGAAACTATGATTACTTATATAGCATACCAGTTCGATAGTGGCTTTGTTGCTGTAGAGCTGAGGTATGTTTCTTTGTAGTCCTAGGAAATCCACTCTCCCAGGCTTCACCTTATCCTGAAAAGGGGTTAGTTTATTGCCAAATGTCCTGAGGCGTCCTTTCCAGGTAATGCCAATGGGGTTGCTCAGGCATTTTTTGTATGCCAGAGTACACTTCTTAGTGCTTTTCAAAACCTCACCTGACCTTGTGTCTAACCTTCTGAAGAAGAGGTAAATAATATTTATATAGCGTATAGATACTTATTTGTTTTAAATATCTTTTCTCGTTGTGATGAAAAGTCACAATTCATTTCTGTGGGTGAAAAAAGGAAATGGAATTGATTGGAAAAAAAGAGGATTTTGTTGGCAGCTCACAGGATTTGAAACTAGACTATTTTAGGTTTTCCAACAAAGCTCTATTGTATCGGGTTTTAAATACAAAAAAACTGCACTATAAGAAAGGGAAAACAAACAATGCAGCAAGAAATGCGACGATAAAAAGCAGAATAAAAAGAATAGTTGAAAAAAATGATGCAGATATGAGAGAAAAGAATAAAAATAGATGAAAGGAAGAAAAAAATTTCTAAATAATAAAAACACACGAAAGAAAAGAAAATAATATAAATGAAAGGAAAGAAATTGTGAAAAGGAAAAAAGAAAGGAAAATAATATAAATGTAAGGAAAGAAATTGTGAAAAAGAAAGGAAAGTAATATAAATGAAAAAAGAAAGGAAAGTAATATAAATGAAAAAGAAAGGAAAGTAATATAAATGAAAAAAGAAAGGAAAGTAATATAAATGAAAAAAGAAATTGTGAAAAAGGAAAATAATATAAATGAGGAAAACATGGAAAAGGAAAGGAAAGAAAATAATATAAATGAAAAATGAAATTGTGAAAAAGAAAAAAGAAAAATAATATAAACGAAAGAAATTGTGAAAAAGAAAAAAGAAATCCAGTCAAAAATAGAATCAGCAATTGAAGAGAAAATGAAAGAGATTCAGCTTTAATCAATGAATGATAAAAATGTTTCTCATTTGCAGACAACAATTTCTATTTATCAAAATATTTTAAAATAACATTAAACAATTGGCAGAAGAAAATGTCAAATAATCAGTTCGATCCAAATAAAAAATGAACAAATCAAAGATATGGCAGCCAGTGGAGAATGAAAAAGAAAAACATTTAACGTCAATGGCTGAAGAGACGTTGTTATCTTTCTTTTATAATGTTTTTATCAAGTGTCTCGTCACATGTTAATTAATATATACATTATTACTTGTATATCGATTATATAAAAGAAAGTTGTCTATCTGTGTGCCCAACTAAATGTCAAAAACTACACAAGACACAACCCCCAAAGCTGATATATTCTTTTTCACCATTGCCTCAGACAAAATATATGTACATTTCTTTTAATGTTCACTCTTGATGGTCAACAGGAACAAAATTTATTTATTTTTAATTTTATAAAATAATATTATGTTCAGTGAAGCTCTAAAGAAATGAAGAGGATTTAATTTTTACAACTATCAGCCTTTCATCCACAATTAACAGGAACTTCTGCAATCAAATCATCATCAGCATGAAAGTCCCCATTTTTGGATCTTGACCAAATTTTACACAATAATGCAAAAACCAAACTCTTCTAGCCAAACACATCTCGTGCTGCACAGCTCATGAAAGAGTTAACATTCCAGATCCTGCCTTACAACTAGCTTGATACAAGATTATTATATTCGTAAAGATGTCTTGTGTGTGCTATCAAAACAAATGCACAAGATTTTTGTAGATATTTAAATAAAGTAATAATTTGATGAATTTGACATCTGGGCAATGTCTGTTTGTCTTGCTAGTTTCTTGTAAATGGAAATGTAAAAAAAATGCTTCTCTCTTCTATTTTTATCTCTTTTTTTCTTCTAACATTTCAGTTTAATTCTCCATCTCTCTTTTTAGGTGTGGGTGTATTTCTATTTACCTAATTCAAATCTCTCCTGAGATCTTTTAATTATGGTATTACACCTAAAAGTACATTTTTATGGTACAAGAAAAAAAGGGAGAAAATTCTTCTATGTCACCTTTCTTCTTCTCACAACCACCTTTCTCTCCTCTGATGCCTTCCATTAAACTTCTTGGCCCTCTAAACCCTCTCTCATTTCACTTTTCCATTGCTTACAATGACTGCCGATATATCGATTGATTTCGTTTACATATAAAGAATTGATTACTTGATTTTCTTTTGTTTCCATTGAAAAGCATCTTGTCGTCGTTGTTGTTTCCAAAATCTTTCTCTTTTTTCAAAACGTTGCCAATCAATAGAAAGAAGAAAAGGCTCATCAATTTTGACATTTTTGCCTCGCATAAATATAAGCAGTGGAAACACAAATCAGTACTTCATGGCGACTGTTTTACTTTCATATGCTTTCTGTCTCCTTGCAAATTCGAATAGTACAATCAACCAATCAATAGGTCTGGTGGAGGTGGGGTGTAATAGATCTATACCTTAGAGCACTCAGAATCTATCGTCCCCAATAATAACCCCAAATTAGAATCTATTGTCCCCAATAACTCACAGATAAATATAATATATCACTAGTAGAATACCTGTCCCATCATGGGTAAAATTAATTCCCCAAATCATGAAGATTAAAATCGAGATATAATGATACTAAATCTTATGTATAGAATCCTTATTCCCTTACATGATTTCGATTTTAGAAAATGTTTATAATTGGAAGCTTAAGGGTCTTAAAAAAAAAAAATTTAATCTAGGGAATCTTGCTTAATCGGTATGAAATGACTACAGGGTGGGGAAGCAAAATTTACAATATTTTGAGGCAGGGATTAAAAGACAGTGTTTGATCAATTAGTTTATTGAAAGTCATGAGAATTTATTTGCCACAAAAAAATTTACTTAATAGAAAATGTTTTTATTCTATGTGTCATCTTTCTTTCTCAATAACTTCACACACTTCCTGAAATTTGTACATGTGTTCCTCAAATATTCGGGAGACAACGTCTCCTTTAATTGTATCTTTAAGAAAGTCGACATTGCTGTGTGATGTTCTATTGGTAGCATTTTTCTCATGAATTTGGTTGGATCCTTTAAGATTTTCGATTTGAGAGCTTTAATGAAAGCTTTGGTACGTTTTTGTTTATTCCATCACTTCCAGACTCCCTTGTAATAGTTTGGCTCATAGTCATTCTATTCTTCACATTATAAACGGTCTTTCTAGACAATCCAAATATTCTTGAAATCTGCTTTGGTGTGATGAGTGCATTCAACAAATCACACACTTTGACGTTTGTTTTCCTGATTACTCATATGGGCAAAAGTTTTTTAAAAGTTACGGATAATAGTGTTAGGTACGATTATGACCCCAATATATGCTAGGTTTCAAAACAATTGACTTAGTCACTAAGTTAGTGCCTGCTGAGAAAAAACAACTTAACGTTCATTGTAAATTTTGCTTCCCCACCCTGTGTAGATCAAATTCAATGAAAATCTGTAATATTTGAATTTTTAAATAAGAGGCTATGTCCATATTATGCACCCTAAAAATCCTAAATCATATTTAATGCCATTTAAAAAAAATATGATGGAAAGTTGGGAACTTTTTTATCCCATACAGATTTTTTTCAAACTTACAGCAAATAGATTTTCCTGATGCAAACCACATTCTGCCATGAATCGAGCGGTGACTGTTGCAAATCGAACCACACTCTATTGTGGCACAAACCATCTGCCATGAATTGAACTACTGATTTTTACTGCGGTTAAAACGTCTAACGATCTACTGAAAACCAAATTACAGTGCATACAGACACAAACTATTTACTGTCACTAATTTAACCAGTGTCAATCACTTTTCAACAGACATGCTTATTATTCTACAGATATAAGAAGCGAACTATGATGAACTCATGGTTAGATGATTGGTAGTTTCTGTAATGATGCACTGTGGTTCAATTTGCAGTAGATTGGCTGCGGTTCATCTGTAGACTATTCTTTGATTTGTGACAGACCGAGATTTACCGTGGGGAAATTTATACGATGTGAAGTCATTTAACAAAGATGTCACCAAAAGCTTCAATTAATCTTCAATCCACTGTCTATTTGACTCGACTTATATGCATACTCCTGAGAGTTTCGCCACATGCTTGAAAACAAAATTTTGCCCCTTATCACAGTATGGGGCCAGTCTTTCAGCTGTTAGGAGCGGCATACCAGTCTCAACCCTTATTTGGTCATTCCATCTCTTTGGTTGTCGTCCTCTTGATCTTTCTTGAATTAAATTTTCTTAATATTTCTTTACATAGCTGGAGTCTGGTAGCCGGGAAACATGTCTAAACCACATGAATCTTTTTTTTTGAATAACGTAGTTGATAGATCTGTTAAGATTAAGCCTCTTTCTGATAGTTACATTTTTTCATCTATCTCGCAATTTACTCAAAAGATAGTTCTTGAACATTTCCTTTCAAAGATATTGAACTTCCTCTCATGCTACTGCGAAATGCATATTCCAATCGTGGCCTTTTTTCGTCATAATAAAACGAGAAATTCAGCTTGCTCACGTCTTCCAGGTTAAATATTAAAGTTTTCAACTAAAAGGAAAATTCAACGACAAAAAAAAATATTAAACGATTTTTTGTATTAAGAAAAAATGACTCATTTTTCATAAAAATAATTCATTCTCAGCTAAATATTTCATTAAATAAATAATTTCTTATTTATTAATTTAAAATTGTAGCAATTTAGTTCTTTTTAAAACAATAAATATTCTATGTCTTGGTAACACCGTAAAAATAATTGTCATTGAAATATTCTTCAAATAAATAAAACAAATGTCACTTTTTGAAATGGATTTACTTAAAATTGTATTGTTCTAGTCGACGGGACAACATAATTTGATTTTGGAACAATTCATTTTAAAATGGGTAAAGTCGGAATTGTTTACCTTAGCGACATTAAATTAATCATCAATCACAATCTTTACTGATTGGACGATCTCATTTTTTTAAAATGTGTGTGAAAGGTGATAATGTATGTACGAACATGAAATGTCTTAACGTATAATTATAATTCATTCCTCCAATTTATTGATTAAGCAAAATAATGTTTTTTTCATTTTAACTTATTTAAATTTGTGTTGATAAAGTTTTTCTCCTTCCAAAACGTTTCACTGCCATGTGGGCTGAATACTTGCTTTGTGCTGATAACAAAATGACATTCTGGCCCACATACTCAAAAGTACAAAAAATAGAAAACAAATCTCAATGTTTAAAAAAAAAAACATTTTTTTGAACACGCCACAAACAGTTGCTTTTCGATTTCACTGTCTACCAAGCTCCATCCCCTGTCACATTGCTGCGGGGTTGCACCCTTGTACTTGTTTTACAAGTATTTCCACGGAATATACTCCAATGAATTTCTGTACTTGTACCCCCTCAACGTCAAAACTCCTGACTAACCAGACTAGCAGCAAAATCCCACCCCTTCAATGTAGAGGTCCCTAAATGCCGGAAGATTTTCTTCTAATAGCTTCTTTGCTCAGACTGCTTGCCTTTGGAATTCCATCCCTGTTCCTCCAACCGTACCAACATGAAGAAATAAAAAAATAAAAAAATTTTTTAAAAAATTTTATTCATCCCAAAGAAGGCATATAGTCACTCAGACGTAAGGGGCTAACATGATTAGGGGCCAGATTTATAGGATGCATCTTAAGTTGGGAGTTGTGCACCAAGATATTTGTTCACATTGCATCTACATTTCTGCATATTGATACAATCAAGGAAACGGAGCAGGGTGCAAATTTCAAAGGCAAGCGGTCCGGAGAAAGAAGCTATTAGAATAGAAAGTTTTCTGGTATCTGGGGACCTCTACAGTGAAGGGGAGGGATTTTGCTGCTAGTCAAGTTTGTTGAGGGTATTTACGTTGAGAGAATACAAATTCAGTAAGTTTATCGGAGCACATTCCATGGAAGTATTTGTAAAACAAGCACAGGGATGCAACATTGCAGCAATGGGACAGGGGATGGAGCTTGTTAGACAGTGCAGGACCTATTAGGTTAGACACTCTTTTTTGCATCCTGTTCAAGAGGGAGAGACTAGCGGTTGGTGCACCAGCCCAGATGGTGCAACAATACGCAATGCATGAGCGAATGGTGGCTTTATACAGATATCGGATACTGGTATTAGTGAGAAATTGTTTTTAGTTCGGTAGAGAGGGCTGACCTTCTTTGCAGCAGATTTAGCATTATCTTCTATGCATTTATTCCAATTCATGTTACCCGTGAATATAGGCCGATCTCTCGGGAAGGCTACTATCAGCCATAGAAATCGGTGGTCGGAAAGGTTTCTTATAATTGTTAAAGGAAAAGAGCTTTGTTTTTGCAACATTGAATGTAACCATCGATTAAATGAACACACAACTCCGCACTCTGATTGTCCCCTATAAATCTGGTCTCTATCACAGTAGCTCCTTATGCTTCAGTGGCAAAATTGGAAGGTGAAGGTGGTTAAGTGGATAACGGCACGGACTGACGACCTGGTGTGCCAAGTTCGAATCCAGTCGATTCCATAATACCACTTTCACTTAGGGATGTTTGCAACTATTATTTGCAATTAATAAAAGTAAAAATATGATAAAGAAATCTGTTGCCATTCTACAAAAAGATAAAATTGAGAAGAGCATTTTCAAAAGATGAACTGAAATATTTTAGGGAAACATTAAACTAATTCATAACCTTTAAGGATTCTTTTCCTTCTCTTTCCTTTTCCCCCTCTCTTCTCTTCCCCCTTTTATTTCCTTTTCTTTCCCCCTCCTCTTTTCTTTCCTCCCCTCCTCTTTTCTTTCTTCCCCTCCTCTTTTCTTTCTTCCCCTCCTCTTTTCTTTCCTCCCCTCCTCTTTTCTTTCCTCCCCTCTTATTCCTTTTTCCTCCTCTTATTCCTTTTCTCCTTCTCCTTTACGGCTTCTCCTTCTTTTCTCTCTCTCTCCTTTTCCTTTCTTTCAAATGACAGACCTTTCTGGACTACATGGTACCAACAGCAACAAACTAAACCTGGTTTGACCAATTCTTCCACACGTATTTATTCTCCCTGCTGAAGATAAATGTAGATTAACCATTTTTCCTGAAAGTGAATCCAACGGACCCTTTTTCACAATTTGAACTCTTCCTGGTGATTTTCTTGTTTGTCTGAATAGTCTTTACTTGCAGCTTCAAACTTTCTTTTTTTTTTTTTTTTTGAACTGACTGACAAATCATCCTTTTCCATCTTCATCTTCTAAAACTTCATCGTTTTAGTGGTTGGATTTATTTACTTTTCTTCTACGTTTGAAATTTGT
>OY744538.1:60698668-60825542 GCA_963556195.1 Sepiola atlantica
AATCACGTAAATCTTTGTTTTTGCTATTTTAAGTGTTGTTTGTGTTGTTGTTTTTTTCTTTTCATTCAAATTTGAAAGAGAAAATGGCTAATACTTGAGCCCAATAGAGTTTGTGTAATATATTAAAAAAAAATTTGCTTAATTATTATTTGCTAGCAGAATTCAACACTTAAGCCAATTCCATCTGATGTAAATCATTAATAAAACAATGTTTTATGTGTAATAGGCTTTATTCAATTCAGATGAAATAGGCTTTATTCAATTCATATGAAATAGGCTTTATTCAATTCATATGAAATAGGCTTTATTCAATTCATATGAAATAGGCTTTATTCAATTCAGGTGACGTTTTGGTACAACCTTTATATCTTCTTCGGAATTTATGTAAATAATTTGAAAATTCTATTAATTTTGATTAAAATAAGAATGGTGCAAGAGGGAGGAAATATATTATCCGACTGGGAACCGCTTGTGTATTCAATATTCATTAGAGACTTCTTTCTTCAGAGGAAACCAGCTCAACCTGCCCAGGGAGAATGCCGCTCCAGATACCAGGCAGTTGGGAATTAAAAGGGAGCAAATGAGATGTGATTTTAAAATTTACTCCAGCTCCCTCTTAGTTTTAATCTTTATTCAAATTGTAATTTTTTTTTCAAGTTAATACCATAATTTTCTAAGCTTTTACATTATTTATATAATAGTGTTAAATGGTTTTCTGCACAGATGATGTGTCTGAAAACTAATCGGACTGGTGTCACAAACAATGCATTTCGTAATTTCCCTTTAAAGTACCTCAGATGTAATGCACTTGCCTACGCTTCTATGCAATACTGGAAGGATTCATGGCATGATGGCTAAGTGGTTAACAACACAGACTGAGGACCTGGGTTCGAATCCAGTTAATTCCACAGAAACACTTTCATCAAAACCCACACCTTGTGTCTAACCTCCTGGAGAGGGGGTAAATAAAATACCGTTAATCTCGATCATTACTGCCCTCTTGGTAGCCCGACATGCTCTAAAACCAGGTTTCCTTGACAATCCTCTTGATCTTGAGGGAGGGGATAGAAGTCAAACGGATTGGGTGAATAAGGGGTGTATTCCAGTACAGCAACGTTTCTTTTAAGAAATTGCCGGAAGCCAAAGGTGTTGTTAGCAGGTGCATTATCGTGGTGAAGAGAAGGACGTGTAAACAAAAGTAAATAAAATGCAATGTCTGCAGAAAGCTAAGATTGCAGTTATATTCTACCAAGATATGATGTTAGAGTATAAAAAAATCTGCTAGTATCTCTTTCGACCATAACTCACACATCACACCCAGTTCTATTACTTTTCAGACACACTTTGTATATATGAACTGACATTTATGTGTATAATCATCTGAGTATTTTCATCTAATATATGTGCATATGAATGTGGCTATGCATCTCTATGTAATATATGTGAATGTATGTTCAACCATCTCATGCATGTATGAAAGAGTTTATGCTTTTAAGATAAAGAAGCACACATGACACAATGCACACACACACACACACACACACACACACACATATATATATATATATATATATATATATATATGAATGGCCAGCTATATTATAGAATCCATAAATGCACTTTTTATATGTAATTAATTAATGAAATTTAAGTTTGGTAAGTTATGTTGGATTTTTTTTTTTTTCAACTTTGGAATTGGACATCATCTGTTTTTTGTATTTATTTTCTACTTAGCTACCTCTTCCCCCGACGTTACCCAGAAATAACTGAGGACACTGTGTACCCCTACTCTAAGCCACGAATCCCATATTACCATTTTTTAAATAATTTTTTAATTTTAGGAGTGGGGCCTCAAGATAATAGATGGAAAATGCTGAGTGGCCTTGCTAGTATATAAAAAAGAGTATGTGTGTTCGGTGAAAACTAGAATATTTAGACAAAAAAAACATTCAGCATTTTCCTCACAAAGTTTTGTCAAAAGAATTAAAAGCTGTAAACTTTATATGAAAAAACATAAAAGCAAATAAAAAAAATGTAAAAATAAGATGAGAAATAAACAAAATAATGTGGCAACATCATGTAAAAAATTAAGACAGAAAATATTTGAGGTCTTAATCATAAATTTATATATTGCAGCTGGTATTTTTAATGTAATACATTTGAAATATATTTATTGAAGTAAATAATACAGAAATTAAACCATGAAGAATGTATCCTGAATTCGCCAATTACTGGAAAGATAGGAATTATATTTTTACTCTGTTTTAAATTTATTATTCCTATTAATTTTATATAATACATGGGCAATGCTGGGTTGCCCCGCTAATATATGAATCCCAAATCAAATAAATATAATTAAATATCAAATTCGTAAATTCGTATTTATTAGCATTTAATCAATGTGATGGCTAATATATATATATATATATAAATATGTACTATTCAGCCAAGTGATTCAGTTTGCTACTACTAACTAAATGTAATCTCGTTAAGAAATACTTTTATTCAGTAGGCCATATTACATAGAAAACTCTTACGCTGGAAGTGTGTATTCTGAAACTCTTACCAAGATGAAGCCATCACTTTGAATTATACATCATAATTTCTCATGTTTAGAAATTCTTAATTCAAATGCTTATGAATCTATTACCATCATAAAACAAGAACAGAAGTCGATCATTACTTAATATAATTAGATCCTTCCAAACCAAAAGAAAAATCCAGGTTATCCTCAATGGCCGTTCATCTAAGCAACATAACATAAATGCTGGTGTACACCAGGGATCTATCCTTGGACCTTTATTGTTCCTGATCTATATAAACGATCTCCCTGATGACATAGTCTGAGATTGGTTTATTTGCTGACGGCACCACGCTTTACTCTCGTCATGTTGGCAAAACAGATGCGATCATATCCTAGGCAATGCTTGCATCCTTAGAAAATTACCTCCAGGCTGTAGTGGATTGGGGTCATAAATGGTTGGTAACTTTTAATGCCGCAAAGACAAAGCTCCTTTCCTTCAATAACTACAAGAAACATCTCCAACCACCGATTGTCATGGCAAATAACACCCTACCTGAGAGTTCAACATTCAAACTCCTCGCCTAACTTTCACAGGTAACATGAATTGGAACAAATACATTGAAGACATTGCCAAGGCTGCCGCAAAGAAGGTGGGCTCCTTCTATCGTGCTAGTAAACTCCTCACACCTGACATTATCCTGTATCTCTACAAAGCCACCAACGCCCATGCATGGAGTATTGTTACCACAACTGGACTGGTGCATCATCTACTAGTCTCTTCCTCCTTGACAAGGTCCAAAAAAGAGTCGCCAACCTAATAGGTCCTTCACTGTCAACCAAGCTCCAGTCCCTGTCCCATCGCCGCAATGTAGCATCCTTGTGCTTGTTTTACAAATACTTCAATTGATTATGCTCCGATGAATTGGCTACTCTGGTGCCCCCTCGACGTAAATTCACTAGACCAACTCGACAATCAACTAAATCCCATCCATTCACTGTGGAGGTCCCCAGATGCTGGAGAGCTTTCTACTTAAATAGCTTCTTTCCTCATGCTGCTGGACTCTGGAACTCCCTCCCTGCCCCCTATTTCCCCGACGGTACTGACATGCAGAAATTTAAAACTAATGTAAACAGACATCTCGCTGCGCAGCTCCCAATTTCGGTTGACCCCCCCCCCCCCAAACCTTCTCCCTTTTTTTTCTACAGTGGCGGCCTGCCTTGTTTGGGGTGAACTATGTTTTAAAAAAATTAAAAAATTAAACTGAATATCTCTGCCTGACAACGTAAGGATGGGTCTAAGTCTTATCTGGACCTTACTTCTCCATATTGTATTAAGTATTCCCAAAGTTATGCCATGAAACGTCGATAACTCAAAAAGTTGTATTATCATTTTACTTGAATACTATTTTGCTATGCAAGAGTAAAGGTTAATTTTTGCAGTTCTTCATAACATTTCTTCTTTGATTTTAATAAAATATAAAGGTGATTTGGTATCTGTCTATAACCAAAACTATGTTGCTGCTTATGTCACAAATTTTTCTAATTGATTTTTTTTTTTATTTCAACCAAATACAGCACCATTAATGGTTCACATAATAAATGAAGTGACTAATTTACATGTTGTCTTTTCTCTTTTAAACTGATTTTAAACAATTTCTGGGCAATAAAATATCAATTTTTAGAAAATGGTTTCAGGTTTCTGATAAAAAGAAGTAAGTAGAAAAGATAAAAGACAAAATAGAGGAAACAGAAGAATATAGGAAGAAAAAGGAAAGAAAAAACGCAAAAAGTGGAGATAATAGAAAGGCAAAATAGAGGAGAAAAGACGATGAAAAGAAATATGTGAAAGTGCAGGGGAATAGAAAAGACAAAAAAAAGACACTGGAAAGAAAAATGAAAAAAAGACGAGAGGAAGAAAAGAAGAAATATTAGAGACAGAAGAAAATATTCTTGTTTCCCCTTTAAGAAAAATTGAAATATTTCTGGTGAAGCGACTTAAAAGTATTGATAAGGAAAGGCATAGAAGTATTGACAACAATTTTTAAAAAATACAAAAAAGAAATAGACCTAAGAAAGATCACAGAATAAGACACAAGAAAAGGTAGAAATAAGGAAAATAAAAATTGCTTTCTTGGGAAAATGCAGGACAGAAAAATACTAGAAAGTCTTTTCCGGTGTTCCATATTTTTTTTTTCATTGATCATTTTGTCCTTTATTTGCGTTCATTTACTTTTGAAATCTTTTTATCCCACATTTTCCCCCCATTTTTGTTGATTATTTTTTATTATTCAACTGATCATATTGTCCACTTGACTTCTCATTTATTTTCTACCCAATCCGGGTTTTTCACCATTTTTTATCTCTTTCATCTCGCTTCCATTTTTCTCTTTCATTCTGACTTCTTTTCTCTTTGAAGAGTCAACTTATCTGTTGCCATGACTCTCACTGTTGCTATTGATGTTGTTGTTGCTTATTTGATTTTCTATCAAAATCATCATCATCATCAGTCTGCTTTCAAAATGTCAGTCAGTAAGTGCTTCTTGTGTGGCATGAATCCATATCTATTTCCTCTTCATCATATATTAATGACCGTTCCAGCGTTTGATCTGTCAGCCATAACAATGGTCTCGCAAGTGACCCAGGGGGAGATCACTCCTCAGATTGGACACACGGTAGGTGTTGTGGTTATCTGCATTCTGTTCAAAACAGTGAACTGAATCCTCCATTTTTCTTTTCTTTGTCACTGTATCATGTGCTAAGGTTTGACAGATTTTACAAGGAATGTCTGATATGTATATATTTAGTAGTAAGGGGCTTATCTCTTCCTCCAAAAGGGAAGGGAAGCACTAGGAGATTACTAGGAGTAAACATAGCATTTTTTACCTCCTGCCCTCTCCAGCATTTATTAAATATTTTAAGGATTTTTTTAATGTACTAACGAGTCACCGCTTATTAAGGCCCAAAGGCCATTTGAGTATAAGGGTTAATGAATTTGTCAGGTGAATGAGTTATGCCCCTTGCTAAGTTAAATTTTTAGGTGATTATTTAAAAATACTTCATAGAAGTTTTCTGGGTTGAACAAAGTAATTTTTTTTTTTAATTGTAGCAAAGTATATTATTATATTACCAATAACATGGTACAATAATAACGAATAAAAAGTGTCTCGTCAGAATCAAAGTTTGATTTATCAGCTTAAATGCTATTTGGGTGTGACTTTGAAAATCTAACAAGATAACTTTATATGTTAGATATAAATTTTCATTGGCCGTTAACCGAATTCCATCAGTGGTGAACATTTTTGTTCCTTTTTCCTTTTTCGCTACCATTTCTCTGCAATTGTAAATCTTCGCCAGTAGCAGATATGATGACGGTTGTCTGCTTTCTTTGAAACTGAAGAATTCAGTTTTGTAATAAGTGTTGATCAGCTATACGTTGCTCGGACTTCAAATGATTTCAATGTTTTCGTTGAAACAAATATAGACAGGACGAAGGTAGGGGTTAGATGGATTCACCTCTTTCATCAAAGAACGATTTCCTGTTCCCTTCTTTTCTCATAATGTTTACTTCCTTATGTTCATGTTGATAAACTAATTCACAAACGAGAGATAAAAAATTGCATATGCCAAGAAAGAATTAGAGGAGAAAACGGTAACTGCAGGGAAATCCAGTGATTGTAACTGTTTTCCAGAATGTCAATGGCCTTGTTTGTTTTGGAAAAGGAATACATACAACTGGCCATGTTAGAGCAAGTCCACAGTTGCTCTTCATCTCATGGTCATACCTACAGACAATTTGTAAATAGACCCCTCCTCCATGTAAAATAAGTGTAAAGTTATTTTATATTAAAACTAGCTTTACTGACCCGGTGTTGTCCAGGATCCATTACATTCAAATTTATTTTGTAAATATTTCTATGTTCTACAACAATGTATGTTTTTGTTTTGTTCAATATCTAATCCAAAAGTGAACATGGGTTTTGATGTCATAAGAACAAAACAAGACGTAAGAATGAAAGAAAGGCAAGGACCAATAACTCTTACTAAGAGAATAAGAGTGATTTCGCTTGACTGATGTTTCTTTTAAGGTAGCTATATAAGAATTTCTACATATTAAAAAACTGCCAAATCAGATTTTTTATTTTAAAAATAAATTTTAGTGAAGTATTTTAGTCTAGAGCAAATAACATGGCACAACAATAACAAATGGAAGTTGACTAGTCAGAATCAAAGTTTGATTTTTCAGCTTAAATGCGATTCAGGTCCAACTTTTAAAATCTGACCTACATTATTTTTTATATACATGGATAGAATAGAAAAGACTCGATAATCATTTGTTTATGTCAATCAGCATATTTTTTATCAGAACTATTAGAATTTTGAAAGTGGAAATTGCCATTTAAAGAAACAATAAATTAGAATGCTATGCTGCTTTCTACATCAATCTGTGTAATAATTTACTGTTAAAAACTAATATTCCTTTTGAAATAATAAATGTTCAGCAAGAATTAAGAAAAATGACTTTCTACTTCCATAAAAATAATTGTCATTGTCAGTGAAATATTCTTTAAATAAATAAAACGAATATGTCTCTTCTTTATTTATGTAAAATGTTAACAATTTAATATTTTATAAAACAATAAATATTCTCTGTCTTCTGTAAAAATAATCATCATCTAAATATTCTTCAAATCAATAAAACGAATGTCATTTTTTTAAACGTATTTAAAATTTTAGTCGATGGGATGACATAATTTGATTTTGGAACAATTCATTTTAAAGTAGATTAAATCTCTGTCTCTCGGCCTATCAGTGAACATTATGCAAAATCCCTGCTTCTAATATACATCCTTTACATCCTTTACATCCTTTGTATCATATTCCATCTCGGCAAAAGTTTAAAAGCTGTGTTGTCAGAGCAAATTCATTACTTTAAGAGTTGGAGTCGGTGAATAATAGCCATAAATGATGAAAAATATTTTTGAAGACAAACAAATTATTCAAAAGATGTCATTTTTTTTACTATACATTTAAAATTTTAAAATGTTATTAAATAAATACATAATTCAACATTTCACAGAATATGAATATTAGATTTAAATATAAAGCTTAAGGTGTTTCCTCGAATAATGGCTATGGAGAGGTACTCGTAGAGCCAAGTCAATTCATGACGGTCCCCGATGTGGCGTGTTATTAATAGACCCAGGCGATTGAGGAAGTTCAGCGCGATTCCAGATCTCTAGATCCAATCGACAAACATTAACCATTGATAGATTATGTTACTTTAATTTTAATATTAAATATAGAAACAAACATTTATTACAAAGTTTAGAGGAAACTATGCTTCATCAGATCAGGTGAGTTATTGTTGGTCCCTAGCAGAGATCTACACTCTTCAAATACTCTTTTTTTTGTATAAGGTTTATCTCGAATACAATTGTACATCCTCCGTCAAAAATGATGTAAAAAAGATAGTTTCACTAGTGTTTGCACTAATTTTAATTCAAAATACGGTCTCAATCAGTGAAGTTGAAAAAAAAGAAATAAGAAAGAAAGAAAACGTCTCAAACTGGAAAGTTTAAGCAAAGACAAAAAAAATAAATAAATAAAGCGAATCAATCAGTATAGAAAGAAGAAAGAATAAAAGAAAGAAAACGTCTCATTATGGAATTATGGGTGGATTTCTTTCGGAATTCATTTCAGACAGCTATTTGATTTCTTCTTTTCACTAAACACTTGAAATGGCTTCGTCCGTCACGCTTCTTTTTTTACTCGCATGACAGGAGAGAAGTACATATATATATATATATATATATATATATATATATATATACAAGGCCTGTCTAAAAAGTATCCGGCCGTTATTTTTTTTTCCGTGCGAAATAGAGACGATAGGGCGGCACCACTCTACACAGTGAAGGAAGACACCTTCATGCGCATGTGTGAATTTTATCACTGCCTTCCTGTGCGTTAGTCACTGCCTGAGTGAGGTGCTACACAACGTGTTCGTTGGATTGCCAATTCTCTCAAGATGACTGAACGTGTTGAGCAAAGGTACTGCATCAAATTTTGTCAAAAGCTTGGTGATTCTCAAAGCAAAACAATTCGTAAGATTCAGCAGGTGTTTGGAGAAGATGCGATGGGTGTAATACAAATTAAGGAGGGGTTCAACCGATTCTGGCAGGCCCCAAACTGCTCGGAGTGCAGCTGTTGTTGAGAGGGTGCAGAATTTGGTGATGGAAGATCGTCATTCAACCATGTGGGAGATTGCCCAAGAGGTCAGAGTGAGTAAAGATTCTGTGCATGCAATTTTGCGTGATGATTTTTTTTTTCCCGTGCGAAATAGACAATATGGCGGTACCACTCTACACAGTGAAGGAAGACACCTGAGTGCCTGCGAAATTTGTGTCCAAGTTGTTGTCGCAGGAACAAAAGGAACCCCGTTTTCAAGTTGCACAGGACCTTCTGGAAACCGCCAACACTGATCTTGGGTTTCTGAACACCGTGATAACTAGAGATGAATCATGGGTTCATGGGTATACGGGTACGATCCAGAAACAAAAAAGACAGTTGTCGCAACGGAAGCATTTTGAGTCTCCAAGGCCAAAAAAAGCCCAACAGGTGCGAAGCAAAATCAAGGTAATGCTGACTGTCTTCTTTGATATCCGTGGAATTAAAACCAAACCAAATTATATACAAATAAATACACATTGCTCTTTATTATAGAGTGGAGCATAATTAGTAAGCTTTATGAATCAGATATGTTTCCATTCAACAGTACAATTCAATTACATTTGCAACAAGAACATAAGTCAGTCATGAGACTGCATACCTCTGCCTGACAACGTAAGGATGGCCAGTTTTACTTTTTCATATTGTATGAAGTATTCTCAAAGTTATGCCATGGTAACATTGATAACTAAAAAAAAAACTGTTTATTTGGTCAGGCTGAAATTTTTCATGGTGTTTACTGTTATCAAAGAGAATCAGATCCATACATCAAATTTTGAAAAAATTTAAATTAAAATTCTGTCAAAATTTCGACCATGACCAAACTTTTCAAGATCATGATCAGAGTCAATGGCATATAAGGTGCAGACTTCATTGGCTACAATAAAGGCCAACTAGTGAGTATCTATGATGAACATAAACCAAAGTTATCGCCAAAATTGTGACCGTTTTTCTTTGACCTAAATATCCCAAATTTATTAAATTAGTTCTAAATTAGAAACACTACGAGTAAAGAAGAGGAGTGGGAGGAGGTAGAGAAATTTAGTTGTTCATAAAAAATTTAAGGATCAGAATCTTTCTTAATATTATAGACAACTAGAACACCCAACCTGGGTAAAATTAATTGCTCGAACAAATAGTTTTGCACCAATTTTATGTCGCCATCAGTGATTAATGATACAAAACCTTATGTCTCATATCCTTAGTCCAGCTTTGGTCAAAGTCCTTTACATGATTTTGATTCTAGAAAATGTCTAAAATTTAAAGCTTAAGGATAAAGGGTCTTAAGAAGAAATCTAAATTAAAGGAATCTTGTTTAATTGGTGTCTAATGACTATGGATCAAATTCAATGCAAATCTGAAATATTAGGATTTTCAAATGGGAAGTTGTACCCATATTATGGCCTCTATAAACCCTTTAAAATACTCCAAAGAAACTGAAATTTGAGGAAGTAGTAGAGTAGTATTAACACAATCCGATTGGTTAAAATTTATACAATGATTATAAAAGGTTTTCACTTGTGCAAACAAACTTGACCGTTTTAAAGCTATTGTATCTCCAAGAGAACATTTGGCAAACTGCTAACTTGGAAGTGATTGCTCTCAGTTGGGTCTTAATTTACTTGTCTCCACACGGGGGCAGTTAGCCACAAGGTCAGTTTTATGTGTAGAAAATCCAACTCCTAAAAAAGGGACACTCTGGATCGTGACAAAAATGTTAATTGCCTCAGTCTAGGAGTTCTCCTTAACTGACCGAGATGACAGAACAGATGAAATGTAATATCAGAACAGATACTACATTTTGCCGCTAACCAAAAGGTTGGATCTCTGGAGTTCATACATTAGATCCATTGCTCTTTCTGCTTCTCATAAAGTCGGTTCTTTCTATTGCTCCAAACACTTTCTCACACCTGAGGTTATTCTCTATCTCTACAAATCTACTATCAAACCAAAAACTGTTGTCATATTTGGGCTGGTGAATCTCTGTCCCATTTGAGGGTTCTTGATAATTTGATTGGCCCTACCCGTCCTTCTTCTCTGCACCCTCTCTATCACAGACGTGATGTTGCTAGTTTTAGTCTTTTCTATAAATACTATTATGTCATGTGTTCTTCAGAGTTATGTGATCTATTCCCTGCTTCTTTTGTTCCAGCTCGTTTGACTCGTTGATTTAGTGGTCTCCATTAATTCGTTGTTTTGATATCTCATTGTAAAACAGCTTCCTATTTCAGTAGCTTCTTTCCAAGAACTGCAGGCTTGTGGAACTCTCTTCCTGCTGACTGTTTTTCTCCTACCTATAGCCTTGGTCTTTTCAAGACTAAGGCCAATAGACATCTCCTGTCTTTGCGATAATCATATTTCGTTCTTGTTAGCTCCTTACATCAAGTGACTTCATTACTTGTCTGGAGCGATTTCCACAAAAAAATAAAAAAAATAAGGTCTGATGTTTTTAAGACATGAAACTTGTGTACTGAACAAATGATTTTACTTTAATGTCTCATGTTTTTAGGGTTGAGTTTGAAACACACAAATCTCACAAATGTATTACTTATTAAGAAAAATATGCAAAACGAACCTAAATAGCAATTCATCTGACAAATCAATATATTATTCTAACTACTCGGTCCTTTTTCGAATGTTATCATTCCATGAAATTTCCCTCTAAAAAACTGAAATTCCAATCGATTTCATTGATTACATATTCTATCTGGCCCCACAATTCTTTTTGTAGCAGACAAACTTCTGAGACACCAGTGTCGGTCAGCATGAAACGGTTTAGATGTCAAAACCATATTCATATATTTTTTTACTCTTATTTACTTTAAATAAATATATATATTTTTTATATATACATGATGACGTGTATACGTCGATACATTTATATCACTCACTCCTCTTTGTTGTAGTCTATTACCTTAATTCACTTAATGATTTTCTGACGGAACAATTCCATAATAATCTAATTAACTTTTGAAATAATTACAAAAAGAAAAGTGAAAATAATCCAAGGCAACGCCAGGTAGATACAGTTATTTATAAATGAAAGTTTTTTTTGTTTGTTTTTAAGGGATGGAAATGAGACAGACAATGAAGTTTTCCGTAGCGGTTCCGAATCGCCCCAATTCAAAATTGAAGTAGAATCGAAACCCAGACGTGCCACTGTCAGTGGTGGCTCGCCAACTCTTGCTCGCCCATCTCTTGTGATTGAAGATCTCGACACACCAACAAAGGAATCCTCACCCACCATTTCTCCTGATGATATGAGCGAAGAACTCAAAGACGAATTACAATTAACTGTGCTAATCAAAGGTAAGAACTTTCATTTCTATCTTCATACACTTCTTTTTGATCTTTATTTAGTAAAAGAGAATACGTATCAATCAGCTTTTGGGATTGGCTTCATTCTATTGCTGGCATTGGTTTTCCCGATTCTTTTGCGAACCTTGAATAAAAGATTTTTTGAAATGCGCGTAAATTTGCCTACACGAATCTTTCTCTTAGAAACTTTATTTAAATGCATTTTAAATCCATAAACGCATATACCAGCTCTACCTTATTGAATGATAAGATATTGAGCTTCTCTTTTTTTGCAGGTTGGCATCAAAATTTGTATAGATAGCTGTGAGTGAGTCTTTCTGAACAAGTTTGTGGGTGAGTCTTTCTGAACAAGTTTGTGGGTGAGTCTTTCTGAACAAGTTTGTGGGTGAGTCTTTCTGAACAAGTTTGTGGGTGAGTCTTTCTGAACAAGTTTGTGGGTGAGTCTTTCTGAACAAGTTTGTGGGTGAGTCTTTCTGAACAAGTTTGTGGGTGAGTCTTTCTGAACAAGTTTGTGGGTGAGTCTTTCTGAACAAGTTTGTGGGTGAGTCTTTCTGAACAAGTTTGTGGGTGAGTCTTTCTGAACAAGTTTGTGGGTGAGTCTTTCTGAACAAGTTTGTGGGTGAGTCTTTCTGAACAAGTTTGTGGGTGAGTCTTTCTGAACAAGTTTGTGGGTGAGTCTTTCTGAACAAGTTTGTGGGTGAGTCTTTCTGAACAAGTTTGTGGGTGAGTCTTTCTGAACAAGTTTGTGGGTGAGTCTTTCTGAACAAGTTTGTGGGTGAGTCTTTCTGAACAAGTTTGTGGGTGAGTCTTTCTGAACAAGTTTGTGGGTGAGTCTTTCTGAACAAGTTTGTGGGTGAGTCTTTCTGAACAAGTTTGTGGGTGAGTCTTTCTGAACAAGTTTGTGGGTGAGTCTTTCTGAACAAGTTTGTGGGTGAGTCTTTCTGAACAAGTTTGTGGGTGAGTCTTTCTGAACAAGTTTGTGGGTGAGTCTTTCTGAACAAGTTTGTGGGTGAGTCTTTCTGAACAAGTTTGTGGGTGAGTCTTTCTGAACAAGTTTGTGGGTGAGTCTTTCTGAACAAGTTTGTGGGTGAGTCTTTCTGAACAAGTTTGTGGGTGAGTCTTTCTGAACAAGTTTGTGGGTGAGTCTTTCTGAACAAGTTTGTGGGTGAGTCTTTCTGAACAAGTTTGTGGGTGAGTCTTTCTGAACAAGTTTGTGGGTGAGTCTTTCTGAACAAGTTTGTGGGTGAGTCTTTCTGAACAAGTTTGTGGGTGAGTCTTTCTGAACAAGTTTGTGGGTGAGTCTTTCTGAACAAGTTTGTGGGTGAGTCTTTCTGAACAAGTTTGTGGGTGAGTCTTTCTGAACAAGTTTGTGGGTGAGTCTTTCTGAACAAGTTTGTGGGTGAGTCTTTCTGAACAAGTTTGAATTAAATTTAATTTCTATCTTTATAAAGTTAGATATGTATATATCTTTATATATTTGTATGTATAGCATTCACTCCTAAACTAATTAACCGATCATTATGAATTTGGGAAAACAGTTGCTAGGCGAAAGGGGTCATAATGTGGGATATATTTAGTTTAATTTAGTCGTATGCAAAGAGGGGATGGAAGCCTTTTCTGAAGACATCAATTAATAAATATTTCCCAAATTTCAGTTTCTTTGGAGTATTTTAAAGCGTTTTAGGGATCATAATATGGGTACAACCTCCCATTTGAAAATTCAAATATGTCAGATTTTTATTAAATTTGATCTATAGTCATTAGACAATAATTAAGCAAGATTCCTTTGATTTCAATTTCTTTCTTAAGACCCCTGAAGTTCCTCCTCTAAAACAAACTATCCTGGCTTGTGATTGTTGTATATTCATTTTAAATAAACAGTAATAGGTGCAGAACTTTAAGATTCTTAAAATATAGTCTCTTGCAAATATCTTTTAGCTGACATTTATTAGAGGCATATCAAAATGTTACTACTACGAAAAGCTTTTGCGTTGTGAGTATGATATTAAAATTTTTTTACTGGCCTTCGAAACCTAGGCATTAAGACCATTTTTGTACATATATTTATATATCTACACTCCACCCGATGCTGCCTGTGCAGGAGCAACTATTTTACACATCTTGTGTTGTTGAAGTCAAATACCGAAGATATAGACTATTGTACATCGGATATCAGTAACATGTGATCCCATCAAGTATCTCTGTACCCATGTTGCATGGACCTACTCCTGCTTGGACCGCGGAAGTACGCGTTTAATACTCGTCATTTTTAAAACATCATAAATCACTTAGTTCATATATTGTTTGCATACCTTTAGATTTCTCCCTCGCTGTGTAGAGGGTTGCTGTCTCGATGTCGTCTAGTGGATGAATTCTTTCTTCTTTCCTTCCTGCCGTGAACCACGCCATCCGTTGTCTGCAACAAAAGCTTCATGACCGCCTCACCAAACAACAATCTTTTTTAACTTTCAATTCTTTTCATTACAAGCGTTAGTTATTTAATCAGCTGGGAGATATTCACTACGTCGAGAGAGAGAGAGCAAATCACTACTTTATCGTAGTTACTTAGCAATTATTTCCTTAACCATTCATGGAGGGGGGGAAGGATATCTCTTGCCTGTATTTTCTTAGGGAAATATTTCCCTTATCTGTTGTAGTTTACATGGTAACATGGTCTCGTCATGCGGTGAACTTGTCACGTCTGTGTTTTCTGACTATGAGAACAGGTCCTATTCTGCACTCGACTGCCGGTCCACCCCACGTTAATTCGCGCAAGTCAAACCAACGCTTTCCAACAGATACGTCCATTCCCATAGGGCCATTATCCAACATTCATACCTCCACCTACTAATTTAACATACCTTATCTACCATTTTCTTTTCAAATTTTTTATCGGGTTATAAAATTTCAACGAAAAGTATGCTAGTATACAATTCATCTTTCTTTTCTACTATTTCCTTAGCAGAATCCATACCTCAACCGAATACAAAGAAAACAAAAATATACAATATCCATGAATTAACAAATTTACATGCAACACAGTAAATAGAGTTACCAGCTATGGTATCACAAAACTAACGATAATTGAACATGACCCTCAAACACATGCACTTGAAATTTCATCCTCCCATAAAATATCCTTCACAACAATATATAAACTATGAAACCAAATATTCTTTGTAAAGAAGAGTAACAAACGGCTTGTTGTCACTTGTCCTCAATAATTTACTTTCCTCTTGCAGGCAAAATTCAAAGTGTAATTAAATTTTTTTTTAATGTCAGAATATTATTTTCACTTGTTATACTTGCATGTATCATTTTATTTACCTGATTTATATGATCGAGATGAAAGGTATCTTATTTAACCCCTCTCCAGGTATGGGTTTTGATGAAAGTTTTTCTGTGGAACGAACTGGATTCGAACCTGGCACACCCAGGTCTTCAGTCCACGTCGTTAACCACTTAGCCACCATGCCATATGAACATGAAGTTTTGATCAATGTGTCTATTTTGAAACATCTTTTACTTTCTGTCTTTGCTTCATAGATTTTCAAATTCTTCTGCGTCTAGTTGTTTTATCTGGATCTTCCATTGGTATGTGCTAACCATAAACATCTCCATGTTGACTAACGAGACAAAATTGATATATTTTTGTCTTGATTGCTGGTCGCACATTTTTGACTCATGTAGTCAGCATCTGTTTGGGACAAAATAATCATAAAGAGGAAGTTAATGGTTCACATGTTTTATTTCTACTGAGATCAGGGATTTATGTGTGAATTGAGGGCATTCATGTAGGAGTGATTGGTCAGGGGCGACCACTTGACATGTCTTGGCCTGTTGAAGTTAATTACCAAAGATAGAAACATTGTTTCAGTTCTTGTACGTGTGATATCTCAGTAACACGTGATCCCACCAAATCTCATTCTATTCTTGATTCCACATCAGAACGTAACAAATTAAATGCTTGTTGGTTCCAAAACTATTTGTTAGAATTGCACCAAATTTGACATAAAGAGCCTTTGGGATGCCGGATTAAGATGCTTAAATAAAGCTTCAACATCTGCAGAAGCTCGGCTAAAACTCACACTTTAGCAGCTTTTAGGTTAGTTATTTGTCAGTTTTCATGTAATGAAGAATGTCCGAATCAAAAGTAAAATCAATAGAAAATCTCAATTCAGTGGATTTAAGTAAGAAGCTTCACGGTACGCAAATAAGTAACAACAATTAGTATTTAAGTACAGAGTGAGGCAAAATGAACTGACCACACATTTGTAGAGTTTAATAAAAAGCAAATTAGAATAAATAATGAAAAAAGTATCTTAATTTTCTAAATGTATGTACGATGCTATTTTTTGTTTTATTTCCTTTTAAAAATGACATCAGTTAAATATTTGCTGTTATTGTTCAAACACTAAAGTTGGTAATCTATAAATTGTGCTTTGCATAGGTACGGGATCATATCGCGTAGGTACGGGATCATATCGACCAAACCCAAATTTCACACACTCTTTATGTTGTAGTTACGAACTCGTTTTTGATAAAAGTTTCCGCAACGAAAGCTGCATGCTGGCTGTCCAATCTATATGAAACAAAACAACATATGTACATTTGGAAAAAAATACTTTTTTAAATTATTTATTCTAAATTGCTTTTATTAAACCCTACAAATGTGTTGGATCATTATTTTACCCCACCCTGTACAAGAAAAATTTGACTGCCAATGAACAATGTATGAAGAAGGCCGGAAGGCACATCAGCCAAAACATATAGGTTATTCAAACATATTTGGAAAATGAAAAAATAAAACAACAAAAGACCCCCACCCACAGTAGAGTAGAGGATTAAAAGAAATAAAAATATTGGTTCGATGCATAGAAATATCCATCCATATCATTTGCTCTATTTTATCAATTCAAACAGATTGTACAGATATTTTGGAAAAAACATTTAATTGTAAACACACAAAAAAGAAACAGATCTCATCTTGGTGTTTTTATTATTTAAAAAACGATTTCTTCTGAATATTCTGCTGCAATAGCATTCTTTATTTTTGTTTTTAAAATATTTTCCCTCTTATTTATTTTTATATTTGAAACAACGGAAGACAAAATCCTCCCAAAGATAACCTTTTGAAACGTATGTGTGTAATTTCCGAGCCAATAAATATGGCAATTAGCTGAAACCTGATTTTCTAATCATGGTTTCTCACCTTTTATAACTCTGGCTGCTTGTTTTCCTATAATATAAATGCCGATGGGAAAAAAAAATTATAATATTGATTTACAAACCTTTCTATGATTTAACCCTTCCCTGCTCACCTTGTTCGGCAGATGCATTGCTGCCTCTCTTACAGCAGCAGCAGCAGCGATTTGTTAATCTGCAACTTTGCTTTGATTTCAATATTCTAACAGAAGTAAGTCTATATAAAGTATGACAGTTTATGCCCCCGCCCCTATATATATATATATATATATCAGACACACACACTAGAGGAATACCAGTCTCATGACAGGTAAAATGATTTCCCCACCCCTTATTAAAATCAAGATATAATGATATTAAACCACCTTATGTCTAGAATCCTTATTCTAATTTTGATCTAAATCCATTGTATGATTTTGATTTTAAAAAAAAAAAAAAAAAAGTCTGAAGTTTAAGGTCTAAGCTTAAGGGGTTTTAAGAAGAAATTGAAATTTAAGGAATCTTGCTTAATGACTATAGATATAATTTAAGGCAAATCTGAAATATTTGAATTTCAAAATGGGAGGTTGCACCCATATTATGCCTCCTAAAATTCTTTAAAATATTCAAAAGAAATTGAAATTTGGAGAATATTTATTAATTGATGTCTAAGACCAATTGTAAAATATTTATTAATTGATGTCTAATACCAATTGTTAAATATTTATTAATTGATGTCGAATACCAATTGTTAAATATTAATTAATTGATGTCTAATACCAATTGTTAAATATTTATTAATTGATGTCTAATACCAATTGTTAAATATTTATTAATTGATGTCTAATACCAATTGTTAAATATTTATTAATTGATGTATAAGACCAATTGTTAAATATTTATTAATTGATGTCTAAGACCAATTGTTAAATATTTATTAATTGATGTCTTAGACCAATTGTTAAATATTTATTAATTGATGTATAAGACCAATTGTAAAATATTTATTAATTGATGTCTAATACCAATTGTTAAATATTTATTAATTGATGTCTTAGACCAATTGTTAAATATTTATTAATTGATGTCTAATACCAATTGTTAAATATTTATTAATTGATGTATAAGACCAATTGTTAAATATTTATTAATTGATGTCTAAGACCAATTGTAAAATATTTATTAATTGATGTCTAATACCAATTGTTAAATATTTATTAATTGATGTCTAATACCAATTGTTAAATATTTATTAATTGATGTCTAATACCAATTGTTAAATATTTATTAATTGATGTCTAAGACCAATTGTTAAATATTTATTAATTGATGTCTAAGACCAATTGTAAAATATTTATTAATTGATGTCTAATACCAATTGTTAAATATTTATTAATTGATGTCTAATACCAATTGTTAAATATTTATTAATTGATGTCTAAGACCAATTGTAAAATATTTATTAATTGATGTCTAAGACCAATTGTTAAATATTTATTAATTGATGTCTAAGACCAATTGTTAAATATTTATTAATTGATGTCTAAGACCAATTGTAAAATATTTATTAATTGATGTCTAATACCAATTGTAAAATATTTATTAATTGATGTCTAATACCAATTGTTAAATATTTATTAATTGATGTATAAGACCAATTGTTAAATATTTATTAATTGATGTCTAAGACCAATTGTAAAATATTTATTAATTGATGTCTAATACCAATTGTTAAATATTTATTAATTGATGTCTAATACCAATTGTTAAATATTTATTAATTGATGTCTAATACCAATTGTTAAATATTTATTAATTGATGTCTAAGACCAATTGTTAAATATTTATTAATTGAGGCCTAAGACCAATTGTTAAATATTTATTAATTGAGGCCTAAGACCAATTGTTAAATATTTATTAATTGATGTCGAATACCAATTGTTAAATATTTATTAATTGATGTCGAATACCAATTGTTAAATATTTATTAATTGATGTCGAATACCAATTGTTAAATATTTATTAATTGATGTCTAATACCAATTGTTAAATATTTATTAATTGATGTCTAAGACCAATTGTTAAATATTTATTAATTGATGTCTTAGACCAATTGTTAAATATTTATTAATTGATGTATAAGACCAATTGTTAAATATTTATTAATTGATGTCTAAGACCAATTGTTAAATATTTATTAATTGATGTCTAAGACCAATTGTTAAATATTTATTAATTGATGTCTTAGACCAATTGTTAAATATTTATTAATTGATGTCTAATACCAATTGTTAAATATTTATTAATTGATGTCTAATACCAATTGTTAAATATTTATTAATTGATGTCTAAGACCAATTGTTAAATATTTATTAATTGAGGCCTAAGACCAATTGTTAAATATTTATTAATTGAGGGGTAAGACCAATTGTTAAATATTTATTAATTGATGTCGAATACCAATTGTTAAATATTTATTAATTGATGTCGAATACCAATTGTTAAATATTTATTAATTGATGTCGAATACCAATTGTTAAAATCTTACAAAAATCAGAGGTATCTGAATGTTCACCCAATTTGCATAAAATTAAAATAAACTAAATATAACCTACATTTGGAACCCTGACACCTCGTAGCTGTGTTCCCAAATAAATAATGATCGGTTAATTAGTTTAGGAGTAAATTCTGTACATATAAATATATAAACATGCTTAACTTTATATTATAGAGAGTAGAAAATGCACTTTCGGCAGCCCTGTAACTCTCGCTTCCCCTAATTTGACACTTAGTCTTCATCCTATGAGTGATGTTTCTGACAAAGGGGAAGAAACCGCTGTCCCCTGGGGCGGGAGCATAGTGTGAGCAGTAGCTGGAATTTCTCTCTCTATTCTTGTTGCCATGTCACTAATAAGGGTGCTGGAGGTAAATATTTTCCTGAGCTGACGTTAACCCGCCTGACAGTCTAAGGACCTGAACCTTGGAGTTACCCCCAAGGAGGCTGTCCTGTCAGCAAGTGTATAATGCCATGCAGTAGTTTCTGGTGGGGCCTCTCAATGCCATACTAGTGGGAACTGCTTCGACTTTTCTTTCTTCAATGGTTTCAAAGAAATCTTTCTTTTACTCACTTTCTTGAAAAGCTTAAACCCAGAACCCAAACTCCCAACGTAGATCCTTACTATTACGTCTCGTTTTCCAACATCAGGGGTCTACATTTGAACCTTCCGGAGGTTGAAATATATTTCCAGTAGACAAAACCTGACCTGTTGTTCCTATGTGAAACTGGTATGGGCTCGTCAGTTTCTACTGATGACTTAATGATCTCAGGATACTCGAATATGATTTTTAAACCCGACTCCCATGATCGCCATGGTCATGGAATCTGTGCTTACATCAGGGATGGTTTCCTTGTGGTAGGAACACTTCCTACGAAGACCATAATTCGCCCTATATGTGTTTCCGTGTTGCTCTTACATACAGCACTGCTTTCATCTTTTCTCTTTATCGTCCTTGCTCTGACGGGGTTACTGTCATTGAGCAAATTTCCGACAAAATTGACAGGATCCTGTCTGCTCACACTTTTGCTAGCATGTATGTGGTGACTTTAATGTCCACAATGTTAAATGGCTAGTTCATTCAAACTTGACTGACGACGAAGGGCGGTTTTGTCACGATTTTTCCCTTGCTTATGATCTTACACAAATTGTTGACAAACCCATCCGCGTTCCCGATGTTGACAGACATTTTGCAAGTCTTCTTGATCTTTTCTTAACAACTTATCCTGAACTATGCTCATCCTCTGTCCTGTCTCCACTGGGATCTTCCGATCATTCAGTAGTCTCAATCAAGATCAGAACAAAGTGCAACAAGTCCTTTGAAATCCCTCTCCATCGTACAGTGTATCGATACCTGATGGCCGACTTGGACAGCCTCAGATCCTTCATATCAGACATTCCCCTACATTCCACGTTTAAAAAGAATGTGTCCTGTATCACATCCGATTTAACTGATTGACTAATCACTAGTATTGAGAACTTCATACCCTCCAAGAAATTCTAACAAAACCCAAACTCCCAGTTGTGTTACACCCTGAATGTGCTGCTGCCATCGCTCACAGAAATCACAATTTCAATAGCTTTCAATAAAATAGATGCTCTGAAACCAAAGCCACCTGCAAAAAGGTAAAAAAAAAAAACATAACAGAAAAATATGCCCAATCTATTCAATCCAGAGTGGCCGAGCAGAAGCTTGGTTCTCACGAGTTCTGGTTCTGACAACATTCCAATCATCATGATTAAAAAAAACTTCGACCTGAACTATTAATTACCTTAGCAAAAACAGCCTACTCAGCGACAAACAATATGGCTTTCGTCCTGCAAGATCAACAGTCGATGTGTATCACACAGGATCAGTGAATTTATTGACGGCGACTTCGTTTCTAGAGCAATAGCTCTTGACATATGAAAGGCTTTTGACAGGGGTTGACATAAAGGTTTACTTTACAAGCTTGCTAGCTATGGAATATCTGGAAATGTCTTCTCAACCATCAAATCCTTTCTCTAATAGATTTATAAAAGTAGTCGTTGATGAACAGAAGTCTGAGGCACACAGTATCAACGCCGGCGTGCCTCAGGGTTCCATTCGTGGGCCCAACCCTCTTCCTGATCTTCATAAATGATCTCCCAAACCGCATTATAAGATCATTCGTCAACATTTATTCTGATGACACAACCATCTATGGAAACACCTCGAAGAGCATTAATGATAAGGTTATTTCTAGCTCTCTCTCTCTGGAGCAAGTGGTGCAATGGGGAAAAAGGTGGCTGGTTACTTTTAATGTGTTAAAGACCAAGCTCCTCTCCTTTCACCACCAACGCTCCGATCCCCACTTTGCCTTGAGGAAGCCTACTGCTTTCACAAGTTCCTGGAACTGACTTTCTCTTCAGACTTGACATTGAAGACTTACATCAAATCTGTTACTAAGACCGCTAGAAAAATGGTTGGATCATTCTACCACTCCAGAAGGTATCTCACACCCGACGCCATCCTATACCTGTACAAGAGTCAAATACGTCCCGGGATGGAGTACTGCTGCCACATATGGGGAGTGCCACTCAGAGCACCCTTTCCTGCCTTGACAGAGTCCAAAATTGACTTCGAAATCTAGTGGGGAATGTCTCTTCTCTTCCCTACAGTCACTCTCTCACAGAAGAGATGTTGCTAGTCTTTCTTTGCTCTACCATTATTTTCATGGTAGGTGCTCGATTGAGCTCAAATCTATGGTTCCTCTTTATAAAACATTCACAATAAGAACCTGCCTAGCTACTACCACTATCAATGATTTCCCTTTTCTCCCTCTGCATGCCCAAGACAAAACGAAACTTCCATGGGCAGAGTTTCTTTCCTAGAACTGACCGTCTGTGGAACACAGTGCTGCTTTCCTGCTGACTACAATATGGTCGTCATCAAGTCCAATATAAGTAAGTTCTTGTTGAACCATCGCGTAAATAATCAATTTCTACCCTGCTACAACCATCGTGCATGTGAACGCGATGTTGTCTCACCATCCATTAGTCAAACTCACCATCCGTTGGTCAAACTCACCATCCATTGGTCAAACTCTTTAACCCTTATCCTCGAGTGGCCTTTGGGCCTTGATAAGCGGTAATCTTTAATATAAAAATTTAAAAAAAAAATTTAATTCCTTGGAAAATAAAAAAAACAATAACAGTAGTTAGACCCTTATGTTTATTTTACAATGCGAGGTTGACGATTGAGCACTTTGTATTTTTTATTAAATCACTTTCTTAAAAATATCACTTAAAAAATATTTTTTCTTAAAACTTTTTTTAGAAAACAGAATTTTCTAAACATCCTTGTCCCACTGTCAATCAAGGTGCAACACCAGTTGATTCCAGTCCCGTACGCTCGCCACGAATACGCGTGTCACATTTAAAAAAAAAAATATGTTAATTAGCTGAAAAGACTCTCTCTAAATCCTTACAGACATGAAAAAACTATCAGAGAATGGTTGAATTAACAATGAGAGAGGGCGAGAGAGATACAAAAATAACTAAGTTAGAGATGTATGGCTAGTTCAGTTAATTACAATTTACAGCTAATTAGAATATTTAAAATGGACTCTCTTTCAAACATAACTCAATCCCAGAATTAAAAAATATTATTGCATGTGTTTTGTGTCGTTAAAGTATATAATAAAATAGATTTAGGGAAACAAATGTTGATTAATTCAGCTTTAATACAAATAATGGATAACAAACAATCAACTTCTTTGAATTGGAACAGAGCCGAATCAAGACAGAAGATTTAACCCAAAAGTTTGATAGCACCGCCATGTTTATAACAAGTGAAGAGATCTAACATTTGGAGTCTTTGACTAGAGACAAGATTTCCAGTCAGTCAGCAGAGATCCTTTTAGCTGCTAACACTTCACTCTCATTGTCCTTAGAAAATTTAATTCTGAAACGATTCTAGCCATCGCTATGATTAAGTACAAATTCTCAAAAAAAAAATTTTTTAATCCCACATTTAAATAAAAATCACTCATTGAAATATGCATTTGCCTTCGTTTTATCAGTTACCTGTCTCTTCATTTATAGGAATTTGTCAATAATTGTCAAATTTATCAATTAGCTCATTGTGGTTCTTATTATTTGGTATGTAAAACACATAAAAACATCAAACTAATCTAACAGAGGAATTTCCCTCTGTTTCTAACTACAACATCAATTATGTTAGAATATTTGTATTGCCTCTAGTAAAAGACCCCAGTTGAACAATCAATAATTTATAACAATATTGAATAATTAATAATTGAGTACTTCCTTTGTGCTTTTGAGGGGGGTGGAAGTGTTTTCACTTAAAGGCTCCTAACCTATTCAATATTCAGGATGAAATACCATTGATATGTCAAGTGTATAACTGGTAAAAATTATAATACTATCAATATTATTTATGAGTGTATGCCTGACATCATAATGGAATATTAACGATGTTCAAGCAAAAAGCAGAATTTTTTTTAAACATATGTAGAGAAACTATGAAAACAAGTCATGACAATTAGTGTATTTGTAAATAGTCTTAAAATACAATTAGTGTATTTGTAAATAGTCATAAAATACAATTAGTGTATTTGTAAATAGTCATAAAATACAATTAGTGTATTTGTAAATAGTCATAAAATACAATTAGTGTATTTGCAAATAGTCATAAAATACAATTAGTGTATTTGCAAATAGTCATAAAATACAATTAGTGTATTTGCAAATAGTCATAAAATACAATTAGTGTATTTGCAAATAGTCATAAAATACTGACTGCGGCTTTTAATAAGTCATCCAGTGTGCACGATGACAAACAAGCAGGTTCCACAGAGTTTTAAGAGTATAAGATAGATAATTACTAAAAAAATAATGATCTCAATTTCCAACTAATAACTAGCTTAAAAGTTGCCCTCTGTGCAGCCTTTTAAGCTCGTTCTAATAATTTTTCTTTTCTCTTTCTTCTGTAATTCATGTTTGTGTCTTTTAATAGATTTTCTTTTCTTTATCTTTACTGTGTGTTGAGGTTGGGAAAAATTTGGAAAGATGGTTGTGGTTTGCTGGGGATGGGGGAGTATACAAAAAAAAAACACTGAATGTTTTCTTACTGAAGTTTACTTATAAACAGTTACACATTAGTTATAATCTGTCGGCCCCTTTTCCGCCATTATTCCCCTTCACCCACAAATGCTCAGTTGTCGTTTGTTTGTCTCAAGTCCCTCTTTCTATATTATTGTAACTGTTTCTGTTGCTAAAATATGATTGGTCAAAGTTAAAACTGTAGACAGGTACCTATGTAGGTTTAAAGCAAATTATTTTCATTCCCTACCCAAGATAGTTGCATTGTTCATGTTCTTGTAAATTCCCAAATATATTTACCATCTCTAGCTGAAGTATCTATCTAAAATGAATATTAAAATTAATGAAAACGTGTATTATTTGGATTATTCGTACCACTGTTCTCATCTTGGATGTTATTCTCACAACGTTTCGGCCGATGTGACCTCCGACCTTCTTCAGATGCATCTTGTTGAACTCTAGAATTATTATGTCAAACTCGATAAAATGCTAAGTAATAATCAGTTCTAAGTGGCAGTCTTCTGGAGGTTGAAGGTTCAATCCTCAGTATAGGCGATACTAAGAATATAATTAAAAATTGTTTAAGACATCTACCCGATCATGGATGATGAAACAAGAATAATTTACCCCTGTGGATTAAATGAAGGGTTCCATTCAAAATTCCGTACAGATTTCTGAGTTCGACAAGACCCACCTGAAGAAGGTTGGAAGGAGACGTTGTGTGAATAAAATCCGAGATGAGAAGAGTAGACTTAATGATGCGAATAATACAAATGATTAATCCTAATCTCAAAAAGACTTGCTTAAAAGCAGTGGAATACAATTGAATTGCAATTATACAAACCAAGCCAAAAACAGAACTCTATGTACAAAAAGAAAATAAAATGTTACCAATAATCGGGTATGCTGTAGCGGAAAAATTATAGTCCTTTTTAATTTCCAACAATGGTAAATAAGTTCAGTTATGTATAAAATGGTAATAAATTCAGAAACACTTTCAATAATTGTTGGTGGATTTTATCCAAAAAATGTAGCGTCTCACAACATGTAAAATGTCATGTTCTCTTTTATAATAAAAATGGTTTCACCATGCAATTCAGAATGTACGTGCATCTTGAAAATCTGTAGACTAATAAGTATGCAATAGCTTATACAAAATGAGTAAATTTTACACTATATGTCCCTAAGTGACTCTGGTTGGTATCCTTGTTTTGTGTACTGAAAGGGTGTTGAATGCAATGCGATATAATGCCTATTGTGGGTGCACAAAAAGTGTATTAATCTGAAGGGTAAGTAAACTCTTAACCCCAAATTCAAGTGTAGGAGATACCTTGGACAGACATATTGACGGTCGTCCTCACAAAAAACTGATACTAGCTGGCAACACCCTGGAAATAGTAGACTCTTTCTGATGAGCAGGTGGTGGAAGTGAACTCCATACAACTACAAGGGTGAAGGCAGCATGAGCGAAATTTTGTGACCCGTTGCATAATGTCTCCTTCTACATCCGGAGTAAGTTGTATAGCAACTGTGTCAAGAGCATCATGTTATATGGCAGTGAATGCTAGGCCCCAACCCTCTTGCCCAACTGCAGCGCAATGATAGATCCATGATTCGATGGATCTGCAATGTGAAAAACATTAGGTCAGAGGAGTTGCTGAAAGCACTACATTTGTCCAGCATAGAGGTTATCGTAAGGACGAATTGGTTGCACTGGTACGGCCATGTGAAGTGTTCATCCTCCTGGATAAACCATTGCAGAAGCATTGATGTCTTGAGTCACAGGAAGGTTGGCCGGCCATGGAAAACTTCAAAGCAAGTGATTGGACAAGACCGTACAGAATTGAATTTTGAGACAGTTGATCCGCTGAATTGTGAGGATTGGAGAGTGAGCTTGCAAACTATAAAAAAAACGTCTGACTCTTGGACAAGGGAAAAGTGACGTTAAATGAATAGACGAGAGAGAGATTCTGTCATTTATGGGACGTCTCCTAACATTTCGTTTACAAAAGAAAAAGTGTCTTTTAACAAAAATGGTTTTCGGCATGTAACAATCCTTTATATATAAGATAATACACAGCAAAGTACGTTTTTACAGTTTGCACCCTAATCTTACTTTGAAATAAAGAAAAAGATATTTAATAACTTTTGCATTAAATAAAAACAAAACTTCATACAAATGAACTAATCAGGAATTTTATCAGTTCAAATTATGAAACACACTCTTTTAACATTTCTCCTCGAACTGTCAGAACTACATGGCCATGATGCAACACCACAACAATGGACGTCCAGTATCTGTTTTATAGATGGAAGTTTCCAGAGTTATGTTCTGGTTCAGTTGAACAATTATATCGCATTCACTATAGTTTTTGAAAATTGTATGGATCCATCTCTGTTTCCCATAACTATAAGTGAAATAGTAAGGTAGACTAGACTATTGGGCCTACGTATGGGAACTAGTTAAGGAAAAGGAAGTTTCTGAAATGACATCTGCGGCCAAGTAGGTCTGACATATTGCACATCATGGGAACTTACCTGTATAGACATTATTTTCCTGATGGAGAGAGTGGGTCTTAACCTCAACAATGCATGAATATAATTATTTGAAAAGATTTTTTAAATCCCACATTATATATTTGCCTGGGTTTTTCATTTTTGTTTGTTTGCAAATAATACATTTTTTACCAACAATTTGTTTAATTATTAAGAAATAATAAAATCGAATTGGTTTTATAATAGTGTATAGTGTATTACATATTAATAAAAAAAAGTTGGACCTTTTTATTTGGCGCGCAATTTATCTGTCTAACCGGCCAAGCAGACGCGGTTTTCATTTTAAAATATTTAAAGCAGACGATTTTTCTTCAACTTAAAATGGTTGCCTTTCATTGGTTAATTTGAGTCAAATGAGAAAAATTGGTGGCAGGCAATCGTTTTAGAAAGGAAACTTATTGTCACTTAATTCTTCCCCAAAATGAAAACTGTTGCGAATAGAAAAATCGTTGCTTTTTCACAAGAATTCTGTCATAAACAATATTAAAAAAATCTTCCAATTTTTTAGTCATCCAGTCTTATCTTCAACCCATTTCAATTTGCAAACAAATAGTTTTCTTTGCCTTTCTACTTTCTGCATAACATTACAGGTATCAATTATTGTTGTGGCTGTACAAACTACACACACACTAAATTCTCGTCACTGTTTGGACGCCAGGTGCTTTTCTATTTTTCAATCGGAAAAGAAAATGGTAAAATTTAGTTTCACAACGTTCTCAATGTTCTCAAAATTTACGTATTTATTTTAAACTTTCACATCGATTTTTATGAATCTCCAAAATTAAGGGATGTCCCTGTCGTATTTAACGTTCAAATATTGACCTTACTTTTGTGCATCCAGCACAAAGATGTCTGACAACTATCACGTTGTGTAGTTAGTAAAAGACCAAATCAAATAAAATCTTTTTTTATGGAAAAAGACTCACATTGCAATAGTTTAGGCCTATTGGAGTAGCTGAAGCAAGAATTGGACTGTTTTAAAAATAAGTTGTTGTTTTTTTTTTTTGGGGGGGGGGAGGGCATGGTTGTATTCTGGTAAAGAAATCCGGGAAAACCCATGCACATCAGCTGACTGTATGTTGATCCTCAGTAAAACATTTAAAAAATTTGTTTCACCCCAAAATAGATGAGAAAGTAGCACCATAATTGTAAAAGTAACAGAAAAATCCTTTCGAGTTTATGGAAAAACACAGGTGTTTCAATTAACAGCTGCTTTGAAGTTAATCAATGTTATTTCCTTTTTTTTTCTTTTTGCCACACATGTAGATGTATTTTTGATGGACACAACAGCTGCTAATTTATTTTACTAAGCCTGCCTATAAGTAACCAGTAATAATGTCTATCACTCAAGTTCATTTAATTGTTAGTATTATAAATTTACCATTATTACCGATCATAAGATTAAAAGATACACTTACATCTTTCTAAAATAGTCTCCCTGTTTGTCCATTATAGACAGATTTCAATCAAACTTGATTTTTCACATCTTTAGGTATTTAAAAGACATGGATTGGATATATACATACTAGTGGGACTCTGTGGAAATTCCATGGTGCTTTCAACATCAATCCATATAAATTACTGTTAATAATAATAATGTTATGGAATAATAAATATTTTTCAGTGTCAATACTATTAAGAAAAAAAAATGACATTTTTTACTTCCCTAAAAATAATTGTTATTGTCAGCTAAATATCCTTTAAATAAAACGAATATATCTCTTATTCCTTTATTTAAAATTGTAACAATTTAATTCTTTTAAAACAATATTCTGTCTTCTTACCGTAAAAATAATTGTCAGCAAAATATTCTTCAAATCAATAAACCGAATGTCACTTTCAGAAATGCATTTATTTAAAATTCCACTGTTTTAGTTGATGGGATGATATAATTTGATTTTGAAACCATTCATTTTTACTGAGACGTAAGGGGCTACAGTGAATTAGGGGCTACAGTGAATTAGGGGCTACAGTGAATTAGGGGCCACAGTGAATTAGGGGCCACAGTGAATTAGGGGCCACAGTGAATTAGGGGCCACAGTGAATTAGGGGCTACAGTGAATTAGGGGCCACAGTGAATTAGGGGCCACAGTGAATTAGGGGCTACAGTGAATTAGGGGCCATATTTATAGGTGCATCCTAACTGAGGAGTTGTGTAGTGGGATGCTTGTTCACATTACATATAAATTTCTGCAGGAAAACAGGGAGCAAGGAGGGAATTCCAAGGGCGAGCAGTTTGAGACAAGGAGCTATTAGAGTAGAAAGCCTTCCGGCATCTGGGGACCTCAACAGTGAAGAAGTGGGATTTAGTTGATTGTCGGGTTGGTCAGAGTATTTATGTCGAGGGTGTACCAGTGTAGCAAGTTCATCAGAACACATTCTGTGGAAGTACTTGTAAAAAAAAACACAGTGGTCATGTGACCGGGGCTGGAGCAGACCGAGATTCTAACAGTTTATGTCCATTGAAAAAATGGCTTATTTAAAAAATAATACACTTTTTCCGTGGTGCTGTAATTCTAAAAAAAAGTCCACAAAATACTATAAAGCTTTTAAAAGAAAATTCTTTAAAAAAAAGAAAATGATTACTGAAATTTAAAGAATACTGCTTCAAAATGATTGACCATTTATGAGAATTTCCTCAAAATATCAAGAAAAGCTTCCTTGTCCAAGATGACTCACTTTGTTGTCTACTTATAGTTTAGTTATCAAGATAAAATGGAAGGTAAGGTGTTGAAAAAGAAAAGCCAGCAATCAAATACTTTGTCACTTTTTACAGGAAGACAGGTGGGAAAATGTAAAATATTGATTTTTGTTTTCAACACGTGTTGCGTTTTCTGTGGTGGGGGGTGGGGGTGGTGATGACTAATAATGATTGATCTGGAAGGTTCTTTTAAAAAGGTTTGCTTTGGTTCTTCAGAAGGAGTAAAGATTGATGAATCATTTCACCTCAGAAAGCTCAGCATATACAGGCATGAAGGAAGTAAATAGACACCCTACAAAAATAATTTATACATGTTTAAAGTTTCTGCTTTCTTCATCGACGGCCAGCACCAGGAGCCATACAAAGCAGCAGTATAAATTTTAAATATTAATGTTTTGTACGAATTGAAATTTTTTTGTGTTTCAAATATCAAAATATTTATTAAGTATGACATGGACCAAAGACGCATTAAAATCCTCAAAGGAGCCATCTTATAGGATATTCTGAAGGTGGACTTGATTAGCATCAAATCGGTGCAAACCTCGGGAGTTAACTTTCCACTGTTAACTGAGCGATTATTGAATGCATCAGAGAGGAAAATAATCAATATCATCTTGCTCAGGTCGATCAAGATTCTGTCACAGTTTTGTATTTTCATTTGCATGTATAAGCCATTATAAACCCATTTCATCGTCGTTGTGAACGCAGGTTCATGCTTGTCTGTGGAAACAATCACTCAGATGCCGATGTTTAGTTTTTAATAAAGTTTTATTAGAAAGAGAAACAAATCAGAGTGATGGGCTACTTGTGTACGCGTGAGAGAGAGAGAGAGAGAGAGAGAGAGAGAAAAAGACAGTTAGATAGACAGATGACTCGTCCCGTCTGACATGTCTTCCCTGCTTGAAGTCTCGCCAGTCTAGAGAAAGAAAATCTCTGTCAGGAAGTCACGTGGTTTCGTATACTTCCATTCTGGGGTCACCTTTGAACTTTAAGGTGTCACTAAAACTTTTCCATTTAAACTGTAGGCCTCATTATGTAACAGCAGTCTTTGATAATAATGAAGTCTATTTACTTCTTGCATGTCTGTATACAAAGGTGTGATCAAAATATTGGGTGTGTTCAAAAAGTATCAAGACCAAAGCCGTGTTCACCAAGACAAACTAACAATGAATAAAAGATTGTTTCCTTAAAAATACGAGATGTGTTCAAAAAGTATCAAGACTGAAACTTTATTTACAAAGAAATTTTATTTTATATTTACAATTTTTTTTTGTTGACAGAATAGTTTCTTAAAGACAATACATTTAGGAGGTGAGGCGGGGGGGGGGGCTATCTTCTTCAGGCCCCAATGATGGTGAAAACATGACCCCAAACAAGTGTTAACGAGGTTCCTCCTTTAACCAAGATGCAATCTCATCAATCTTCCAAATGAACGCAATTGAATGCGAGCGAGCATCTACTGCTAGTAAAAATGAATCGGTTCACAAGTAGTTTTAAAAAATATTTATCTAATGTTTTTATGTAATGTTTTTTATGTTAATTTCCTTAAATTTATAAAACACGTATTTAGTTAAATCCGTCAGACTTACTTGAGATTCAAACTCTAGTATTGACGTTACAAAAACCTACTGCCTTAGTAATGTGTACTCTGCCTATTCTTTTTTTGTCAATCACACGTTTCTATTTGTGTATGAACAGACAAACTCAAAGACACCATAACCTTTTAATACTATATAGATAAAAAGTTGAAATGACTGAGTGAAATAAGATACCGAAACAGGTATAATAAATAAATATTAACATAAGAGGTTTTTCTCAATTGGAGAGAAAATAGCGTTTTGGTGATAGTTCACTTTAATGCTTCTTTCGCGTGTATATTCTCATATCTAGGTTTTGTTGTTACAATAATGTCGGTTTTGTTGTTACAATAATGTCGGTTTTGTTGTTACAATAATGTCGGTTTTGTTGTTACAATAATGTCGGTTTTGTTGCATTCTTTGCATGGAATGTAATATCTAACAGCGTTAGGTGTGAGTGTTGTTTGCGTATTTCTTGTTGATATTTTTGATAGTGTGTAATATAGTTTAGATTATTGGGATTCTGAGTTTAATTTATCATAGAGCAGTCTGTTGTTTATGTTTGTAGGGAGGGTAAGTTGGGTTTTTGTTAGTTTTTTTATGGAAATTGCTCCAGACAAGGCATGAAGCCACTTGATGAAAGAAGCTAAAAAAAACTACTTCAAGGTCGAAAACTAAGCCAACGATAAGTGCTAGATTCCGATCCATAAAACAGCAATTCTCTCCCTTTGTCAGAAACATCGCACATGAAATGTGAGGACTAAAGGACAAAATAAGGGAAGCAAGAGTTACAAGGCTGCCAAAAGTAAACCCATGGTCCACTTTCTACTGTGTTTTATGACTAACAAAATTAATAGGTGTCTTTCATTCTGTTGGATCGTCCATTTTTCTTTGGATTTAACCATTCTTCCTTCTTTTACGTTCCTTCATCTTCTATCCTTCTCCTTTTTTCTTTATAGCTGATGAAATTTTTTGTAAATATTTTTAAGTTAGTAAATTAAATTTTAAAACATTTCTCTTTTTATACAAAAAATGCTATAACAACTTTTTAAAAGAAATGTGAAAAAAAAATGAATGCACAAGACGTATTTATCTATATGCCCTTTTTTCTTGTTAACAATAATGGGGGAAAAGACAAAGCTTCAAAGAATCAAAAATTTATTAAAAAATAAAATGGAACAAAAAGATTAAGATAAGAAAAAAGGTAGACATGCATATATGTTCATATGTCATTCAAAAAAGAAAATATTAACGAACAAAATGTACTCACAGTTCACAATTTACAGTATATTTTTTTACAGACGTGGAAATGTTCATGTGTATTTTTTTTGTTCGCTCATCAGTGGGCGATCAAGTTTCTCTTGAAAAAGAAATTTATTCACTTTTCAGGGAAAACATTCTAGGCAGACGACATTTTCATTGAACAAAAAAATTCCTGCAACTAAGCAAAATTCTGGAAACCAGCTTTCTTTTTTGTCTTCGTTTTTTTTTTTATTCAAGTAATAATTTAACAAATATTACTCGAGTTTCTGAAAATCAAATAATTATTATTTTCTAACTTAATTTGTTCTAATATTAATTTTTAAAATAATTATAACTCTTTTTTTTTTTTTAATATTTAAAATACGAATTTCTGTACGACTAACCGTAAATCAAATTTACGATGACTTTATTCGTTTACCCTTTGAATAAACAAATATTAAAATCTTTTAAATCATTTAGTCGTTATGACTAAATAATAAATATTATCGATCTTGTGTCGATATTTTTCAATCAATCCTTTTTTTTCTTTTTAGACTAAACAGAACATGAACAATCCTTTTGTTGAGATATTCTCAATCAAACTTGGGCTAAACTGGCTTTTGTTTCTCCAATTTAACTGTTTTAAATACTGACATATTGTCATAAATTTTTTTTTACCAACTTTTAAATAATTTATCGTCCTAAGTTTTAATCATAAACAATGGTTTGTATTTGAGTTTTTCAAATACAAACATTATAATTCTAGGATCTCTTCCTCGAATTATGATCAAAATAGTTATCAAATTAACATGTCTGAAGTCTAAATTAAATTCACATCGTAACTAAGAGATAATTATCTCAAATCTATTACGTTATTTTTAAAGCTATCTTTTAAATTATTATTTAAATTAATTTTCGACATGGTAATGTCGATTTTACATGAATAGGAGTTATTAAATAAACGAGGGCACAACTTTCGTAAGGAAAGAAAATTCTGTCATCGGAGACAAAAATCAAGATGATAACACATCAACATCCAGAATTTATCTAAAGATAAATTCTTCAAAAATATTCCAGCGAGAAAATTGCCGTCTGCTTTGTTTACGTTTGAAAATTGACACGTTACTCAAATTGACGAATCAGATGATGATCCTGAGTCAATCACTGAAATGGATGACATTGAATTGTCATTTGCCACAAACAATTTAGGCACAGTTGAACTAAAACTTGAATTTGTTATAAAACGAATCTTACAAACATTTATTTTCACTGAGCGTTTTCAATAAAAAAGAAACATAGCCATTTAAAACAATAAATTTTTAAATAAGTTTCACTCATTTGTGAGGAAGTTCTTATTTATTTGCTGCCCATAAGAGCAGAGTTAGACACAAAGTAGGATTTTAATGTAGAGAAAATCCAGCTCTCCCAAAAGGGATTGATTAGGACAAAATAAAAATTGCCTCAGTTTAGAAAGCTTTCTCCTTCACTGACCGAGGGTAGAAAAGATGTGTAGTATCAGAACAGATACTACACTTTGATCCTAACCCGAAATGACCTCTTTTGCTCAAATATTAAAAATCTCAGTTAAAAAGTTAATTTGATTCTATTGTTTTGTTCTATCAGCTTTTTCCATTCATCTCTCTTCACACAGACACACACAGACAGACAGACAGACACGCACGCACGCACACACACACACATATATATAAGCTTACTTAGCCGCTTAATTTTATTTATTTGATTTTCTCACTTTTGAATGCATTGTTTTATCATCACCTTTGAATGTACTCTGCTTTAAGAATAAAATTTAGTTTCCAAATACAAAGAATTTCATGTTAGCCTTTTATTCAAACTTTAAAAAAAATTCCATTCTATTTTCATGGCTTAAATAAACCCAAGCAACATCTTCTAAAATGGCCTCTTTGTAACTTCAAGAAAAATGGTTGTTTAACATTTTCTGACATATTTTTAGGTGTGTGTAATTCTTCATCAATTCAAGAAATACCCCCACACCCCATCCCCGTCCATGTCGAACATCACATCTGTCTGTTTTGGCAGTTCGTGTCAGACATTTATTCACTGAAATTCGATCACATTTAAAAAGTATTTAGGTTCAGAGAGGGTGAGAGGAAACTGAGAAAGTTGGGGAAAACTTCTCCATTAAAATCCTATATTTTCGTCCAACTTCCTGGATAGACATGTCATTTTTATAACAAACAAACATTTACTATTTTCTCTTTTTTTATTTATTCATTTGTTGAAATGTCAAAATATAATTGGATTCACATTTTTTAGAAGTAAAACCTTTCAATTCCCCCTCCTTTTTACTCCTCCCTCCTTTTTACTCCTCCCTCCTTTTTTGCCCCCCCCCCCTTCTTTTTGCTCCTTCCTCTTTTTCGTTTCCCAAAAATTGTTATATTTCTTTAAAAAAATCATTTTTACATGACAAAATAACCCTAAACTTCTGATTGACTAAATTTACAAAAGATTATGACTAATCTATAGATAGATGCTACTAAAACTCACTGAATCTTGTTTGTTTTTTTATCTTTGTGCACACTTGATGACGTCACCTATTAAAATAGATGAGGGATTAGTGAGCACTTTTGTTGACGTCACAAAATGATGCCATTCATAAAATTAGAAAGAGTGGGAGGTGGAAAAGATCCTGGGAGTCTAATATATTACTAAAGCTAATAATTTGTTAATAATAATTATATATATATATAATATATATATATATATATATATATATATATATATAGTGCGTCAGAGTGAAATAAATTCCAGAAGGAAATCCGGGTATGAGAGCTTAATGTAATAAACAGAGCAAGAATAAAATAAAGTAACACGGAATCACATAATCACAGGTGCAATAATTTATTTTGACCCTATTCGGCCGTATTCAAGCATCCAAGCAAAGTGATTACATATATATATATATATATATACATATATATATATATATATATATATAGGTCAACATCTCATAAATAATCGCACCTGTGCCTCTAAATTCAGTGTCGACTTATTCTCCATTCTTAGTAAGTCGCACTCCCCTTATCATCTCAAGATCTTAGAAACAATTTATATTAAGTCCTTGAGACCTTCTCTTTGCAAACAAAGAGAAAATCTCCTCGGGCTTAATGTTGTTTCTATTTGATTGAACTTTTTTTTTCTTTTTTTTTTACCCCTTTCCCTCGCTATAATTCTCATAGCATCTTTTTATATTTTTTATACATTACCTCGATATTTGGCTCTGTTGAGCGAGGTACGAAACCGGTCAGCTGCCCTTTCATCTTTTTAATTTCTTAAATTCATTATGAATAATAAATATTGTCTCTTCAATGCTATTTTAAAGTTTTGTACGACAAAGAAAATATTTAAATATATATATATATATATATATATATATATATATATATTAGCAGTATTCAACTGGCATTGCCTGTGAGGAGATTATTGCTGGTTAGAAATATAGTCATATTTCTTGAAAGAAAAGTTAAAAATATCATTTGCAATATGAGGTCAAGTAATAAAAAAAACTGTTAGTGTGGTGGTGTTTTCTTAAAAAAAACTACTTGTTGATGCTGTGTTTCTTACAGACAGCTGTAATTCGTTTATATTAAATTATTTTAAATCTTAAAAATACCAATAAAATGTTTAGCCCTTTTTAAAAAAAATACATTCTTCACCGAGATATTCTTTGTTACATTTTATTTTTGTTTTATGAAATGAAGATCTATTATTAAAGAATGAATTTCATTTCTTTACGTTCTAATATATTTCAGTTCTTTTATTGACTGATAATTGCTCCTAATAGCCCCAGAAAGAAAAATTTCAGAAGATTCTGTGAAAAATGTAACCCTCATTGAAACTTATTTGAATATTCTGTTGACATATGGATTTTTATTTCACATTAACTTTATATATATATATATAGATAAGTTTGAATTACCTACTAGACACCATCCTCGAGTGTCTTAGGTCTCTCTGTAGAAGGGTTTGTCAGGACAATCTGGCATGAGGATACTTCACCCTACAAGTAAACCCTGACCAAATATTCAAAATAACATAGTATTCGAAGCTCAAATAAAATTCCCTCAACACAGCTATACACTTGCTCATACAAGGAATGGTGCATCTTCTCCTTGTAATGTTACCTCAAGTAACAGACTAGATGAATTCTTGTACTGGAATCCTGTAATCCTGTAAGACCACAAGAAAGATATACTATACCTTAGATAACTGACCAATTGGGAAGAAGAAAATTAATGTTTTTAACTTCTTTACTAACTAAACGTTTGACAGGTAAAATAAGAACTTTAATGGAATATTCGAATATCTATGTATTTCATATAGAGATCAAGTGTTAGCCCCGGGAAGGGGCCTCTTAATTTCTGAGGACTTTGTAGTGGAAAATAAAAACATAAGACTTACCTGTAATACCAGACCAGGCCATGTGGAACAACAGAGTTAAAGACTGGTTTTATAGAAAGGAAGTACCAAATGATCATGTGACCTATTTTGCATTGCATGATGGGAGTCCCCATAAAGAGGACAGGAAATGAGAAAGCGCACTTCTTCTTTGGTTCATCCCGGATTGAGACCAGTGAAGGTGGAGGTCGGATTGGGTGCCCTCAGAAGAGACATTTTGGTGTTTTCGGACGACAGACTTTGACTGAAGTAAAATGAAACAGTGTGTGTGTGATTCTCTTCTTTATAAAAAGGCTTGATAGTTTTTTATGAATGAGTCACCACTTATCAAGACTAAACACCACTCGAGGATAAGAGTTAATGAGATGGATAGATTGTCAGTCGATGAATGATGAATAATATTATGAGAGGATTAAAACTGATTAACGAAATGAACAAAATTTCATTACTTCTTGATATCAAAGGAAAATTATATATAATCTGATCATTGTTAGGAGCAAAGTGTAGTATCTGTTCTGATGCTACAGTCAAAATGTGGCTGAACCTCAAACAAATTGCTAACAAAGGTTTTTAACTTGGATATTGGACATGAATAACCTCTCTTTCAGATAAAAAAGTTTACCAAAATTAGCCTTGCAGAAAGGCGCCATCTTTAAAATCCAACTTAACAATATTAAAATTTCGAGACATAAAATTCCTGACATTTCCTGACAAGTATGTCCATTATTCCTGATGATTACTGACAAAAATAAACATTTTTCCTGACAAAAAAACCTTCATTAAATTAGAAATAAATTTTTTGTTTGTGCATGAAAACCCACACAGAGCCCACCCCAAGCCAGCTTGACATTTTCTTGGTGTTTTAAATTGTAATGATAGTTTATTATTAAGCATATAGCTACCTAACACCAGAAAATGCCACTGTTTTCATGTTTTTTAATTTATTTCTTATACAAATATGAATATAAAAGGTACAAAAACAGACTAAGTAGCCTTTTTCAAGGCAACAATTGTCACATTAATTCCTGACATTTCATAAAAAAATAAGTACAAAATAAGTACAATTTACAATGAAGGAATGGTCAGTTGGTCGAATGCTGGGGCAAGGCTCTTGAGTAACCACCACAGAACAAGTTCATGAATGGACCAAAGAACATTTATTGTCAAGAACTAGTCAAAGGTAACTTTCTCATCATCAAGATCTGGCTGTGGTGAGTTGCTGCAGTGGAGGCCTTTGCAATTACCACACAAGTTTGAACAGTCAATGCCGTGTTTCCTGCAACTGCATCTTGCTGTAGCACACCCTGAAGTACAGTTACACCTAATTATAGCCAACAAATTTACAGGACCAGCTGGCAAGTCAGTCTTGATTGGTTGTAATTTACCATCTGAAAGTTTCCATCCTCACTCGTCAGGTTTTAGCTGGTTTCTACATTTCCATTACTGAATTTGGAAGTAAACTCGAAATCTGTGGAATTTCGTAGCTGTTCTTGTTGGTGGCAATGATTTGGCCTCAACATACTTTCAGCTTTTTGCAACCTTTTCCTTAAAGTGCCTCAGTCGGAGATGATTGATGTTTTCCCCATCATTACCATTGTACAGGCACACTAAAGCCTTCTCCACAGTTGCAATACCCTCTTCTGCACTGCTATCCTTGCCAAACACTTCTGCTAGTTTGAGGAAGTTTCTATTGTTCATCACCTTTTGAAGAGATGCTGCCTTCCCAATTCCATAAACACTGGATGTAGAATCACAACCCAGTAGTGCATGGATGAAAAGAATGTTGGAACAGACCACATCTCCCAAAGATTTCCTCATTTCTTTGATGTTCCAGACTTTCACACTTTTTGCACTATCCTTTGGTTTTTGGCGTGAAGATGTTGTAACCATCATCTCTATTGGCATGATAACATAGAAGGACCAATAGATCAGTGTCATCTGCCATCAAAATGGTTTCTCCTGTCTGTGCCAGTTCTAGAGCAGTCTTCACAATCAAGACATCAGCGTCTCCAGATGCATGGACTACTTTACAACCTGCTTCCTCCAAACTCTTTCCCAACAAGTTGATGAACAATTGTTTGTTTTCATGATTAGCTAGGAAAACATCCTTTTTTAATTTGAACACCATTAAAGAGGTCAGTGACACATTAACACCAACAGGGCCCCCTGCTCGGCATCGGTAAGTCGCGTCTTTAATGGATGGACCACTTTCATACCATCATATCTAGTTGTGACATATCTGCGGTATTGGGCACATATCTAATCAAATGTGTGACTTTTTTGCCATGGGAGGCGTTGAAGTAGTGCTCCACCATCATTAAAAGTCTGTGGGTGTTGCATGCTTATCACCATGCACACTTTTCATCTGTACATGAATGTTTTAGATGGTGGGGGGAGATGAGGGAAGGAGCAGATTACAAGATTATTAAAGAAAGAAATATATATTTACTTGAAAATGGATGATGTCATAAAATGAGATTTATTATTTTAGAAGTTGGCAAAAGCTACTATTCATCCTTTATTACATCATCCATTTTCAAGTAAGTACTTTCTTGTAAAAACATGATTATCAACCTGGTTATGATGTCAAAATTGGTAAGAAATTGTATATTTGATAATATATAAAACAAATACTGACCCAACGAGTCACAGATGGTCTAATCTTATGCTACGAAAACTCTGAGGCTGTTGTTTATCTTGCTTGCCACCATGCATACATCATCTGTAAATGAATGTTTCAGATGGCGGGAGGAAGGGCAAATGTAAATGAATGTTTCAGATGGTGGGAGGAAGAGCAAATGTAAATGAATGTTTCAGATGGCGGGAGGAAGGGCAAATGTAAATGATGTTTCAGATGGTGAGAGGAAGGGCAAATGTAAATGAATGTTTCAGATGGTGGGAGGAAGGGCAAATGTAAATGAATGTTTCAGATGGTGGGAGGAAGGGCAAATGTAAATGAATGTTTCAGATGGTGGGAGGAAGGGCAAATGTAAATGAGTGTTTCAGATGGTGGGAGGAAGGGCAAATGTAAATGATGTTTCAGATGGTGAGAGGAAGGGCAAATGTAAATGAATGTTTCAGATGGTGGGAGGAAGGGCAAATGTAAATGAATGTTTCAGATGGTGGGAGGAAGGGCAAATGTAAATGATGTTTCAGATGGTGAGAGGAAGGGCAAATGTAAATGAATGTTTCAGATGGTGGGAGGAAGGGCAAATGTAAATGAATGTTTCAGATGGTGGGAGGAAGGGCAAATGTAAATGAATGTTTCAGATGGTGGGAGGAAGGGCAAATGTAAATGAATGTTTCAGATGGTGGGAGGAAGGGCAAATGTAAATGATGTTTCAGATGGTGGGAGGAAGGGCAAATGTAAATGAATGTTTCAGATAGTGGGAGGAAGGGCAAATGTAAATGATGTTTCAGATGGTGAGAGGAAGGGCAAATGTAAATGAATGTTTCAGATGGTGGGAGGAAGGGCAAATGTAAATGATGTTTCAGATGGTGGGAGGAAGGGCAAATGTAAATGAATGTTTCAGATGGTGGGAGGAAGGGCAAATGTAAATGAATGTTTCAGATGGTGGGAGGAAGGGCAAATGTAAATGAATGTTTCAGATGGTGGGAGGAAGGGCAAATGTAAATGATGTTTCAGATGGTGAGAGGAAGGGCAAATGTAAATGAATGTTTCAGATGGTGGGAGGAAGGGCAAATGTAAATGAATGTTTCAGATGGTGGGAGGAAGGGCAAATGTAAATGAATGTTTCAGATGGTGGGAGGAAGGGCAAATGTAAATGAATGTTTCAGATGGTGGGAGGAAGGGCAAATGTAAATGATGTTTCAGATGGTGGGAGGAAGGGCAAATGTAAATGAATGTTTCAGATGGTGGGAGGAAGGGCAAATGTAAATGAATGTTTCAGATGGTGGGAGGAAGGGCAAATGTAAATGAATGTTTCAGATGGTGGGAGGAAGGGCAAATGTAAATGATGTTTCAGATTGTGAGAGGAAGGGCAAATGTAAATGAATGTTTCAGATGGTGGGAGGAAGGGCAAATGTAAATGAATGTTTCAGATGGTGGGAGGAAGGGCAAATGTAAATGAATGTTTCAGATGGTGGGAGGAAGGGCAAATGTAAATGATGTTTCAGATGGTGAGAGGAAGGGCAAATGTAAATGAATGTTTCAGATGGTGGGAGGAAGGGCAAATGTAAATGAATGTTTCAGATGGTGGGAGGAAGGGCAAATGTAAATGAATGTTTCAGATGGTGAGAGGAAGGGCAAATGTAAATGAATGTTTCAGATGGTGGGAGGAAGGGCAAATGTAAATGAATGTTTCAGATGGTGGGAGGAAGGGCAAATGTAAATGAATGTTTCAGATGGTGGGAGGAAGGGCAAATGTAAATGAATGTTTCAGATGGTGGGAGGAAGGGCAAATGTAAATGAATGTTTCAGATGGTGGGAGGAAGGGCAAATGTAAATGATGTTTCAGATGGTGGGAGGAAGGGCAAATGTAAATGAATGTTTCAGATGGTGGGAGGAAGGGCAAATGTAAATGAATGTTTCAGATGGTGGGAGGAAGGGCAAATGTAAATGAATGTTTCAGATGGTGGGAGGAAGGGCAAATGTAAATGAATGTTTCAGATGGTGGGAGGAAGGGCAAATGTAAATGATGTTTCAGATGGTGAGAGGAAGGGCAAATGTAAATGAATGTTTCAGATGGTGGGAGGAAGGGCAAATGTAAATGAATGTTTCAGATGGTGGGAGGAAGGGCAAATGTAAATGAATGTTTCAGATGGTGGGAGGAAGGGCAAATGTAAATGAATGTTTCAGATGGTGGGAGGAAGGGCAAATGTAAATGATGTTTCAGATGGTGGGAGGAAGGGCAAATGTAAATGAATGTTTCAGATGGTGAGAGGAAGGGCAAATGTAAATGATGTTTCAGATGGTGGGAGGAAGGGCAAATGTAAATGAATGTTTCAGATGGTGGGAGGAAGGGCAAATAATGTAAATGAATGTTTCAGATGGTGGGAGGAAGGGCAAATGTAAATGAATGTTTCAGATGGTGGGAGGAAGGGCAAATGTAAATGATGTTTCAGATGGTGAGAGGAAGGGCAAATGTAAATGAATGTTTCAGATGGTGGGAGGAAGGGCAAATAATGTAAATGAATGTTTCAGATGGTGGGAGGAAGGGCAAATGTAAATGAATGTTTCAGATGGTGGGAGGAAGGGCAAATGTAAATGATGTTTCAGATGGTGGGAGGAAGGGCAAATGTAAATGAATGTTTCAGATGGTGGGAGGAAGGGCAAATAATGTAAATGAATGTTTCAGATGGTGGGAGGAAGGGCAAATAATGTAAATGAATGTTTCAGATGGTGGGAGGAAGGGCAAATGTAAATGAATGTTTCAGATGGTGGGAGGAAGGGCAAATGTAAATGAATGTTTCAGATGGTGGGAGGAAGGGCAAATAATGTAAATGAATGTTTCAGATGGTGGGAGGAAGGGCAAATGTAAATGAATGTTTCAGATGGTGGGAGGAAGGGCAAATGTAAATGATGTTTCAGATGGTGAGAGGAAGGGCAAATGTAAATGAATGTTTCAGATGGTGGGAGGAAGGGCAAATGTAAATGAATGTTTCAGATGGTGGGAGGAAGGGCAAATGTAAATGATGTTTCAGATGGTGGGAGGAAGGGCAAATGTAAATGAATGTTTCAGATGGTGGGAGGAAGGGCAAATAATGTAAATGAATGTTTCAGATGGTGGGAGGAAGGGCAAATGTAAATGAATGTTTCAGATGGTGGGAGGAAGGGCAAATGTAAATGAATGTTTCAGATGGTGGGAGGAAGGGCAAATAATGTAAATGAATGTTTCAGATGGTGGGAGGAAGGGCAAATGTAAATGAATGTTTCAGATGGTGGGAGGAAGGGCAAATGTAAATGAATGTTTCAGATGGTGGGAGGAAGGGCAAATAATGTAAATGAATGTTTCAGATGGTGGGAGGAAGGGCAAATGTAAATGAATGTTTCAGATGGTGGGAGGAAGGGCAAATGTAAATGATGTTTCAGATGGTGGGAGGAAGGGCAAATGTAAATGAATGTTTCAGATGGTGGGAGGAAGGGCAAATGTAAATGAATGTTTCAGATGGTGGGAGGAAGGGCAAATGTAAATGAATGTTTCAGATGGTGGGAGGAAGGGCAAATGTAAATGAATGTTTCAGATGGTGGGAGGAAGGGCAAATAATGTAAATGAAGGCCAAATGATAAGAGAAGTAGTGGGAGAGATTGAATGATGCAAATAATGAACAAAAAAGAAAGAGAGAGACGGTCTATTATGACAATGTATTTTTACTTTGTGAAATTTTTTGACTTGGTTAAAACATTATCAACAAATGTCTAAGTTAGGAATTGAATATGCATAACAAATGCTGGCTCAACAGGTTACAGGTGATCTAGTTTTTAATGCTCTTGTGTGAAGAATTGCATATTTTAAATTTTAAACAAATATCAATATTTTTCGTAGTGAAAAAGTGTTGACGAATGTTAACACTTCTGGTCATGAACTGAGCCAATTATTGGTGTGGAAGGGGTTTACATGGGATATACATGCAATAAAGCTGTTTAAGAATTTGTATACAAATAATCATGTGAACGTTTTTGTTTTGTTAGTCAGATATAGTTGCTTATCAAATATGTCTCCTGTAGAAAATTGAGCCCCCTATATTATGCAATATCAGTGAATCAGGATCAGTGAATCTATGGGCAGGGGCTTTGTCTTTATAGTGATAGCCCTTGATATATCAAAGGCCTTCGATAGGGTTTGGCGTAAAGGTCTACTTCACAACCTTTCTAGTTATGAAATATCTGGAAATGTCCTCTCAACCATCAAATCCTTTCTCTCTGATATGTCTATAAAAGTTGTTCTTGAGGACAGAAGTTTGAAGCAAATAGCAGTATCAATGACGTCGTGCCTCAAGGATCCATTCTGGGCCCAACCCTCTTCCTGATCTTCATGAATGATCTTCCAAATAACATTCTGAGGTCATTCGTTGACATCTATGCTGACGACACAAATGTATGGCAAAGAGCATTGATGATCAAGGTCTTATTGACTCTTTCTCATCTGACGAGGAGCATATGGTGCAATTTTAACACCTCTAAAACCAATTTGTATAATTTGGATTACTCGGACTACTGTTCTCATCTTAAGTGTTATCATCCCAACGTTTCGGCCGCTGTAACCTTCAGACTTCTTCAGGTGTATCTTTTCGAACTTGGGAATATTTCTGTCGAACTCAGGAATCTGAACGGAATTTCGAACGGAACCCTTTATATAATCCACGTCGGTAGCATGCTATCATTCCGTCAGTCTTCAATAATTCACAATTCGTCGTATCACCAGCACCGAGGATTGAACCTTCAACCTTCAGATGACTATCACTTAGAACTGAATTTTACTTAGTTTTATATCCACTGCGCTACAGGTCCTTCTCCCAGTGATGGCTGACAAAACGATAAGATGGAGTACTGTCACCACATCTGGGGAGGTGCCGCTCAGAGCAGTCTTTCTTGTCTTGACAGAGAACAAAATCTACTTCGCAACCCAGTGAGGGTCGCTTTCTTTTTTAACACAAGAGTTCTTGCTAGTTTCTTTCTACTGTAATGTGAATCTGTGTCTGATCGTCAACTTGTTGTCCTTGTACAAATTCGATGTTTAATTTTGACACTGGCCATAGTGTGGTCAATCATGTGGTCTCGGTCACTGCTGTAATAAAAAAAAAATGTTTTATTTTGAGATTAAAATGACACCCAGCTTCTCCATGGAACGACAAATCTGCAAAATGGATAAAGATCTCTTCTAATCAAACAGCAACCAGTCTATCAGCTTACGGCCCATATGTCTCTGAAACCCACAGTAACTCAACTGACCCCCTCTGCCCGTTCTGCTGGAATATATCTAGATATCATTAAGAACACATGGCGAGATCACTCAAGATATATCAGCTGTTAATCTATGGATATAAAACCTGACTGACCATGGGGGCCGCTATCTGGTATGAACATAACTTTTACAAAGTCTCAATTTGCTTACATGATCATATTTAAGTCTAATGTAAACAAATACTTGTTGATCCGTTCTCTCGAATAATCAATTCCTCTTAAGTAATTTTCTGCCCATTGGACGGGTAAAATTAATTCCCTCAGCAGAACAGTTTTGCACCACTTTTATGTCCCCTTATGAAGATTAAAATCAAGAGTAGTATTATTATATCTTGATTTTAATCTTTAGAATCCTTATTCTAATGTTGATGACTTTTTTTGATAAAAATGAATTACATGTTTTTGATTCTAGAAAATGTCAAAAATTTAAAGCTTATGCTTAAGGAATCTTATGAAGAAATTGAAATTCAGGGAATTTTGTCTAATAACTATGGATTAAATTTAATGCAAATCTAAAATATTTGAATTTTTAAATGGGAGGTTGTGCCCATATTATACCCCGAAAACCCCTTTGTAATATTCCAAAAGAAGAAAGAAACTGAATTAATTGATGTCTAATACCTATTGTTAAAATTTCACAAAAATCGTAGGTATCTGAATCTTTACAAAGGGCTTCCGCCCCCCCCCCCCCCCACTCTTAGCCCCCATTGCATAAAACTAAATATCATCTACATTACCCACCCTTATGCCTAGCAGCTGTGTTCAAAAATTCATAATGAAGTGAATCCTTTAAATAGAAATCTATAACAATGTACATATACCTAACTTTATATATATTATTATTATTATAGAAATTCACTGGCAATTCTTTCCCTTGTAGAACTACCATAGTAACATTATTCTTTTACTTTAGAAATGCTTTTGCAATAATCAAGAGCCCGGTTCTTGTTTAACGCCTGGAATCGATACTGCTATTATGTGTTTATTATTCTATGAAAAAAGGTTGTCTGCTGAAATGATATACGTTTTTCTATATTGTGTCAATTTAATTAACTGAGCTTGTTGTGCTTTCAAAAACGATGTTCATAATGTGAATGGGTTTCTGTGCAGGTGGGCAACTATTTCAGGAAATAAACTCTTGTATTGTAGAAAATAAAGCTTTTGCTTTTTTTTTTCAAGTGCGTGCTATGATGCAGAGATTATGGTTCGGGGATTGGGGTTCTACCTACCCCCGTCTTACACATATGCACGCTTTGTGCTCACTTCTCACCCCTTCTATCTATGTTATAAAAATATAGTGTTTATTACCTTGTTCCTACATTAATCTCTGTTTGTGCCACCTGAATATATATATATATATATATATATATATATATATATATATATATATATATATATATATTACTATTTCATGTATCCACATAAAATGTTATAAGGAGATATAATCTTTTATGTATCAATTTTCAGTATTTACTTCAACAGTGCTCAATACGTGAGTAGAGCTAGGTAGTAAGTTATGAAAATATATTTATGGAAATTAAGCTACAGAGACGCTTCCGCGTTTCACCCCCATAGGGAATCGTCAGGCTAAAATGCATTTTGCCATAGATATATTTGCATAACTTACTATATATATGTATATATATATATATATATATATATATAAATGGATCGATGCAAAATCTGGGCTCATTTTCCACACTAACCCTAATTTCAAAACGCCTTGTTTCAAATTCAATTTGACACAATAGACGCACCATCTTTTTTATATAATACTTATTTATATGCAATATCAATCGCAAGGTTAACTAATTTGTATATAAGTTTTGATAAAGGTAATTTTATTAATTAACTATTATTTGTTATTGTTTTTAAATTTAATTATTGTTTTGATTTCTACATCGCAATATTGTTTTACTTCCTGAACAAATATTTCGTATTTGTGTTCAAATGTTCATTTCAGTAGGGGGACTTACTTGATTTTCAACAAGTTGCGATCTATTTCTGAATTGCAAGTTAAAAGGGAAATTCGTTTCTTTCTTTACGGTCACATTCAAAAGATAAATAAATCTGTATTGAAATTACCAAAATGTTAATGTTTATCTATATGAATAAATGTGAGAGATTTTGTTTCGTACTTACAACAAAGTTATGAAGGAAGTGTTTATTATTTTTAATTAATGTTTAAAAATATTTATAGTAGTGAACTTTGTGAAGCGATAGTGAGGCTAGTATTATATATATATATATATATGACGAGAAAATCTTTTTATGTGAGAAAGGCTTTTATCATTCAGTCCTAATGACATTTAATTATATTTATATACTTACTTCAAGTATGCAAAAACTAGAAGAAAAAGATGTTTTCTCATCTGAGATAGAATCAACTAGAAGAATACCCGTCCCCAGGAGTCAGTACATATATATATATATATATATATAACTTCTTTTGTAATATAGTAAGAAAAATCCCAGCAGAGTGCTCGATTAATTGAGAATTAAAATTAAGAGCGTAATATTTATTTATTTATTTTGTTGGTATAGAAAAATTAGTTCAACATTAGTACCGTCGGTTTCAAGCACAGAAGGACTTAGCCATCCGGCTCTCTTCAGCTTATGTTGTCATCTGTTTCGGAAATGTGAAGCCACGTGTCACTCTTAGTCGGCTTGCTCTTGGATATGCTCCAAAATAAATTCCCAGACCATTTCTTTGGTCTTTACAGAGATGACGGACTTTGCTTGTCACGCAACCACAATGGGAACACACTAGATAGATTTAGAAAATATTTAACAAGCAACTTTTCAAAAACTCAGTTTCAAAGTCACCATTAAAACAAATTTAGACCAAGTAGGTTTCCTAGACTCCACACTGAACCTTACAAACAACACACACAAACCTTTCCACAAACCCAATGAGACAATCCAATACATACACAAGGGATCCTGCCACCCCCACCGTTTTTTAAAATTTAGTCAATAATATTAGCCAAAGAATCTCAAACCTCTCATCCAGTCCCGAAATTTTCAACCAGACAGCACCCTATTACAATAAAGCACTCCGCGACAGCGGGTTCAAAGAAGAGATCTCATACATCCCCATCCGAAACCAATCACGCAATAGGAGGTTGGTGATCTGGTTTTCCCCACCCTTTTCCACCAATATGTTTAACAGCTGTGTTGTAAAATTCATAATGATCAGTTAATTAGTTTAGGAGTGATTCCTGCATATACTAATATATAAACCTATACATTTTCCTAACTTATATATATTTGTTTCAGAGTTAGATTTGTTTATCTTCGTGTACGCATATGTATAAGTCTTTACAGTTATATGGGTGTATGTATGCATATATTTGTGTGGAGGTATGTGTACTTGAACAAGTGCATATGTTTGTATCTCTATCTCGACTTGACTGTTCTCTAGTTTTATAACTCAGTGATACATTTCCATTGATATTAGTGCCGTTACTGTACTTAGTGTGTCTCATATTAACCTCGTGTATCGTGTGCATTATTTCAACAAGTTGTTCTCCAATCTTGCTATATTATGCACCTTTTAAATGTAGATCTCAATGTAAAAGAAGGTGGGCATTCTTATGAAAAGAAGGGAGGGTATTCCCTGTGTGTGCCGCATAAGAGTGTCAACACTTATTAATACTGGACCTCACCTTCCCTCAAGATTTCAGTCAGCAGTCTCTCTCTCTCTCTCTCTCTCTCTCTCTCCATTCTCCTTCTCTCTCTTTCCCTCTTCTTTTTCTCTTTCCTCTCTCGTTCCCTCTCTTCTCTCCCCTTCCTCCCCACCCCTCTCTCATTCTCTTCCTACATTCTCCCTATATCTATCTCTATCTCCGGATTTCCCTCATAACCCAACTAAAACATATCAGCAGCAGGGGGGGGGGGAACAGCAACAGCAGCAGGGGGTGGGGGGGGGGTGTTCCCTATAAAACAGGGAATGAACCGTGATGAGTAAACATCTTCCTACGCCCAGATCCGTTAGGGAAGAAGAAATGACTCTTGCAGCTCTTGATAAAAATCAATACCGCTCCTCCCCTTCTCCCAACGTTACTGTGTGTGAGGTAGGGAAGCGGACCAGTAACATCAGAACCAAGACCTGTTGCAGTCTGTTGCTTCGTCATCATCAGTGCTAACCAGCTTCCCAATAGCCAAGCAGAAGCTAGAGAAGCCTTAGCTGTATCTATAATGAGGTCAATACTTGGATCGTGTCATATTGAAAGAGGGTGGACACAGACTATTAGACAGAAAAAGAGCAGCTAGCCATTTTTCGATATCCATACAACTCCTTTTTAAAATAAATTTTATTTTAAACAATCAAAAAACTACCCACTACCCGGCAGTTATTAATCTAGCTCTAACTATTATTTTTAAATGGAGAACTTACAATAGATCTATATTAAAGATATGTAATGTAATTTTAAAAACTAATGGTGTTCATTTAAATTACTTCCCTTGAAAATGAATGCACACATATTTTAAGAATGGTTTTGGTAATATATCTCTTTTTTAATTACTGTTAATATCGACAAAACTATTGCATGCACACATTAATAATACAAATAACTTTTTGTTTGGGTCTTTACTCTCTACTGTATATACAGTATTTCAAAAGATTTGTATTATTGATTTAAATAACATAGAACCGTTTTGATGGTAATATAGGTGTGATAAATGAACAAAACTTGTGCATCTATACATTTCGATTAAATATTAAAACAAAAATTTAATACTTTACAGTTATTTATGAAAATCAGACATTTATAGCTATAGCATTAAGTCAACACAAGAAGTATTACAAATCCTACAAACCAAACAACCGGACAACAAACACATTGCTTCCCTTGATGTAGAAAGCTTATTCACTAATGTACCCGTAAAAGAAACAATTGATATAATTATCAATAATATATACAATAATTCTTTTCTCCCTCTATTTAAAATCAATAAAAAAAATTACTATCAATTATTACCACTTAAGTACCTTTTTATGACTTCAAATTGGTGGATTTTTGATTAGCTGACTGACTTTTATCAATTTCTATATGGCAAATGTAGAAACAAAATTTTGATTAGCTGACTTTTATCAATTTCTATATGGCAAATGTAGAAACAAAATTTTTGATTAGCTGACTGACTTTTATCAATTTCTATATGGCAAATGTAGAAACAAAATTTTTGATTAGCTGACTTTTATCAATTTCTATATGGCAAATGTAGAAACAAAATTTTTGATTAGCTGACTGACTTTTATCAATTTCTATATGGCAAATGTAGAAACAAAATTTTTGATTAGCTGACTGACTTTTATCAATTTCTATATGGCAAATGTAGAAACAAAATTTTTGATTAGCTGACTTTTATCAATTTCTATATGGCAAATGTAGAAACAAAATATTTGATTAGCTGACTGACTTTTATCAATTTCTATATGGCAAATGTAGAAACAAAATATTTGATTAGCTGACTGACTTTTATCAATTTCTATATGGCAAATGTAGAAACAAAATTTTTGATTAGCTGACTGACTTTTATCAATTTCTATATGGCAAATGTAGAAACAAAATTTTTGATTAGCTGACTTTTATCAATTTCTATATGGCAAATGTAGAAACAAAATTTTTGATTAGCTGACTTTTATCAATTTCTATATGGCAAATGTAGAAACAAAATATTTGATTAGCTGACTGACTTTTATCAATTTCTATATGGCAAATGTAGAAACAAAATATTTGATTAGCTGACTGACTTTTATCAATTTCTATATGGCAAATGTAGAAACAAAATTTTTGATTAGCTGACTTTTATCAATTTCTATATGGCAAATGTAGAAACAAAATTTTTGATTAGCTGACTGACTTTTATCAATTTCTATATGGCAAATGTAGAAACAAAATTTTTGATTAGCTGACTTTTATCAATTTCTATATGGCAAATGTAGAAACAAAATATTTGATTAGCTGACTGACTTTTATCAATTTCTATATGGCAAATGTAGAAACAAAATATTTGATTAGCTGACTGACTTTTATCAATTTCTATATGGCAAATGTAGAAACAAAATTTTTGATTAGCTGACTTTTATCAATTTCTATATGGCAAATGTAGAAACAAAATTTTTGATTAGCTGACTGACTTTTATCAATTTCTATATGGCAAATGTAGAAACAAAATTTTTGATTAGCTGACTGACTTTTATCAATTTCTATATGGCAAATGTAGAAACAAAATATTTGATTAGCTGACTGACTTTTATCAATTTCTATATGGCAAATGTAGAAACAAAATTTTTGATTAGCTGACTTTTATCAATTTCTATATGGCAAATGTAGAAACAAAATTTTTGATTAGCTGACTGACTTTTATCAATTTCTATATGGCAAATGTAGAAACAAAATTTTTGATTAGCTGACTGACTTTTATCAATTTCTATATGGCAAATGTAGAAACAAAATTTTTGATTAGCTGACTGACTTTTATCAATTTCTATATGGCAAATGTAGAAACAAAATTTTTGATTAGCTGACTTTTATCAATTTCTATATGGCAAATGTAGAAACAAAATTTTTGATTAGCTGACTGACTTTTATCAATTTCTATATGGCAAATGTAGAAACAAAATTTTTGATTAGCTGACTTTTATCAATTTCTATATGGCAAATGTAGAAACAAAATTTTTGATTAGCTGACTTTTATCAATTTCTATATGGCAAATGTAGAAACAAAATTTTTGATTAGCTGACTTTTATCAATTTCTATATGGCAAATGTAGAAACAAAATTTTTGATTAGCTGACTTTTATCAATTTCTATATGGCAAATGTAGAAACAAAATTTTTGATTAGCTGACTGACTTTTATCAATTTCTATATGGCAAATGTAGAAACAAAATATTTGATTAGCTGACTGACTTTTATCAATTTCTATATGGCAAATGTAGAAACCAAATTTTTGATTAGCTGACTTTTATCAATTTCTATATGGCAAATGTAGAAACAAAATTTTTGATTAGCTGACTGACTTTTATCAATTTCTATATGGCAAATGTAGAAACAAAATTTTTGATTAGCTGACTGACTTTTATCAATTTCTATATGGCAAATGTAGAAACAAAATTTTTGATTAGCTGACTTTTATCAATTTCTATATGGCAAATGTAGAAACAAAATATTTGATTAGCTGACTGACTTTTATCAATTTCTATATGGCAAATGTAGAAACAAAATATTTGATTAGCTGACTGACTTTTATCAATTTCTATATGGCAAATGTAGAAACAAAATTTTTGATTAGCTGACTTTTATCAATTTCTATATGGCAAATGTAGAAACAAAATTTTTGATTAGCTGACTGACTTTTATCAATTTCTATATGGCAAATGTAGAAACAAAATTTTTGATTAGCTGACTGACTTTTATCAATTTCTATATGGCAAATGTAGAAACAAAATATTTGATTAGCTGACTGACTTTTATCAATTTCTATATGGCAAATGTAGAAACAAAATTTTTGATTAGCTGACTTTTATCAATTTCTATATGGCAAATGTAGAAACAAAATTTTTGATTAGCTGACTGACTTTTATCAATTTCTATATGGCAAATGTAGAAACAAAATTTTTGATTAGCTGACTTTTATCAATTTCTATATGGCAAATGTAGAAACAAAATATTTGATTAGCTGACTGACTTTTATCAATTTCTATATGGCAAATGTAGAAACAAAATATTTGATTAGCTGACTGACTTTTATCAATTTCTATATGGCAAATGTAGAAACAAAATTTTTGATTAGCTGACTTTTATCAATTTCTATATGGCAAATGTAGAAACAAAATTTTTGATTAGCTGACTGACTTTTATCAATTTCTATATGGCAAATGTAGAAACAAAATTTTTGATTAGCTGACTTTTATCAATTTCTATATGGCAAATGTAGAAACAAAATATTTGATTAGCTGACTGACTTTTATCAATTTCTATATGGCAAATGTAGAAACAAAATATTTGATTAGCTGACTGACTTTTATCAATTTCTATATGGCAAATGTAGAAACAAAATTTTTGATTAGCTGACTTTTATCAATTTCTATATGGCAAATGTAGAAACAAAATTTTTGATTAGCTGACTGACTTTTATCAATTTCTATATGGCAAATGTAGAAACAAAATTTTTGATTAGCTGACTTTTATCAATTTCTATATGGCAAATGTAGAAACAAAATATTTGATTAGCTGACTGACTTTTATCAATTTCTATATGGCAAATGTAGAAACAAAATATTTGATTAGCTGACTGACTTTTATCAATTTCTATATGGCAAATGTAGAAACAAAATTTTTGATTAGCTGACTTTTATCAATTTCTATATGGCAAATGTAGAAACAAAATTTTTGATTAGCTGACTGACTTCTATCAATTTCTATATGGCAAATGTAGAAACAAAATTTTTGATTAGCTGACTTTTATCAATTTCTATATGGCAAATGTAGAAACAAAATATTTGATTAGCTGACTGACTTTTATCAATTTCTATATGGCAAATGTAGAAACAAAATATTTGATTAGCTGACTGACTTTTATCAATTTCTATATGGCAAATGTAGAAACAAAATTTTTGATTAGCTGACTTTTATCAATTTCTATATGGCAAATGTAGAAACAAAATATTTGATTAGCTGACTGACTTTTATCAATTTCTATATGGCAAATGTAGAAACAAAATTTTTGATTAGCTGACTTTTATCAATTTCTATATGGCAAATGTAGAAACAAAATATTTGATTAGCTGACTGACTTTTATCAATTTCTATATGGCAAATGTAGAAACAAAATATTTGATTAGCTGACTGACTTTTATCAATTTCTATATGGCAAATGTAGAAACAAAATTTTTGATTAGCTGACTTTTATCAATTTCTATATGGCAAATGTAGAAACAAAATATTTGATTAGCTGACTGACTTTTATCAATTTCTATATGGCAAATGTAGAAACAAAATATTTGATTAGCTGACTGACTTTTATCAATTTCTATATGGCAAATGTAGAAACAAAATATTTGATTAGCTGACTGACTTTTATCAATTTCTATATGGCAAATGTAGAAACAAAATTTTTGATTAGCTGACTGACTTTTATCAATTTCTATATGGCAAATGTAGAAACAAAATATTTGATTAGCTGACTTTTATCAATTTCTATATGGCAAATGTAGAAACAAAATATTTGATTAGCTGACTGACTTTTATCAATTTCTATATGGCAAATGTAGAAACAAAATATTTGATTAGCTGACTGACTTTTATCAATTTCTGTATGGCAAATGTAGAAACAAAATATTTGATAACACTATAATAAAACCTTCTATTTATGGGGTCTATTTCAATGATATTTTTGTCATCTGTTTTCTCTAGGTTTTTGTTCATTGTTTTTTTGTGACCTGAAGACGATTCTACAAAGAATCGAAAGTGCTCGTGATACTTATGGAACATTCATTAATCATTTTGATTTTGACACAAAAAGATTATTAGGAAAATTGGAAAATAAAAAAACGGTATAATCAAAAAGAAGAATTCTGTTACGTTTAACAATGTTTGCTTAACTATATATAGAGATGCCTGTCTGTCTGAGCAAAACAAATGGCATGTTGATTTTAAGTGATTGTTCTGGGAGGGCTCCTATCATAAAAATATACTAACATGTTTGGGTATTTTGTTTAATGGAACAAAATCAAAGTAGATAAATGGTGGTAGTGGTTATGACTGGTACATATATATTATACACACATGTATTGTTGTGTGTATAGACCATAGTGTGTTACGCTATCAAAACATTGGCAGAATGATTGGGTACATTCGGTGTCTTTAGCATTGTGAATATTGGGATTTTTCTCGTTCAGATAAGGAATGACACTTCGATCCGCTGTATAGGAAAAAAAGGCTTACAAAGTGACTTGGCAAGAAAGAGAACAAACAACAGTGTAGTTAATATACATATTTTATATAACTAAAAGGAAGAATGAAAAGAAAACTGTTGCTTGCAAAAAAAAAAAAGTGGTATTTTTTGTGGACTTAACTGGAGTTTATGTCTGTTAACTTTTGTCTTGGTCCGTGTGGTCTTAGTGGAAAGAAGTATATTCAAAGAACTTTTGAATATAGGGCTTCAGGTCGCCCACGTGCGTATAATACACACAGAAATAGATGTCGGCTTGCTCAGGTTCTAAAGGTGGCCTGTGATTGGTTGTTTTTCATCCAATCACAAGGCAAATAACAAACGACCGCATTATAATTTCCAATCCAAGTGACTTTTTCAGTGTTTCTCTAAAAGCAAAGGTATCGATGAAAGGTAAAATAAACTCTTCCTCTTGCATAAGTAATTGAGCACTCTGGTTATTTTTACTATAACACTAAATTATATATGTGACAAGCAGTCATTTATAGCGTAATGCAATACTCTAGGCCCCTCCTATTGAGTTCTGTTTGTCAGCTTGCTAACATGCCCACTGAATTTGGTATTTAGATGTTAATTTACTCTCCCATTTCCACGGCAATGCGTGTTGGCCGCAACGATTAGCGCTCCGACTACTGAGTCAAAAATGACTTTCGTATCGGTGTTCGAATCCTCCCATACTGATGATTGCAGATTTGGTATGAAACACATGAGTATATGTGTCAACTTGAAAATAATATTTATTTATAACTGATTGTATGTATATGTATATAAATGAAATTATATAAACATCATATATACTTTTATTTATAAAAACTCTTTGTATTGAGCACTTTGAAAAACTATTGGTTTTAAGTTCATGTTATAAATATATTATAACTTAATATATATATATATATATATATATATATATATATATATATATATATATATATATACACGAACACTATATATATGAATGCTTCGATTGGATGATGCCATTAAATTCAACAATTCTCACCATTTTTACCCCCTCCCCCTATCTTTCTCTGTCCATCCGTTAATTGTGTTTTCTCAAAATGAACGAACAAATCTGAAACTACTTTAGTTCTCTAACCAAAATTACTATTTATTACGTTGCTGGATTCTTCTCTTTTTATATTGGGATCATTTACAGCTGGCCCCTTCTCAATCATGAACAACAACAAAAAGGTGTGTGAGAGGAAGGGGGCGATTCTAACACTCCATTCATTCACTCTCCATCCTTTTCTTTTTTATCATTTTCCTTTTTGGTGTTAATAGATGAAAAGTATTATGGAGGGGGGAGGGGGTTCCTACACTTTTCGTCACAGCTACTACCACCACTACTACTACTACTACTACTGGGCGAACCTTTTTTACTTTTACATTTCATTCATTAACATTTATCTCTTTTGTGTGTCTTCGTCTTCCCCTCTCTTCTGTCTGCACTCAATCTCCCTTCTGTTTTCTCCTTTCCTTCTCTCTTTTTGTCTGCCCACGTCTCTTCCTCTCTCTCTCACTCTTCCTCTCCCTCTCTCTCTTCCTCTCTCTCTTCCTCTCCCTCTCTTCCTCTCCCTCTCTATCTCTCCCTCTCTATCTCTCCCTCTCTTCCTCTCTCTATCTCTTCCTCCCTCTCTCTCTATCTCTTCCTCCCTCTCTCTCTATCTCTTCCTCCCTCTCTCTCTATCTCTTCCTCCCTCTCTCTCTATCTCTCCCTCTCTTTCTCTATCTCTCCCTCTCTCTCTCTATCTCTCCCTCTATCTCTCCCTCTCTCTCTATCTCTCTCTCTATCTCTCCTTCTCTCTCTATCTCTCCCTCTCTCTATCTCTCCCTTTCTCTCTATCTCTCCCTCTCTCTATCTATCTCTCTCTATATATATATATATATCTCATATATATATAATCTGTTAATTCTACCTGCTCTCTCTCCTCTCTGTTCCGCCTACCCTCTCTCTCCCCCTCTCTTTTTTGCCCCCCCCCCCCAGTTCTCTTTCCATCTCTATCTATCTCGCCCCTATCCGTCAATAACACGCTGAACTGCATTTAACGTTGTCTGCCCCATCCCCTCCTCCTTCCGTGTCTCCTGTGTTGCAATGCCTTCATGAAACATTGGCAGTCCAGTCCTTTTCCTTTCACTTAGCAACCGGGTTTTGGAGGGGGGGCTTTTTAGCCTTCTTCTTCTACTTCTATTTCTCAGTTCTTTCTGCAAATACCTATTTGTAACTGCTATACACATCGGACCTTGAGATGTGCACCTCCACAAAACAAATGCACCTTAAGAAAATAGGGGGAATTCAAAAGGACCACCTGAATTTTAACAGGTTTGCTTAAAAAAAAAGGTTTTCTACGATTCGCTTTCGCTTCGCTTGTTCTACGTGTTGCTGCTAACGAATTACATGTGATCGATTTCATTCTTAGACTCGTTTTATTATGAAACCGATCCATTTAGATTTTGCAATATTCATAATTAAAATATTTTTTCAATCTATTTGTATTATTTGCGATAATGGCTTTCTTTATTTTTTTGTGGTCGACTGTTTGTATTATTCGGACTATTATTCTCATTTCGATTGTTATATTCTGAACGTTTCGGCCGATGTAACTCCCGACCTTCTTCAGGTGTATCTTTATTTAACCACATTGGTAGATTGTTAATTTATTATTTTATTTCATAAAATTTTCAGGATACACGTATATATAATAACTAAACAAAAAAATGAGTTAAAAATAATGATTAAATAAAAGTTGTATATATTATATCAAATTCATTTTAATCGATGATTTTTTTAATTACTTTTGATTTTCTTAATTTTACCATTATCTTCGAAAATGTATATTTCGAAAACTTATGCATTGCTCATCTTTTGAGTCGAAAAATGAAAGTAGCAAAGACTGAATGAAAAGAACTCAAACGTCACAACGTGGTTTTTACATCAAACCAGTTCTCTTTCTTTTCTATAGAGAAATCAATCAGACCCTGAGAAAAACGAAGAAATCTTTTAAATGCTCTAAGATAAGTTAGCAAAGAAGGAACACCATTATCGATACCGGATTTAATTTTTCATATCGTGCACATTTTTCTGTGATTTCACTGGAACAATTTTTCTTAAACTCCTCAAAGCAACGAAGGTGTTGCACACTTAAAAAGATATTTTAAGCGATATTAATAGATTTGAGCCATTTTGGAGGTTCCAAAAGCGGAACTAGCTTAACTAAATTTTGATTTTGCGCGATAATTATCAGAACCTTTCGAAGAATGCTATCTCAACCAGATAAATAGATCCACAAATTGTGTAAAAATGAAAAAAAAAAAATGGAAAAAACAGTGTATAATTTGTTATTGATTACATTATTAAATTCAAATTACTTTTCTTTTTGTGCGATATTTTGTAAAGAAAAATTGATATTTGTTTGGTGAAGTGAGGTCAGCGGTGGGTTAATTGTTGGAAGAAAGAAAGATGAGTAAGTGAAGGAACCTTCGTTAAAAATCGAACTCCTTTAATATTGATTGCTTTGCAGAACGAATGGTTCCGGCACGGTAGTCACCTTTCCTGACTTCAAAAAAGCCTTGAAGGAATAACTACTAATTATTGTTAACAAAATTCCAGCCCCTCTTTTTCCCTCGCCTTTTTGCTTAGAGAGAATTTCATTTTTAGGCGAACTTACTTTCAAAAAGTCTATAAATTACACAGCTTAGATGCAGACACAATTGTAGTTTTAGTCGACACGCTGTCGATTTGTTTATATTTGTGGCTACTGAGTTCGAGCCACCAACGTAAGCTACATACTCTTACACACTCATCGTTATCTTTCCCCCCTTCTTTATTCTATCCCCCTTTCTCTATTCTCTATCCCCTACTTTGTTTTTATTTCCTCCATCTCTCTCCGCTCGCTCTTCCCCATCTCTCTCTCCCCTCGCTCTTCCCCATCTCTCTCTCCCCTCGCTCTTCCCCATCTCTCTCTCCCCTTCACTCTTCCATCTCTCTCTCCCCTTCACTCTTCCATCTCTCTCTCCCATTCACTCTTCCTTATATCTCTCCCATTCACTCTTCCTTATATCTCTCCCCTTCACCCTTCCTTATCTCTCTCCCCTTCACCCTTCCTTATCTCTCTCCCCTTCACTCTTCCTTATCTCTCTCCCCTTCACTCTTCCTTATATCTCTCCCCTTCACCCTTCCTTATATCTCTCCCCTTCACCCTTCCTTATATCTCTCCCCATCACCCTTCCTTATATCTCTCCCCTTCACCCTTCCTTATCTCTCTCCCCTTCACCCTTCCTTATCTCTCTCCCCTTCACCCTTCCTTATCTCTCTCCCCTTCACCCTTCCTTATCTCTCTCCCCTTCACCCTTCCTTATCTCTCTCCCCTTCACTCTTCCTTATCTCTCTCCCCTTCACTCTTCCTTATCTCTCTCCCCTTCACTCTTCCTTATCTCTCTCCCCTTCACTCTTCCTTATCTCTCTCCCCTTCACTCTTCCTTATCTCTCTCCCCTTCACTCTTCCTTATCTCTCTCCCCTTCACTCTTCCTTATCTCTCTCCCCTTCACTCTTCCTTATCTCTCTCCCCTTCACTCTCCCTTATCTCTCTCCCCTCTACTCTTCCTTATCTCTCTCTCCCCTCTACTCTTCCTTATCTCTCTCCCCTTCACTCTTCCTTATCTCTCTCCCCTTCACTCTTCCTTATCTCTCTCCCCTTCACTCTTCCTTATCTCTCTCCCCTTCACTCTTCCTTATCTCTCTCCCCTTCACTCTTCCTTATCTCTCTCCCCTTCACTCTTCCTTATCTCTCTCCCCTTCACTCTTCCTTATCTCTCTCCCCTTCACTCTTCCTTATCTCTCTCCCCTTCACTCTCCCTTATTTCTCTCTCACCTTCACTCTCCCTTATTTCTCTCTCACCTTCACTCTTCCTTATCTCTCTCCCCTTCACTCTTCCTTATCTCTCTCCCCTTCACTCTTCCTTATCTCTCTCCCCTTCACTCTTCCTTATCTCTCTCCCCTTCACTCTTCCTTATCTCTCTCCCCTTCACTCTTCCTTATCTCTCTCCCCTTCACTCTTCCTTATCTCTCTCCCCTTCACTCTTCCTTATCTCTCTCCCCTACACTCTTCCTTATCTCTCTCTCCCCTTCACTCGTCCTTATCTCTCTCCCCTTCACTCGTCCTTATCTCTCTCCCCTTCACTTACTCTTATCTCTCTCCCCTCTACTCTTCTTTATCTCTCTCTCCCCTTCACTCTCTCTTATCTGTCTCCCCTTCACTCTTCCTTATCTCTCTCCCCTTCACTCTTCCTTATCTCTCCCCCCTTCACTCTTCCTTATCTCTCTCACCCCTTCACTCTTCCTTATCTTACTCCCCTTCACTCTTCCTTATCTCTCTCCCCTTCACTCTCCCTTATTTCTCTCTCCCCTTCACTCTCCCTTATTTCTCTCTCCCCTTCACTCTCCCTTATTTCTCTCTCCCCTTCACTCTCCCTTATTTCTCTCTCACCTTCACTCTCCCTTATTTCTCTCTCACCTTCACTCGACCTTATTTCTCTCTCACCTTCACTCGACCTTATTTCTCTCTCACCTTCACTCGACCTTATTTCTCTCTCACCTTCACTCTCCCTTATATCTCTCTCACCTTCACTCTCCCTTATATCTCTCTCACCTTCACTCTCCCTTATATCTCTCTCACCTTCACTCTCCCTTATATCTCTCTCACCTTCACTCTCCCTTATATCTCTCTCACCTTCACTCTTCCTTATATCTCTCTCACCCCTTCACTCTCCCTTATCTCTCTCACCCCTTCACTCTTCCTTATCTCTCTCTAACCTTCACTCTCCCTTATCTCTCTCACCTTCACTCTCCCTTATTTCTCTCTCCCCTTCACTCTCCCTTATTTCTCTCTCCCCTTCACTCTCCCTTATTTCTCTCTCCCCTTCACTCTCCCTTATCTCTCTCCCCTTCACTCTTCCTTATCTCTCTCCCCTCTACTCCTCCTTATCTCTCTCTCCCCTTCACTCCTCCTTATCTCTCTCTCCCCTTCACTCCTCCTTATCTCTCTCTCCCCTTCACTCTTCCTTATCTCTCTATCCTTCACTCTCCCTTATCTCTCTCTCTCCCCTTCACTCTCCCTTATCTCTCTCTCCCCTTCACTCTCCCTTATCTCTCTCTCACCTTCACTCTCCCTTATCTCTCTCTCACCTTCACTCTCCCTTATTTCTCTCTCACCTTCACTCTCCCTTATTTCTCTCACCTTCACTCTTCCTTATCTCTCTCACCTTCACTCTCCCTTATCTCTCTCTCACCTTCACTCTCCCTTATTTCTCTCTCACCTTCACTCTCCATTATCTCTCTCACCTTCACTCTTCCTTATCTCTCTCCCCTTCACTCTCCCTTATATCTCTCTCACCCCTTTACTCTCCCTTATATCTCTCCCCTTCACTCTTCCTTATCTCTCTCACCCCTTCACTCTTCCTTATCTCTCTCTCCCCTTCACTCTCCCTTATCTCTCTCTCCCCTTCACTCTCCCTTATCTCTCTCTCACCTTCACTCTCCCTTATTTCTCTCTCACCTTCACCTTCCCTTATTTCTCTCTCACCTTCACTCTCTCTTATCTCTCTCACCTTCACTCTCTCTTATCTCTCTCCCCTTCACTTTCTCTTATCTCACTCCCCTTCACTCTTCCTTATCTCTCTCACCCCTTCACTCTTCTTTATCTTTCTCTCACGTTCACTCTCCCTTATCTCTCTCACCTTCACTCTCCCTTATATCTCTCTCACCTTCACTCTCCCTTATATCTCTCTCACCTTCACTCTCCCTTATATCTCTCTCACCTTCACTCTTCCTTATCTCTCTCACCCCTTCACTCTCCCTTATATCTCTCCCCTTCACTCTTCCTTATCTCTCTCACCCCTTCACTCTTCCTTATCTCTCTCTCACCTTCACTCTCCCTTATATCTCTCTCACCTTCACTCTCCCTTATATCTCTCTCACCTTCACTCTCCCTTATATCTCTCTCACCTTCACTATCCCTTATTTCTCTCACCTTCACTATCCCTTATTTCTCTCCCCTTCACTCTCCCTTATCTCTCTCCCCTTCACTCTCCCTTATCTCTCTCTCTCCCCTTCACTCTCCCTTATCTCTCTCTCCCCTTCACTCTCCCTTATCTCTCTCTCTCCCCTTCACTCTCCCTTATCTCTCTCTCTCCCCTTCACTCTCCCTTATCTCTCTCTCTCCCCTTCACTCTCCCTTATCTCTCTCTCTCCCCTTCACTCTCCCTTATCTCTCTCTCTCCCCTTCACTCTCCCTTATCTCTCTCTCTCCCCTTCACTCTTCCCCATCTCTCTCTCCCCTTCACTCTTCCCCATCTCTCTCTCTCCCCTTCACTCTTCCCCATCTCTCTCTCTCCCCTTCACTCCTTTTTTTTTATCTCTCTCTCCTCTTCACTTATCCTCATCCTTCTTTCCTCTCTCCCCATTCCCTACTCTCTCCTTCTCTCCCTCTTCTTTATCTATGGGGTAAATAGTATCAATACTTGTGGTCATATTTCATTTTGTTTATAATGGACTAATTCGATCTTTTTTTTTTTTTCTTTCTTTTTGACCGTTGACTGTTAATAAACAATGAGTGTGTGACGAAAGTGACACTGATAGATACCATATGAATTAAGAGCAGTTGGGGTGAAGGGGGGATCAAATCACATACAATGAGAGAGGTTTAGAGTTGGAAATGGAAGCTTAGTAAGAGATTGATCACTTGATTAATTTCAAATTGCAACTAATTAGAAAAATGAAGAATGTGTTTTATTTAAACATAAATCAATCCCAAAATTGATATATATATCCTTATAATAAAGTAGTGATTTATCACTTATTTCATTAGCGATTGGAGTTTTCAAACTAAAACTTGTATATGCGAATCTGTTTAGGAAGCCATTCTTTATTTGTGCTTTCAGAAAATGAGTTCGTTTAGTTCCCATTCAATAATCTTTTAATTTTTTTCTAGCTTGACAGCTTTTAACATAATGATTCATGTAGGTAGTCGGAGGAATTTTCACTCACACTTAGATCTACTAACATTGCTACTCTTATACATCGAGAAGTCTTCTTCGTAGGATAACTATTTTTTCCTAGCATTGTTTTTTTTCATATTTTTTCCTAGCATTGTTTATTTTCATATTTTTTTTCATATTTTTTCCTAGCATTGTTTATTTTCAATTTTTTCCTAGCATTGTTTATTTTCATAATTTTTCCTAGCATTGTTTATTTTCATAATTTTTCCTAGCATTGTTTATTTTCATATTTTTTCCTGGCATTATTTTCATATTTTTTCCTGGCATTGTTTATTTTCATATTTTTTCCTGGCATTGTTTATTTTCATATTTTTTCCTAGCCTTGTTTATTTTCATATTTTTTCCTAGCCTTGTTTATTTTCATATTTTTTCCTAGCCTTGTTTATTTTCATATTTTTTCCTAGCATTGTTTATTTTTTTCAATTTTTTTCCTAGCATTGTTTATTTTCATATTTTTTCCTAGCATTGTTTATTTTCATATTTTTTTTCATATTTTTTCCTAGCATTGTTTATTTTCAATTTTTTCCTAGCATTGTTTATTTTCATAATTTTTCCTAGCATTGTTTATTTTCATATTTTTTCCTGGCATTATTTTCATATTTTTTCCTGGCATTGTTTATTTTCATATTTTTTCCTGGCATTGTTTATTTTCATATTTTTTCCTAGCCTTGTTTATTTTCATATTTTTTCCTAGCCTTGTTTATTTTCATATTTTTTCCTAGCCTTGTTTATTTTTTTCAATTTTTTTCCTAGCATTGTTTATTTTCATATTTTTTCCTAGCATTGTTTATTTTCAATTTTTTCCTAGCATTGTTTATTTTCATATTTTTTCCTAGCATTGTTTATTTTCATATTTTTTCCTAGCATTGTTTATTTTCATATTTTTTCCTAGCATTGTTTATTTTCATATTTTTTCCTAGCATTGTTTATTTTCATATTTTTTCCTAGCATTGTTTTTTTTTCAATTTTTCTATTCTCTGTTAGCTACACTACAGGTTGAATCTAAATACGGGACACTCTCTTCATTTGCACTTTCTTAGGAAGGGGGAAGTTTTGATTGTTTTTTGCAGAGACTTTCTTTCACATTCTCCATTGACAGAGTAACATTATCAGATTAGTTGCATATCCTGATATTTTGTTAACAATCGCTTCCATTATTCGTTAACAATCGATTCCACTTTTCGTTAACAATCGATTCCATTATTCTTACTTTTTAATGTTTGTTTCCTTTTGCTACATTTCATATTAACCTTTTCAGAACTATAGGATTTCTGTTAAACATATTAATAGCAGAACACTCAGTCCATTAAGCTATTTTATTTCTTCCTATTACAGCACTAATTTTCAGATACTTACAAATGCCTTGTTGAAAAGAACCACTTCATTTCTTTCCAGAGGCATAGCTTTTTTTATTCTTGGAATAGCATAATTACATTTCCGAACAGTCAGTGGCCATTTCAGACAATAACACAATTTCTCACCCAATGTTTACTTGCTTCTTTCAAACATGTAGGTTTCTGTTGGGAAGAGTTGACTATGAATAGCATTTTAGTTGTTAATTTGGTTCAAGTATCAATGTCTGACTGTAGAGGCCGATGTGAGAGTGACAGTCTCTATCAGAGGTTGCATGTGTTTTCTGGTCTTCGTCCACTGAAGCTGTCACTTTGCTTTATGCGGGCTCACCTCTCTGTGGTGACTTGTATCACCTTCGCTTCCACTGGTGATGCGACTATCTGGCATATGGTGGACGTAGCCCAGCCAATGTAGTCTGCGCTGTCTAAAAACTGAACATGCTGGGCAAAATTGCTCGAGGCAGAACCTTAGTGTTGAGCAGCCTGTCCGTCCATATTACTCCCAGAATGCAGTGGATGCTTATCATGTAGGTATTCAGACACTTCTCGTGGCTGGCATGTGTGGTCTAAACGTCACTCTCATATAGCAGAATGCTGATGTGTACTACCATCTTGATCTTCACTGACAGCTTGGGATTGGTCCACACACATGTTGGGATATTTGCAAGGTTTGTGGCTGCCTTCCCGATTCTCCTGTCAATCTCTGCATCTAAGAAGAGGCTGTCAGTGATGATGAAAGAGGGTGATGATCACAGCGTTTCTCATGTCTTGAGGTATGGCTCCTTTCCAGCACTGATAGACGACTTCATGCAATGGAAGCAGTAGGGTAGTCCTGCAGTACTTGATCAACCCAGGAAGGATCCCATCACTGTCATGGCTTTCTCTGAGGCCAAGCTGCCAGTGGCTTTCTCTGAGGCCAAGCTGCCAGTGGCTCTGCTAAGCTCCTCTATGGTCGGTCCTCTAATGTCGATTTCTTTAACATCAAGTGCTGCAGTCATTATGACATTCTGCCTGAAGTAGAGCTCAGAATAATGTTCCACTCATTTCTTCATCTGTTCTCCCTCATCTCTGATGATGATTTCCCCAGTTGTGTAGTTGAGAGGAGCTGTTTTGTTCTGCACTGGTCCCATTGCCATCTTGATGCCAACGTATATCCGTCTGATGTTCCCTGTGATTGTTACTGTCTGGATGGTTTTGCTTTGCTCTTGGCAACCCGAACGATCTGTAGATTTCCTATGCTAGGTGACTGGTGCTTGGCTTCAATGACAGGAGTCATCACATGGCAGTCTCAAACCTATTGGAAAACTGTTGTACAACGTCTATCTGGCACATCTGATTGATATTGATGCCAGGATTCTCTTACTTCTTGTCGTGTTTGAAACTTTTGGGTTGAAATTTGATCCTGCAGTACACCAAGGAATAGTTTGTCACGGTGTGAAAGGAATGTGTGCTAAGGGCGTTCCTAATGGCCGTTCACCACAATGAGATTCAGCTGGTGTCATTTTTTTGAGCATGAATGTCTCCAGGAGACCTTGTGTTGAAGCTTGGTCTTGAAGAAGGAATTGGCTATACACAAGTTGTGGTAAGTGCATAGTTTGGTCTTGAAGAAGGAATTGACTATACACAAGTTGTGGTAAGTGCATAGTTTGAGCAGTCTCTGGCCATTGTCATTCATGTTGCCAACGCCAAACTCTCCTAGGTACGAAAGCCACGAGACATGATCAGTACCAACTCTATCATTGAAGTCACCCTTGCTGAGGATACTTCTGATTGTGGCTGCCAACTTATCATAAAACTCGTCCCTGGTGTCCGGTGTTGGGGTATACATGCTGAGGAGTGTGACAGAGCCTGCGTTGGTGTGAGAGCAGAGAGTGAGGTGTCTCTTGGAACTGTTGCTGCCTTCTTCTACCATATTTAGCAGGCTGTTCCTCATGATGAAGCCCACTCCATGTTGGCGTGGTTTGGAAAGGCTCTTTCCCTGCTAGAATAATGTGAAATCCTTCTCCTTCAGTGACCCAGAGTCAGCCAGACATGTTTCTTATAGAGTAGCAATCTCCACATGAAATCTCTTTAGCTAATGATAGATGAAGGCAGTTTTCTGAAGTCGTTGATGTCCTTGAGGTCCTCCAACAACCCATTTTAAGTGCCTATTTATTATTATTATTATTATTATTATTATTATTGCCTGGTGCAAAGGTTGTAGTCTGCCTGTCAGATGTCTCTTAATCTCCATGCACTCAATGAAGAAGGCAGGTCATGGCAGAACAACACCTTTCTCAGGCTATCAAGCTTCACCTACTCAGGATGTCTTTTGCGGTTAATACAAGGACTGATAAAGTGCTGCTTTTTGTCTGAAACCTGTCCAGCTTGACCTGCTGGTAGTATGATCCCTCGCTGGTATAACCTTCAGAGTCATAGAAGCAGACAACCCCCCCCCCCCATCACAATAAGACAGCAGTACATAAACATTAAGATTTTTTTCTATTCTAATAAATAATTCCCATAAAATATAAAATCTGTAAGAAACGTAACTCTTGTTACATTTAACTAAAATAAGTTAAAGCCTTCGCTTTGTAACATACGATTTTTCAGTGAAAACAGACGACTTTCTAGGAATAACAGATTCCTTTCTCTAACTCATTTATTTGCCTGCTATCACTTTGGCTTAACAGTTGCCATAGAAACGAGAATTGTTGCAGATTCTTCTATCCGCTAAGGAATGTGTATTGTTATTAATTTTCGAGTGAGGCGTTCACATGCTGGGCCTACAATTTAATGAATTCTTTCTTTAAATTATTTATGTATTTAGAAATAGCTATAAAAGTCATGGGTGACCTTCCTCCCAAGCATTACCACTTCCTTTCAGAGGAGGGGCGGATTTATTGATTGTCGACTGAAGCATTCTAATGTATGAGGATGCGTCAAAGGGACCAAACAAGGCACTTTCAGGCAAAATTGCGCGAAGCATTTCATCTTTTCCGGGAGGGGGGGGGGGGTTGACCTGGACTTACAGTGACTGTTAGGACACAAAGAAACAGACCTTTTGTGATATTTTGAATTCATGACAATGTTCAAAGGTAACGGAAGGCCATACTTCCAGGTGTTACCACTTCCTTTCAAATGGGGTGGCTTATTGCCTGTCGTCTACTGCGCTCATCCATGAGAGCGTATTGACAGGTCCGACCAAGAGATTTTCGAGCAAAATTGACTTTTATCAATCCCTTAGACTATAAATTAACTTTTGACAATTCCGTTATACTGGGGCCATCCTCCCAGGTGTTTCCACCGCATTGATACATTTAATATATACAGAACACTACAAGTAATATTTATAGCTAATTAGACCATCAAATAAAAATGTTTATATGGCATTCAGAGATGGGAGCATGAGTTTCTTGGATTGTTCGATTTTCTCAGGCAACACCTGTATCCAAGTCTTGCTAGTATATGTATACTCTTCTATCTTATTTCTATTCTACCTTTCTTCTTTCTTTTCATCTTATAATATATAACATTAAGTCAGCCGGACTTAAAAAGTAAGACCTAAATAGCATTTAAGCTGACAAATCAAAGTTTTATGTTTGTGCTCATATAATAATATGAAATCTCTTTAAAATACTCCAAAGGAACTGAAATTGGGGGAATATTTATTAATGAATGCCGCATACGTGTTGTTAAAATTTCAAAAAAATCACATGGATCTACATTTATTACGAAATGGCTTCTATCCCTTTTTTACCATTTCTACAGAAAACTAAATTAAACAAACCAAATATAGCTCACATTACAAACTGTTATGCTTAGCAACTTTGCTCCAAAATTTATAATGATTAGTTAATTAATTTAGGGGTGAATCCTGTACATGCAAATATATAAACATATATACATACTTAACTTATATATATATATATATATATATATATATATATATATATATATAATATTTACCTCCTTGCTCGGAGGTTAGGCACAAGGTCAGGTGTAGCTTTGAGGAGCCAGATCACGCTGGCCTACAAAAAATGCATGAGCAGCCCTGTCATCGATTAGCAGTAAACTAACCCCTTCTCAGAGAGAATGTGAAGCCTAGGAGGGTGGACCTCCTATGACTGAATAGAACCATACCGCATACCGGCGGAAATGAATACATGCAAAAGTTTTTTTCATTTATCTCTCTTATATTACATCAAAACGGTTTACTGCTATTTAAATCAATAATAAAACATTTTTGAAATACTGTATATATAGTAGAAACGAACGACCCAAAGACAGAACTTTAAATGCGTCATTTGCATAACTACTTTTTAAACAGTTCATAATAAATTAATGTTTGGTGTTATTCATTACTAATTTTATCATCCTATTTTTTCATATACAGGCAATATTTTTTGTCGATATTAACAGTAAGTAATTAAAGTGATTTAATAAAAAAGGATAAATTATTAAACCCTTCCAACTAGAAAGAAAAATATACGATGCATAAGCAAGAGTTCAGAAACTATCTCTCTCGTTAACGTCACATAGAGAAAGAGGAGGGTGACCTACTGCTCTCTCCTGTGAGCGACCAAAGACACATATTTTTTTTCATTGTTTTTGAATTTAATGAAAAAATTGTAAGTTAAAAACAAAAAAAGCACATACACACACACCATCGCTCAGGTGACTTGATTTCCACTTTTTTGTTTCATTTCTTGACAGTGTCTTATCAAAGATAGATGAATTTGTAAAAAAATGTTAATATCTAATTATATTATCTAATTATATATTTTATTTATATATATATTATTATATATAATTATATATAATATAAATTATATATATAATTTATATATTATATAATTATAATATCTAATTATATAAATGAATGCTACAAACTTATGAATGAAATGTTTATTCTTCAACATTTTGGGTTACAGTATTTTAAGTAGCAAACTTTGAGAAACGATACGAAGCTGGTAAACCGAGCTAGTGTATATATATATATGTATATATCTCTCTCTCTCTATATATATATATATATAGTACCATCCAAAATTAAGAAACAATAATCAAATCTTCTGAATCTAAACAAAATGATATATTAATTTTTGTGAAAAAATTACTAAATATACACATTATGTAGTTGGACTTTTACCGAGATTTTCAGATGAATTAAAATAATATTTTAAAAGTTATCCACCATTTTATAGATTTCAAGTGTCCAAAATTAAGGAACAAAATATAATTTTTAACTAAATCACATTAAAAAGGCAAAAGAGATTTAATATTTGGTACTTCCACCTTTGTTTTCAATAACTGCTGCGCATCTACGACTGCAGGATTTCACTAAATCTTGACATTGGTCTACAGTTATCTTGGCCTATTCATCTTTCAGTTTCAGTCACAAGTCTTTGATGTTTTCCGGATTCTTTGCCATAACTTCTGTCCTAGAGTCTTCCATAAGTCCATTACCTCTACTCTTTGATCAGCCAGATAATTCATGACCAGCTTTGCCTTATTTCGATACCAGAATTGTGCAACACTGGCAAAACATACTGTTCTAAAACATTCTTGTATACAGTGGCATTTACTGTAGTATTTAAGCGTACAAGTGGTGATGTACCCTGCCATGATATCATGCCGAAAACCAAATTTAACAGTTTTTTTGATGCAGCTAGGATTCAAACTTTCACCTTTTTTTCTTACAAATTGTTTTCCATCACTGCCAAATACATTAAATTTCGATTCGTCACTGAAATAAACTTTTTCCCAATTTTCTTCTGACCATATAACATGCTTTTTTGCGAAGCCAATCTAGCTGCTTTGTTTGTTTTTTTTACGTATTAGTGGCTTTTTACAAGGAGATGTTGCAAAAAGACCTATTTCGTGCAACCTTCTGGACACACTTTGTCGTGAAACATTTGTGACACCTTCCATTTGTTTAGAAATTTTGCCAGCTGTAAGGAAACGGTCTTTTAACACTAGGCGTTGTATAACTTTCTCCTCTTTTGCCGTTGTCTTTCTTGGTCTACCAGGTTTCTTTGTGTTACTTAACCTTCCAGTTTCTTTATAGAGTTTGAGAACTCGGCTTACAACACTTTTTGAACATTTCACACGTTTTCCGATTTCTTCTGTCAACTTTTCCTTTCTTAATTTGATGATTTTTGCTTTGTCGCTTAAATCAGTTTTATTTTTTTTGACATGATTGATATTGCGTGACTTGCAGCAGTGATGATTATTAAATTTTAGAATATTTATTTTCATCCTTTTATACAAAAAAAAAACCCAACTGTTTTAAACTTTAAACAATTATTTTTCCTTAATGTTCCTTAATTTTGGACACTTGAAATCTGTAAAATGGTGGATAACTTTAATAATATTATTTTAATTCATCTGAAAATCTCGATAAAAGTCCAACTACATAATTTACATATGTAGTAAAATTTTCACAAATCTTAAAATATAATTTATTTAAGGTTAGGAAGATTTTATTTTTGTTCCTTAATTTTGGACGGTACTGTATATATATATATAGATATATATATATATAGATATATATATAGATATATAGATATATATATATATATATATATATTTAACATAGTGTGTTTTTGTCTGATATATTTTATATTTTGTATATTTTCAAAGCTGAATTTCTTTTTTACTCGCAGTAATGTCATTGCGGTAATTGTCCTCTGAGAAGATTTTCTTTGAAAATCCATGGTTTAAGAACTCAGTATTACTCCTTGCTTTTGAACTTTTATATGTAATAAAGTCTGATTCATTTCTTATTTTATTTTGTCATTCAATCCATTATATATATATATATATATATATATATATATATAAAGCTCAGTCTTATAGGTACGCCTTCTACTGTGCCATGTTTTAGCTATTATTGTTTAATTTAAACCACTTGCATTGATAGCAATGATGAAATAAACTGTTTACTATTTAAAGCCGTGGCAGACTCATCAGATGAAAAAAGATGCGGATGGTCAGATGGGGGTCTGACTCCTTCAGAGTGAAGGGTCAGGGCAGTGTATGTTGTCTGTATTGTAACGAAACCAGTGCCTCCTTGTTGCATGATTCCTTTCCTCTTTTACCCCCAATCCCTCCGACTTCCCTATTTCCACCATTTGGTAGTGACGCTACATTCTTCTGCAAACCAGCATTGATAACGCATCCAATTGCTAAGACTTGTTTTATTGTTTTGTGCAATAAATGCCAGATGTGAACAGTGTGCACAAGTGTGTGGGTGCGCATGTGCACACGTTCCTTCATTCTTTGATACAAAGCCCAGGCAAACGTGCGTGTTGGGGGGGGGGGGGCAGCAATCCTGCAAGTAATTTATTTATTTCGGATATATATTTTTTAGAAAAAATATTTTTCAATTTTTTTTTCTGACAAATCAGAATTAAATCTGTATACTGTTTGACACCTTAGCCTCCTCCCCACATTAACTCCTCCTCCTCCTCCTCCTCCTCAATTCACCCCCTCACTATTTAAATTTATTATTATACTAAAGCTGCGTTCATCAACATTTGTTTCCCTGAAGTTTCCTATTCCTATAAATATTTTAATCGTACAAAATACATGCTAAGATATTCCTTGAGTTATGTTTGGACAAAAATTTCATTTAATGCCAGATGTGCACATTCCCAAAGTGGTTTTTGTCTCTTACTAAATGTCTATCACACACTTGTATCTTGTTGGACAACCGCTCTTACTTTATGTTGTATCTATTAAGTGTGCTTCTATCGTCTCTCTCTCTCCCCATCTCGTGACCCTCTCTCTTTCCCCATCTCGTGACCCTCTCTCTCTCTCCCTATCTCGTCACCCTCTCTCTCTCCCCATCTCGTCACCCTCTCTCTCTCCCCATCTCGTCACCCTCTCTCTCTCCCCATCTCGTCACCCTCTCTCTCTCCCCATCTCGTGACCCTCTCTCTCTCCCCATCTCGTGACCCTCTCTCTCTCCCCATCTCGTGACCCTCTCTCTCTCCCCATCTCGTGACCCTCTCTCTCTCCCCATCTCGTGACCCTCTCTCTCTCCCCATCTCGTGACCCTCTCTCTCTCCCCATCTCGTGACCCTCTCTCTCTCCCCATCTCGTGACCCTCTCTCTCTCCCCATCTCGTGACCCTCTCTCTCTCCCCATCTCGTGACCCTCTCTCTCTCCCCATCTCGTGACCCTCTCTCTCTCCCCATCTCGTGACCCTCTCTCTCCCCATCTCGTGACCCTCTCTCTCCCCATCTCGTGACCCTCTCTCTCCCCAATGGCGTGACGCTGTCTCTCCCTCCCCAATGGCGTGACGCTGTCTCTCCCTCCCCAATGGCGTGACGCTGTCTCTCCCGCCCCAATGGCGTGACGCTGTCTCTCCCTCCCCAATGGTGTGACGCTGTCTCTCCCTTTCGTCGTGTCGTCCCTCTCTCTCTCTCTCTCTCCCTTTCTTCGTGTCGTACCTCTCTCTCTCTCTCCCTTTCTTCGTGTCGTACCTCTCTCTCTCTTTCTCCCTTTCTTCGTGTCGTACCTCTCTCTCTCTCTCTTTCTCCCTTTCTTCGTGTCGTCCCTCTCTCTCTCCCTTTCTTCGTGTCGTCCCTCTCTCTCTCTCTCCCTTTCGTCGTGTCGTCCCTCTCTCTCTCTCTCCCTTTCTTCATGTCGTCCCTCTCTCTCTCCCTTTCGTCGTGTCGTCCCTCTCTCTCTCTCTCCCTTTCGTCGTGTCGTCCCTCTCTCTCTCTCTCCCTTTCGTCGTGTCGTCCCTCTCTCTCTCTCTCCCTTTCTTCGTGTCGTCCCTCTCTCTCTCTCTCCCTTTCTTCGTGTCGTCCCTCTCTCTCTCTCTCCCTTTCGTCGTGTCGTCCCTCTCTCTCTCTCTCCCTTTCGTCGTGTCGTCCCTCTCTCTCTCTCTCCCTTTCGTCGTGTCGTCCCTCTCTCTCTCTCTCCCTTTCGTCGTGTCGTCCCTCTCTCTCTCTCTCCCTTTCGTCGTGTCGTCCCTCTCTCTCTCTCTCCCTTTCGTCGTGTCGTCCCTCTCTCTCTCTCTCCCTTTCGTCGTGTCGTCCCTCTCTCTCTCTCTCCCTTTCGTCGTGTCGTCCCTCTCTCTCTCTCTCCCTTTCGTCGTGTCGTCCCTCTCTCTCTCTCTCCCTTTCGTCGTGTCGTCCCTCTCTCTCTCTCGCCCTTTCGTCGTGTCGTCCCTCTCTCTCTCTCTCCCTTTCGTCGTGTCGTCCCTCTCTCTCTCTCTCCCTTTCGTCGTGTCGTCCCTCTCTCTCTCTCTCCCTTTCGTCGTGTCGTCCCTCTCTCTCTCTCTCCCTTTCGTCGTGTCGTCCCTCTCTCTCTCTCTCCCTTTCGTCGTGTCGTCCCTCTCTCTCTCTCGCCCTTTCGTCGTGTCGTCCCTCTCTCTCTCTCTCCCTTTCGTCGTGTCGTCCCTCTCTCTCTCTCTCCCTTTCGTCGTGTCGTCCCTCTCTCTCTCTCTCCCTTTCGTCGTGTCGTCCCTCTCTCTCTCTCTCCCTTTCGTCGTGTCGTCCCTCTCTCTCTCTCTCTCCCTTTCGTCGTGTCGTCCCTCTCTCTCTCTCTCCCTTTCGTCGTGTCGTCCCTCTTTCTCTCTCTCCCTTTCTTCGTGTCGTCCCTCTCTCTCTCTCCCTTTCTTCGTGTCGTCCCTCTCTCTCTCTCCCTTTCTTCGTGTCGTCCCTCTCTCTCTCTCCCTTTCTTCGTGTCGTACCTCTCTCTCTCTCCCTTTCTTCGTGTCGTTCCTCTCTCTCTCTCCCTTTCTTCGTGTCGTCCTTCTCTCTCCCTTTCGTCGTGTCGTCCCTCTCTCTCTCTCTCCCTTTCTTCGTGTCGTCCTTCTCTCTCCCTTTCGTCGTGTCGTCCCTCTCTCTCTCTCTCCCTTTCGTCTTGTCGTCCCTCTCTCTCTCTGTCTCCCTTTCTTTGTGTCGTCCCTCTCTCTCTCTCTCCCTTTCTTCTGTTCTCTTGTCATGATACCATCTTCCAAGACATTACTTTCTCCTTTGATGGAGGAGTAAGGGTGTACGTTCATTCGTCATAATACTATCCTCCAAGGCTAGTAAATATATGTGACTGGAGGGAGCATATATTTGCTAGTATTAATAGTAATGGCAATTATCATTGTAACAAAATGTCATTTTAAATCGACTCCTGCTAGTGGATCAAAAACATGGAAAATAAGTTGCTTAATTTTTGTTTCTAATATTGAATCATTCTATATAAGGGACTCTGTTCAGTCTTGAGAGACAATGGACACTTCCTGCAGAGTCTTTTGTGAAGCAAGAGTTGTGCAATCTACAACCACACCTCTTCTGAACCGGTATTGCTTGAATCCAGTGACAAAGAAAAGTCTAAGATGACGAGAAATGATGCCAGGATAAGCAGCATAGAGCACCTGGTATTCTCGAAAAGGGCAATTGTTCAGTACTGACCAGGCTCAATATTGTTCAGTACTGACCAGGCTCAATATTGTTCAGTACTGACCAGGCTCAATATTGTTCAGTACTGACCAGGCTCAATATTGTTCAGTACTGACCAGGCTCAATATTGTTCAGTACTGACCAGGCTCAATATTGTTCAGTACTGACCAGGCTCAATATTGTTCAGTACTGACCAGGCTCAATATTGTTCAGTACTGACCAGGCTCAATATTGTTCAGTACTGACCAGGCTCAATATTGTTCAGTACTGACCAGGCTCAATATTGTTCAGTACTGACCAGGCTCAATATTGTTCAGTGATCTAACAGAAACCGGTGTGTCAGCGTGATTATGCCGTATATCTTTCTATATATTTTGAAGCTAACATAGGTTATTGATTCTTAACGTTTACTTAAGGAGTTAGCTGTTCATGTGGGATATTGTTGGGTCCTAGTGAAGATATTCACTTTAATATATTTTTTCATTTTTTCTTGTAGATGTCAAGCCTGAGAAGCCGACCAAATATCGACACTCAACATCTGATTTGCCACCGAGTAGATATAAAGATGTCACTGTAGAAATTCCTTGGGTGACTTCAATCTCTACGGTTGCTACGCCACAGGACAAGGATCCGGACCCTTCTGAAATAAACGAGAGCATCAATAACTATAACAACAATAATATTTGCTCAACGCCTAGCACCCCCATAAGCCAAGGTCGGCAAAGTGAGTCATCGCCCCCACAGAGCACCAACCCCAGTTCCACAAATAGTACCCCAACAGAGACCTCTTCTATATTAGAAAGCTTTCACAGACCCCTCCGAGAAGTAAAATCCTATCAGATTTCAGATGAGAGTTCGCCTAAACGGCGTGTCTTTGACTTCAATCTCCGTAAGCATAGTCTTCCGGTACAAGTACATGAGGAACTTGACATTGATTCCGCCAGCCAGGAACTGATAATCCGAAGTGGTGATCAGACCCGTCATAAGCGCATTTATAGCCTCCCTGTCGGACAGTCTGTTATGCAACCAAGCCCTCTCGGGTCATCAGTGGATCCTATACCTTCTGCTGATTCGTCGGTATTCCTGCCCTCTCTGCATTCCAGTGACAATGCTGAAAGTACAACCCGATGGTTTTACCCGAACCCTAAAGAAGATTACCAACCCTACCGTACACATGTGACGTCCGAGCGGAGCAGTCGCAGCAACTCTGAAGTTGCTTCTGATGACAAGAACACGCCCACACTCATGAAAATTACTCGGTTAAACTCAATTGGTGGAAAAATTGATCTTAAAGACGTAAGTATTTTTTCTAATTTTGCATTCATTTCAGCCAACTTTAGCTTAGATTTTAGGAAAAAGCGAAAATAAACAAAGTGCAAATAATAAAAAAAAAAAAATAAATAAAAAAAAAAAAAATAATGATAAAATATGACAAAAAAAGTGTCAGTGGGTTGAGAAATAGTTATTTGCGCTTCGTAGCCGTGAATGGCGGATAAGCTGAGCCTAATATGTCAGCAGACTCTTGTTTCTGGCCAATCTATGTTGTAATGATGAAAATAATAATGATAAAAATAATAATGATGATAAAAATAATAATGATGATAAAAATAATAATGATGATAAAAATAATAATGATGATAAAAAAACCATACAGGGAATAAGGACCCCAGATCAATGATACAGTGAGAGGAACGCCTTTTGCTATTCACCGGTGTCTTCTGGTTGACCTTGCCACACACACACGGACTCTATTTACAAAACTTTTTAATAAACAAACCAAACATCGAAGCATCTGGAATACTTTACGACGTTCTTCAGGTGCATCTTGTCGAACTTGTGAACCTTTCTCTTGAACTCTGGAATCTGTACGGAATTTTGAATGGAACCCTTTATTTAAGGATCTGTGGCGTAACAGATATAAGTGCTAAGTAATAATCAGTTCTAAGTGACAGTCTTCTGGAGGTTGAAGGTTCAATCCTTAGTGTGGGCGATACTAAGAATACAATTACAAATTAAGACTTCTACCCGGTCATGGCTGATAGAACACAAGCAAGCTATATCCGTGGATTAAATAAAAGGTTCCATTCGAGATTCCGTACAGATTCCCGAGTTTGACAAGGTGCACCTGAAAAACTTCAAAGGTTACATCAGCTGAAACATTGTGAAAATAACATCCAAGATGAGACCAGTAGTCTGAATAATTCAAATAATTATCAATCCTCATCTCAAAAGTTCAGAAAGTAAATCGACCTGATAATAGACCCCTCTTCACCAACTTGCTAGAATAGTTAACAACAAAGGTTTTGTCTCTCACTAATTGCGTGCATCCTCTACTCTATAATAAAGAGCAATGTGTATTTATTCATATATATATATATATATATATACATATATATATATATATATATATATATATATATATATATATATATATATATATATATACGTGATTATATATATATAAACCGTCTGGTCACACAAAAGTTAGCGAGTAAAAATACTGTCGCACAAATTCATTTCAACTATTTAAGGGAATTGAGAAAGACATACAGCTAGTTACCCAACACCTGCTTTAAGTCTATTTCCATAATGAGATGTTTACTTTCTTTTTTTTTTCTGCTTTTTTTTACCGATTTATATGCTTTTTTTTTTTTTTTCTCTTTTTAAACTTTCCTGTTTGAGACGTTTTCTTTCTTTCTTATTTCTTTTTTGTTACATCACCAATTTAGGCATTATTTTATGTGAATATGAATGTTAGTGTTAATACTGCCGAAGGATAATTTTTTATTTTCGTCATTTTTGACGGAGGTTGTGCACCAATCAGAATTATGTGTACTTCGTAAGTTATTTGAGGCTTTTTTAGGAGAAGATATACTTCACTATGTGAATCTTGGGCGATTGTGCAGTGTAGTTAACAAGAAAAAAAAGCGGCGAAGAAAATAAATTTACAACAAATAACTTTTACTAAACGCAAGAAAATTTAATCTTCGATCAATCTGCGGAACTTTTCAGTTTTGGAACGTTTTTTAAGTGGTTTTTTTTTTTCAGATTTTCTATCTATTTTCCTCGAAGTATTCCATATATACATTGGCCAGTACTAGGGACAATTGTGAACGATGGCTAGACCTTCTTCCTGCCGGTATATATCAGATCCCATCGTGAGGTATGTGGTTTCTACTCAGAAGATCAACATCTCCATCAGATTATCAATTGGGATACCAGTGCGTTCCTTCAGTGAGGTATCTGAATTCAACTTATCCCGTACCACGGTCAGGGTCTCATCAGTGGGTACTTTCGTGAACAGACTCACTACATCTAGACTCACACTCTGGTTGAAATAAATGGGAGCATTGTTAATTTTTCCACAAAGTGAGCTGAATTCTTTACATACGATGGAGATTTGCCTGTGAGTGGGCTGATTATACCTACCAGGAATGGTTCAATGGATGGCATGCTGAACCTCGGGCACTGACAATGGGCCTTAATGGAATACTGTCTTTGTGAATCTTAGGAAGGCCATATAAGTATGGTAGCTTGCTGTAATGCTGAATTAGCTGTCTGTATTTTGCAGGTGGTATTAAGTCCTTGTTCTTACTGAGGATTTGTGACAGCTTCCTCTCTGTTTTCAAAGACAGATTCCTTTTTAAGTATTCCGAGTTCGAAATAATACACCTGAAAAAGAGCCGGAGGTTACAGTGGCCAAAACGTTGTGATGATAATGCTCAAGATGAGAACAGTAGTCCAAATAATAGAAATTATACAAATTATCAATCCTCATCTAAAAAATTCAGAAACAAGAAAATGTTATTTTAACTATATGTATGCAGGTAGAAGTATTGAGTTTGTGAGAATTAGCAGAGTTCGTATAATTCTTATTAGGAAGTAAGTCCGTGTGCTGAAGTATAATCATCCTTCTAAATAAGGTCCACATGCCAATGCCAATAGCCAGAGTATAAAGGCAGGTTTCGTTTGGGCACCAATAAGAAGTGTGTCCATTGTCTAGAGTGACGAGGGTTCATTAGGCAACTTGGCCTTCTCGCCGGCTCACTGATTGAAAAGCGCGGATGCCTTTCCTTAAATAAGATTTATGAACAATACTCAGCTCTAGGAGAAATTGATCCTGATTGAGTAAATCCTGATATAGGGAACCAATCGAAATTGAGTATTTGCTCCAATCAGTACCAAGCATTTAAGTCAAGCAAATATCAAATGATTTTAGGCATTGTTATTCTGCGGTTCTTGTTCTTGTAGCTACTACTACTACTACTACTACTACAAATCCTAGCTTGGATATGGTGTAAACAACGATGACCGCATCTTTGAAATGTGGCAAGACCTACACTGCCGGTTCAAATCTAATAAATGTTGAAAATAGATAAAAACACGAATGTTGAATAAAAGAGATAAAAAACATGTTTAATGACGAACACAATATATTTATATATGTACAAATTTACAATTATGTGATAAATTGTTCTTTTGAAAAGTTAAGTTCTCGTATTGTAGAATGTTTGTAGAAGCAACGAGAGTTATAAGTCTGTTTGTTTCTGTCAGTTTGTATGTGGCAGTATGAGAAGATTAGGTATTGTGTGTGCTGCTGTCTTTACATTTTCTTTCATTTGCTGGGGACGGGGCATTCTTCCAAATGCCATACGATCACCCGCTATTTACAGACTCCAACCGAGAGCTCTTTTCAGGATTCTGGCTGTTTCCTTGAATGCAGTTGTTTGGATTTCTCTTGCACTTGGTTCACCAAGTATACTTGCCAAATACTTTTTACCAGTGTGCGTATGCATGTGACAGTGTGTGAGTGACTTTAGTAGATACTGTGTATATGTTTGGCCTTTGTCAGTGTGTGTATATGTAAGTTGAGAAATAATCATTTGCTCTTCCTATCCCTAAGGAGCATGGAAGCTACGCATCATATCGTGTTAGTAGGCTGTCTTGTTTGTGGCCAAACTGTGTAGAATGTAGAAATTCTGATCCTTATATACCTAGCGATTAGCTCGAAAGAGTGATTTTATTTGGGGCGCCAAAATTGATTTTGAGCACAGGGACGTAGTAAACAGCACCCACGTAAATGCTATTTTCACAATTTTTTGTCAATATTTCTGTACGAAAATGTAATTTCTTTTTTCTAGAGTTTATTTCAGCTTGTGTGTTTTTGCACGCACTGTTTGTCAGTTAATAGATAGGATTGAAATACATTTCAATCCTATAGCATTTTGTACTTTGATACTCTGCATACACATTGTTTGTGGGATTAGAAAAGGTTTGATTTTGCAGAGTTAAGCACTCTCATTAAAGGATTTTTAAATGATTGACATTTTCCCATATTTTGGTAGGCTGTACGTTTTACTTATTTGCATGTAGTGTAATTTTAATTAAAGCTAGACCACCCGTAATCCGTTGGGTCAGTATTATATTATTATTAAATATTTAAAAATTCCGAAAGCTGCTGCTTGCAAACAAATATACTAAAATATATATGAAACTCTTTTGTGATGCTATAATATCTTATGACATCATCCATTTTCAAGTAAATATATATATTTCTGTCTTGATAATAATTCGTATTTTTTATCCGCTCCCCCTCCCTCTCTTTCTTTCACCATCTTTTTCTTTTCACTTCTCTTCTCATTATCTCATTAATGGTTTTTCATAAAACCATCCATCTTTAGTATACATAGTACTATTTTGACCATATCTTTTCCGGGAGTGTAAGTTTAATCGACTCAATAACCACGATGGAACTTGAATACATCATGTCAAGCCAACAGTCTTTGCTCGTAAACATGACACTACTTACAATAAGGAGGGTGTAATTTGAAAAAAATATATTTGTTTTCAATGTAAACAAATAATATATATATTTAATACACTCTCTTACATCCATCTTCTTTCGTATCTATATTTTTCTTTTTTTATTGTTTTAATTTTAAAGAGTTACTTCCCTTACATTGTTTTTATTCATTAGATGCAACTTTTTGGAGTTGGGTTTTTATGAGTAAATTGTTGTCAAATCTTGGATTAAACTAAAGGGTTGCATTCAATTCATTATCGGTAGAAAATATCGTGTATGGATGGCCAAAATGACAACGTTTTTGTATTTTATTTTTTTCATTTATTATAAAAAAGTACTTCACAAGATTTTTTTTCAAGAAAATGACTTAGGTAAACTAAAATGAAACTAGCATTAGTAATTTTCCAAGAATACTATTCTAATAATGGCTACTGCTCCTAGAATTCGCTGAACATGTATCGTAAATGAAGTATATGACAATGATTTCATACGAACTGAAGACATATCATTACTCCAACTTGACAGAAACCTGGCTGACAAATTGGAAACGATTGAATGACTTGCAAAGCGTCGTTTGTTAGCAAATGATTGTAGTTGTGTAATCTGCCATGTAAGTTGATCCTTGACACGGTATTTGAGATCCAGTGATGGCTGGAGATGGGGTTGTCCAAAAGACAATTTTCGACTTTCAATACGGAAAAACTTTTTTTTTGAGAAAAGCAACTTACCGTTAAGAACAATTGTTTTGGTGATTTATCTGTGGAAGAAAGATTTTCCACAAAAAAACATTATGGAAGAAACTGGTTTAAGCCACGTAACCATCATCGATTGGTGAAAATTTTTTTTAGGGAGGCATGCACGCAATTTCTGGACAGAAACCCTCAAAGATTTGGGGGCGGGTATTTCAGATGATGGAACTCCGATAGAAGTGGAAATAGACGAAAGCAAGTTCTATCATGGGAAATACCATAGGGGACATTGGCGAAGAAAACACTGGGTGTTTAACGACAATCGGGTCGCTGTTGCTTGAGAGAAATGGCTGATCGGAAAAGGGAGACTCTTGTTCCCATAATCAGACAGTAGAATAATTAGCGATGGTTGGTCTGCATATGCCAATTTATCACAGGTAGACAGTGGCGTATACGACCACTATGTAGTGGTCCATGAAAGAAATTTTGTGAATCCTAATAATTCTACAGTCCATACACAATTAATTGAGAATACGTGGATGAGGGCCAAACACAAATTTCACCAGTAGTTTGGTACCTCAGATACGCTTTTTAGCTGATATTTGTCGGAATTTATTTGGAGAGGCCGAGTCGGCCAGAACAAATTCAGCGAGATGTTCTGTTGCATTAAATTTATTCATTTTTTCTAAAAAAACTTTACTCAAAACTTTAAGTTGTGAAATAGTTTAGTTTTATCAGTAACTACAAGTTACTTATTAAAACATTTCGGTCAGAAGAAATTCAGCGAGATGCTGTGTTGCATTATTTTTTAATTTAATGTTTAATGCTGGTTTCATTTCAGTTTACATAAGTAATACAAAATAATCTTGTGAAATATTTATGTTTTTACATAAATGACAAAAAAAATCTTGTGAAATAATTAAAAAATACAAAAAAATCTTGTGAAACAACAGACTTTTATAACAAGTCTCAAATTAATACGGATAAAAAAAAGTTGTCATTTTGGCCACAATATTTTCTACCGATAATGAATTGGACGCAATCCTTTAGCTTAACCAAATTTTGTTGCAAACTTACTTTGCTAAATTTATTTAAAAAAAAAAAAACAGAAATTAAAAAAAAATTAACTACGTCCATTTTTATGCCCGTTATACATTTTTAATACCGAAACAGACCTATTATAAACTATTGATAAGGATAGATTTGAGAGAAATAGGGATAAAGACCTAACTGATAGGTTAGTTTGGAAGTCAATTTTTAAAAGCCGTCCAACACATGCCATCATGTAAAACAGATATTAAACCGATGATGATGACGATGATGATTTCTATTTTTAAACAAAAGTCCCGAATTGCTGTAGTTTTTTTTTAGTAATCTTTGGTTGTCAATAATAGATTTCTTGATAAAAGCAACAACTAAGGATGGTGGCTGAAACATTATTGAATTAAATATTATTCTTTCTAAACCTAATCTCTCTATCGCAAAGATGTGTGTGCATGTGTCCAGGCATCAGAAGTTTTGTTATCTTGGTGATACCATTGGAAGCACAGGTGTGCTGGTGTGATAGCAAGAGTTAGGAGTGGATGGAGTAAGTTCAGGGGAATTCTGGCATTACTAACCAGCAGAGTGTTATGCTGTCGACCAAGGGAAGAGTCTATCAGGCATATGTACGCAGTGTCATGATGTTTGGAAGTAAAACCTGGCCAGTAAAGATTGAGGATATGTGTTGCATGGAGAGAAATTATACTGGAATGATATGATAGATGTGTGATGTAAGTTTTAAAGACAGGCCTAGATCTGATGCCCTCAGACGAAGATTAAATCTCGACAGTATAGGGGAGATGTGTGCAGAACAGTAGACTTCGATGTTATGTCCACATTGAGAGAATGGATGAGAGTTCTTAGGTTAGTAGATGTAGAACAGTTGAGATAGCAGGATCATTCGACAGAGGAAGGCCAAGGAAAACATGGGAGGAAGTGATAAGGATGGATATTTATGTGTATATGTTTATATTCTATATCTAGGATTCACTCCTAAATTAATTAACCAATCATTTTGCATTTGAAACACAGATGCTCGGCATAACGGTGAGTAATGTGAGCTATATATTTCTAAAATTTAGTTTTATGCAAAGGGGGCAAAGAACTGGTGGAAATCATTAATGCAAATTCAGATAGCTCCAATTTTGCGAAATTTTTACAACCGGTATAAAACAGCAATTAATGAATGTTCCCTAAATTTCAGTTTCTTTGGGGTATTTTAAAGAGGAGCATAATATGAGCACAACCTCAAATTTAAAGAGGGGCATAATATGAGCACAACCTCAAATTTGAAAATTCAAATATGTCAGGTTTGCACTAAATTTGATCCATGCTCATTAGACACTAATTTAGCAAGATTTTCTTAAGACTCCTTAAGCTTAAGCCTTATTAATTTTCTAGAATTAAAATCATGTAATGAATTTTGATCAAAATTGGAGTATCTTAAACATAAGGTTTAGTTGCATTATATCTTGATTTTAATTTTTTGTATGAGGTCATAAAAGTAGTGCAAAACTGTTGTTTGGGGACTTAATTTTCCTCATCCTGGGACGGGTAATCTTCTAGATGTATATATTATAAGATAATCTGTTGAATAAATGCTGAAAGTTTTATTAAAATCTGAATTCTCTGAATTATTGGTGATTAAAATAAATAAAAAAATAACATATTGGTTTGTTAATAAGAAGTAGCCTCTTGCTCATATGGACTCTGTATCCACCGGCACTGATTCCGATTATGGAAACCTGTTTGGCTCTTCTGTTTCTCTATACTTATTCCAATGAATCGTCCATTAGCAAATCCATTTCTGTTCATCAGACATTTATTTCCTATTTAAAACAATTTAATTCTGACTGCAGTTACTGAGTAAATTGACAGGAAGGAGAACATTTGTGGGGGAGGGGGACAATCTTAACACTACTGTCCTTGAGAAGAAAGATCTCTGTCCAGTGGGAGTGAGGTTGGGGAATGGAGACACTTGTGTGAGGGAGTCACTGTCCTCTTTCCCCTCTCTGTAACTCGGGGGGGGGGGGGGAGGAAACATCTGTGAAGTGTCTGAAAAGCAGCTGACTCTTCTTACTCATTGCTTCCCTCTGAATAAATGTCATCATCTAACAGCATCCTGTATTAATCTCTGAAGAGAGGGACGTAGGTAGGTCAAGTTGAGCAATTGTAAAATGTTGAACCACTGGCAGTGTGTACAGGGGTGAGGGGGGGTTGCGGAGAATCCTTTCGATGTATGCAAAGAGAATGATACTGCCTTGCTTCAAATAGCGGCTGCCCCCACCCCTAACCATTCAAAACGATAACTTTACATTCTTTATGGTTTTAATATTTTTCGATCCTTAACGTTCATCAGAAATGATTTGTTTTTCTCACTGTTCGTTACTCGTTATTTTTCTGATTTTCTCAAAATTGGTTGATTAGTTTTTCATAAAATTTTGCATCATAATATCTGACCATAAATGCAAAAAACTTGCCATGGGAGATTTTTTTTTTAGGGAGCTAAAATGACTCCAACTGACAATTTTCTTTTGCGAATATCTACAATTAAGCCATTAGTTTTTGTCCAAATTTCACCAAAACTTAGATTTAATATTTATTTATATGAAACAAAAAAACTTAGATTTGATACTTATTTATATGAAACAAAAAACGTAAGATTTGATACTTATTTATATGAAACAAAAAAGTTAGATTTAATACTTATTTATATGAAACAAAAAAAGTTAGATTTAATACTTATTTATATGAAACAAAAAAGTTAGATTTAATACTTATTTATATGAAACAAAAAGTTAGATTTGATACTTATTTATATGCAACAAAAAAAGTTAGATTTAATACTTATTTATATGAAACAAAAAAAGTTAGATTTGATACTTATTTATATGAAACAAAAAAAGTTAGATTTGATACTTATTTATATGAAACAAAAAAGTTAGATTTGATACTTATTTATATGAAACAAAAAACGTTAGATTTGATACTTATTTATATGAAACAAAAAACGTTAGATTTAATACTTATTTATATGAAATAAAAAACGTTAGATTTGATACTTATTTATATGATACAAAAAAGTTAGATTTGATACTTATTTATATGAAACAAAAAAAGTTAGATTTAATACTTATTTATATGAAACAAAAAAAGTTAGATTTAATACTTATTTATATGAAACAAAAAAGTTAGATTTAATACTTATTTATATGAAACAAAAAAAGTTAGATTTAATACTTATTTATATGAAACCAAAAAAGTAAGATTTAATACTTATTTATATGAAACAAAAAACGTTAGATTTAATACTTATTTATATGAAACAAAAAACGTTAGATTTAATACTTATTTATATGAAACCAAAAAAGTAAGATTTAATACTTATTTATATGAAACAAAAAAAGTAAGATTTAATACTTATTTATATGAAACAAAAAAAGTTAGATTTGATACTTATTTATATAAAACAAAAAAGTGAGATTTGATACTTATTTATATGAAACAAAAAAGTTAGATTTAATACTTATTTATATGAAACAAAAAAGTCAGATTTAATACTTATTTATATGAAACAAAAAAAGTTAGATTTAATACTTATTTATATGAAACAAAAAAAGTTAGATTTGATACTTATTTATATGAAACAAAAAACGTTAGATTTAATACTTATTTATATGAAACAAAAAACGTTAGATTTAATACTTATTTATATGAAACAAAAAACGTTAGATTTTATACTTATTTATATGAAACAAAAAACGTTAGATTTAATACTTATTTATATGAAACAAAAAAAGTTAGATTTGATACTTATTTATATGAAACAAAAAACGTTAGATTTAATACTTATTTATATGAAACAAAAAAAGTTAGATTTAATACTTATTTATATGAAACAAAAAACGTTAGATTTGATACTTATTAATATGAAACAAAAAAAGTTAGATTTGATACTTATTTATATGAAACAAAAAAAGTTAGATTTAATACTTATTTATATGAAACAAAAAAAGTTAGATTTGATACTTATTTATATGAAACAAAAAACGTTAGATTTAATACTTATTTATATGAAACAAAAAACGTTAGATTTTATACTTATTTATATGAAACAAAAAACGTTAGATTTAATACTTATTTATATGAAACAAAAAAAGTTAGATTTAATACTTATTTATATGAAACAAAAAACGTTAGATTTGATACTTATTAATATGAAACAAAAAAAGTTAGATTTGATACTTATTAATATGAAACAAAAAAAGTTAGATTTGATACTTATTTATATGAAACAAAAAAAGTTAGATTTGATACTTATTTAAATGAAACCAAAAAGTTAGATTTGATACTTATTAATATGAAACAAAAAAAGTTAGATTTAATACTTATTAATATGAAACAAAAAACGTTAGATTTGATACTTATTTATATGAAACAAAAAAAGTTAGATTTGATACTTATTTATATGAAACCAAAAAAAGTTAGATTTAATACTTATTTATATGAAACAAAAAAAGTTAGATTTGATACTTATTAATATGAAACAAAAAAAGTTAGATTTGATACTTATTTATATGAAACAAAAAAGTCAGATTTGATACTTATTTATATGAAACAAAAAACGTTAGATTTAATACTTATTTATATGAAACAAAAAACGTTAGATTTTATACTTATTTATATGAAACAAAAAACGTTAGATTTAATACTTATTTATATGAAACAAAAAAAGTTAGATTTAATACTTATTTATATGAAACAAAAAAAGTTAGATTTGATACTTATTAATATGAAACAAAAAAAGTTAGATTTGGTACTTATTTATATGAAACAAAAAAAAGTTAGATTTGATACTTATTTATATGAAACAAGTTAGATTTGATACTTATTTATATGAAACAAGTGCTGGTGCACGTAGGGAAACTTTTATTTGCCACCCTCCTGACCTGAAAAAAAAAACATTTGCAAAAATTGCACTTTTCCTAAATATCTAAAAAGAATTCTCATTAGTTTTATCTCAAAATCCAAGAAATGTCGTAATTAATGGTTGTTTCCATTATTCAAGTAGTAGTGATCGCAGGGAGAGACAATTAATGTACCGATGATCATCATTGGAAAACTGGTTGACCTCCAAAGTGATGAAAAATCCTTTAAAACTGAAAAGCTGGGTACTGAACCAGACAAAACCGACTTTTCGTTCGTTTTTTTCTAACTGTTTACGTAAACAGCTGAAAGATGCTGAACCGCTTATGCAATCGAAAGGCGAGAAAAGCAGACAATTTATTTACCTCCCCAGGAGGTTAGGCACAAGGCCAGTTTTATCTTACTCCCACAAGGTAAGATGTGACTGAGAAATCGTAAATTGGTGATTGTCAAGAATTTCTGACAAAAAAAAGGTAAAAAAACAAAAACAAATAGTACAGAATAACTATTACCAAAGGCAATAAAAGTAGGTATTTGGCTGGTTCAAAAGCTGGACCAGTACTGAAAAAATCTTTTAATTTAACTTTTTTGTAAAAAAAAAAAAATTTTTCTTGTAAAAAAATTTTTTTTTAAAGTTTTATTCATTTTTCTTGTAAAAAATGTTTCATAAAAATTAACATATAGTGAGTGTTTTTCTTGCTTTAAATATTGTTTCATTATTGTTTTTCTGTTGGAACGCTGCTTTGTTTTGATTTTGATGCCTATTCGTTTTCATTCAACTTTTTCTGCTGTTTGTGCAATTCTGCGTCGGCAAAAGTCTGTTTTGTCTGGTTCAAAAGATGTACCAGTACCAAAATATGTCCCAAAAAAATCGTACTCAATGTTTGCGCATATATATATATATATATATATATATATATATATATAATTTTTTATTATTTTACAAAAGATCAGAACATATCAACTATGATACCGTTGGTTTCAAGCTGTTACAGCTTAAGAAGACGAAACATATTGTAAGATTATATATATATATATATGTATATATATATATATATATATATATATAAATATTAATTATTTATTACCTACAGACATCGATGTTTCATGCTAACGCAGGAAGTTGATTCTCAACGGTCGGCGGGCCCGAACTCCGATCACAAATCGCCACTGATTCGCAGTCAAGAGCGTTAACCCCTCGGCCATAGGGAATTAGCTAATGCAATATATATATATATATATATATATATATTGCAGTTACTGAGTAAATTAACAAGAAGGGGACAATATTGACAAGATGTTGCATGCGAACGTGATGTGAAATGCATATGTAGAATTCAAAATGATAATGTCTAGTGACTATTAATTTGTTAGTGTTAATTACTACACTAAACTAACACTAATTATTACTAATAGTGATAACAACAACACTTTTCCGTAGCCTTACCATGCATCGGTCTGACACTAGCTCAAATTGACAACACTTAAAAAAACATGATTGCCTCCCCTCCTTCTATATATAGCCACATTTTAGTCAATAACGCAAAAATACTACACTATTATACCAACATAAAAATTTAACATTTTTTAAGCTATCTACATTAAAACTAGACACCACAATTAATAACATTAATTATGAAACCAGTCAAAAAAATTTAGCATGGCATAGTAATTAACACTGAATGCATTAAAAAAATAATGAAATAACTAAACCCGAAATAATTTCAATTTAAAAGTTTTTCTAGGTAGTTGCGGCTGTCTAAAGGTATTTTTACATATTGACTGTTTCTGTGGCATAGAAAATATAACTCTTGGTGTGTGCCAGAAAATACATGAATTCAAAACGTTTGTTCAGTTAAAAAAAATTTGTTAGAATTTAAGAGCTTAGTGTAGAATCCTGTTTTTATTCACGTCGTTCATATTGTTTGGTTCCGCCACTAAAATCTATGCTAAGTATCACACATCCGACTTCAACAGTGAATTTAACCACTATACATAAAAGAAATCAACTTCGGTTGTGGTAATTTTTCATTATCTGTTTTTGTTCGAGCCAGCACGGCTTTTCTGTACTTTCGCCAAACTCTGACAATTCACAACATGGTAAATTCAATCGCCGGTGAAACTCTACAAGACCCGGAAAGGGTGCCACATATTCAGTTTTTTTGTTTGTTTGTTTTCTTTTCTTTTTTAGAAACATCCTGTATTTTGTGTATTGCGGTTTTCCTGGCAAAAATTACTTTGTTTATTAAGTTTTGCGACATGAACAGAGCTTCTATTTGTACTTGCCTCTTGACCTTCTCCATGAAAAAGAAACGCAACAAAAAAGTCTTTTATGTCTCTTAGCTTTTGGGTCTTTGTTTAATTCTTTGGAATTTACAATGGACTGAGGAAAAAATGAAAAACTACAACTCCTTGAACAAATGATGGATTCAGTGAGTTTTGCTTTTCACTTAATTTAATTTCTAACACACATCATCAGACATGTATATGCAGTGTGATGATGTATAGAAGTGAAACCAGGTGAGTGAGGGTTGAGGACATGCGTTGCATGGAGAGAAATGATGTGAGAATGATACAATGGGTGTGTAATGTGAGTCTTGAAGACAAACCTAGATCTGATAACTTCAGAGGAATATAAAATCTGGACAGTACAAGGATATGTGTGCAGAAAATGAGACTTCAGTGGTATGGCCATATGGAAAGAATGGATGAGAGTTCTTGGGTTAGTAGATGTAGAACAGTTGAGGTATCAGGGTCAGTTCACAGGAGAAGGCTAAGAAAAACATGGAAGGAAGTGATAAGGATAGACTTGAGAGAAAAAGGAATAAAAATAAAGTACTGGCCAGAGATAGGTTAGTTTGGAAGTCAATTTCTAAAAGCTGTCCAACACATGCCAGCATGTAAAACAGACATTAAACCAATGTTGATGATTTGAATGTCTAAATCTTTTATGACAATTTATTAATTCTTTCTACTTTCCTGACCTGTTTTTAGCCATCTTCCGAGATTTTCAAAATCGCCCAGGGATTCCTGTTAGTTACTTGCATCAATATTATAATAATAATAATAATATGCTTAGATATTTTATGTTCATACGTACGTTATTACCTTTCACACACATTTAAAAAAAAAAAAAAGTGAGATCGTCCGATCAGCAAAGATGGAATTGTTTACATTAGTGCATCAGACTAATCACCAATCATCAACTTTACCCATTTTAAAATGAATTGTTTCAAAATCAGATAATGTTGCGTCGACTAATAATTCGTTTTATTAAAGAGTATTTAGCTGACAACTATTTTGCCATGAGAAGAAAATGTTTATTGTTTTATAAAGAATTAAATTGCTTCAATATTGTTTTATAAAGAATTAAATTGCTTCAATATTGTTTTATAAAGAATTAAATTGCTTCAATATTGTTTTATAAAGAATTAAATTGCTTCAATATTGTTTTATAAAGAATTAAATTGCATCAATTTTAAATAAAGAAGATACATATTCGTTTTATGTAAAGAATAATTTACTGCAAATTCTTGAACAGAGTTTACCGAAAGTACGATTTCTTATTTATTTACACTATAAAACTTGTTTTTTTTTAATTAATGGGGAGGTCTTTCATGTGTTTTTTTCTTAGGTTTAGGAGCTTATAATACTTGATTTTTGACCCTCAAACTTAATATCAATATTTCAACAGTGCTCAATACATGAGTGGAGCTTAGTAGTAGCATAAAATATACTTATGGCAGGTAAGCTACACAGAAATGCCTTTAGCATGATGATTTTCCACAGAAATAAAACATGTATGTTTCTGTGTATCTAACTTGCCATGAATATATTTTTATACTACTACTATATATAAATATATATATGTATATTAATTTATTTCAAAGCCCACTATCCATTAGTTTGATCATCAGAACATCGACTGAAGAATGGTTCTATTTGTTATCTTTATCTCTGCAAGTGGAGTTTCTAGTGTTTTCATGTAAGCACAGGTATCGATGGAAGATCAACCTAATGTATATTAAAAAAAAAAATATATATATTTGTTCTTACATACATAATTTAGCACTGGTCCTTTCTCATACACACAATATATATATATATATATATATATATATATATATATATATATATATATATTAATAATGGAGTTTATGTATCTGTCTGTCTGTCTGAAGCCGAAACTCCATCAAAGTTGTATAACTATTTTACTAAGTCCGCTAGCTTCATTATATACTATGAAAAAACCCGGCATAAACACTATGGGCATTTCACAATTTACATAAGCAATTGCTTTTGAACTTCTAATAAATTAGTATTCTCAAATATACACTCAGGATCGTTTCATTCAGATTTCATCATGTATTTAAGTAATTTTGCTCGCTACTAATCTTTCTTGTAATTATAATGGAGGTTATGTATCTGTCTGTCTGTCTGAAGCCGAAACTATATTATTAGTTTTGATCGCTCTCTTTTTATATATACTTGAAGCCTGAACTATATTATTAGTTTTTATCGCTTTCTTTTTATATCTACTTATCAGCTCCTATATATAGCCGTTCCAAAACTTTCCCAAACATCATGCGTCTTTCAACTTTACATAATTAATTTGTTTTAAAGCTTTTAATAAATTAAGATTCGCAAATATATACTCATGATGTCTACTTATCAGCTGCTTTATATACCCATTCCAAAGCTTCCCCAAACATCATGCGTCTTTCAAATTTACATAATTAATTTGTTTTAAATCAATATTCGCAAATATACACTCATGATTTGTTTTTTCAGATTTCCAGATGTATTTAAAATATTTTCCTCGATGATAATCTTAATAAAAATTATAAATAGAATTAATTAAAGACATTGTTTGTTTTTTTAAATCTATATAACTGAGTTACGTAATTAAATTAGATTGTAATGGAACATGACGAAAGCAATTAGCAAAAATATGCAACCTGAGTGAGCATATATTTCCTAGTATATAAAATGTACATAATATTACATGGAAGGAAGCACCCCATGTTCAAATTGGATTCATCAGAGAAAGAAAATGTTAAATAAGGGAAAAAATAAAATTTTCTTTGACTTGCCGACTAATTTGAAGATGTGTAAAAATGTCCAGCTAAAAGCACGGAGAAAAATCTTTCTAAATTGACAAGTGAGTAGATTGCTTCTATTTGTGCTAGATACCTGGATATTTTGGATCAGTCCATTCACACACTCACAAACATCTATTTTACCTAGCATAGATCTTACTTTCTATATTTTCCCAATGGGATATGCTGGTGTGTGTGTGTGTGTGTGTGTGTGTGTGTGTGTGTGTGTGTGTGAAAATATATACATATCTTTTACGAATGGAGATTTGGTACTTGTCTGTCTGAAGCCGAACTATACTATTATTATCTTGAATGTTCAATTCAGTTTACTATTTCAGACTAATATACTATTTTTTAATGTTAGATTCAAGGGAGGAGATAGTGTAGTCTCTATTCTGTTGTCCTGATACCATCCCCCCAGGAATTACCTCCTCCTTTGGGGTGTGCAGTGTAGTATATGTTCGTTTGTCATATATACTAACAAAATGAATCATAAATTCGACTTATATGAACATTTTACTGCAGTTTCATGGTCTATTCATTTCTCAGAAGTGTATTAATCTATTCCTAATCTATTTGAATAAGAATCCAAAGTCAAAATTAAAATTTTAATTTATTCAAATGTATAATCAGTAAGTAATATGTGCTATCTTCCTTTCTTCTAAATTAATTGACTCGTATATTTTTCAGGCTGATCAACCGGTCTATGGCAGCTAATATATTATAACTATAATCTCAACATCTCTTTATCAAGCTTTACCAAACAAAGTATTAACCTTTAATATTACTAGGTTGCCTACCGACTCCAAGATGATGTCATAATACTGAAAAGGCTTATGATTCTTTAATAAGTGTGAAGAGTTACAGCACCAAAAGATTCTAATAGAAGCGAACACAGACAACTTTGGTGAAAACTTTCATCTTTTCAAAAATAAAATGCAGAATTAATGTACGTGATGGGCTTAATGGATGGTGTTGCAAACTATGGAATTCAGCTATGCCGAGTTAAAATCGTATTGGATCTATTGTGGCTATTTATGACTAATACTAATAAAAAGAGTATGAACCAGCACCCCCCAAGTTCTGGATCAAATATTAACTTGTGTTTAATGAATATTTTACAATATGTATTTTGTGTCAGCATTATATATTATTATAACCCGAAAAGAATTGATGTGCTACGAACCAAAAGAGCAAAATAAAAGAATAAAAATAAAGGGTAAAAACAAAATGTCGATATTCCTCTGCACTTTTATTTTTCGTAAACGTTTAAATGATGGCATCGTGGGTCGCCATTCACTACTTTACTTTCTTGCAATGTGTCATGGTTGAAGTGAAGGAGTTTTTAAACCAACAAAAACAATCATGTTACGAAGATTCATTAGCAAGGTTTGGCTAAGAATCATTGCCAACATGTTTATCCAGTAAAAATGCTAAAAGAATGATCCCAATTCAGCATTTAAAAACAACATTTTTTGTACTTTTTCTTTCATGATCAGTTTAACTCCCTTATTTAAAATGTTTTTTAAAGATCTCATCTGAAAACTCCCAATAATTTTCATGCAATCTATTCTTTATAATTAAATCACAAAGTCTGTCAAATTATCTTCCAAACTATTATTGCATACTAAGCCTTGTGTCATACACATACAGCAACCAAATTGCCGTAATCATCATTAAAAAAAAAAAAAAAATTATTACAAAAACATTGAAGTTTACTAGTTATTCGTTCTTGTTGCACATGCTTTTGGTGTGATCCTCCCAAACTGAGGTTCAAATGCCTGTCCTGTAATTAAAGTTTCTTATTTATACCTTTAAAAAGACTAACTTAACACAAATCTGATAGAAGAAAACAACTCATTTATTCAACATGATCTTTTCTCCAAATCACTGACCAGCGGGTGGAGAAAGGAGACATCACTAATTAGTAATTTCTTGTCAGCCCATGTCACACGTCCGACGTCGTGCCTGCTTCTAAATGGACTCCTGTTTGCTATGATCCTCTCTCTTCAACCTGGGTGCAGCGAGTTGACCTCTGCTGTCTTATTTATTGTTATTCTCAACTAAATTCTATAGTAAATGATCTACCCATTCAATATCTAACAGAAGGAATCACCATTTTTGACATGGTCTTACAATTTGTTCCAGTATTTAATTATTATCTCTCTAAACGAAATCTGCATATTTATTGGAGGTGAGCAATCAAGTTGCGCGTTCACTTGTAAATATTGTTTTTATGAAACAAGAGATGAAACAAGTGACGAATGCACACACTAAAATGGAACTGGTGTTTTTTCACCGAAAATTTTTCTTTTAACAATTTGAAAAATACTCAGTAATGTTTAAACTACTGGCAACTTGAAAAATACTCAGTAATGTTTAAACTACTGGCAACTTGAAAAATACTCAGTAATGTTTAAACTACTAGCAACTTGAAAAATACTCAGTATTGTTTAAACTACTGGCAACTAGAAAAATACTCAGTAATATTAAAACTACTGGCAACTAGAAAAATACTCAGTAATGTTTAAACTACTGGCAACGAGAAAAATACTCAGTAATGTTTAAAATACTGGCAACTTGAAAAATACTCAGTAATGTTTAAAATACTGGCAACTTGAAAAATACTCAGTAATGTTTAAAATACTGGCAACTTGAAAAATACTCAGTAATGTTTAAACTACTGGCAACTAGAAAAATACTCAGTAATGTTTAAACTACTGGCAACTTTAAAGGAGATCAAAGATTTGCTTACAGAAGCTGGAACATCAGTTGCTAAATTAAGGATTACTAATAAATTGTGCAGATAGTTTAAAGTCAAAATTCTTCTGAGACTCGCCATACTTTTTTTTCAATAAATGTGTTTTTATTGGGGGGGGGGGGCCTACTATGATTCTCAGAAGATGTTAGCATGTGAAAATGTACAGAAACAATTATTCCTTTAAGAATATTGTTGGAATAGATAAAAAATAAAATTGAACTTTATGGCCACAGCCCAGCTTTTCATGGGAAAATGTCTTATATATAAGTGTATAGTTATAAGTTATATAATAGTTATGTCTTATATATAAACTAGAGTGAGATTTTCCTCTCTAATTGACGGGTTTAGCTTTCTCATCAAAAGCTACATATAAAAATCTGCTTTATCAGAGCTTTAAGCCAATTATTGATAAGTGTTTTTAAAAATAAAATCGATTCATCGATTTTTTTTTAAATTCGATCAGCCATTTTCTCTTTGATTACTAATTTCAGTGCAGGAGTAGGAGTGACTACTCTCTCCCTCAATTAAGTTATCATTCTTCAACCCATCACAACATAAAGAAATGCAGAAGAAATCTAATTAGTCACTTTTTTGTATCCTCCTAAACGAAAAAAAGAATACATTATTTTTTTTGTCGTAAATTCTGTTCAAGAACATTAAAATATTTAAGTTGGAAATTTGTTCAAAACAACTCATTTTTTTAAGAACTTAATAATTTGTGATATTTATGTTAAGTAATACATCATGCATTCACTCAATTTATACACCTGCCAGTGATTACATGGATAATAATAAAAAAAAACTTTCCAAAGTTACGTTTTCAGATTGCAAATAATAAACAAACATCCGCAATCTTTTTTCTCATGATGTTTTTATGATATATATAAGAAACCGGCCCCTACATTTCTTAGTTTGAGATTCAAACTTTATAAACATTCTGTACTATTTTTCGGTTTTCAGTATAATTACTGCCATGTTTGTCATTTACATATGGCAAAACAAATTTGTAGAGGGATGCAAATAATGAAATAAATGACAAACTCAATTCATAAAAAAATATATACAATTTTTTATTAACAGCAAGTTAGCAATTTTTGCATTATCCTCAAAAATGTTTAACTGTAGAGAAAATAGGAAAGTGTGTGTCTTGTGTCTTGTACTGCCAATATATTCATCTTTGTAGCAATAATCTGCATTCGTCACTTGCTTCATCTCTTGAGGGAGTAGCCATTCAAACAGGTCTGTTGCCATAGGAACAGGGTTGCACAAGTTTACGCAGTCAATATTTTTGCTTGATTTCCATCAGTTCCAAACCGTTGACAGGATTAAGTTGCAATATTTTTTTCTTTTCAAGACCTTAGTCCAGAGTGCTCCTTTTTGAAGTGCTGGATTTTCCCCACATTAAAAACCTACCTTTTGTTTACTCTGCCCTCATGGGAAGGTAAGTAAATAGGGATTCTGATTGTCTGAACATACAATTTTTATATTTTATTTGTTCAAATCTGGATTTTAACACAATATTCACTTTAAAAAAAAATAAACACTGATCTTCTTATTATTTAGAAGAATTACTTTATTTACAAAAAAATAATCATAAAATAGTACTTTCCTTTCAAGTGATTGTCAATAGAACTATTATTTACCCCCCCCCCCCTCTAAAATTACAAACAAAAACTCCTAGCCTCTATGTACATACATTTATGCAAATATGCTTATTCTTAGTTATAAAATAATCCCAGTGAAAGTTTTGTTCCTCTTAACATTTACTTTGTATTTAATAATTTAAGTGGTAAAAGAAGAATCTATACTTTTTGCAACCTTAAAACAAGAGTTAATATTAAACAGAACAACTTCTTAGAAAGAATATGAAACTGTTATAAGTAATAAGAAAGATTGAAATAAATGGATTATTTCCAAAGTAAATGAACAAAACTTAGAAACGTGTGAGAGATGACAGGCATCTGTGTCTTAATGAGTATCAAACAGCAGTGAACTGTTGGGCACAGCTAGCACAGGGGCTTATCCTCCGATTCGATTTTTTTAGTTCAATGAGACAGGAAGTGAGAAAAGAAAAAAAAACAGTTGTGTACTTTCATTTTAATCAATGTCTTTAGCCATTTCTGCTTCAGAGTTATATCTCATCAGGATGATTTTTTTTTAATCTCCATGGCTTTGTAAGAAAATAGCTTATCGATTCAAACATCAGTATTAAAGGAATAAAAATACAAACTTATTTGATGGTCGTTTGCAATAAAAAAGATTTTTTTGAAACTGATAAATATTATCTCGGGTTGATAAATATGTATGTATCCTTTTTTCTGCTCTTTTATTCATTCAGTATTTTATATTTGATAAGGATTTTTTTCTTTGATATGAAAACTAGAAGAATATCCATCTCAGGCCGGGGAAAATGAATTCCCTGAACAGTTTTGCACCACTTTTATGTCCCCTTATGAAGATTAAAATCAAGATATGATGCTACTAAATCTTATGTCTAGAATCCTTATTCCAATTTTAATCAGATTCATTACATGATTTTGATTCTAGAAAATGTCTGAAATTTAAGGATCTTAAAAAAGAAACCGAAATCAGGAAGGGTTGTTTAATTAGTTTCTAATGGCTATGGATCAAATTATATGCAAATCTGAAATATTTGAATTTTCAAAGAGAGGTTATGCCCATATTATGCCTCCTAAAAACCTTTTAAAATATTCCAAATAAACTGAAATTTGGGGAATATTTATTAATAAATGTTTAATACCTATTGTTAAAATTTCACAAAAATCAGAGGTATCTAAATTTTCATGAAGGGCTTCGACCTTCGACCCCTTAGCATAAAACTAAATTAAACTAAATATAGCCCACATTACGACCACTTATGCGTAACAGCTGTGCTCCAAAATTCATAATGATCGATTAATTAGTTTAGGAGAGAATTCTATACATATATAAACATACGTAACTTTACATAAATCGATATAGAGACACAGTTTCCATAATTATGTATTCTGTGGATTTGTCCAATTTTAAGCCTGTTTTTGTGCAATCTAAATTTAAGATTGGTTGATTTGGGAATGACACGCTTGGACGAGTCTTGATAGTTGGCATCTCGTATAGAAAAGAAACAATAAAATATTTTTCTCCCAGTTTTTACTGCCATTTGAGGAAATTTCCAATTCTTCGATCTTATTGTTAAGATGATAACTGAACAAAAGTATTATATATATATATATATATATATATATATATATATATATATATATATTCCATGAAAAATGCCAGTATACTGAAATCATATGCCTTTAATAGGGTTAAGATGAAAATTCATATACACTAAATGTACAAAAGCAAGGAAATCCCCAAATTTTTACACTTTTATTATCATTAATTAAGGGTATGACTACATATCAACCAAACCATTTCATTATCACATCACTACAGTATAAATCTCTATGCATGAGCGGATGAAGTGTGTGAGGTGCGCTGAAGAAAAATTCCTACCAGTAAAATACATAGCCCGGTTGTGCTCGCATACCCTTAATGACAATAAAAGTGTAAAAATTTGGGAATTTCCTTGCTTTTGTACATTTAGTGTATATGAATTTTCATCTTAACCCTATTAAGATCATATGATTTCAGTATACTGGCATTTATCATGGAATGTCACTACTTCTGTAAAGGCTATGCCTCAATACAATGGTCATTTTTTTGATTTTTTGGAATTTTCTGGAAAACTAAGGTATATGGTAAACTGAAATTAAAATGCCATCAACTAGACGTCTATCTCTGCCAAAAATCAGCTGAATCCATCAAGTAGTTGATGAGATACAGGGTGGCACGTACGTACGTACGTACGTACGTACACACGGATAACACAAAATCATGCCTGACCTTTCTGGATCTCTGGGTTGCCTTGACTAATGATGCTGAAATTCGACACACTTATAGAACCTATCACAAAATAAATTTTGTGCAAAGTTTTAACTAATTTGGTTTATTGGTTTTTGAGTTATGATTGATCAAAGAAATGAGATTTCTAGCATAGGTCGTTTTTGAAGTCTATTAAGAGATAGAGCGCTCTCGCGCCTCCCTTGAGATATATATATATATATATGTTTAAATGAAATAATTCTATTATCAAAATTGTATGTATAAAAGCCCTTCAGAAAGAAAGATGTTTGTGGACTTTTCTTAGTTTATTGTCAAAATAATAACACCAGATTCCATGAATGTGCTCCGATGAACTTACTACGTTCCTATCTTCTCAATGTGAATACCTCCAACCCACCCGACTAGCAGCAAAATCCCACCCCTTCACTGTAGAGATCTCTAGATGCTGGATGATTTCCTACTTTAAAAGCTTCTTTTCTTGTCCCCCCCCCCCTCCGGCTCCCTGTTTCTCCGACCATACAAACATGCAGAAATTTTAATGTAATGTTAACAAACATCTTGTTGCCCAACTCCCCACCCAGGTTGCCCTCCTCCCCCTATAAATGTGGCCCCTATAAATGTAGCCCCTTACACTTCAGTGGCAATATGCCTTGTTTGGCATTAAAAAAAAAATCTTGAAAAAAATCACTTTTTGCATTTAACGATTCTTTTTTTATTCCGTTCCCTCTCCGAATGCTGGTAAAAACTGATAATCTAAGATTTGATGGTAGGTTTCATCTCGTTACCCCCCCCCCCCTCAACTATCTTCCGGCTTGGATCAAAGTGTAGTATCTGTTTCGTCCTTGGAGAGATCTTTCTTGACTGATGCAATTTTTATTTTCGTCTCATTCAGAGTGCCCCTTTTGGGGGAGCTGGATATATAAAAGAACTTGTGTCTAACTTTATCCTCGTGGGGATGCACGTAAATAGGGGCTTGTTCAAAAGGTATCTGGGGAGTAGAAGGAAATGTAAAACCAATTTAACATAACACACACACTTTAAAGTCAAAAAAGGTTTCAAATCGTAGTTTAGAAAGATAACATAAAAACATGTAAAAACCTGTTGTCACATTACAAAAAAAAAGGGATGACATTTACCGATCAACGATAGTAAAGGGTCGGGGTGCTAAAATTCGGTGAATCAGAGACGAGGGGGGGGGGTGAAGGGGGCATGTTTGCATGCCTATTATTACTTGTTGTTGTGCGTTACTCACGTGAGTGACTGTAATTCACACTGCATTTTCCTTTTTTATTATTGCGAGGGGGGGGGGGGCTCCTCCTCCTCCTTTCTCGGCCAACTGCTACTCTAAACAACTTACTACACAAAAAGTGTTTGGAAGAAGGTCGACTACCCTTTTTATTTCTTAAACAAAATACCAGCAAGTTACTGACAACAACAATATCAACAACAACAATATCAACAACAACATATAAGTTTCTGCCAACCTGGCTCTACTTACCAACCAGTTATATATACAACCAGCTGTATTTATCCGACGTTGCCCGGGTGGAGAGTCTCGAGAAAAATAATTTAAAATATAGTCTCTATTTACTTGCCTCCTCGCGAGAGCAGAGTTAGACATAAGGCCTGATTTTAATGTGAGGAAATCCAGTTCCCCCAAAAGGGGCACTCTGGATTAGGACAAAAAGTATTGTTTCAATCTAGAAGGAGTTCTCCTTCACCTGTGGAGCAGATGAAGTGTAGTATCAGAACAGATACTACACTTTGTTCCCAGCCAAAAAGGCCAAGGAATATCTTTGTTTTAAATTGAATTTGTTTAAATTCGTTTTAATTTTCCCTCATTCTATTTTCGGTTTCAATAAATATTCGATTAATAGTAAATTGTTCTTACAACAAAATCAATGGGCATCTACCAAAGTTACGTATAGGCGAGAAACACAGACACACGATCGATATCTGGTGTGAGAGTTTTATTGATATAGATGACCACTTCTTTTATCATCACACATGCATGCGTGTCTTGTGACTTTAACGGACACTCTAGATGCGCAAAAATAATAATAAAAATTTGTATCTTCATCTTCATCACGGAGAAGAAGACTCTCGTTGCAATTAATTCTTGTTAGCGAGTTCAGTTAGCTTGCCTCTTGCGGTAAAACAAAAGAAAATGTGAAAAAGTAAGTAAAGGGAAACTAAGTTGACTACTGCAAACCAGTTCAGCCACTTTCATTGATTTGGTCAACAATAAAACAAATAATAATCACACACACACACACACACACACACACACACACACACACACACACACACACACACATAAAACACTACACACTAAAAGAAGCAAAACACACCACCGACTTATAAGAAAGTGTAGTTTAGTATCGTTGCAGACGCTCGCACACAACGTGCGTTTGTTGTGTTCGTTCGTTCATTATTAAAATATCAGCTCCAGACAAGGAAAAAACAAGTGTCGGATGGACGAAAGGGCAACTTTATTAGCTTCATCAGCAGTGGAAGTACATGGACATCATCTTACTATACTAACCTTGTTGATGCTTCTTTTTTGACAAAAGCGCGTGTTTATTGTAGGAAAAAAAACTAACTCTACCCCCCTCCCTCCTCCCGAACAGGAGGCCAACGTTTTCTTTCCTCCTCCTCCTTCTCCTCCTTTCCTCTCATCCCCACCTCCTCCTCTTTATTCGTTCTCGCCAACTGTTGCCACCAGTTAGCAAATGCGGCACTTGCGGCCACTGTAGGTATAAGCCGCTTCTCGCAAACGCTTTGTTTATACTTATTATAACTTCTTCGGGATTTCCTATTATTACCCGTTAACACATTTAAAGGATTAACTCGACAACTTGGACTGACATTAAAAGAAATTTTTTTTTTTTAAATTGAATAAAAATCAGAAAGGAGGAGCCAACCCTGGCCAGTCGAACGGTCAGTACCACTTAAAGAAAATTCTCAACTTTTCTTTCTCTACTTCCCTCTCTCCTTCTCCTCTCTCTCTCTCTCTCTCTCTCTCTCTCTCTCTCTCTCTCTCTCTCTCTCTCTCTCTCTCTTAAATTCGTTCATAGTTTAAAACTATAAATTGTTTTGTTTTTCTTTGTGTGTGTAGAGGGGTCTATATTATTTTAATTGCTTCATTTTTTTATTGACTTTAATTTTGATTTATTTTTGTTCAATACTACCATAGGGACCGTTGGGATATCTCCGTTTGATAACATTGATTCTTGGTTTAAACTGGTACCTTTTTGTCCTGAAATAAAATCATAATTTACTTTTTAACGCATATAAAATTGAACTTTTATTTCAAATTATCACCCGTCGCGGCCATTTTCTTTTAAGTAATTTGTTATTCTTAAATTATTGAGTTTGCTTTCATTCCTTGGCCTTTTGCCAAACTGTAGTATCTGTTCTGATATTACACTTCATCTTTTCTCTCCTTGGTCAGTGAAGGAAAAATACTTCTAGACCGAGGCAATTATCATTTTTGCCCTAATCCAGGGTGCCCCTTTTTGGGGAATTGGATTTCCCCACATTAAAAATCGACCTTGTATCTAACTCTGCCCTCGTGAGGAGGCAAGTAGATGGGGACTTTGCTTCCATTCTTTAAATTCCGTTAAAACTTGCTCTATCTTTTTTTTTTTTTTGATAAAAAGATTGTTCAAAAAGTTTGTGTGTAATAAGCGTTTAAAACAGTAAAAAATATTTTTGGTGCAAGGAAAAATACAAGAAAATTATAATGGCCGCCAGCGATTTAAACATGGAATTACAGTTAAAATCTAAAGACTTTAAAAGTAAATTAGAATTTTTATTTCAGAACAAGTAAAAATTTAAAACCAAGAATCTATTTTATCTAAAATGCTCGCGAAAAAAAAAGCGAAATAGGGGAGATATTCCAGCGGTCCCTATGCTACAATTGAGTCTGTATTATTTTTGTATAAGTTTTCCACTTTCGATCTCTATTTTTTTTTTTTTTTTTGTCAAGGTAGGAATGTAAAAAATGTTTTTAAGTAGTCATTTGTTAGAATCTTCATTTTTTGTGTTATCCCCTTTTTAGAAGAACACGCCAGTTTAGTTCTTCAGTAATCTCCGATTTTTTTTTACACGAAGAAAGAAGAAACTTTAGTATTAAACAGAAAACGAACTCGTCTAAAAAGAAATATATACTTTTCTTTCTTTATCGTTTATGTTCAGCGACATCTTTGGGGGTCATAAACCAAAGGTTGATGATTTAGTTCTTCGTTTCAATGGCTAATTAAATACAACACAACTTAAAGGATGTTTAATGTTTTCTTTCTCTCTTATGCGCCGACTTGGGCGAAAAGGCAATATTCATTCTTGATTCCGGGATATCCCAATTTACTTGTCTACCCACGAGGTCAAAGTTAGACAAACGATCGATTTTAATGTGGTGGAAATCTAATCTCCCAAAGGGCCCACTCTGGATAGGATAACAATAAAAATTGCCTCAGTCTAGAAAGATGTATTTACCTCTGACCGAGGACAAAACAGAAACTGCACTTTGAATTGTTCATTCGCAAAACATATGATATAATTTTAACAAATTAGGCACAAGGCCCTAAAAAATGTGGGAATTGAGGGGCATCCTTTGTCTATCTTACTTTTAACTAGACTCTGTCACCACAATACCACATTTACTTGATGAGCCCATTGCCATTCTACTTAAAATATCCCCAATTATTTGAATTTAATTGTATTTATAAATGTGTCTTACAATTTTATACTGCACTTTGATCTCAACCCAAAAGCCCGACAGCTTTTATACTTTCCATCAATTAAGTAAACCAAAACAAGTTTCTGTATATTTTTTTAATTTTTGAGATGAGGAATGATAATTTGTATAATTTTGGTTATTCAGACTACATTTCTCATCTTGAGTGTTATCATCACAACGTTTCGGCCACTGTAACCCCCGGCCTCCTTCAGGTGTCTCTTCGAACTCGAGAATATTTCTGAAGACTTCTCTCCCAATCATGGCTGACGGAACAAGGGCATGATACCCCCGTGGATTAAATAAAGAGTTGCGTTCGAAATTCCGTCCAGATTCCCGAGTTCGACAGAAATATTCCAGAGTTTGAAGAGATACGCCTGAAGAAGGCCGGGGGTTACAGCGACCGAAACGTTGTGATGCTAACATCAAGATGAGAAATGTAGTCCGAATAACCAAAATTATAAAAGTGTCTGTATGTTATCCCCTTAAAGTCTACTAGTTATGCCACCAAACCAATCAACGAATCAAAACAAAAGACGGGGGGGGGGGGGGCTCTTGTGCGCACACGCGTCTCTTTTTTGCACGCGCATCTTTTTGTGCACATGCGTGAAATCTTAAACATTTTTGTTACTTTTAAAGGACCGTTAAATTGAGAAGTCGTTTTGGATCTTTGCCGAAGTAATACCCCCCCCCCCCCGGCCGTAGAATGTCGGGTGAGACTCGAACAAGTGTGAGGCAGATTTGATTTAGAAATAAAAATCTCGCTTTTATGCGCTATTATTATTTATTTTTAATTTTTTTATTTGCGTCACATTTTTCTTTGAGGTTGAAACACTAACAGATAATTTATCTCCGTTGTTTATTGATTGGTTTCTTTTCAAGATTAATAGCCCCCACGAGAAATAAGCACGAATGTGCCATAATATTCGACTTTGGCCTATAAATTTAAATTCTTGTCTGAAAAAAGTTTACAGGTATTATTCGCCAAAACTTTGTCACGAAAATGATGAATGTTTTGTTATCCGAAATGTTATAGCGTTGGGGGTTTGAGCTGGACACACATGGAGATCGCCATAACAGCCACTGAAGAACAGGTACACTTGGTATCTTTGGTCCTGCAGCCTGAGTTTCCAGTGTTTCCGTGAAACCGAAAGTATCGATGAACGATCAAACTACAATGTAGAGGGTTCTATAAAATAAAAATGTGCTCTTACATACGTAATTGAGCACTCTGGTCATTTCTTCTATATTAAAAACACAACATTACACACATAGACAAGTACTTCCAGTTGAGATCGAACCCCAACAGTTTTTACGTCTTACCCTACGTATTACGCTATCAGCACAATCTTACTACATTGGGTGAAATCTAAATGTTTATATTAAACATCTTTCAGCAGCTGAGAGTGCTCCATTCTAAAGAGGCATTATCGCTAATGGCCATCGGCGATCTCACTTACATCAGAGACTAAAACCGTTAGACTATCAGTAGAAGTCATGGGGAAGTGAAATTTTAATGTTTATATAAACACTATCAGTCACTGTATAATGCTTTTTTCATATCAACTGATTCTTACTCCTACAGATTCGGTAGTAAACGCTCGTTTACAATGGATTTACCCGGGAACGAGACCCCCTCACCCCCATCACCCCCACCTTTTCTATAAAGATAATAATGCAGCTATTAAAATAAACTTTTTGTTATTTTATGATAATCGTGGACGTAGATGCCTAATCTATAGTAAATTGAAGAAAAATTTTAAAGGGAAGCACATTCATTGGAACTTTTGTCAAGACTTTAAAAAAAACTTCTTTTTTTACGAAAATCAACCATAAAAAAACTTTTGAAGTTTTGTTCGACGATGCAACTCTACTGCAGTTACACATTCTATTTAATCTCATGTCTTGATATTTGGTTTCTATTGCACAATCTTGCATGAGTGTGGCTTGCAGGTTGAACACGTTTTCTCATCCAATGAATAATAGTCTTGGTTTGTGTGTATTTGTAATCTGCATATAAATACTGAGGAGCAAAGTATGGTATCTGTTCTAATACTACACTTAACTTTTTTCTATCTTCGGTCAGTGAAGGAGGAATCTTTCTTGCTTGAGGCAATTTTCATTTTTGTCCCCTCTTGGAGTAGCTGGATTTCTCCACATTAAAAAACCTATCTTGCGTCTAACTCTGCTCTCGTGGGGAGGCAAGTAAATAGGGACGTTTATTGTCTGAGCATACATTTTTATATTTTATTTGTTCAAATCTAGATTTGAACACAATGTTCACTTTCTTTTCAAATCTTAAAATAATACTTATAAAAAGTACTTCATTTACAAAAAAAATTAATCATAAAATAGTACCTTCCTTCCAGTGATTGTGTATAGAAATTATTAAGACAAGTAAATAGGGACACACATATAAAGATTTTGCTACTCACGGTTTATGCGAAAGTGTTTCTCAAGATGCAATAGATGGACACCATTTTTTTCTGTCTATCATTGCCCAAGGAACCCCTTTGGGGCAAAACTTAAATAGCGAACACACCATATATTAAAATGTTATATAACTCTGTTTCGGCATTGAGCATTGTTTTTAACATCTATTCTGTCTTTGAGAAGAGTAGCAGTGGTCATCTTCTACTTTCAAAGATATTTATTTATTTATATCTATCTATGTATGTGTGCGTATACTAGGCATGCTCATGCCCCGTTGGGTCACAACTACTATGAGTATTTATTCTACTTTGATTTTATTCAAAATTAATAAACTGTGACATATCTTTTAAGACATTCTTCTTGCATAATAATAAATATCTTTACTTTATTATTTTTATATAGAAGTAAAGAAACTTATGTTACCATCTAATTTACATACGTGTTTGTGGTATGTACAGACAGGCGTTAAATTAGATGACAACGCTTAAAGAGTCACCCTTTTTCTAAATGCTCACAGAGACATAAAGAAATATTAGAGTGGTTGAATCAACATAGAGTGAGAGCAGCAACTGAAATAGATAGATAGCTAAACGAGAAATGGGTCACTTGTTAAGTTAATTATAACAATTACAATTTTTTTTCAACATACCTCAATCCCAGAACTAAGTATATATTTGCATGTATTTTGTGTTAGTTTTCAAATAAATTATATATATATATATATATATATATATATATAATATACTAGCAAAATCTACCCACCCTCCGGACAGCAATTAATTGCAATGGGAGGCTGTTAATTAAAAAAAAAAATTACTTGAAGAATTCAAAAATTTTAACAAACTTTGGTTAATGTGTAGATTAAAACACTCAGCTAAATTACACCCACCCACCCCTAAAAAATGAGATACTTTTTTTATGGTCATTCTAAATTATTAGGGCAGTTAACTAATATATTTTTTATCACTAATAAATCCCAAGTTGGACTGGCAATGTTGTAAAACCACACACAGTCGCCCAAAAACAATAACGTACATAATTCATCTCCAATGGCCAAAAAATGGTCAAGTGCCAGAATAATAGAATAATAATAATAGAATAATAATAATAATAATAATAATAATAGAATAATAATAATAATAATAATAGAATCATAATAATAGAATCATAATAATAGAATCATAATAATAGAATGGCTCGAAAATGAAGGATCATTTTACGTTAAATTTATTTGCGAAACTTATCCCCCATGCTAAATTCTAAAATATTTTTGTTGTTTCTCTTTCCGCCAGTTTTTTTGGGGTATTCACACGTAATCGCCTAAAAAAAGTAGAATCTTATTTTATCAGGAGATGGGTGTTCATCTACAATAATATCCAAACTTATAATATTTTTATTTATTCCATAAAAATACGGTATTTAATTAATTAGATCGCCTAAAAACGCAGCGGATTTAACTCCCATAGAAAAAAAGAATTTGGTTAAACGCCCTAAAACTGGCGCGAAAAATGGGGACCATTTTACATTAAATTTATATACAAAAAATTTTCTACACTTTAAATTAAAAGTCGAAACGTTGATGAATATATAAAAAATATCTCTTGGTTTTTCCTTTTCCATATATGAATATATATATATATATATATATATATGAATTATATATATGGTGTGTGTGTCAGCTGATAACAATAACTATATGAGTATGGATTTATTGATCCCTCCCCTCTTTACAAACAACTTGAACAAAATCAATTGAACCGCATTGGTTAATCAAATATTGATTATCTGTTTTTCCCAAATTATTTAATCTACGTGTGTAGATCAATGTGTATGTGTGCATTTGATGGTGGGGAATGCAATGCTGTTGCAATGATACATTTTATGCACTGATTTGGGTTTTAGCATTGTTCCAATTTTTTGTGTGTTTTAACATTTTTACCATCTGCTTACAATGACACCGGTTGTACGATTTAAATACAGTTTAGTTAATGATTGCAATCAGTTTCTATTAACTGCACACGGCCGCCTTTTTTATTTTTAAATTCAACATTTCTGTTTGTTTATTTCTACCTCCATGGACATCTCATTAAAAAAGAAGGCTATGCAAAATAAAAATTAGATAGTAATGCAACATCCTATTTCAACATAAAAATTAGATAGTAATGCAACATCCTATTTCAACATAAAAATTAGATAGTAATGCAACATCCTATTTCAACATAAAAATTAGATAGTAATGCAACATCCTATTTCAACATAAAAATTAGATAGTAATGCAACATCCTATTTCAACATAAAAATTAGATAGTAATGCAACATCCTATTTCAACATAAAAATTAGATAGTAATGCAACATCCTATTTCACCATAAAAATTAGATAGTAATGCAACATCCTATTTCAACATAAAAATTAGATAGTAATGCAACATCCTATTTCAACATAAAAATTAGATAGTAATGCAACATCCTATTTCAACATAAAAATTAGATAGTAATGCAACATCCTATTTCACCATAAAAATTAGATAGTAATGCAACATCCTATTTCAACATAAAAATTAGATAGTAATGCAACATCCTATTTCAACATAAAAATTAGATAGTAATGCAACATCCTATTTCAACATAAAAATTAGATAGTAATGCAACATCCTATTTCAACATAAAAATTAGATAGTAATGCAACATCCTATTTCACCATAAAAATTAGATAGTAATGCAACATCCTATTTCAACATAAAAATTAGATAGTAATGCAACATCCTATTTCAACATAAAAATTAGATAGTAATGCAACATCCTATTTCACCATAAAAATTAGATAGTAATGCAACATCCTATTTCACCATAAAAATTAGATAGTAATGCAACATCCTATTTCAACATAAAAATTAGATAGTAATGCAACATCCTATTTCAACATAAAAATTAGATAGTAATGCAACATCCTATTTCAACATAAAATTTTTTTTTTAATTATTTCATTTGTTTATTTGTTTTTTTGTTTTTTTTAAATAATTTATCTTTTTTATGCTTTTGAATTTTTTAGATGAGGGTTGATAATTCGTAGAATTTGGTATATTCGGACTACTGTTCTCATCTTGGGTGTTTTTATCGCAACGTTTCGGCCGATGTAACCTCTGAAGAAGGTCGGAGGTTACATTGGTCGAAACGTTATGATAAAAACATCCAAGATGAAAACAGTAGTCCGAATATACCAAATTCTACGAATTATCTTTTTTGTTTTCAAATATTAAACAATTAAAAAACAAATAAAGCTTGAAGGAATTCACACAGAACTAATTTGAGAGAGAGAGTGCCTTTCTTAAATGCTTATTTCGTAAGGAAGAATCACATTCTGCCGATCAGTCCATTGAATAAAACTTGTCTTTAATCAAAGACGGCACACCAAAAGACAATATAGCATAAAATAATACTTTCTTTTGCTTCAGAAGATTTTTGCAAATGATGCTGGGATGATGATGTCACCTGCACTTTAATTCCTATCCGATTGTACAACTAAGAAAGTTAACGCGTGCCATCTGTGAAATCGCACAACTCAGATAGAAATGAATGATTTGTTTTCACATTCATCAAACTTTCTCCGGTAAATTTTTTTAAAAGTCAGTTTCTTATGGACCCTGGGTGGATGTCTTTAAATCCAATATTCCTTAAATTGAAGGATGTTGAATCAAGGTTTTATTGTGTGTGTGTGTGATATATATATAATGAACGAAACCAGTAAAATCTCTCGTTTATTGATGATTTATTCCTGTAATTAATTTGTTTTTTACGTTCGTCTTTTTCACACACATATATATATATATCATTATTATTTCATGTAGATAAATAGATAATATAATATATTGCATATATATATTTTCAGTATTTACTTCAACAGTGCTCAATACAGGAGTAGAGCTTAGTAGTAATATGAAAATATATTTATGGCAAGTAAGCTATGATTCATTATCATATTTGGTTTAACGTCCGTTTTACATGCTGGCATGTGTTCGCCGGCTTTTAGAAATTGACTTCTTAATTAACCGATGTCTTTCCAGGTCTTTATTTATCCCTCTTTCTCTCAAATTCATCCTTATCACTTCCTCCCATGTTTTCCTTGGTCTTTTCCTGGCAACTGACCCTGCTACCTCAACTGTTCTACATCTATTAACCCAAGAACTCATTCATTCCTACAATGTAACCATACCAATTAAGTCTCCTGTTTTGTACATATCTCCCTATACTGTCCAGATTTAATCTTCCTCTGAGGTCATCAGATCTAAGCCTGTCTTTACGACTTACATTACATATCCATCGTATCATTCTCATATCATTTCTCTCATAGCAATTCATGTCCTCAATACTCGCTCAACAGGTTTAACGTCTATACATCATCACACTGTGCATACACATGCCTGATAGACTCTTATCTTGGTCGATAGTGTTTTGGCTCTGCTGGTTAGTAATGACAGAAGTTCTCTGAACTTACTCCATCCACTCGTAACTCTTGCAATCACACCAGCACCATCCCCCCCCCCTCCGTGCTCCAATGGCATCATCAAGGTAATAAAACTTCTGGACAATCTCAATAGTTTTGCCGTCCAACTATACTTTCTCAACATCTGAGATCTCATCTGTCTCCATTGTTTTACAGGCACTGTTTAGCTATAAAAACAATCCTAAAATGTAAATCCTTGCAATTAGCCTCGTTTACCTCGAGAATGAAACAAACATTTGTCTAGCTTACTTGCCATGAGTATACTTTCATACTACCATGTGTGCGTGCACGCTGTGTTTATGGCTAATTCACATTCACAATGGTACTTTGTCGGATCACTGAAGTTAAGTAACAATTCACCATTTGAGAATACTATGTGTTGTAAGCCAACACTACATCCAAGTTTATAAACGTGACCCAGCCTTGCTTCGGCCATAATCGGCAACAGACTAGTGTAAAAAAGTTAGTAGTTGAGGCCATCTTTTCCATTTCATTTGATAAAATTGCAGTTAAGGACCTGTCCTATAAGCCTTCAGAAGTTTTACTATTAAAAACTGAATTTTTGGTCATTGGAATATAAACAATATATATATATATATATATGGCATAATATTTATGTGTAGGCTTAACATCAACAGTCCCTATTTACTTGCCTCTTTACAAGGGCACTTGTACTACCAGATCAGGCTGTCTGAAGATACCGGCTTCCTGACTTAACATGCACCAAACATTGATGTTATTATTAAATAACCTGAAAAGGGTTGATATGCCTTAAAACAACCAAACCAATCACCATGATTATTCAAATTTATTTAAAGATATGAAGAAATTGAACCATAAAACGTTTTACCAAAATGACCTGATTCGGCATTAAATAACCTGAAAAGGGTTGATATGTCATAAAACAAAACAACAAAACCTCACGAGGGCACAGACACAAGGTCGGTTTTTAATGTGGGGAAAATCCAGAAATGAAATAGTAGGGTGGACTGAAACATTGTAACTATAACAACAAAAGTTGGGGTCACTTGTCTGAATTAGAATTTCTCATTTTAAAGATTTGGATACATATTGATAAAACTTGTTTGAAATAAAGAATCCGTCCTTTCACTCTTCCCCTCGAAATACTAATGAGATTAGTAAAAGTAGTAATTTCGATTATGGACTTAAACCAATTAATCATCAAGTGTTATCCACTCAAATCTGCAAACGCTCTCCTCGGTTTTATGTTTACATAATTAAACTAAAAAGCTAGACACATTTTGTGTCTTTAAAATGACACAAAGCTATATATAACGGTCTTGGGATCCTCCACTCTATAATAAAGATCAATGTGTATTTGTATATAAATAAATATATGTACTTCCATCCTGTCACAGGAAAGTTAGTGAGCAAAACACATGCCTTTTTCTAGCTCTCAGACAATCATTGGAAGTGGTGAGGGAAAGTAAGGAAGCAGCTAACACAGCCACCTCAAACTTACATTGCTATCTGAAATGAATTTGGAAAGAAATCCACCACTCTAGACTGTCAACACTGGATTTGTTTTCATGTCATCAAAAATGATAATTAAAAATTAAATTAATGGTGTAATTCAATGATTATGTATGACTTTTGCCTATGTCGAAAATGACCAAAAAAATGCTTCACATCTGCTTTTTATGTAGATATATTACTAAAATATATCTACATAAAAAGCAGATGTGAAGCATTTTTTTGGTCATTTTCGACATAGGCAAAATAAAATGGAAAAAAGAATAAACTACAAAATCTAAGATAAAATCACATCACAAAATAATGTTGTAGACGCCTGTTTTGTTCAATTAGTAACTGAGTTAGTACCATTCAAAGTTTGTTAGAAATAATATTTAGTGTGATACTGAACCAGAAGCCAACTTCGACTGTTCATAAAAATTTCATTTTAACATCTAACACATTGAAACTTTTCATTATGATTCATGACATCGTATAGATTAAACTAATTTCTTTCTAGTATATCAATAAAAATCTCCGATTTGCAGTATGTAAAAATGGCTCGAGGCCCAATTTGGTGTGAGGGGGGGGGGGGTCAAAAGTACACCTTACTGAACTTGCCATAAAAAGTTGAGAAATACAATCCTAAAACTTTGAAACTACTAATTTTCGAATAAAGAAATAAAAATAAGTTGTATATATTATTTCAATGTTGACAATCATTTTGTGCAGACAAAGTTTCCTGCCGGGTTACTTGCGTCTTTGTCACAATTGATTCGCATGTTTTTTTTTACATACGATGAGCTGATTCCAGTTTAGTTGCTGGTTTTCCTTCCAGCCAAGCTGTTGTCCAATCGCACTTGAGCATATTTGGTGTCAATCGATTTTGAAGCGATGCCTTTATGTTTGCATGCTGAAATCCGAGTCACCAAGTACCTGCTCTCATGTCGGATTTGTGTCTGAAAGCACCTCTTCCCAATGTTATACCACTGATGACCTGCAATAAAGTTAGTGTCTTGACCAAACATCCGAACGCTAATTTAGAGGATTTAACTACTTCATTACAAAGTGAAGCACCATTTTTCAAAGAATTCACCATCAAATCCATGTTTAGAGTCACTGTCTAATATCAATTGTGAATTATGGAAGTTGGAAGTTTCTGACAATAATTGCGATTGGGTCCCAACTGCTGCTTTCCATCAACATCTCAATCTAAAGTCTCTGCCGTTTGTCTTGTTACGACGACATCTTCAATGGTTTAGATATGCAATTTGTCACCCAGAGGGAGAATTACTTTGCAATGTAATCCTCTCTGCCCGGGTAGCACAAGCATATCGGTAGGCAGCTGGGGAGGACTTGGCTGAGATCTCAGCTGCCTATCGATGGGGTTACGGTTTCAACAGTGGAATCGCGACTGCTGTGCATGGGATATTGTGTTCGCCAGGGAAGAAGCCGGCTCAACCCAACCATGGTGAATGGAACCACAACAGTGTAAATCCAGCATTCAAAATGTAGAACCATTTGCTTGACATATTGATAGAAGTTAACATTTGCTTGACATATTGATAGAAGTTAACATTTGCTTGACATATTGATAGAAGTTAACATTTGCTTGACATATTGATAGAAGTTAACATTTGCTTGACATATTGATAGAAGTTAACATTTGCTTGACATATTGATAGAAGTTAACATTTGCTTGACATATTGATAGAAGTTAACATTTGCTTGACATATTGATAGAAGTTAACATTTGCTTGACATATTGATAGAAGTTAACATTTGCTTGACATATTGATAGAAGTTAACATTTGCTTGACATATTGATAGAAGTTAACATTTGCTTGACATATTGATAGAAGTTAACATTTGCTTGACATATTGATAGAAGTTAACATTTGCTTGACATATTGATAGAAGTTAACATTTGCTTGACATATTGATAGAAGTTAACATTTGCTTGACATATTGATAGAAGTTAACATATTGAACTAAACTATTGACAGAATTCCATAAATATTCAATGATATGCGAATAAAGTTATTCACCCATGATATCAGCCAGAACATTCTCTACTTTGAGATGATTGCATGATGTAACACCCAGATAGAAATAACTTCTTTTTTTTTATGGTGAAATATTGATAATGAATTTTAAACCTATTTAAACGATAGCTGAGTATTTAGATAAACAGATAGGAACTACAACTTTATATAGAGATTATTAAGGTAAAAACCGATTTTCTAGTTTATATAAAACCTTCAGACATTAAGTAAAAAGTAAGATCAAAGAACAGCTGTATATATCCGATCTGTTCTTTTGTTTGCATCCAAAACATGGACTATGCATTCCATAGCCTATATGAAACGAACTGACAAATCTATGATTGCCAGAACAAATTCAAAAATGGATGAGTTGGTAGTCATCGATGCGGAGGAAGATATCCAAACTAGAAGATTAAATTGGTTCGGTCATGTGTAAATGATGTCTTCGGAAGATCTAAAGAAATTGGTTTTAAGGGTACACAAGAAGTGGATAGATCTTGAAGGAATTGGAAACATTTGGTGGCTGAAGACATGGGATTGACAAATCAAGATGCGAGTGATAGAATATTGTGTACATATCAGATGAAGAATTCTAACCTGTTATGGGAAAAAGGACTTGAAAACTACCCCGAAAATGAACTCCAATTTTGTTTTCACATCTAAATTGATCATTTAAAATTTGACAAAATATTTTCCAAGTCAACCTTCAGACCGACTAAGTTTTTTTGAAAAAATTTGATTTCATTGTTTTAATTCTTTATTAAATCTAAATATTTTGTGGCTGCTTTTTTTTTTTTCAATTTATAATTTTATTTGTATGTTTTATTTACCTTGTTATGTCTCTTAACCCTTAAATGCTTTATTTTTATATTGGTTTGAAAAAAAATTGTATTATCGAAGATACTGGTTACCTATTTAGCGGGTGTGCTGATGCAACTACCCTTGCCAACAGGCTCATTGCCGATGTGAAACAAGTTGCAGTTTGACACATTTTCGTTGAATATTATATTAAATAGGCATTTTGTTGGAATGTGTCATATTTGAAACAAAAAGCATTTAAGGGTTAACAAGGTTTAAAGTTTATCCATAAAAACTTGCTTCTAATGTTTTCAGACAAACATTTTTTTGTTGGAAAAGTAACAAATTTGGGTGAGTTATGGCTGAAAGACAATGGCTGCTATCAGCTAGTATCTTGGGCGTGTCATCTGAGCTTTTTGCAACCACTGTATTTTGCTGTTCACATCTTTTTGCTTACACTTCCTCTTCATCACCACAACAATGCACCTGCTCACAATGCCCTGAAAATCCAGAAATTTCTGACCAAGAACGTTGCCATACTGGAACAACCTCCTACTTACCTTATTTTGCTCTATATGGCTTTATTCTTCAAGCTCAAAAGGACAATCAAAAGTTCACATTCTGAAGGTGTAGAAGACATTAAGTGGGGCATAATAGACATTCCAGAAGAACTCTTCCATTAGTGCATAGAACCATGGAGTTAAAGGATGATAACGTGTATTAGGCTCGAGGGGGTTAGGGTTAGGGGGGATTACTTTCAAGAGGAAACCATGTAGATTGTTGTTTACAATTGAAATAAATTGTTTGTGATAGCAGTCCCATTACTTTTCAGACACTACTCCACATATATATATATAAGTAAATATTTAGGAGGATTTACCGACTTCGGTTATATGAATACGCGTAATTGCAAGACATTGAGCGCAATCAACTCAAAATTTGGAAAGCTGCCATCAAGAATGTGACAAAACTATAGCATTAGTCGAAACCACCCTACTCTACGGAGAATCTACATTAAGAAGATTTAGTGAAGAGACAGCTTTTGCCCCGGCAACCGAGTAATATAAATAAATATATATACTTGCATTCCGTCATGCAAAATTTTGGTGAGTAAAATATGTGCATATTTCTAGCCACCGGATAATATTATTAATAGTAAATTATACAGATTGATGTAGAAAACACTGTGTAATTTCCACAGGGACCCGCTAGTATATATGTAATATATATATATAATATATATATATGTAATATATATATATATATATAATACATATATACTATATATATATATAATATATATATACTATATATATGTAATATGTATATACTATATATATGTAATATATATAATATATGTATATACTATATATATGTAATATATATAATATATGTATATACTATATATATGTAATATATATAATATATGTATATACTATATATATGTAATATATATAATATATATATACTATATATATGTAATATATATATACTATATATATGTAATATATATACTATATATATGTAATATATATGTAATATATATACTATATATATGTTATATATATACTATATATATGTAATATATATACTATATATATGTAATATATATAATATATATATACTATATATATGTAATATATATAATATATATATACTATATATATGTAATATATATAATATATATATACTATATATATGTAATATATATAATATATATATACTATATATATGTAATATATATAATATATATATACTATATATATGTAATATATATAATATATATATACTATATATATATGTAATATATATAATATATATATATATACTATATATATACTATATATATATACTATATATATACTATATATATGTAATATATATATACTATATATATGTAATATATATATACTATATATATGTAATATATATATACTATATATATGTAATATATATATACTATATATATGTAATATATATATACTATATATATGTAATATATATATACTATATATATGTAATATATATATACTATATATATGTAATATATATATACTATATATATGTAATATATATATATACTATATATATGTAATATATATATACTATATATATGTAATATATATAATATATATATACTATATATATGTAATATATATAATATATATATACTATATATATGTAATATATATAATATATATATACTATATATATGTAATATATATAATATATATATATACTATATATATGTAATATATATACTATATATATGTAATATATATAATATATATATACTATATATATGTAATATATATAATATATATATAATATATATGTAATATATATAATATATATGTAATATATATAATATATATATACTATATATATACTATATATATGTAATATATATAATATATATATATGTAATATATATAATATATATATATGTAATATATATAATATATATATATGTAATATATATAATATATATGTGTAATATATATAATATATATATAATATATATGTGTAATATATATAATATATATATACTATATATATGTAATATATATAATATATATATACTATATATATGTAATATATATAATATATATATACTATAGATATGTAATATATATAATATATATATACTATAGATATGTAATATATATAATATATATATACTATATATATGTAATATATATAATATACAGGGTGTTTCAAAAGTCTTGGGAACATTACAAGTTATTAAAAATTAAAATGTTCCCAAGACTTTTGAAACACCCTGTATATATACTATATATATGTAATATATATAATATATATATACTATATATATATGTAATATATATAATATATATATATACTATATATATATGTAATATATATAATATATATATATACTATATATATGTAATATATATAATATATATATATACTATATATATGTAATATATATAATATATATATACTATATATATGTAATATATATAATATATATACTATATATATGTAATATATATAATATATATACTATATATATGTAATATATATAATATATATATACTATATATATGTAATATATATAATATATATATACTATATATATGTTATATATATAATATATATATACTATATATATGTAATATATATAATATATATATACTATATATATGTAATATATATAATATATATATACTATATATATGTAATATATATAATATATATATACTATATATATGTAATATATATAATATATATATACTATATATATGTAATATATATAATATATATATACTATATATATGTAATATATATAATATATACTATATATATATGTAATATATATAATATATATGTAATATATATATGTAATATATATAATATATATGTAATATATATATGTAATATATATAATATATATGTAAAATATATATGTAATATATATATAATATATATGTAAAATATATATGTAATATATATATAATATATACTATATATATGTAATATATATAATATATACTATATATATGTAATATATATAATATATACTATATATATATGTAATATATATAATATATATATACTATATATATATATATGTAATATATATAATATATATATACTATATATATGTAATATATATAATATATATATACTATATATATATGTAATATATATAATATATATATACTATATATATATGTAATACATATAATATATATATACTATATATATATGTAATACATATAATATATATATACTATATATATATGTAATATATATAATATATATATACTATATATATATATGTAATATATATAATATATATATACTATATATATATATGTAATATATATAATATATATATACTATATATATATATATGTAATATATATAATATATATATACTATATATATATATATGTAATATATATAATATATATATACTATATATATATATGTAATATATATAATATATATATACTATATATATATATGTAATATATATAATATATATATACTATATATATATATGTAATATATATAATATATATATACTATATATATATATGTAATATATATAATATATATACTATATATATATATATGTAATATATATAATATATATATACTATATATATATATGTAATATATATAATATATATATACTATATATATATATAATATATATATACTATATATATATATGTAATATACTATATATATATATATGTAATATATATAATATATATATACTATATATATATATGTAATATATATATACTATATTGATATATGTAATATATATATACTATATATATATATGTAATATATATATACTATATTGATATATGTAATATATATATACTATATATATATATGTAATATATATATACTATATATATATATGTAATATATATATATGTAATATATATATACTATATATATATATGTAATATATATAATATATATATATATACTATATATGTATATGTAATATATATAATATATATATACTATATATATATATGTAATATATATAATATATATATACTATATATATATATGTAATATATATAATATATATATATACTACATATATATATATGTAATGTAATATATATTATATATATATATACTACATATATATATATGTAATGTAATATATATTATATATATATATACTACATATATATATATGTAATATATATAATGTATATATACTATATATATATGTAATATATATAATATATATACTATATATATATGTAATATATATACTATATATATACTATATATATATGTAATATATATAATATATATATACTATATATATATGTAATATATATAATATATATATACTATATATATATGTAATATATAGATTATATATATACTATATATATATGTAATATATATAATATATATATACTATATATATATGTAATATATATAATATATATATACTATATATATATATGTAATATATATAATATATATATACTATATATATATGTAATATATATAATATATATATACTATATATATATGTAATATATATAATATATATATACTATATATATATGTAATATATATAATATATATATACTATATATATATGTAATATATATAATATATATATACTATATATATATATGTAATATATATAATATATATATACTATATATATATGTAATATATATAATATATATATACTATATATATATATGTTATATATATACTATATATATGTAATATATATACTATATATATATATGTAATATATATAATATATATATACTATATATATATGTAATATATATAATATATATTTAATATAATATATATGTAATATATATAATATATATGTAATATATATGTAATATAATATATATGTAATATATATGTAATATATATACTATATATGTAATATATATAATATATATGTAATATATATAATATATATGTAATATATATAATATATATGTAATATATATACTATATATGTAATATATATACTATATATGTAATATATATACTATATATGTAATATATATACTATATATGTAATATATATACTATATATGTAATATATATACTATATATGTAATATATATACTATACATGTAATATATATAATATATATGTAATATATATGTAATATATATAATATATATGTAATATATATGTAATATATATAATATATATATGTAATATATATACTATATATGTAATATATATACTATATATAATATATATGTAATATATATAATATATATGTAATATATGTAATATATATAATATATATGTAATATATATAATATATATGTAATATATATAATATATATGTCATATATATGTAATATATATATATGTAATATATATATATGTAATATATATATATGTAATATATATATATACTATATATATGTAATATATATATATATACGATGTATGTATGTAATATATATATATACTATATATATGTAATAGATATATATACTATATATATGTAATAGATATATATACTATATATATGTAATATATATATATACTATATATATGTAATATATATATATACTATATATATGTAATATATATATATACTATATATATGTAATATATATATATACTATATATATGTAATATATATATATACTATATATATGTAATATATATATATACTATATATATGTAATATATATATATATACTATATATATGTAATATATATATACTATATATATGTAATATATATATATACTATATATATGTAATATATATATATACTATATATATGTAATATATATATATACTATATATATGTAATATATATATATACTATATATATGTAATATATATATATACTATATATATGTAATATATATATATACTATATATATGTAATATATATATACTATATATATGTAATATATATATATACTATATATATGTAATATATATATACTATATATATATTCTATATATATGTAATATATATATATATATTCTATATATATGTAATATATATATATATATTCTATATATATTCTATATATATATATATTCTATATATATGTAATATATATATACTATATATATGTAATATATATATACTATATATATGTAATATATATATAATATATATATGTAATATATATACTATATATATGTAATATATATGTAATATATATACTATATATATGTAATATATATATACTATATATATGTAATATATATATACTATATATATGTAATATATATAATATATATATGTAATATATATATACTATATATATGTAATATATATAATATATATATGTAATATATATAATATATATATGTAATATATATAATATATATATACTATATATATGAAATATATATATACTATATATATGTAATATATATATGTAATATATATATGTAATATATATATGTAATATATATATGTAATATATATGATATATATATATGTTTTATATATATGATATATATATATGTTATATATATATACTATATATATATACTATATATATATAATATATGTAATATATATATATATGTAATATATATATGATATATATATGTAATATATATGATATATATATGTAATATATTTATGTAATATATATATATACTATATATATATGTAATATATTTATGTAATATATATATATACTATATATATATGTAATATATTTATGTAATATATATATACTATATATATATAATATATATATGTAATATATATATACTATATATATGTAATATATATATATATACTATATATATGTAATATATATATATATACTATATATATGTAATATATATATATACTATATATATGTAATATATATACTATATATATGTAATATATATACTATATATATGTAATATATATATACTATATATATGTAATATATATATATACTATATATATGTAATATATATATACTATATATATGTAATATATATATACTATATATATGTAATATATATATACTATATATATGTAATATATATACTATATATATGTAATATATATACTATATATATGTAATATATATATATATATACTATATATATGTAATATATATATATACTATATATATGTAATATATATATATACTATATATATGTAATATATATATACTATATATATGTAATATATATATATACTATATATATGTAATATATATATATACTATATATATGTAATATATATATATACGATATATATGTAATATATATATATACGATATATATGTAATATATATATACGATATATATGTAATATATATATACGATATATATGTAATATATATATACGATATATATGTAATATATATATATATACGATGTATGTATGTAATATATATATATATATATACTATATGTATGTAATATATATATATATACTATATATATGTAATATATATATATACTATATATATGTAATATATATATACTATATATATGTAATATATATATACTATATATATGTAATATATATATATACTATATATATGTAATATATATATACTATATATATATACTATATATATGTAATATATATATACTATATATATATACTATATATATGTAATATATATATATACTATATATATATATACTATATATATGTAATATATATATATACTATATATATATACTATATATATGTAATATATATATACTGTATATATGTAATATATATATACTATATATATGTAATATATATATACTGTATATATGTAATATATATATACTGTATATATGTAATATATATATACTGTATATATGTAATATATATATACTATATATATATGTAATATATATATACTGTATATATGTAATATATATATACTGTATATATGTAATATATATATACTATATATATGTAATATATATATACTATATATATGTAATATATATATACTATATATATGTAATATATATATACTATATATATGTAATATATATATATACTATATATATGTAATATATATATACTATATATATTAAATATATATATACTATATATATGTAATATATATATATGTACTATATATATGTAATATATATATATGTAATATATATATATACTATATATATGTAATATATATATATGTACTATATATATGTACTATATATATGTACTATATATATATGTAATATATATATATACTATATATATGTAATATATATATATGTAATATATATATATACTATATATATGTAATATATATATATGTAATATATATGTAATATATATATATGTAATATATATATATACTATATATATGTAATATATATATATGTAATATATATATATACTATATATATGTAATATATATATATGTAATATATATATATATACTATATATATGTAATATATATACTATATATATGTAATATAGATATATGTAATATATATATACTATATATATGTAATATATATATGTAATATATATATATACTATATATATGTAATATATATATGTAATATATATATATACTATATATATATACTATATATATGTAATATATATATGTAATATATATATGTAATATATATATATACTATATATATGTAATATATATATGTAATATATATATATACTATATATATGTAATATATATATGTAATATATATATATGTAATATATATATATGTAATATATATATACTATATATATGTAATATATATATATGTAATATATATATACTATATATATGTAATATATATATGTAATACATATATGTAATATATATATGTAATATATATATAATATATATATGTAATATATATATGTAATATATATATGTAATATATATATAATATATATGTAATATATATATGTAATATATATATGTAATATATATATGTAATATATATATACTATATATATGTAATATATACTATGTATATGTAATATATATATATACTATATATATGTAATATATATATACTATGTATATGTAATATATATATACTATATATATGTAATATATATATATACTATATATATATAATATATATATATACTATATATATGTAATATATATATATATACTATATATATGTAATATATATATATATAATATATATGTAATATATATATATATGTAATATATATATAATATATATGTAATATATATATATGTAATATATATATATGTAATATATATATAATATATATGTAATATATATATATGTAATATATATATATGTAATATATATATATGTAATATATATATATGTAATATATATATATATAATATATATGTAATATATATATATATAATATATATGTTATATATATATATAATATATATGTAATATATATATGATATATAGGTAATATATATATATATAATATATAGGTAATATATATATATATATAATATATACGTAATATATATATATATATAATATATAGGTAATATATATATATGTAATATATATATATATATGTAATATATATATATATGTAATATATCTATTAATAATGGAGTTTATGTGTCTGTCTGTCTGAAGCCGAAACTCCAGTATGACTATTTTACTGAAACTAATCTTTTTGAAATTCTTTATATACTGTCATCAAAAGTCGTTCAGACACCAGATGGGTGTTGCCATTAACATAAGTCATTCCTTTAAACCTTCAATTAAATTCATATTTACAAATATACACTTATAACTGCTATTATCAAATTTACATATGTATTTACAATATTTTCTGATAAGGTTATATTAATAAAATGATTCATACAATTTATTAAAGCCATTTTCATCATAACCGGCGTGTTTTCTAAACCATTTCAACGCGAGTACTGTTAAAATTGCAAAGTCATTGGCTGTTTAATCAGTGGTGTCCTCCCTCCCTCCGGTAATTAAATATGGCGATCTGATTAAGCAGCCGATTGGCTGTTTAATCAGTGATGTCATCCCTCCCTCCGGTAATTAAATATGGCGATCTGATTAAGCAGCAGATGTTAATATGGCACGTTAAATATGTAAACAACAACGCTGGTATTCACCGTGCTCAGTTTTTCATTTTTAAAACCGTCCTAAGTTTGTTTATTCTTAGCCATTATGTTTTAAAACACAAATTTATTAAATCAAATTGTTTAATTAAAATAATAATTGATTTAAAAATTACTATATAAAAATGCGCGCGCGTGCGCACGCACACACACACACAGTTCAGGTAAACTTTTTCTTTCCGAGAATTAAAAAACTTTTTGTGTTTACTGTATTTGATTTCTTAATACTTTCATATCCAATATTATCATTTTTTCACGACCTCAACAGAATTTATGATTCCATGTTTTATTTATTAAAAAAAAAGATGTGATTTTTTTTTCTTTAATGCCAACAAAATAAACTAACACATTGTACTGGAAAACTATACAACTGATTGTAGAATCAAATTGTTTAATTAAAAAAGGGTCATTAAACACACACACACACACACACATGCACACACACACTGTGTTCACTGTATTTGATTTTTTTGTGCTTTTTCATTTTAGGACCCACGCTAACTTTGACCCCGTCGTTACAGTTAGGGTTAGGTTTTTTTTTTCCTTTTTAATTAAAAATATTTACATGTATAGGGGGGGGGGGAGATAAAAAAAATTGGGGGAAGGCGGTCAAAAAAATGTTTTGTTTTTTCTTAACTAAAAAATATTTCAATGACTAGTAATATAAAAAAATTCAGGGGGGTACAAAAAAAAAATTTCTTTCTTTTTAAACTTAATCGGGGTAGGGTCGAATTTTTTTTTTCTTTATTTTCAACTAAAAATATTCTTGATCATAAACACAGATCAATGTCTAACCACCACAGAAATATGACTGGGGCTCCATTGGCTTACGCGTGAGCCTTCATTTCTGATGCGGCAGCGTAGCAAAAATATGCGACCGGAGGTAGCATATATTTGCTAGTATATATAATATATATATATACTATATATATATAATATATATATATATATGTAATATATATATATATGTAATATATATATATATACTATATATATATATATGTAATATATATATATACTATATATATGTAATAT